>JARHVA010001132.1:1032500-2232500 GCA_037957365.1 Torreya grandis
AAAAAATATTATAATGAAACACTATCAATACACAGGGTGAAATCACCAAAACATAGGGCAAAGTTATTAACAGACATGGTGAAATTACCAAAGACTACACACAAACAACAAAGACAAAGAGGTGAAATCACTTAACAACTGGGTGAAATTGCTAATACATAGGGTGAGACTATTAATATACATGATAATTTCACTAAAGGATACACAGAGACACAAACATATAGAAAAGGTGAAATTGCCAAAAGATGGGGTGGAACTACCAAATAACAGGGTAAAACTACAAAAGTATGCACACAAACACAAATAGACTAAAAAGTTCAAATCATTAAAGGATGGTAGACAAATTAAGATTCAACAACCAAAAAGGTGAAATCATTGATTCTAAGGGTGAAACTTCTAGTAGATAGGGAACAATCACCACACCTGGAAACTAATATTTAGATAGTTTTTTTACAAATTTTGACTCAAAATTATCATAAATTAATTCCTTGCTCCTATGCAATCATAAGCACAAGATGAATCAAGGAAAATAAACAAGGATTTGTTGGATTACAAATCCCACTAGGCATGTCAAAATATATGCATGTAAATTGTTAGTACAAATTCAAATAGAAACTCAAACAATGTTTAAATTCTTGATATAACAAATGTAAATGCAACCTTGGATAAGAGAATGAAAGAAGAATGAGGAAACATTACCTTCACCAACCAAGATTATAGCTCCTTTTTCATTGTGTGGATGTGTTCCTCGATATGTATATGTGGGTCCTTAATATGCCACATGCAAACATTTGGGCAACATGTCCCCTTATTGGATGTCTTGATGTCTTAATGCAATATGGGTTGATATTGAAGCTCCTTCTCCAAATGAATAGAACTTTGTTAGGCAAGAAATCTTGTTGAAAGTAAGGGAGAATGGTTGGATTTATAGGATTTTTACGATGATATAAATTGTTGATCTTAATCTAAGATTAATACTTGAGGATGAGTCAAATTGGATGGTTTGATCATAAATGAAATTGATTGAGGAGAGGATGGACTACATATAGGCATGTAATAGTTTGTCCCTTGAATTGAAACTTGTGTGATTGCATTGAGATTGGATGATGATTCCATTGAATGAGTTGATGGGTTGATGAGAGATAAATGGATTTATGGAAAATATTGATAGTCCAAATTCTATATATTTTATTATTATGGATGATTTAACTAATTAATAGTGGTTAGTCAGTTAAATTGATGCGAGGTAATTTATGTGGGATTGGCAAGGTTCAAAACACAACATGATTAATTGATTAGGGGTAATGAATAGTGGTTAGGCTATAAATATTATTCAATGACGATATTAAAAAGTGATGTGATGATGGAATATGGTTTAGTTATCATGATGAAGGGATTAGGGATGAATAGTTAAAATTGGCATAAAGGGTCCGATTCAAGTGTCTACACTACGTAAGCATTTTGGGTCTATGTTTTCCTTTAATAGTTTATCCTTAAACATATGATCTTGTTTTGGTGTTCCACATTTACATACAACCCTATTTTGAGATTCTAATTTGACATACAAACCTATTTTGGAGGCCCACTTTGACATATGAACCTGATTTTGGGGTTTCATACAAAAGTTACTATGATATTTAGAGTGGTGTAGTTGAAGTTACTACATCACTCAACTGATAGCAATATTTCTCTAATGGTATTTGAGGAATTTATACTCCTCGACTTTAAATTTTAGTAATTGTGTCTCCTGAAGGCATGATCTCTCAATGATACTCTCCAAACAAGTTCAATTAAGTGGCAACTTGGTTTGTGTACTCTCATGTGTATTTTGTCCTTGTATTTTTAATATAATGTGATTTAATGATCTATTTTATTTCATGTTTATTATCATGAGAATATATTTATCAATACATTTTTTTATTATAGGTTTCACATGGATCAAATGACACATTTAAGGAGTACCTGTCAACACCAAGTGTGGTTATCATAGGTACCAGATTTATTCATTTTTTCTTTTTATTTTAACATTTACAATACTAGATTAAAAGAGGTATATATACACACTTTAATTTTGTATTAGATATTTTATAAACATCAACTTTGACATACTTTGACATACTTGGACATCGTGCATACATTTGACTCTTGTACACACTTTATACTATCCATGTACCCACCCATTGTCTTTGCTAAATTTAATAAATAGATACACATGTTTAGGATCATCATCATCTAAATAAGAAACTTATAAAATCTTAAACATACCATCTCCATATCTCAATTCATTTATTTACACTCCTAGGATAATACTCATAACATATGGATAATTACAGTTATCACAAGTGTCTACCTCTACTAGTAGTGTCCAGGAACACTCAATGACTATTTTTTGAATTGGGAAGTATCCATGAGTTTGGGTTAGATATATTTCATGGGTTGATCATATTAATAAATAATAATATTTAAATATAAATTAAAATTAATCATCAAGGTATATTGTCTTGGTAACTTGGTAATCACTTGATCACTACTTGACAAATATCTTAAGGCATCCACTAGCACTCTTTTGAGACATTACCACAAAGGCATACATATCTAAAATACCCTCAAAGGAGCAGTCCTATAGCCAAGTCTGAATACATAAAATTTAAATTTTCATGGTGATAAGTGTCAAAGATCAACACATTTCATGGAATTTTAAATTGGTCATAATGTTGCACACACAAGTAGGAAAACTACTTGCAGTTTCCTCTTTGGAGTATGGTAGTTTAGGAAATTATTAACCATTTATCTAAGTGTGGATGGGGTTGTCGAACCCAAAATAGTAACCCTTTTTTAAATGGAAATCTTTTGGTCAAAAGAATAATTAGGGTTTGGATGGAAGAAAGATGAAAATAAAGATATGTGCACAAGACCACAAGTGAGCACACACACAATAAGCATCTACATGCATATGCAAAACATTCCCATAACTTATATAGTTCTAAGACATAAAGGGACACTCTTGGAAAAACTTGGATAATATAAGTTATCGCATACATCAAAATTTATTGGTAGTGTCTTGGTAGGGTCTAAGCCTCTGTTTTTGACCCGTGCACTTGACAAAGCATATACAAAACATTTTTTGATATTGAGAGATATTTTTTGAGCAACACATAATTAGAATCACCTAAGTGTACTTCTACTCTCTTGCTTTGTCATTTCAAAATATTCTAAGTGTAATAACTAGATTATCAATTTAGATTTGTATGGTATTGCTATATTTTACACAATCTAATATATGCATAGTTTTTTGATATTTTAGGACATATAAATCCAAAATAAGTTTAACATTTAGGTTTAGGTTCTGTGTTTTTTTTTATAAAGTGAAAATTACTCTATGAATAATGTATCTAAAAAGTATTCCTCTATTTCAAGTTATCTCATTATTCTTTCTTGATTTCTTTATGCATATCGTTTTCGTAATAAATTCATTTGTATACATTAATAGATCTTTAGAACCATACATATAAATGTAAATGCATTTCTTGTAATACCTTTACATAATACAAGTGATACAAACCACCCATTTCTCTTCATGAACTCAAGAATGAGAAAGAAAAAGAGGAAGATTACTTACCTAATATACCATCTTCATCTCCTCCAAATCCTTTGCTCTACAATCCATCTTCCTCTATATCTTCTCCTTTTTATCTATATATATCTTCTTTCCTTTAGAATAAGAAACTTTGCGTTCAAATAAGAATGACAACCTCTTCTCTTAAATTTTAAGGTTTTATGTTCCCCAATGCTCCTTCTCAGTGTATACATAGATAATGAAATGAAATAGGGCCAGGGGCCTAATTTCATTCACGTTTTCAAAATTTGTAGAATGCTCTACAAATGCATGTCTATATGAATGTTTAAATTCCAAAATATTAAATAAATATAATTTAAAAAATAAATAATTAATATTTTATGTAACTTTATAATAATATTTAATGTGTTGATTATTACTATTGTTTGGTTGACATCAAATTTTTAAAATATTAAATAAATACAATGTAAAAAATAAATAATTAATATGCTATGCAATTTTATAATAATATTCAATATGTTGTATATTATTACTATTAGTCCTTGTCAAGGAATTATAAGAATCACTTTTCAATTACCAAATTTGTATTCAGGTAATCAAAGAGTTTGAAATAATATTATGTTATAAATTACAAAGTTTTACTTAAAGTTTAGCATATGGATTTGAGAATATTATTATGGGTCTTATTTAGGAATATACCTTTGCTAATATTATAAACAATTATTAAGATTCATATCACATAAAAATATTAAGTGAAACATTTCTATCAAACAATACTTTTACATTGGTGGCAGAAGCATACAAAATAAAAATTAAATGAGTAGTGTCCAGTAAATATTTTATAGGTACAAATGTGCATATTTATACCATTGTTTACTACACAATTTAATTTATTGTTGTTTATTGGATGATAGGAAATATCTATGAATATTTATTCACCTATGTACTGAATTATCAACATAATATCATAAAATTGAAGGCATAGTTTTAAAGTGATTATAATCTCTGTAGAGACCTAAATCTGGTCACCGATAACCTTCAACCAAGCTTTTGACCAATTTCCACTAAAATGCATAATCTGGCTTTAAAACACTAAAACACATTAAAAGCGTTGAACCTAATATATTCAAGTGCCAATTTTGGCTAGCGTATCCCTAAATGGGGCAATGTAATTTATGGTCTAACTAACTTTGAACATATCATTTCAAGTCAAAATGTCAATTTTACACTTGGGTGGTCTGGATTGCTCTTTTCTGTCAAAACTCTTGCTTGAGACATATGCCTTTGTTATTTTGTGTTGATGACATCCTAAATGGGATAATGGATCCAATGCATCTGAAATTGAATTCCAATTTCAATCTAGTCAAATTTTGGGCCAATAACAAGACATTATGATCAATTTGAATAATTTGTGCACAAAGAGCCAAGGTTTGCATCAAAGTGCCTAATCATGCTTAGAGACAATTAATCCAAGTTAAGGCTTTAAGTTAATTTTCCATGGAAACTTGTTGAATACTTATTTTTAGAAATGAATATTGAATATCTGCATCATCAGGTGACCTCATTTCTTGGGAAGGCATCCATAGGCCATAAATGCCACAAATATCTAAATCAAGCCACCCCATGCCTCATCAAAGCTTTCCCATACCTATTTAATGCCCCTCTATCCCAAATATTGATGAACCTATTTATGAATTTTAATTTCAAAATTGGATTAATCCTTAGACACACATCTCAATCTTGAGATGGATGGTTCAGGTTGATTCTAGCCATTTGTAAAGATTTTTAAATAGGAGGCCTTACCTATTGAATTTTAAGCTTGGATAATGCAAAGTTATAATGTTGAATTGGTTCCAAAGCCTCAGGAAAATTAATGTTATTATTCCCAAATATTGATCCAAGCCAAGCTAATCCAAAGACATAAGGTGCCAAGGAGAGATGGAGGTAGCCAAGCTTCCATTGATGTAGACTTCATGAGCACAAACCAAGCAAGCCACTACAACAAGCATTTTGGAGCATCCAAGGAAGGTAAAAGAAGGTTTATTTTGCATTTTAGTTATATGTTTCATTCATGTTTTGTTAACTAAGCTCTCCCTAGTAACTAGGCCTAGATTTGTATGCTAGTTCGTGTGTTTTTATCAATTTGTTTTCATTTTGGGACTGACACAATACTAATCACCTCTCTTGAGTCAAATTCCTAGTTCAAATAATGGCACAACCAGTGCGATTGTTTTCCACAAATTTGGTTACAAAGCCTCTCTAAGAAACCTACTAATCCTTTCTATGTAGGAACTTGGAGTGGTAGGTTCACAAGATTAAAATTTTTAAGTTAAATTTCTCTTTTTCTAACTGTGCTTTTATTCCTGTAACCTTGATTTTGCTCTTTGGAATGATATCGTTGTTATGCAGTTGTGATTTTGTGTAAACAAAATTAATATTCACATAACTATGATTTCATGGAATTAAGTAGTGATTTTACCATTCACAACAGCAATATCATCCTTTGATGTAGTGATATCATTGTTTTAGGCAGTGATATCACTCTTTTAACAATGATTTTGTTGTTTTAGATAGCAATTTTACTCAATAACGATTTCATCTTCGAAATTAGCGATTTTACATTTTTATGCTCTCTATCTAGTAAATAATGATTTTTTTTTGTTATGGAAATTTTGTTTGCTAACAGTGATATCATCTTATCATGCAGTGATATCATCATACTAGGCAGTGATATCGTCATTTAGGGTAATGATTTCATTAAATTGGGTAGTGATTTTACACATTAGCAATTTTGATCATCTATGCAGTGATTTCATAGTTAAAATAACGATATTGTATTATCTGATTGGTTTAGCCCATAACTATGATTTTGTTTTCTGTAATTGTGATTTTATAGGGAAAATAGTGGGATTGACTGTGTAATGACAGGACTGCAATAGAGAATTTAAATTTTTAATCTTGTTTGCTCAAACTCTTAAGTGCTTCAAAGCAGACCCTTATGATTGTATTGTTTTAGGTTGAGGAGTAGTTTGAAAGTTGGTTTGCATGCTTTTGACTAACCAAACACACTCTCATTTGGGTTTAAAATGAACATGTTTAATCCCACACAATTGAATTTGGGCTTAAAATGAACCTAATCACACATTTCAAATTGGGTGCAATAAATCAACATCAATTCAAATTATTTGCAAATTTGTTTGTTTTAGTGAAAAGAGATGTCCATGTATTCTCTCATATCCATCCCCTTTAGGGAACTTTTGGGATCAAAAGCAATATCTTATTACAATTTGAGCCTAGTCTAAGGCCTATAAAGAATGTCATCTACATCACTCCCCAAAAACTCATCATAGTTTGGGTGATCTTGAAACTAACCCTAAAGTCTTTCTTTTTATATCATTTGCTTTTATGAAACTTGGCTTACGAGGGGGACTTCATCACCTCCCATGAGTTTTTTAGGGAAGCTTTGATGTGGAGTTTCATCTCCTAGCAATGACTTCAAATTGCTCCCACTAGGATTTAAAGTTTGAGTGGTTAAACCACCCTCTAGTGTTGGAGTGCACATGGGACGTATCTACACTTTGGACATCACACTACACTGAGAAAATATAGGATGTAGTGGTTGTAAAAAAGACTAGACCCTCATAAAACAAGCCAAGTGCCATAAACACCCAATTATGTGTTTTTATTTTGTATCATGATGTGAAAGTCATTGTGTAATTGATTCCCCTAAATGTTTAAAACTTTATATATCTTAAACAAATCCCCACTTATTGCATAAGTATTATTGGTACAAGGTGCGCCTCAAGGTCCATATTGTAGTACTATCATTTGAGAGAAGGGAGGTGTAAAAACCCTACTATGTAATTCACATTTTACTTTTTAGATGAACATTAAAAGCCTCTGAAATGACATATATTGATGGATTCCAATAATACCAAGCAACCTTGTCATTTTAGGACTTAGAGAAATTAATTAGTTAGTTTTATCTTAGTTTAAGGTCTTGTTTTGGGTCAAAACTTGGTGTTAACAAATGATACAAACCAAACACATGGTCCCATATTTTGTTTAAACAAGAGGAATTATGTTTCCCACATAAAACTTCATTTTGCCTTGTTCAAAATTCATTTTTAAAGCTTGGATTCATATCACCAACTTTGGTGCAGTTATGCTACCCATTTTTTAGTCTAGACCTTTTGCCTAAATTATTTAAAGTCTTTCATTGATAATTCACATTTGAAATTGAACCTTTCTAAGTTCTAAGGGTTGGTGTGTCAAATTGGGTTCACCATTTGCAAACTAAACTTGTTTTGATTTGGGTTCAATTTCTCATTTGGATTTAAGGCCATTTTATAGACTCCTAATCATGCTTATCACCATTGTTAGAATTAAGTCATTTTATGTTAAATGCTTACACTTTAAGTTTATGAACCAATCATTTGGCATTACTATCCTATTTCCATTTACATTGAGACCATTTGGGTGCAACACTTTTTACCTTAGATATTTTTGTCAAACTTTGAGAGTATGCACACCATTTACAAAGGATAGTGTCATGCTACCAAATTTGTGAGAAACCACCTTTGTCATAGAATGTTTTTGAAACAAACATTTTGTCATGTCTTTTGAGTAGTTTAACATTGTTATGACACTCAAATCATTTCAAACATTATTTCATAGACCTTCTTTTGCATAGGGTCCAAGTTTTTCATGTTTGTCAAGCTAAATCTAGGTATACATTTGGAGAATCTTTTGTCTAGCACAGTTATGTTGTTCACCTTTGTCTAGCTTATTCGTCACAAGAGTCTATTTTTATGTCATTATTTGTAATAAAATAAGCTATCTCAAAGTACCTTGTATTTCATATTTAATACCTAATTTATCAAGTTTGTATCCAAGAGTTAAATGCCTCATTTTTTCTAGAAATGTTTCAAATCTGTTAGATTAAAAACTCATATCTACTTTTAAATTCCAGCTTTTGACATCGTTTGGCTAAGAGTCCTAGCGCATGCCTTGTTTGATCCTAGCTTTTGATGCCACATTTGGCTAAAAGACCTAGAAACTTTTATTTTCCTAGATTAGACTGATTTGAGACACTTCAACCTTAGAGTTTGGCATTTTGATTTTTCATTCATTTACTTGATCATCTTTGTGTAAAATGTGAGGCATTAGGTATTTAACACTAGCTTGTTTTATCACAAATATTTACATAAACTTTTTGTATATACATATCCATTTCTTTTGAAAAAATCTAGACCAAGTTTGAACATCCTTTTTATACATTACCCTTTTAGAGTTTGTATAACTCTTTAACCATTTGTAGCAAAACATTTACTATGGATCCCAATATATTTTCCCACACTCGTATTGGACTCATGTACAATCTGAGGATTAGTAATGTGGTTGTGCAAGATGAGATGGTACAATACCCTCATGTAGATAATGTTGTTTATGATACCAATCCATATTTGTCTCAAAACACTCAAATAGAGGCACAAAGCCCAGATCTAGTGGCTCATTACTTAATAAATACACCACCATATTCCAAGCAGGATCAAGAAAAAACTGAGCAATACCTAGCTATGATACCCATTTTTGGAGAACCATTTACTCAAAAATCATACCCTATTAATGCAACTTTCATGTACGATCCTTATTTTTTTGAATGATATATGTTGGAGAAAAAAGATGATATTTTAGTTAGATCCATAGAAGTAGGGGCTAAGTTTTTGATAGACTTTCCTTGTGAAAATTTACCAAGCTTAGTAAGAAGGCCACACAATATCATTTATAGTCAATAGGATTCTTCTAGTAACCCTTTGGCTCTTGCTCTAATGGTATATCAAGACTCTTGTATGCTTGCTAAAGGAAAGGACCTCATGTAGGATCACTTCAATCAAATGCAAATGGCGTACTAAACCTATTTGAACCTAGCATGTACCTTTAATCAGATGATCATTGTTAATAAACCTCTTATTGACTTATTTCCTTCAATAGGACTTTTGATAGAGTTAATTAGTCAAGAGAATTAGGGTGTAGACCCATTCATGAAAAATGCTTCAGGGGATGACTTGCCGCATATGCCAATTATTGAAGAAGTGTCTTCTACTTCTACAATGAATAATGAGCAAAATATAGTGGAAAATGAAAAAAGCAACATCCAATCTAAATCTAAGTGGTACTAATGCACAAACAATTGGTCAACAACATGTGCCTTTAGTTAATACCACAAGTGGATTTGTCAACCTAGGAATGAGAGCTTCTATACTACAACCTCAACAAACTACTTCTAGTCCTCAGCTAGTTGCTTCTTCAAACATACAACCAATGAGATCAAGTAGCTAACAAACAAGACAATAATAACAAAATGTAATGACTCCTACTCCTTAATAAATGATATGTAGTATTTCACAATAGTAGGAACAAATGAATTTACCAATACAATAGAGGATGAACATATTTCCACCTCAACAAGGGGAAACTAATGTTCCACCTCATCAGGTAGAAGCAAACATACCTTCTTTCTCGCATACCAACATGCCAATTCAAAACCAAACGATGTTTAGTCAACAACATATTCATGTTAGTTAGCAAAAGGTGCCAAATCCCTAATAAGTATCTACTTCCCAATAGGGATTTGTGCAATAAGGAGATTCTAATGTTTCTCAAGTACCTACAAGGTAACAATTTCCTTTTGTTTAAAATGTGCCGCTCATTCAGAGGTAGAGTCTTAGTTTACAAGTTCCTACTCAATAGCAAGGTTTGAGTAGTTAGCAATAGGTCCCTATCCAAATGCAACAGGGATAATATAATTTTATCCCTCCATCCCAACCACATAATCCTCTAAGTCAAACTTTCATTTCCAACCCTAAATAGAATATTACACAACTAGATGTACAATTTCAAGTGTACCCTAATCCACGTATGCATATTCCTGGACCATTCCCCAACCAATCCAACATATACCAAATACCGTAGAAAATATCTCCATTATACTTTGGTCTAAGTACTTCGCTTACGACCACCCAACCACCTACCCAAGACAATATTCCCACAAGTTTCCTATAACAAGAATTACAATAGATGAAGGATGTAATCACCACCATCCAAGTGGGGAAATAGATTAAAAATTTTAAGTTGGACGATGTGTGTTACTATCCTTTTAATATGGAGTATTTACATATTCCATTTCCTCCAAGATATGAGCCCCCAAAGTTCGATAAATACAAGAGGAAAGGTAACCCCAAAGCCCATTTAACTGAGTTCTTTAATTCATGTCAACTAGTGGCATAGAGCGATATATACCTCTTGTTGTTGTTTTTAAGGAGCTTAGCTAGATGAGCCTTGGAGTGATTCTTAAAGTTGCCTAAAAATTTGATAACTAATTTTGATGACCTGTCAAATAAGTTTGTGCAACACTTTTCCTATAATCTCGAGCATGATATTTCATTGGTTGACTTGACATAAGTAAAGCAAAAGGCTAGTGAGAGTTTCATAAGCTATCGATAATGATGAAGAGAACTTTCAAGCCGATTCACTCATAGTTTACCAGATAAGTTCATTAAAAATTTGCATAGTGAGATAGCCTATCATTTGGAACTATAGTGTGTGCATACATTTAAAGAAATCATTGACAAAGGTTTGTTGATCGAGCATATACTCATTAATAAAGAAGTCATCAAGTTTAATTCAATTAATCAGAATCAAGGTACCAATCAAGAAAGTAACCAAAACCAACATCCAATCCCAGTGTAAGCATCACAACTAGCACAGGCCAATAACCAAGAAAGACCCAAGCATTTTAAGCACAATAAGAATGTTGTGGGAAATTTAGTAACTGAGTCACATCATGTCTAAATGGTTTTAAAACATCATTTACTCCACCTTTTCAACTTACTTCTACCTAACAACATCTTCAACCAACATCATAAGCACAACAACCAAGACCTGCACAACAAATGCCATAACCTTTACCATTGGAAAAACCCTCCTCTAAGGAGATATGTGCCTAGACATCATGTTTTTAGTGACCTTGAAGAGCCTATTGATTCTATATTTCACAAACTTACCATTGCTAATTTGATTAGTTGGCCTATACCAAAGCATTATCCTCAAGGCATCCCTTATCTGATTGGTACCATGAAAATAAATTATGTGAGTATCATCAGGTCAACAAGCATAATTTTATGAAGATGTGTGAAAATTAAGCATTTAATTGAAAATATACTATATAATGGGGAGATCATATTGGATAGTGGTGCTTCCACCTCCAATCAATCTCTTGGGATATATCAAAACCCCTTTTCACAGCATAA
The DNA here is from genome assembly GCA_037957365.1 of Torreya grandis. NCBI lineage: Eukaryota > Viridiplantae > Streptophyta > Pinopsida > Cupressales > Taxaceae > Torreya > Torreya grandis. The sequence goes on from JARHVA010001132.1 coordinate 1,044,390, forward strand.
CCAATAATAATAACAATGATCAATGCAACAACAAAATCAATAGTATCAAAATCAAAGGTCAAACCAACAATAGAATCAACAACATCATAATAATGGAAAAAACCAAGGTCAAAATGATAACAACTAACAAACCTACCATGCAGTTTCACATTACTACAATAGGGTTGTAGGTCATATTGCAGGGGGTAGCATTAATACCATCTCTATTAATCCTAGACCAAATTCTAACTAGACAAGACCATTGCTAGACAATGCCACTCAACCAAATTACATGGATAATCCTTTTTTGACCTAGGACCACACATAGGTGAACCAACAAATCAAGACTTCTATTTTTGGACCTTACATCGACAACTCTCCTTTGCCACATGACCACATACAAGTACACCAACAACTGAGACTTGTCCTACCTGATCCCACACCATTCCCACTATTTGTTAGAAATAATGGTCTGACATCTAATCCTAATTGTGAAATCACAATTCAAAGGGAAAATATTACTATCCCAGACCCACAACCATTTTCCACTTTCATTATTATCTAACCAACCGTTTAGCCTCAGAATAAACCATTCACCATTGACCAAAACAAGTAGTTTGATATAGTGAAACAATTGTAGAAGACACCAACACAAATATCTATTTTAGATTTGTTATGAACATTGATAATCCAAAAGAACATTCTGAATGAGTTCTTAACCCAATCCGATATTTCCAATGACATATCCCCTAATAAATTTCAAGCTTTGGTTGGAACCTAGCTCCAACCCAATAAGTCACATTCAACCAAATTGATATGTCTTCCCTTGGCCCGTTCCATAATAATCCATTATACATAAGTTTATATAAAGCATTATAAAGTGAAACATGTCCTTATAGACAATGGATCAGGCCTCAACATAGTTTCTCTAAAGCTCATCAAGCTTCTTAGGTACACAATGTCATATCTCCAACCAGAAATGATAACTATCAAAGCCTATGATAATCAGGAGAGAGAATCACAAGGCACCATTAGCTTACCAGTTATCATTGGGCCTTTGACCCATGATATACTTTTCCATGTGCTTTATCATGAGTTATCATATAATATGCTTCTAGGAAGGCCTTGGTTACATGAGATTCATGCAGTCCCATCAATGTTGCACCAATGTATCAAGTTCTCTCACTCAGGGATGGAAATAAATATTCTAGGAGATTTGCACCCTTATGAACACTGAAAGCACCTTGAGGCTGAGTTTCAAAGTTATAATTACCAATACAACATGAATCCAAGTTTTAATTAGGATAAAGGAAAGGCCATACTTATTGATCCACTATAGGATAATTGCATAGATCCTAATACCTTGGATTCTCTTTCCCTCATGCCACCTCCTAAAGCTTCTAATCATTTCACCATTTTAGATAATGGCCCAGAGGAATATGTGACCAATGATACCAACCATATTGTCAATCTTCCTTAGAATCCAAAGACCTTTGGACAACCTAAAGTTACCCCACATATGCATTAGTAACAAAAGAACAAAGATAAGGGACCTGTCATGGTTGTACCAGCATCTGGCCTAAAACCAAACCCTCTTGAAGGGGATAAATCATAGTTGAACAATAACAACCAAGTTGATTGTTATAAAAGTGAAAAGTATCATATTCCCATTAGGATCATGAAAAGTCAAGACTATGAAGGATGATGTCTCAGACTGAACCAACAAGGCATGTTGGAGCCAATTTCCATGACCAAGTATAAAAGAGCCTATGGACTTGAATTTAAATTGCCTGGGGGTGACCCCACATATCTTATTCAAGTTCCATCACTAATGATTAGTGATGATGACGCTGATAGTGAAGTATAGTCTGATTATAACCTCACTTTTAATGACCTAGTTGAGACTAATATGTTTGATAACAATGCCATTTGTACCCTCACCCCAGTCATTCGTCATAACCCATTGCCATTATACTATCCCCAACTGATAGATTGGGGCCAACAAGAATCTAATTTGTCGATTGATACATTTCAAAATGTTGAGGCATTTTGTGACTTTTTAGGCCTTAGAGATAATGTTATGTTGGGAGATCATAAATCAAGATTCTCAATTACATTGGATCCTGAAGCCTATTTTAGAGAGCGAGTGAACACCCTTAGCCAAAAATAAATATATAAAACATTCAAGTCCCAAAGTGAAAACCTTTTTGAGGCACTTTTTGACCAAGGAAAAAGTAAAGATAAAGGCTAGTCTAGTGGTGAAAACTTGTTTCAGGCACCATTAGATAGGGGTGTTCATTCTTCTTCAAATTTAGACCAAGAGACCACCAATGATGAACTTGCCTACGAATCTAAGTTTAGTTTTAAACAACAAGTGTTTGATCAAATTCTTCAAGATTTTTTTACTATTTTTGTCACATGACCAAATCTCCCATTAGGGGACGCAGATTCATCATGCCTAAGAGAAGTTGAAGAGTAAGTCCTAACAGAGGACAAGTCTTTACCTACTATCATAGAAGATGGTTTGACCCTTCTAGTTGAAGAAACAACATAGGTAAACATCGAGACTCTATCAGACCTAAAATGGATAAAATTAGGTGCATCCCTTACTGAGGAGGAACATGAAGTCTTTATAGCTCTATTGAGAGAATTTGTAGATATCTTTACATGGGCTTATTCTGACATGCCATGTTTGGACCTCACCTTGGTTTTACATCACCTTATGGTAAAACCTGATGCCAAACTAGCTAAGCAAAAGTTATACAAGATGCATCCTTGAATTTCTATATTAATAAAGAAAGAGTTGGAAAAACTCTTATAAGCAGGATGTATTTGATCTATTGACTACTCAAACTGGATATCTAATGTTGTACATATTAAAAAAAAATTAAAGGAATTAGAATCTATAATGATTTTTGAGACATAAACAAAGCTTGCCTAAAGGATGACTTTCCATTACCTAATATTGACATGATGATTGACTCCAAGATGGGTTATGAAATTCTTTCACTCATGGATGGCTTTTTAGGATACAACTAGATCAGAATAACACCAGAAGACTAACATAAAACATTGTTCACCACACCATGGGGAACATTCTATTATCAGGTAATGTCATTTGGTTTTAAGAATGATAGAGCTACATATCAAAGGGCCATGACCATCATATTCCATGATATGATGTATGATATTTTTGAAGTCTATGTCAATGACATATTAGGCAAATACAAGACCAAAGCTAACCATCTAACAATGCTATGTAGGATATTTAAAAGACTGTGGGAATACAAAGTCAGATTCAATCCAAATAAATGTGTGTTTGGAGTAAAATCAGGAAAGTTACTTGGCTTCATTATGTCTTGTAAGGGCATTGAAGTTGATCCATAAAAGGTCCAAGCTATAACAAAGATGTTGTTGTCAACCAGTTTGCAGCAGCTCCATAGTTTGTAGGGCAAGATCCAATCAATATGATGCTTCATAGCTCAGTTAGTAGACAAGTGTCATCCATCTACACATCTTCTAAAGAAGGGAGTTACATTCCACTAATATAATCACTACCAAACAACTTTTTAGCAGTTAAAAGATTACTTAGCAAATCTACTTGTTTTATTACCCCTATACCAGGAAAACCATTTTTGTTGTATCTATTAGCTAACAACAATGCCCTGGGGGCACTTTTGGCTCAACATGATGATAATGGAAAATAAAATGTAGTATAATATTTAAGTCATACCTTGGTCACATATGAATTCAATTATATGTCTATTGAAAAACCCTATAGAGCCATGGTCTTCACAGCTCAAAAATTATGACACTACATATTGAAAAATAAGGCCATGGTCATTTCAAAAGTAGATTCATGCAAGTATCTACTATCTAAAATAACTTTACAAGGTAGAATGGCCAAGTGGATCATTTTTATTAGTGAATTTGACATAGAGTATGTTAATCAAAAGGTAATTAAGGGATAGGTCCTTATAGATCAGCTTGTTGAAGCACCCCTTGCAGTCAAAACACTACTCATATTCCAATTTCTTGATGAGTCCATAATTACCATCATTGACACACCTCTTTAGGAGTAGCACTAGAAGCTATATTTTGATGGATCATTTACTACACATGGCTTGGGGGCAGGCCTCTTATTTATTACACCATAGGGGGATCTAATCCCGAAATCATTCTGAAACAGTTTTCCTTGTACCAATAACATGGTCAAATATGAAGCACTTTTTGCAAGGCTTTAACAGGTAGTACAATGCAACATATCTCGTCTCAAGGTTTATGGTGATTCTTATTTAATCATCAATTAGGTCATAGACCATTTCTAGACCAAAGATGACAAGCTAGTTCCATGTAAGGCTAGGGTTGACACTCTCAAACAAAAAATTGGAGATATCTAGATTGAGCATATAACAAGGGCTAGTAATAGAAATATAGATGCCATGGCTACTATCAGCTCTTTGATTTGACAAATGAACAAAGTTAGAGAGTATCATTTCCTCATCAAGAATTTGTTTGCACAAACTCATGAACCTTCAATTGTTGCAATGATTTATGACATTGTTGGTTCTAATTTTATCTGGTATTCCAACCTTTATCACTATATTCATGACCAAGTTCTACCATTTCACCTATCTCAAAAACAAACAAAAGCCTTCATTCACCAAACCACTCGCTATACCTTATTAAGATCCACCCTCTACCACTGTATTTTTTATGAAACTTTGCTTAATTGTTTAACTTCATTAGAATATACACTAGTCTTACAAGTACACGAAGGAGTATGTGGAGCCCAATCTAGTGAGTTATTCCTATCCAAAAATCTTTTGCATATTGGTTATTGTTGGCCCATGATGAATGCAGATGCAATTGCATATGTAAAGAAGTGTGACAAATGTCAACGACATGCCAATCTAATTCATACCCTAGCTAAGAATCTAAAACCAATGTTGACACCATGGCCATTTGCTACATGGGGACTCAACCTCATTGGGAAAATCAATCCTACATCTTTAGACGGTCATAAACATATCCTTACCACCACCAAATATTTCACTATGTGGTTCAAAGCTATACCCCTCACTTACATGACTAAAAAGCAAATCCAAGTTCATTTTCAACCATCTAATATGTTGCTACGGTATCCCTTCTGAAATTAGATATGATAATGGAAGATCATTAAAAAATAAGGATGTTAACCAGCTATGTGCCAAATACAACATCACACAATATTTTTATATGGTATATTACCCTCAAGATAATGGTCAGGCTGAGGCATCTAACAAAACAATTACGAATATTCTCAAAAAGATTGTTAATGATGTCAATCATGATTGGCATTTTTAGATATTCCATACCCTTTGGGCATATCGTACCAATCACCATACCCCACAAGAGTCACTCCATATTCACTTTTTTATGGTATAAAATCCATCCTTCCTATTGAGGTTGAGTTTCCTTCACTACGCATCTCTTTCAAGCATGTCCTATATGATCATGACTATCGAGTAGCTCACCTGCAAGAGCTAGACCTACTTGATGAAAAATGCATAGCTATGCTCAACAATCTTCAGGCATATCAGAATCGACTCAAAGGCCACTACAATCAGTGCATCAAACATAAAACATTTAAACTTGGTGATCTTGTTCTTAAATAAAACCAAAAGAATACCACACTTAAGAAGAAGCATAAGGGTAAAATTCAAACCAAATTAGATAGGGCCTTTCATCATTATTGTAGATTATGGATCAGGAGCATACAAGCTCACCACACCAGATGGAGATGAACTTCCTAAGTTGATGAATATTATTCACCTCAAGTGATACTATACTTGAGTGCTATGGTGTATTATCTATAAGGACCATTTCTATTATGCCACTTTATCACTACTCTTCTTAGTATGACTATCATTATTATCATTCCTCTTAGTCTATTACTTATCCATTTACCATTCCATTCTATCAACCCAACATCTTTTGCATACTATTTTTACTTAGCCTGTTTGACCTTGGTTTTACCATTAGTTGTACATTTTTAGCATCAATGAATCCAATCAGTTTTAGTAGTTATTTCAAGCATACCATGTAGAGGCAGTCTTTTGAAGTAGTGTGATAGAAGTTTCTATAGTTACATCATTCATTTGTTATTCCTTTCTTATCGCCGGTCTTGCTACTAATTATAGCTGCCTATGGGCAAATTAGTACCATTGATCTATGCCATTGTGTCTTAGTTATAGCTACCTATGGGAAAACTAGGGTCAATACTTGTTTATTAAGCCTTGACATACCACTTTATCATTTCTTATGTCATTTTATGCCTTTATTCCAAACTATGCCTATTTTGTTTGAAATTGAGAGCTACACTAGTCATATTCCTCTGCTATAAGGTATAACTACAGTGACTTAATGTCCTACTCTAGGACTATGTAGGTAGTTCTTGATACTTGTTGAGGTCAGCTCAGTCACTTTTTATCATACACTCTCACTGTTTTATGATCAATTGTTAAGTTTGAACACTCTCATCATTTTGTGAGCAACCTAATCCATGCCCTCGCCATTTTGTGAGCTTGCACCATTTAGTATCTTATCATTCTCGATCGAGTTGAGATACTCTAAAAATTCCAAAAAAATATTTGTAAAATCATTAGAAAAAACTAAAAACATTAACCACTTCTTTGCCTTAAGGATTTTGGGAACCCTTACTAAGTCAAGCAAATCACTTGTTCCTTAGTTTCTCCATCCTTTTTGGCCTTTTATCCCATGCACTTGCCATTTTGCAAGACCATCCCTATTCTTCTATTGCATCCATTATGTTATTTTCATTAGTTATCATTTTCTTCCCATTTTCTGGGAGAACTACATTTGGTCTAAAGTTTTTGTTGGATATTACATCCATAGAACTATGTAGGCAATGCCCACTTGCCTAGTGCATATGGAGACAACTCGGCCACCCCTTTCCTTTTCTTATCTTCCCCCATCTTGTTAGTTTGTTAAGCTGTCACCTATTTTCTAGGGGAAATGTTCATATGGTGTATATTAAGTTGTTTATTTGTTTATTTCTGCTTATTTGTTTGTTCATGTGCCAGTTTGTTTGCTTTCAATATTATTGCTTTGATTTAGTCTATGTGCATTCATTGGGTGATTACTTGCCCGTACTTATACTTAAATCCATTCATATTCATATGTCTACATTATCATCATGGATTCTATCATTGGTGCATTATTTTTTATTGAGTATTGGATTACAAGAGCCAGTCTTATCGATAGATGCTACAACAAACCTCAGCTTTAAGAAGTCTATTTAATAATACGGTAATTAAATAATGAAATAATTTTAACCTTTGTTCAGTTTGGATGAGCATCTCCATACTAGTAGGTTGTTCCAATTCATCACTACCCTCTGTGTTATCTTACCATCATCATTAGCCAATCAATCATGTTTGCCATAATTAGGGTTTAATGATTATAACCGCCTATGGGAAAATCATTGCACACCATCCCACCTGTATTTTTTTCTACCCATAAATGGGCATGTTGTTATCTTATTTATCTATCCTAACTGAGGCGTCTCCATCTTCTCAATGATTATAACCACCTTTGGGCAAATAATTGTTTTCATGCCACGTTGCCACTATCAAGGTATAATGCTTATAACCACCTTTGGGAAAACCATTTTACACCATCCCACTTGAATTCTCAATTATTTTGACTAATTTTTTAAGCTCATTATGTTTTCCCCCCATCATTTTCCCTTCTTTGGTTCCCTTGTTTCAATTTTTTTTGAGGGACCATTTGTCGACACCTACTTGTGCTAACCATTCCCTCGATGGGGCATCATACAGTTAGTTCATCATCATTGTAGTTATAGGCATATAAGACCTTTTCATTCTTTGAGAAAATTTTATTATGCTTATGTCTTGCAATGCTTTCCCAAATAAGGGAAAAATGTAAACACCTAAATCTGGCCATCGATAACCTTCAACTAGGCTTTTGACCAATTTCTACCAAAATGCAAAATATGGCTTAAAAACACTAAAAAACATTAAAAGATTTGAACTTAATATATAAAAGTGTTGATTTTGGCTAGGGTATCCCTAAATAGCACAATGTAATTTATGGACCAACTAACTTTGATCAGATCATTTTGAGTTAAAATGCCAATTTTGCACATAGGTGCTCTAGATTGCTCTTTTATGTGAAAACTCTTACACAAGACATATGCCTTTGCTATTTTGTGTTGATGACATCTTAAATGGGATAAAGGATCCAATGCATCTGACATCTACTTCTAATTTCAATAGAGTCAAATTTTGGGCCAATAACAAGACATTATGATCAATCTGAGTAATTTATGCACAAAGAGCCAAGGTTTGCATCAAAGTGCCTAATCATGCTTAGAGATAATTAATCCAAGTTAAAGCCTTAAGTTAATTTTCCATGGAAACTTGTTGAATACTTATTTTTAGAAATGAATATTGAATATCTGCATCATCAAGTGACCTCATTTCTTGGGAAGGCATTCCTAGGCCATAAATGCCACAAATATCTAAATCAAGCCACCCTATGCCTCATCAAAGCTCCCTCCTGCCTAGTTAATGCCCCTCTATTCCAAATATTGATGATCTTATTTATGAATTTTAATTTTAAAATTGGATTAATCCTTCACCACACATCTCAATCTTCAGATGGACGGTTCAGGTTGATTCTAGCCATTTGTAAAAATCTTTAAATAGGAGGCCTTGCCTATTAAATTTTAAGCTTGGATAATGCAAAGTTATAATGATTAATTTGTTCCAAAGCCTCATAAAAATTAGTGTTATTATGCCCAAATATTGAGCCAAGCCAATCCAAGCCAAAGACATAAGGTGCTAAGGAGAGATGGAGGTAGCCAAGCTTCCATTGATGTAGACTTTATGAGCACAAATTGAGAAAGCCACTACAACAAGCATTTTGGAGCATCCAAAGAAGGTAAAAAAAGGTTTATTTTTCATTTTAGTTGTGTGTTTCATTCATTTTTTTTAAGTAAGCTCTCCCTAGTAACTAGACCTACATATGTATGCTAGTTAATGTGTTTTTCTCAATTTATTTTCATTTTAGAACTAACATAATACTAATCACCTCTTGAGTCAAATTCCTAGTTCACAATCTCTACATAATCCACAATATAATATAATTAACCATTACTATTAGATATCATTTTCTCTTCCTAGACATAGATCTCAAATATCCATGATTGTTCTCACTCATCTAGAGGACTTATAATTTTTCACTTGTGTTTTTTACTCAACAGGCTACAATTTAACTAGATTATGCCACATGGTTAGATTTTATGATAAAACATGGACATTTTAGATGTGATCAACACTATGGTATTCCAAGGCTTAGAAACCTGATATGCTACCATGTGGTAGCATCTATGCCCAAGATGTTTCCAATGTTGACATCTTGACCATTCAGTTTTCTATGCATTGTTAAAATTAGATTTATTTTGAGAGGCCCTGAGATGTCACCACATGGAGAAATCTTGGCCAATCAAAGTCTATCAATAGTATAAAAAACTCAAAGTCTCATGAAGCCTTGGAGCCTAGATATGCCACCATGTGGAATGAACTTGGGGCTATGGAGGCTCACAGCTATCATGTAGAGAAATTAACCTTTTGGGCTTTGGTTGATCAAAATTATGCCACTTGGCACAATCTTAGGGCTCAAAACCTTTGACTCTATTACCAATATAAAAATGGCTACGAGTCTCATGATTAGGCCACATGGCATGATCACTGGGATATGAAGGCTAACAACTATATTGTGGCATAATTCACCTTCCATTCTTTGAGTACCTGAGATCATGTCACATGGCACAATCTCATGGCTTAGAACCCTTGACTATGTCCCTACACTAACAAAGATTCTCTAAGTTTCGTAAAGCCCTAGAGACCTAAAATACCACCATGTGGTGATAGCTTGGTGGTCAGGGTCCACTCAAATCTTATCAAAAAGAGTACATCATCATATATTTTGAGGCACTAAGATGTCACCACATGGATACATCTTGACTGCTTGAATCCTATCAAGCACTAACAAAAATTGTTTTAGTCTTAGAACATAATGCACTACAAAGACTCACATCTATATTATGTGATAGTTCACCTTATAAACTCATATTATTAAAGATCATGCCATATGACACGATCTAAGGGATGCACAAAAGACCCTATCAATCACACTTATGAGATGCTAAATCCCTAATATCATGGCATGATCTCAGGCCATAGAGGCTCAAATCTCTATTATAGACCATTTCATGGCATCATCACTACATCTGAGACCATGAGTGTATGTGATGCTTCCACGTATTATCATCATGGGCACTCAGGGGCCTAAAGGTGGCTCAACTATGTTGAGACCCTCAAGTGCCCGAGATGCTACCATGTGGTAGAATTTCATGTAGTCAAGAGTTGGGAGGATACTTTTATATGCTAAGACCCCTAAGTGCCCAAGATGATACCACATGGTAGCATCTTAAGCAATCTAGGGTCTAGAGGGGACTTGGCTATGTCAAGACCCCCAAATGCCCAAGGTGATATCATGTGGAAGCATCATGTGCATTTACAGGCCCAAAGGGGACTCTTAAATTCTTTAACTCTTGTGAAGCCCCAAAGACCCAACATGCCACCATTGGTGGCATCCTAATGTGTACGGGCCACTTGGATCTTGTCAAAAAGAGGACATCATCATATCTTCTGAAACATCGAGATGTTACCATATGGGAACATCTTGGCCACTCATAAACTATCAATCATCAACAAAAAATCTTTTAGTCGTAGAACATAGTGCACTATGAAGGCTCATAGTTTTGTTGTGTAATATTTCACCTTCTAGGCTCCCATATCCCCATTATCATCCCATGTGGCACGATCCAAGGGACACATCAAGGATCTTATTGATCATGCTTGAGATTTGATGAATCCTTGGTATCATGCCATGTGCCATGATGTTAGGCCACAAAGGCTTAAATCTCTAATATAGAACATTTCATAGCATCATCCCTTCATCTGAGACCCTTGAGTGCCTGAGATGTTATCACATGGAAACATCATAAGCATTTATGGCCTTGGAAGGGATGCAAATGTGTTGATACCCTCAAGTACCACAATAAGGCCACATGGTATAATCATGAGCACTTAAGGGATGTCAATATACCCTAAAGGGGACTCAATTATGCTGAGACCCCCAAGTGCCTAAGATGCTACCATGTGGTAGCATCATGGGCATTCTTGGGCCTATAGGGGAATCGACTATGTCGAGACCCCTAAGTATTTGGGATGTTGTCACATGGTAGTATCATGGGAAGTTGGGAGTTCATAGGGGACTCATATGTGTCGAGACCCCCGAGTTCCTAAGATTTTACCATGTGGTAGAATCATGGGCACTTGAGGGTTTTAAGGGGATTAGATAGTGCTGAGACCCCTAAGTGCCCAAGATGTTGCCATGTGGTATCATTGTAGGAACTTAGGGTCCAAAAAGGACTCGATTTTACTAATATCCTTGAGTTCTTGAGATGTTACCACGTGGTAACATCCTAGACACTTGGTGACTTAGAGGGGACTCAATCGTGCCAATACCTCTAAGCGTTCAAGTGCCCAAAATACTACCATGTGGAATCATCTTGGGCATGTGGGGGTTTGGATCATTGATGTGTAGCATTTGATGACAATTGTATGCTTTTTGTTACTCTTGTCAAACATGGCCCATGTAATGTGTCCCCAGATTACTTTCACATTTAGTTTATTTCATTAAAAATGTATGTAACCATGAAAATGAAAGCTTAAGAAAGAACTCATCCCACGTAAATATACTATGGAATTTGAAATATTGCTTACAGGGCTTAAATTTGGTGTTTGTATGGCCATATTTATCTTTTTTATTTGTAAAATACAATCATTTTTTTCTGAGACCATATTAAATGCAAGGTTAAATTCGAGGCAAATTGTCAAAAACTATAAATAATTGTTTGATGTGTATACTCTAATGTTTATTTTCTCTACTATGAATTATATTAATATTTTTCATAAAAAAAAATCATGATAGAGAGACCTAGATTATCAAATTTATATTGTAATTGCTACTAAACTATAAAACAACTTTGGGTTTAATAAACTATGAAATAAATTGCGCAAACTAACTTTGGAAATATTATGTAAAGAATTTATTTTATCAACATTTCTTGATACATTATTATAAATAAAATATATATAGGAATAACAAATTAGATTTTATTATATAGATAAATTATCATTATTGGTCATAATCCATAAAAGGGTTCCCTTGTGATGACCTCGAGTTACAAATTTAACCATTTGATCATCATCCAATGGTCTAGAAATCAAGAAATATTAGTTTCAAGATCAAGATCTATATGCCTCCATGATTTTTCACTAGGAGCAAGATGAAACAAACAACAAATCTATAATGATCTTGATCAAGCCATTGATATTTCACCCTCGGGGCTTCAGGACTGCTATAGCTTCATGGTCAGGTCTCGGGTATGTAAGGTATGTAATCCATTATTAATTTCTTTTTCTTTTATATTAAAAACTACATACTTATGACTAATTTTTAGTTCTTATCTCATCTTATAGGGATAGACACCTATTTTGCCTACATAGATAAGACAACCAACTAATTCACGAACAACTACCAATATCGCCTATGGACACCTTGCATCTCAAACTTATAATATGTTTTTCTTCTATTGCTAGTGTATATACAAATGCGAATGACTTTTGTAAATTTGGCTCGAACTTCAACACATTTTGATTTATCAATTGTGTTTAGTTATATATATTACTACTCAAGGACTTGTATCATAGAGTTATACATGTTTTTCTTTTGTTAACAATGTATATACAAATGGCAATGACTTGTATAAACTAGACCTAGATTCTAACACACTTTATTTTAATGATGTTGTTTACTTATATATCTTACTCCAAATTTATATACTTCACATTTATTTCTCCTATATATATGTTATGTTACTATTAATTTGTTTTTATAGTGTTATATATTTGTCAATAAATAAAAGTGCCCTTTATATTTTGTGACAGTTAAAAAAATTGCTTTAACATATCTCATGTTAACACTTTGATTTCAATGAAATAAAGATAAACCACAACATACTATTCACTATAAAGGTAGGGACTATATGCTATGCGACCTTTATTTTTTGGTTGATATCAACCTTTTTAATTTATGTAATTAAAGGGATCTTGACTTAAGCTTAAGTTACTTGGTTATGTTTTTGTGTGATTTTTCTTTCCTTTTGGTTGGAAACCATGAGATCCAATAAGTTATAAACATTTACATTTTTGTTGGAGGCCATGAAAACCTAATTAATTATAAATAATTTTTTTTTTAAAATTAATGACTAAGTTTTAAAGGGGTCCCTCATATATAAATTAGATATCCACAAAAATATTAGATAAAGGCATACTATCAATCGTAAGGTTAAAACCCAAGGTAAGTGTGGTAGCTACATTGAAAAAGTGACAAGGCACTACAACAAGACAAAACCAACAATGAGGTGACACCTCATGCCAAAAATTCTTATATAAAAAGAAAGCAGAGGACAAACATCAAAAGATTTAACACATGTTATGTTAAATATTACACATGAACTAATCAACATGAACATGATGGGGAGTCAAAATCAACATCCATAAACTAGTTGATCCACTACAAACATCACCAACACCCAACATGCCCACCATCTTAGAATCCAGACCTATACCTACAACTAATCCCTATCGAGAGGCCGAAGACTCACTACCACCCAGTTGCTTATTGCCATGAATGAAAGCACCTCCCAAACTCATGCCATGGGTAACCAAATCCAAATGATCCCACATAAGACCAGAAGTAATCCACAAACATGACCCATGAGGAACCTTCACCCAACTAGGGGAGAACACAAATGCTTTATTAGTGACATAGAACAAGTATTTTTTAGTTGTCATTTTAATCAAAGAATGCCTTACATACAAAAGAGCCTCCAAATCTAGAATGGGAAATTTTGCTACTTTGAGTGGAGGAGCCAAGAGGAAATGCCCAACTTGAGATGGAAAGCCCTTCCAAGCCTCTAAAACCTGATCCATAAAGTTGAAGAGTGTAGAAAAGCTTACTTTTAGATCCCTCAACATTGCTAAAGGAGTTGTGCCCAATTCATCCCTTCCAAAAAATGGTAGAGAAATGTGATTTCCCAAGTTAAAAACAATAGCAACCTCAACCACCCCCACTCTATGGACTAATTTCACAAAAAATTACACTAAATCGATGACTTGTTGCTTGTCCTCAAGAAGAAAAAGTAGATTGGTTGCAAAGACTAAGACCATAGAAGAGTTAATCTTAACCTTACTATGAGATTGAATGAAAGCCTCACCCAAAATTGACTGAAATTTGTACTGCATCAGAACCCAAAATACCTTCTCCACTCTATTCATTTCAGCTCCCCAAAGAAGCCATCTCTTGCTTTTTTCTTGTGATGCAAAGTGACGGTTTGGAAGCAATCACCATCCATGGCATGTCCATGTTAAACAAGATAAAATATAACCAATGAGCCATAAAAAAATGAGTCAACCAACTAGTCACACCATGTAAAAAAACCAAGGTTGGATTAATAATGTCATACCCTTTGCATGATTATACCATTACTCAAGGGAAATGGAATCAAAACCATCCACTATCAAAATGAAAGTTTGGGGATGAAAAAAACTCATAGGGATAAACATATGGTTTAAAAGATTATTTTATTAAAAAAATGGCAAGAACACCACTATCCAAGTCAGTCAATGGTGATAAAGAAAAATCAGGCCATGTGTTTGCCATATTATCCATCATAAGATCAATCACTTGTGAGATATCTTGGTTTGTAAGAAGATTAGCCACTAAGTTAGCTTCCCTAAAGCAATGTTGAGCTTTCCAAGAAGAAAAAGACTCAAACTATGGCCAAATCCATTCAAAGATGTTTTTGATTGACTAGGCCTTAACATCCTTCTTGCACAGAGCCTAAATCATGACTACATAATCCCCTTCAATGATCAACTTGTGCAGCCCACACTACAAATCCAAATCAATACCCAATACTAACACATGTGTCTCAACCTCCTTATTGGTACCTTTAACTAGCTTGAAAGATGTTTCCTTGATTAGGGAACCATAACAATCCTTGATAATGTAGCTTGCACCCATGCTCCAAGGTTGTCCTGTGAAGCACCATCAAAATTCATTTTAAACTAATCAAGAGGAGGTGGGATCCAATCCGCATTGTCTTCCCTTCTATGGCTAGACTTCAATACCAAAGACCTATTAACAAGGGATATATTTCTCTTTTTTAATAAATAAGCAACGTCTCCATTATTATCGCACTAAAAGTAATGAGTTTAATTTCAAAAGGTTGTTATTATAACATGCTAGAGTTAAAGAGATCCTTGGGAATGTAAGTTTTAAATTGCCAACCTCTAGCTGATGAACACTCAATGATAAACATTTATTGGATTTGATTCTAGAAAACTACTACTATAACATGTCAAAGTGAGAAAGACCCTTGAGAACATAAAATAGTAGCCCCTTTTAAAGGGAAATATTTTGGTCAAAAGAATAATTAGATTTTGGATAGAAGAAAGACTCAAACAAAGATATGTACACAGGACCACAAGTGATCACACACACAAGAATCATCTATATGCAAATGCAAAACATTCCCATTACTTATACACTTCTAAGGCATAAAGGGACACTCTTGGCAAAACTTGGATAATACAAGTTATCGCATACATCAAACTTTATCGGTAGTGTCTTGGTAGGGTCTGAACCTTTGTTTTTGACCTGAGCACTTGACAAAGCATATACAATTTTTTTTTTGATATTAAGAGATATTTTGTGAGCAACACATAATTAGAATTAGCTAAGTGTACTTCTACCCTCTTGCCTTGTCATTTCAAAATCTTCTAAGTGTAATAACTAGATTATCAATTTAGATTTGTATGTTATTGATATATTTTACACAATCTAATATATGCATCGTTTTATGATATTTTAGGACATATGAATTCAATATAAGTTTAACAATTAGGTTTAGGTTTTGTGTTACCCAAGTATTAATGTTTGTGTTTTTTTTTATAAAGGGACAATTACTCTATGAATAATGTATCTAAGAAGTATTCCTCTATTTCAAGTTATCTCATGTGTTCTTGCTTGATTTATTTATGTATTTGGTTTTCGTAATAAATTCATTTGTATACATTAATAGATATTTAGAAGCATACACATAAATGTAAATGCATTTCTTGTAATACCTTTACATAATACAAGTGATACAACCCACCCATTTCTCTTCATGAAATCAAGCATGATAAGTAAAAAGAGGAAGATCACTTACCTACCATACCATCTTTGCCTCCTTCAAATCCTTTGCTCTACAATCCATCTTCCTCTATATCTCCTTTTTATCTAAATATATCTTCTTTTGTTTACAATAATAAACTTTGCATTCAAATAAGAACGACAACCTCTTCTCTTAAATTTTAAGGTTTTATGTTCCCCAATGCTCCTTCTCAGTGTATACATTGATAATGAAATGAAATAGGGCTAGGGCCCCTAATTTCATTCACTTTTTAAAAATTTGTAGAATGCTCTACAAATGCATGTCTATATGAATGTTCAACTTCCAAAATATTAAATAAATATAATTTAAAAAATCAATAATTAATATGTTATGCAACTTTATAATAATATTTAATGGGTTGCTTATTATTATTGTTTGGTTGACATCAATTTTTTAGAATATTAAATAAATATAATGTAGAAAATGAATAATTAATATGTTATGAAATTTTATAATAATATTTAATATGTTGTATATTATTATTATTAGTCCCTACCAAGACAAGGAATTATAAGAATTACTTTTCAATTACCAAATTTGTATTCAACTAATAGAGAGTTTTAAAATAAAATAAGTTATAAATTACAAAGTTTTAGTTAAATTTTATAACATGTATTTTAGAATATTCTTGTGGGTCTTATTTAGGAATATACCTTTGCTAACATTATAAACAATTATTAATATTCATAGCACATAAAAATATTAAGTGAAACCTTTCTATCAAACAATACTTTTACATGGGTGGAAGAAGCATACAAAACAAAAAATAAATGAGTAGTGGCGTGTAAATATTTTATAGGTACAAATGTGCATATTTAGACCACTATTTGCTACACAATTTAATTTATCATTGTTTATTGGATGATAGTAAATATATATATGAATATTTATTCACCTGTGTACTAAAATATCAATATAATATCATAAAATTGAAGGCATAGCTTTTAAGTGATTTTAATCTCTACATAATCTTCCATATAATATAATTAACCACTACTATTAGATATCATTTTCTCTTCCTAGACATAGATTCCAAATATCCATGTCTATTCTCACTCATCTAGATGACTTAGAATTTTTAACTTGTGTTCTTTACTCAACGGGTTGTAATTTGACTAGATTATGCCACATGGTTAGCTCAGATGATAACACATGGATATTTTAGACGTGATCAACACTTGGGTATTCCAAGGATTAGAGACTTGATATACTGCCATGTGGTAACATCTGTGCCCAAGATGTTTCCAATGGTGAGATCTTGACTAGTCAGTGTTCTATGCATAGTCAAAAGTGGATTTATTTTGAGGCCCTGAGATGTCACCACATGGTGACATCCTAACCAATCAAAGTCTGTCAATAGTAACAATAAATCTTTAAGTCTCATGAAGCCTTGGAGCCTTGATATGCCACCATGTGGAATGATCTTGGGGCTATGGAGCCTCAAAGCTATCATGTAGAGTAGTTCACCTTTCAAGCTTTGGCTTGTCAAAATTATGCCACTTGGCATAATCTTAGGGCTTGAAACCTTTGACTCTATTACCAAAATCCTCATCTAGAAAGGGTCACGAGTCTTGTGATTGGGCCAAATGGCATGATCATTGGGCTATGAAGGCTAACAATTATATTTTGGCACAATTCATCTTCTATTCTTTGAGTACTTGAGATCATGCCATATGGCACAATCTCATGGCTTATAACACTTGACTGTGTCCCCAGACTAACGAAGATTCTCTAATTCTCATAAAACCCTAGAGACCCAAAATACTCCCATGTGGTGGCATCTTGGTGGTTAGGGTCCACTCAAATCTTGTCAAAAAGAGTACATCGTCATATCTTTTGAGGCACCAAAATGTCACCACGTGGATACATCCTGACAGTTCAAAGCTTGTCAAGCATTAACAAAAATTATTTTAGTCTTGGAACATAATGCACTACAAAGACTCATAACTATTCTATGTAACAGTTCACCTTCTAAGCTCCTATTCCTAAAGATCATGCCACATGACACCATCTAAGGGATGCATAGAGGACCCTATCAATCACAATTGCAAGATGTTAAATCCCCAATATCATGGCATGATCTCAGGCCACAAAGGCTCAAACTTGTACTATAGACCTTTTCATGGCATCATCCCTTCATATGAGACCATTGAGTGCCTGAGATGCTTCCACATATCATCATCATGGGCACTCAGGGGCCTAGAGGTAACTCGACTATGCTGAGACCCTCAAATGCTCAAGATGTTACCATGTGGTAACATTTCACACACTTGAGGGTTGGGAGGATACTCATTTGTGCTAAAACCCTAAAGTGCCCAAGATGCTACCACATGGTAGCATCACAAGCAATCTGGGGCCCAGAGGCTATTTGGATATGTTTAGACCCCTGAGTGCTCAAGACACTACCATGTAGAAGCATCATAGGCACTTATGGGCTTAGAGGGGAATTAAAGATTCTCTAAGTCTTGTGAAGCCCTAGAGACCCAAAATGCTACCATGTGGTGGCATCCCAGTGTTCAGGGGCCACTTCAATCTTGTCAAAAAGAGTACATCATCATATCTTCTGAAACACTGAGATCCTACCACATGGCAACATTCTGGCCACTCAGAAGCTATCAAGCATCAACAAAAAATATTTTAGTCTCAGAACATAGTGCACTATGAAGGCTCATAGTTGTGTTTTGTAATAGTTCACCTTCTAGGCTCCCATATCCCCATGATCATCCCATGTGGCACGATCTAAGGGACACGTCAAGGATCCTATTGATCATGCTTGAGAGTTGTTGAGTCTTTAGTATCATGCCATATGCCATGATGTTAGGCCACAAAGGCTTAAAGCTCTAATATAGAACATTTCATAGCATCATCCCTTCATCTGAGACCCTTGAGTGGTTGAGATGTTGTCACATGGAAACATCACAAGCACTTAGGGCCTTGGAGGGGATGTGACTGTGTTGATACCCTTAAGTACCCACAATAATGCCACATGATAGAATCACGAGAACTCAAGGGATGTCAGTATACCCCATGTAGTAGCATCATAGGAACTTGGGGGCAAGAGAGGACTCGATTATACTAAGAGCCCTGAGTGCCTAAGATGTTGCCATGTGGCAACATCTTAGGCACTCGATGACTTGAAGGGGACTTGATTGTGTCAATACCTCTGAGCATTCGAGTGCTCAAAATACTACCATGTGGTAGCATCCTAGGCACATGGGGGCTTGGATCATTGATATGTAGCATTCGATGATAATTTTATGCTTTTTTGTACTCTTGTCAAACATGGCCCATGCAATGTGTCCCCACGTTGCTTTCAAATTTAGTCTATTACATTAAAAATTATGTAACCATGAAAATGAAAGCTTAAGAAAGATCCCCTCCATGTAAATATACTGTGGAATTTGAACTATTGCTTACAGGGCTTAAATTTAGTGGTTGTATGGTTGTATTTATCTTTTTTATTTATAAAATACAATCATTTTTTTGTGAGGCCATATTAAATGCAAGGTTAAATTTTAGGCAGAATGCCAAAAACTATAAATAATTGTTTTATATGTATACTCTAATGTTTATTTTCTCTACTATGAATTATATTAATATTTGTCATAAAAAAAATCATTATAGACAGACCTCAATTATCAAGTTTATATTGTATTTTTACTAAACTATAAAACAAATTTGGGTTTAATAAACTATGAAATAAATTGTTCAAAATAACTTTGGAAATATTATGTAAAGAATTTATTTTATCAACATTTCTTGATACATCATCATAAATAAAAAATATATAGGAATAACAAATTCGAGCTTTTTATATAGATAAATTGTCATTGTTAGTCATAATCCATAAAAGGGCTCCATTGTGCCGACCTCGAGTTACAAAATTAACTGTTTGATCATCATCCAATGGTCTAGAAACCAAGAAATATTAGTTGCACGAACAAGATCTACAAGCCTACATGATTTTTTACTAGGAGCAAGATGAAACAAACAACAAATGTAGAATGATCTTGATCAGTCCATTGAGATTTTACCCTCTGGGCTTCAAGACTACTATAGCTTCATGGTTAGGTCTCAAGTATGTAAGGTATGTAATCCACTCTTATTTTTATTTTTTTTTAGATTTCAAATTACACACTTATGACTAATTTTTAATTCTAGTCTCATCTTATAGGGATAGACACCTATTTTGCCTACATAGATAAGACAACCAACTAATTCACAAATGACTACCAGTACTGCCTATGGACACCTTGCATCTCAAACTTACACTATGTTTTTCTTCTATTTCCAGTGTATATACAAATGTGAATGACTTTTATAAAATTGGCTCGAACTTCAATACATTTTGCTCTATCAATTATGTTTAGTTATATATATTACTACTCAAGGACTTGTATCACAAACTTATAACATGTTTTTCTTTTGTTAACAATATATATACAAATGTCAATGACTTGTATAAACTGGACCTAGATTCCAACACACTTTGTTTTATCGATATTGTTTACTTATATATCTTACTCCAAAATTATATACTTCACATTTATTTCTCCTATATAAATGCTATGTTACTATTAATTTGTTTTTATATTGTTATATATTTGTCAATAAATAAAAGTGCCCTTCATATTTCGTGACAGTTGAAAAAATTTGCTTTAACCTATCTCATGTTAACACGTTGATTTCAATGTAACAAAGATAAACCACAACATACTATTCACTATAAAGGTAGGGGCTATCCGCTATGCGACCTTTATTTTTTTTGGTTGATATCAACCTTTTTAATTTATGTAATTAAAGGGTCTTGACTTAAGCTTAAGTTACTTAGTTTTGTTTTTTGTGATTTTTCTTTCCTTTTGGTTGGAAACCATGAGATCCAATAAGTTATAAACATTTACATTTTTGGTAGAGGCCATGGCAACCTAATTAATTATAAATAATTATGTTTTTTTAAATCAATGACTGAGGTTTAAAGGGGTCCCTCACCTATAAATTAGATATCCACAAAAATATATAGATAAAGGCATACTATCAACCGTAAGGTTAAAACCCAGGATAAGCGTGGTCGCTACATTAAAAAAGTGACAAAGCACTACAACAAGACAAAACCAACAATGAGGTGACACCTCATGCCAAAAATTCTTATAGAGAAAGAAAGCAGAGGACAAACATCAAAATACTTAACACATGTTATATTAAATCTTACACATGAACTAATCATCATGAACATGATGGGGAGTTAGAATCAACATCCATGCAATCACCAACTGATAAACTAGCCGAGCCACCACAAACATCACCAACACCCAACATGCCTACCATCTTAGAATCTAGATCTAGACCTACAACTAATCCCTACCAAGAGGCCGAAGACTCACTACCATCCAGTCACTTTTTGTAATGAATGAAAGCACCTCCCAAAATCATGTCATGGCTAACCAAATCCAAATGATCCCACATAGGACCAGAAGTAGCCTAGAAACACGACCCATGAGGAACCTTCACCCAACTAGGGGAGAACACAAATGCTCTGTTAGCAACACAAAACAAGTATTTTGCAATTGTCATTTAAATTGAAGAATGCCTTGCATGCAAAAGAGCCTCCAAATCTAGAATGAGAAATTTTATTACTTCCAGGGGAGAAGCCAAGACAAAATGCCCAACTTGAGATGGAAAGCCTTTCCAAGCCTCTAAAACCTGATCCATAAAGTTGAAGAGTGTAGAAACCTTCCTTTTAGATCCCTCAACATTGCTAAAGGAACTATGCCCACTTCATCCCTTCTAGAAAATGACAGAGGCAATGCGATTTCCCAAGTTAAAAGCAACAAAAACCTCAGTCACCCCCACTTTATGGACTAATTTCATAAAAAATTACACTAAATTGATGACTTGTTGCTTGTCCTTAAGAAGAAAAAGTAGATCGATTTCAAAGACTAAGACCATGGAAGAGTTAATCTTGACCTTATTGTGAGAATTGATGAAAGCCTCACCCAAAATTATCAAAATCAACTGGAAATTTTACTGCATTAGCATCCAAAATACTTGATTCATTCTATTCATTATCACCTCCCCAAAGAAGGCTTTCTCTCACTTTTTCCTTGTGATGCAAAGTAATGGTTTGGAAGCAACTACCATGCATGGCAGGTCCATGCTAACCAAGAGCAAAGATAACTAACAAGCCATAGAAAAATGAGCCAACCAACTAGTCACACCATGTACAAAAACCAAGGTTGGGTTAATAATGTCATACTCCTTGCACAAGTCTACCATTACTCAAGGGAAATGGCATCAAAACCATCCGCCGTCAAAATGAAAGTTCGGGGATGACCAAAGAACATAAGGATACAAATGTGGTTTAAAAGATTATTTTATTAAACAAAAATAATGGAAAGAACACCACTATCCAAGTCAATCAATGGTGATAAATAAAAATCAGGCCATGTGCTTGCCATATCGTCCATCATAAGATCAACCGCTTATGAGATATCTTGGTTTGCAAGAAAGTCAGCCAATGAGTTGGCTTCCCTGAAGCAATGTTGAGCTTTCCAAGAAGAAAAAGACTCCAACTAGGGCCAAATCCATTCCAAGACCAGGCCTTAACATCCTTCTTGCAAAGAGCCTAAATCATGACTACATAATCCCCCTCAATGATCAGCTTGTCCAAGCCACACTGCAAATCTAACTCGATACCCAATACCAACGCATGTGTCTCAACCTCCTTGTTGGTACCATTACCTATCTTGAAGGAAGTTTCTCTGATTAGGGAACCACAACAATCCTTGATATTGCAGATTGCACCCATGCCCCAAGGTTGTCCCGTGAGCACCATCAAAATTCATTTTGAACCAACGAGGAGGAGGTGGGATCCAGTTTGCATTGTCTTCCCTTCTATGGATAGACTTCAATACCAAAGACCTATTAACAAGGGACATATTTTTCTTTTCTTTTAATAAATAAGCAACATCTCCATTATTATCTCACTACAAGTTATGAGTTTAATTTCAAAAGGTTGTTATTATAACATGCTAGAGTGAAAGAGACCCTTGGGAATGTAAGTTTTAAATTGCCAACCTCTAGTTGATTAACACTCAATGATAAACATTTATTGGATTTGATTCCAAAAAATTACTACCATAACATGTCAAAGTGAGAGAGACCCTTGGGAACACAAGCTTCAAACTACCAAACTCAAACTAGCGAACATTCATCAATAAACATTCATATCTTATTTATTATATTTTATGCTTAAACTAATCTAATATGTTATTTGTACACAAAATATAATGATTTAAAGTCAAATAACCTCTTTGTTATGCAAAAAATTTGGAATACTACAAATTATTGCTTGATCTAAGGAGTTGATTATCATGAAACTCACAATGGGAGTTTCAAAGTGGTGGTGGAATGTTATAATGTGAGATGTTGATAAAAATGTTTGACCTTAAAATTAGATGTCTATTTGACCATCAGAAGGCATATTTAATCTTAAATTTGACGTCCATCTAATTGTCTTACAAAATATTTTCTTCTTGCTCAGAGAAGACGACAGAAAAATAGTGATATCTTGGGCATATGGTTGAGTTTAGAGTCTGTATTTTTTTCCAAAAAGATTTTTTCTAAGTCTAACATAGTGGCAAAGCTAGATTGAGGTTATATTTCACCAATTAGAGAGAAATTCATGAAGATAATAGGACCATTTATCAATGTGTTGGTAGTGAAAATCCAAAATAGGCACCTTGAGATTCATATCTCTTGGCATTTTCTGTGTGTGTGTGTGTGTGTCCTATAATGGAAGTGAGGGGGTGGTAGAGTGTAATAGTGTAAGCAATCTTATATTTGATATCTTAGGTATATGGTTGAGTTTAGAACTCATTTTTTTTCAAAAAGTGATGCTCAAAATTTTGTTTTCAAGCCCGATGAAGTGATGCAACTAGATTGAGGCCATATATCACCAATAAGCATGAAACTCACAAAGAAGGCAATGGAGTTGTTAATCATTGTGATGTGTGATAAATCTAAGATAGACACCGTTTCTCAAATACATTATTTGAAATATTTGTAAGATGTATCCAAGTTAGCTTAAATGTGCCATGCTTTACCCAATCCAGAAAAAGAAAGAAAGAAATGATTGTTTCTATATGCTACACTTATCTTATATGCATGCTGATAATTAAATTAATCATGACGTCACATTTGCATCACAATAAATCCCAATCAGTTGTGTTAAAACAAACGAATTTCAACAATCGTACAAGTATGCATCATTACGCATACCATATATACACAATCATATATTTTCATGACCTACCATGTATGTATGTGCATGCACAATTATATACATTGTCATACATGCATGCGAGTTATTTTATTACATGTATAAAGTGTGATGCTTTTCATAAATTACATGTGTGCATATGTAATTTATTTCTTAACATTTATTTTAAACAAATAAATAAAATAATATATAAAAATAAAGGTAATTTTTAGATCACCATCTAAAAGGGCACCAATTTAATATGTAAGACCTTTCTTTAAAACCTTGCAAAAAAAAATTATTTTATTAATAATATTTATATATGTATAAGTATAATTATATCTTCCCATCTTGGAATTTCGGCTACTCACTACTCTTATCTATGATTATTTGATTACAAGCCTGTTTTGACATGAATAGGTAAACTGAATATAAGAAAAGAAACTTGTTTTCAATCATATTTTTGATGAGTTTGTCTAGAAAGAGTATGTGCAATAAGTTTGTCCAGTAAGAATATGTGCCATCTAATAAATAGATATACACTATATAAGTGTCCTACCACTTTCAAATCCAATCTGTCAAAATAATCAAGGCTTCCTTGGCATTGAAGCCAAGGTTTTATAGCTTTCATATACAAGCTTTTCCCTTCTATCAAGTCAAAAAGCCAAGTAGCAAACAGCTGGTGGTTAAAAAAGAGGACTGTGATTAATATGTATAATATAAATATCACAAAGAAAAAAGGTAATAGATGTGCAGTCCTGAGGGAAAATGAGAAAGGGCTAAAAGCATGGGCAGGAAAAAGAGAAAAAAATAATAATATAAATCTTTGGTAATGATGAGCTTATTTAAAGCAAATGGAATATGGGCCTAAATCAAGGACCCACATGCTTAATGGCCTCTCTTATATAATTCAAAAGCATGATGAATCAACATTGTGGATACCATAAACCTTAGATTTTGATCCTATTCAACTGTCATATCTTTAATATTTGTCAAGCATAAACCTTGGCAATCCTGTGTCAGATGCCATCTTTTTCCATTACCAAAACTAAACTAGTCCCACAACAACATTTGAATTCCATTCCATTCAAAAAGATGCTTCTCCTGAGATTTTTTTACTTTCTCAAAAGAATAGTATATGTTTAAGGCTGTGTCATCCTGTGCAGGCTGCCATGCTTTTGAGAGCTTTTTTCTTCACGACTGTTCGTTGATAAGTTTTTTATGTTTTGGATGGATTTCATCTTGGTTTTTGTTCCTGAATCCAAGGGTACTTTCTAAAATGCTTGTGCAATCATAGTTGTAAGTTTATGTTTCCAAGAAGATGTGTATTATACAGTCCATGCTGTTGCTGTGATCAATGTAGTTTAGGCTGGATCTTGGTTAGTGAATGTCTACTTCTAGGCATATCCATGTGATTTTAATACCATTTTTGAAAAAAAATTGCATTCAATCCTTGCAAAGAGACTGATGTTGTGATTATATCATTATACATTTGAATTTTTAATTTACAGTATCTAGAATGTGGGTATTGTGTCCTACATTTTAGTGCTTGTATTTATGTTTTTTTCTAAGTTTCTTAGCAATATGGATCCGTGTGAACATTAGATTGGTCCTACCTACACGTGGCCCAGTTTGTGGATTATCAAAAAAGTAAGGGAATTCTAGTCATAAATTGTCACAAAATTCTGGAGCATTGGGACCTTAGTATTGGATTGTCCGTTTCTTGTTTACTTGTGAATTCTCATAACAATAGCCCAAGATCCTATAGCAGGATCGGCTATATCTGTACAACAGCTAGAAGTACAGTTGTGAATCGAGATTTGGGCTTTCCAAGATGGGTAATGAGATGCCAAACAGAAATCTCCAAACTGGTCCAGGTAGCATTTGTTTTTGTACTTTCCTCTCTTTATCTTATTGCTTAATCTATGTGATGTATGTATTGTTGGTAAGCACTAGGATGAGGTTTTAAATGTGGAAAATTCTGTCTGTGGTGAATCAGAGGAGAACAGTGTGGAGAATCAGACTTCCCAACAATCTTCAGGCGGTGTAGTTGTTCCTATTGAGAAGAACATGCCTAAAGCAATGCCATTAGAAGGCCCTGATGATGATTCCGGTTCTGGTTCTAAGGAAGAAACCATAACTAATAAGGATGCTATGGCTTCGGAGGCTAAAGATTCTGTCATAGAAGATGATCAGCGTGGTGAAGGCAAGAATTCTGAAGAGTATATGATAATCCCAGCAATTATCCAGGCAGCTGATGCACCACATGCATCAGCTGACAAGAGCATTGATCATAGGGCAACGGTTGTGCCAGCGGAAGAATCCATCAAGGGAGATGATAAATCATCAAAGAATCAGGAACTACTTCCCAATGACACAGGCATGTTATTCTTGACCACCATCTTCTTTGATGTACATTTTGCATTTGACTAGGAATCAGGTCCATTATCTTTTGTGGTTGAAGATTTTGGTTTAGATGTTGCAGTAAGTTGGTTTTAGGCTCTGAATCCTTGGTGTTTCTTACATTGAAAATAGTGCATAAACATAGTTTAAAGATAGTTGTTATGGCAGAATCCAATTGAAAGCATATTTAAGAAAACGCAATCATCAAGAGCACACACAATAAGAATGATTCATTTATGGAAATTGGAATCTTTTATTGATTTGTAATTAGTACAAAACCCTAGCTCATACCAGCTGGTAATGTGTATGGTTTACTCTAACTATCATGCTGTCTAGAGAGTTGAGATAGTGACTATATTGACCTTTAAATCTTTGATCAAATTTGAAATTTTGCAGAACAAACTTCCATCTCTTTTTTGAGCATCAATTTCCTTGTAGTGATTTATCTTATTAGTAGATTGTAATTACTGCCCCTTCAAGTCTCTAAATTGTGTATTGAGGATTATTTTACCCAAAAAAATTAAGCAGCTTATTTGCCTCAAACCCATTTCTCAATTCTTCTCTGTTTTCAGTTGTACATCCCTAGTTATATCTGAAAGGACCTTTGTGAGTGCTATGGGGGTGTTATGACAAATCATCTCCCCAGTCACTCTATGTTTTCAAGAAATAAACCGTGTGAGTAAACTCGAAGAAATATTTTACGAGCTAAATCCAGAATATGGTAAAGTTAGTGGTGTTGATATTTACTCCCTGGGGGTAACTACATTTGAGCTTCCTACTGATCTCAAAATTTGCCTCAATCTGGACACAAATTCCATCTACTTAGACTCCGGCCGAACCTAATCCTTCTAGAAGCCTGCAACCTATTCCATACAATTCAAACAACTCGTTCATCTCGGAAAATGACTTTTGTTATCGTTAATCCCTGTGGATTTAATATATACCTGTAATTGCAATTTGCCAGCACTCATTCCGTTAATAGTACTGGATATAAATAGGTACTGGCAATTGCATATTGAATTGGTCAATCGCCCAGCAATGATTCAGATAACTGCTGTTCAATAAACTTTTTTCAGATCAAAAGTAATAAATAAGATGGTACGACTAGTTTTCCACGCTTCCACACAATTCTTTGGGGTTTGCATACCTATTGAATGCTCGCATTTAAAAGAAAGCGACCGCAAACCTTCCCCATTTCTTACTGCATCCCTTCACAAAGGGTAAATTTAACAGTAAAAGGGGGGAAATATTCAAGAGCCATCATTAAGGCCATTCTTTGTCGTATAAAATTATATTTCTTTTCTTAAAATCATAATTCACATTATGAAGCCCTCCACAGGTTAGACGTTAGTCAAGTGAAGGTGAAACCGACAAATTTAGTTTATACTCAGAACCGTAACTAAATTCAGCGGAGCAAAACACATAAAAAATGGAAGAGAAAATCAAGCTGCTTTTGAGCCCACGCCACGATGCAATGAAGATATACAGTTTAGATATATGTCCCTGAGCTCTCCCAATGAAGACGATGACCCCAACCCTGAGTCAAACACCAATTCTCAGAGTGCAACTATCGATCCCAAACTTTGAAGATTACTCCGTGGTCTTATGGTACTGTAACTGTAAAAATATTTAGTGGATGGATTTTGAAAATTATTATAAAATAAATTTTTATTGGTCTTAAAAGTGTTTTTTTGACTAGATTTTCTCTGCAGGTGTTATAACTTTTTGTCCCCAATGTCTACTCATCTCTGAAAATCTCTTTGTAATGCAACAAGTGATCTTATTTTTCAGAAAAAGATTCTATTTTTTGAAGTTCAAAAAAATTAAACTTGCATAGAACCACCCAAAATAGTTGCAGTTGCCCCCCACAAGACACCTTATTAGTCAGGGAAGCATTCCATTCTGAGGTTAATTATAGTAATCTTTTTTCTTATTAACCATCTTACGATTTTTTAAATTTTGATTGGATAAAAATTTATAATTGATAGTGCAGTCATACAAATCTTCAGAAGAGCCCTACAGCTTTCCACCTTTCAAAAGCACCTTCCTAAATAATAGCCATGCAGATATTATTTTAAATATTTTTAAACATGTGACAATGCTTGTGAAGGCTCTGAGCAAAATTACAGAGGCAGTAGCTCTAACATAGACTATTTTTAAACTTATACATATATTATTTTAACTATTTTTAAACTTGTGATAATGTTTGTGACTGCTCTGAGCAAAATTACAGAGGCAGTAGCTCTGCATAGACTATTTTTAAACCACTCTAGGCAAAATTAGAAAAGGAATAGCCCCAACATTTTTGAACTTGTAATAATGCAAACGACCGCTCAGAGCAAAATTACAGAGGCAGTAGCCCAGCATGGGATCCCTCTGTCAGTTTCCTAATTTCTTTTGGCAAAGCCTTCACTCCGGATCGCCTTATACTTAAATGCTTTCTGCTGGGAAACAATCCGAAACATTCCATAAAAGAATTGGTAGAAAAGAACTGAAGACATTTTGAAAAAAAAAACATTTTAATAAGGAAAGATTTAAAAAAACTATCATTGAAACCCTGCAATTAATTCGAAACTGCCTGGAGACTGAAGGGCAACGTTGTGCACACATCACAAACGCCACGGCAGCCATTGAAACGCAGGTTCGCGTTGTTGTTGGGGCTTCTGATGTTTTAACGGGAAACTTCAGAAATTCGTTGCATTTCTGGCAACACAGGAACATGAGTTGCTCAATAGTGAAGTGTAATAGACTAGGCATCCGAAGAGCAGAGAGATTGCAACGTTCAAGTTGCAAAGTAGGAGGAGAAGATCACAATTTCCAGTGGTAAAAAAGAATTTGCAAAAGAAAAAGAAAATCTGCTTCTTTCGATTATTTTCCCATCTGTTTATACTTTTTGTTCGTAGAGATAGATGTGAAACTAAACAAAATTGGATGTATAAAGGCCTATGGACAATTCTTCTTTGTTTAAAGAATACAATGTGAAAAGTTGTTCCTTTTTTAAATCTGGAATCTGGATGCAGAATGCAAGTGCAATGAGGATACGAGCACGACACCATCAAAACTAGAAATTGCTGCAATGCAAGGAGAGGATAAACATTTTGATGAATCAGTCAAGATCTCACCCGCTGACGCAGAACAACTCTTCCTTGAATCAGAAACCATAACCAATCATGGCAATAAAACAGAAAGTGATGTTGGTGGTCCAAGCGATATGAATGCAAATGCCACCACGTCGCCTGCTTATAGGAATGCATGTGGATCTAGTGGGGATATAATGGATATGGGCAATTCAGATTCTAAAAATGCCCCACTGGCAGAAAGTGAAGTTGGTGCCAAGAAAGATCTAAATCCGGAATATAATGAAGACAAACAAGCTGTGGATAAGGTTTCTCTGCAAAGTGAAACACAAGAACCTGTAGTTTTGGGTATATCATCGGCAGACATACAGAAAATACCATCGCCACAAGCTTCAGGTATCCTTTTTTTGGCTTTCATCCTTGGAAATGTTTTCACCATTTTGTTTTGCGAGAACTTTCAACCTCTTAAAATAATGATTTCTATGAAATGCAGGTGCAGCAGGAGCAGAGGATACCCAAAACAATCCAGTCATGACAACTCAAATGCTTTCTCAACAACAAAATGGTAATATCATGCCTTTTTATTTAAATCTTGATTTAACCGCAAGAATTTGTGGACTGCCCAATCTTGACTTCTGCTTTTTTCTGGTTGATAATTACTATTCTGCAAACCACTGTGATCACTCTTTACATTGTTTTTTGTACAAACGTGTCAAGATTATTATTTATATTTGATCTTCAAAGACAGAACTTCTGACTTTGCATCATCTAAAAATTACTGATTTTAATGGCATGCAAGAAAGAAGTAATGGACTGTATCAATCAAATACTTTGCTATAAAGCTGTATTATTAGTTATAAGACTTTGGTTATACATAAGAGACTGATGGACTTGAGCCCAAATCACAGGGTTGGAAGAAAATTCCACAGAAGATAAACCATTATCTGCTGCGGAATTGTGTTCCAATAATGTGGAATCAGCTACGATGCTGAATGGCTTGCAGCCCGTTTCAGAAGCTAAACAGTTTGCAGATATATTGCACTTGCCAAAGAAGACAATGCCAACTGAAGAAAATGGTTTGAAAGAATCAATCAAAGAACCCAATGGAGCTTTCATTATAAGAAATGAAGTCAGGGAAGGAAGGATTAGTACTGAAAATGCAAACTTAGTTAATTCAAAGATGAGCAATGGATTCCTACATGACGAAGACATAAAGACAGAAGAGGAAACCATGGCGTCAGCAGTGGAAAAAACTGTCAGTCCTACAGTTGTGTCCTCAGAGAAAAAAGAACAGGAGAAACAGAAAGTTGGCATTACTGTTGTAGAGGTGATGCAAAAGGATGTGAAATCACAATCTTATTCGGAGCTTCAGCAGGAGAGTAATTCATTTCTCTTGCATCAAGGAATGGAATACAAGGACAAAACTGTGCCTGAAACAGGAACTGGAGGGATTAAAAATCCTAATTGCTTGCAGTCTAAATCAGAACCAATCCAAGACAATCAAGAGAAAACAGAAACAAAGTTGACTGTATCTGATGTAATTCAGGAGCCTGTTACTCTGCTATCTCCTGCAGAGCATGTGGAGACCTCCGACATGATCCTTGTGCAGGAATTGAAGGTTGAAGCATCCAATGATGAGGTGGCCACTGTTGTGGAGGAGCTGAAAAAACCTGCCTTCAAGCTGTTTACTGATGAAGTTTTTCAGAATGAATTTGACAGAGCTGGGGAAATGGGTGCTGCACTTGAAGCAATGGAAGAGCTATCAGATTTGGAATCTAATGAAAAAACAAATATGCCATTTTTGGTTGAAACTAAGGATAACCCATCCAGCACTCTTGTCACATTGTCAGCTAATGCAATAAACCAGCCAACACCAATTGCGGTTACAGAACCTTTTGCTTCTCTATATAAAATTGAAGATAAAGGAGAGGATTTCAGCATTGAAAACAAAGAGATAGACATATCCACCCTCAATTTGGAAAATAAAGATCAAGCCTTACAAAGCCAAAATAACTTGCAGACTGAGGAAGCATTGAATGGAATGACTGAAAAAGATGAAAAATTGAAGCCTGAAATGAACAAGATAGAAGGTTGTAAAGGTTCTCTTTCCAATGCTGAATTAGCTTCCAACCAAATCGAAGAAAAATCAGAAGAGCTCTTGCAGAATTCAAGTCATTCCAATAAAATGGATGCACCTCAAGAACAGGAAGGTGTAACTGGAGCCTCACTATGTGAAATGCAGAAACAAGATGGGAATGGGGTTAATACCAACAACACAAGTGCAGAGAATGGTATGCGGTCCATTTTGGATGATGAACTTCCAAAATGGCCTGCTTCTAACATCACAACAACAGGTACTGTTTGACTTAACCCACAAACACAATACAACTTAGTCCTCCTTCACTAGATCAATCCTTTTCAATCTTAAAATGTATCTGCTTACAGCCATCCTTTCCAAAGCAAAATTCTTATGGTTTCCTAGATTACCACAAAATCATGAATTCTAACCAAAAATAGCTTTGGGGTCAAAGTTATAAACATAAAACTTTGTGCTCTACATTTTGGGTTCAGAAGGAAAATTGGTTCTGTCAACTAATTTTACCAGCCAGCACTTTCCTTGTTTTATATATTACTGGCTTGTTAGTCAAGAAATGATCTCCATCTAATACGCAGACTATGTATTGTTTTATAGCCTAAAGCTATGTTTTACTTCAAAATGATATAATGTGTGTATAATAACCAAAAGTTTGGTTTCTTCGCAGTGTAAACTGTGTAACAATGCATAATATTTTTATGGATTCATCTGCGTACAAATGTTTTCATCTGACATTCGGATCCTACTACCGGCTTCAATCCTAATTTTGTATTCCCCTAAAGATGGATCCGAAATGCCAGACAAAACCTTTTCACACAGATGAATCCAGAAAAATACTATGCGAACAACTTTTTGTCTTTACAGGCTAGTGGTCAATATGTCAGTGTAGGCCATCTTGTTGGTTGGCTTTTCTGAAAGTGTCATTGGTCACCTTAGGACATAGTAAGTAACAGTTGATTACATTAAGAAGGCATTTTTTATTTATGATTTTTATATTGTTATTATTGGAAAAGTGTCATGGGTCACTTAGGACATGGTAAGGAAGATCATTTTTTTAATTGAAATTATGGTAAGCAAGAGTTAAATGTATACAAAGGATAATTTTGATTTGTAGCTTTGACACTGATATACAGGGAAAATAGGCTCCAAAATGTGAAAAGAGTTTTAAGAATAAGAAGAGTTGGTAAGTTCAACAAATATGGGGTAATATATAAAAGTTGGTGAATGGAACATTTGTGTTCTGAACATTGTTTTACTAAGTGACCTCTGTGTGAAAGGGTTAAGCAGCTCTCTCTGGCAGCAGTAGCTGCCAATTTCAGTGCAAAATGACAATTTCAGCAATTTATATTTTGGGCTCTGGCCACAATAAGATATAAATTTATTTCTTACCCAAACATGATTCTTAGTACTTTTTGTTTCTTCTGCAGCTAGTACACTGGATAAACCTGCCCCAGACATGACCAAGGAAGATCCAATTCCAACAGGGGACAAGTCTAAGTACACACTACCTTCAGACACTGAATTGCATCCTTCAGATTATGTTAGTTGTCCAAAGCTAGAATCATGGCATGAAGAAAGTGAAGATGACCTTAAGACCCCATTACTTGCCACAGCTCAAGGGTCTCCTGAAGAAAAGAAGGATTCGGGATTGCAGGGTGATTTAGACATGGATGATCCCAGGCTGTCCTTCGAAAGGAGTGATTCTGAAAAAGTTCGAACCCCACTGCGCCATCTATTTAAAGAGGATTCTACTGTTGCAGTGTCTGAACAAAGTGTTATACCAAATGAAAGAAGGAATGCTAAAGCAAAATCTGTGGAAGACATTTGGGGATCACCTGCAAAACGTGTTTCTACACCACCTAGTAAGGAGAAGCAAAAGACAAAGTCCATATTCAGCCAGTGCATCTGTTGTTCAGCAGCACCTTAATCACAGTTTCTGTTTGTAGAAACCCATTTGTTTCTAGTAATTGTTCTTCACAACTGTTCCGAGACTAGTTGTATGCAGAAGGTTTTGCCATGTATGAAAGTTGTTGGTACTGAGTGGAAGTTCATGTGAGCCTAATGAGAATTGGTGTTGGCTCTTGGTGAGTTTAGTTTTTTTTGCAACATAAGGCAAAAGAAAGAGTGTGTGATGAGCCTTAGTAGAAACTTGTCTCACACCTGAACTTTCTTTAACTGTCTTCATTACAGTTACCGTGGACTATGTTTTGTCTAACAGGCTAACAGCCTAATGTGTCACTGGTGTCACAACTATTTATCATTTGTGAGAATTTAAAATTTTATTATTTTATTAAATCAATAAAATATTACTTTGTTTTTCCTTATAAGGTTGAATCTTGAAGTGTTCATTCGGTTTTACAGCTTTTTCCCAAAAGCTCTCTTCTTAATGCAATGGAGTGTGAAAACCTCATCTGTTTAAAATATTACTTTGTTTTTTTCTAGCTGGTTCAGTTGAAAACATAAACCTTGAAATTTTTATAGTACGGTGTCTCACTTTAAGCCAACGAATCTTACATTGCATTGAGGCATATTTACATCTATGAACATCAATTGTTTTCTACGATGGATGCACAAACACTTCATCCTCACACATGGATATTTAATTTTTTTTTAATAAAGTTTATTCTATATTTTTCATGGCTTAAGAGGATTTTAGATATGAGAATATAAGGATTTTACACTAATAGAATTAATTTTAAGAAATAGGTTATGTGTATCTATAGACATCTAATTTTGGTAGAAGGTTTATTAATGTGATGCTTTTTAGTGTGGTTTTGTGCAGATGGATCATTGGTTCAAATTAGCTACGTATTGGTGTCCTCTTTCTCTCTCTTCTTCGTGTGGCCCTGTCCTCTCTTCTTTCTTCTAGATTCTCTCTCCCCTGTGTGTTCTTGTCGTTGGGAATCCCCTCTCTTTTTTCTCTGTTGTTTATGCATTTAAGTCACAATCGGCAATTCGTCAATTCTAACCCGGGTGTACCAATTATGACCCCTCTGTTTTTTTTTCATCCTTTGACCCTTTTCCTCTTTTGTCTCTTTATGTGGACTTGTTTTGTTGGCTTTCCTCTCTTTTCTTGTGTCTACTCATACGCGAGTAAGTCCTTAATTTAAATTAGAAAAGTCTACATATGTAAAACTTCCTAGAGACATTTCAATAATAAGTATCAAGGAGAATCAACTCATTTCAATTTCAAGGGTTTCAATTTGTTGCAAACTTGTACCAAGAGAAAGCTTAAGCAAATATTTTTGTAGTTGTATTTGATTATCTAGAAAGAGAAGGTGAAGCCCTATCTCTCATCTTGGTTTGGGATTCACTCACAAGCACTAAAACTACATTGAGCATTGATTTTAAGCATGCCCAATCTATCATTGCAGCTCCTTAAGAGGTTGCGCGATCTACCTAACTTACACATTGCTATTCCTCTTGAGATATTGTGGAGAATTAGGTCAAACTCAAAGAAGAGGCATATTAGACAATTTTGTGCATCAATTCTATGAAGCAAACCCAAGGCCTTGATCATCATATATTTATGAGGCAGCCCAAAAAGTTACAAAAACTCAAAAATAACAAAAGTAAAAGTCATAGATGAGGGTCACAATCAGCCACTCCATGATTTGGACTTGATCGCAATCAGTGGTCTGAAAATTCTAACATTTGTCCAAATCAAACCCAAACCCCTAAATCTCAATTTGCACTCTATTTGAGGCCTCTTCTTTGTATTTTCAAGATTTGTCAGACCCAAGGGCATTCGTTTCAATGTTCTTTCCTTCTTTTCCCCTTTACTTATATTATCATTGTTTGAATTGTACTTTCAACTTATATTTTAAGTACGAGATTAGATCTGATTTTTGTTTTTCACTATATTATCTTAGACCTAAATTGTGACTTAATTTTACTATATTGTATAGATTATAATTACCTTTGTGTATGTAATAATTAAAACACTATAGTGAACTTGATATTTTACATCCAACCCGTTTGATGCCCTTATTCCTCTTAGGACTTGTTGTTTTGCTTGTTTTAAGCTCCAATTTTAAGGTTTTTGTTGACCAAATTTGACTTTTAGGTCAAATTGGGACCCCTATAGGTAAAAACTTGAGTTTTAAGTGTTTTAGGGGTCTAATACATATGCCACAAGGTGTTTTATAGGTTAATTAATGTCATTTAATGTTATACTAGCTTTGGTTCTTAGTCCTTTTAGTCAATTTAAGTCATTTTGAAGTCAAAAAAGGGGCATTTAATGAGTTGTTTGGATTCCTTGGGAAGTGTGAAGGTTCCAAAAGGTTATGTCACATGCCATGTGTCTTCACGTGTCTTAATCAACTATTGATAACTGAAAGTGGTAGGTACTTCAGAAGAAAGAGCAATTTTCTTGGGGAAAAAGGTGAATTTGGAACTTGTACGACCCATGGAGAAATGTGCCACATGGAAGAATATCATATAATGTCCCTTCAGCTTCTTCAAGCTCATATCCACATTTGAAATGCTCTAGAAGTGCCATTTTTGGCCCAAAACTATTATGCTTCTTTTTCACCCTTCCAGGCACACAAAACTAGCCTTCAGGTTTGTACTTGGTACAGACAACAAGGGAGGTTTTAGATCAAACGCCTTGGAGAGGTGAAATTACACTTAGAGACCTTCATTTTCATTACAAGATTTCAAAGAATGATGGTCTGTGCTTTATGAACCATTCTCATAACACTGATTGTATTTTTTTCCCTGCTAATCTATGTAGCCTATAGGTTTTGCCTTGGTTTGAGAAATTATGTACAAACCAGTTGCTAAGATTGATTCTAGATGATGTTGGATTCATTTTCTAATGTTCTCCATGCTTTTTTCATGTTTCAAATTGATTTTATGAGTAAATCATCTCATGTTGGCAGATTAGTCTCATTTGGATGATAGGTAGGTTTCCATTATCTGCAGAATTTTTCATGCTTTGGAAATGGTTCCAGAGGGTGTAGAGAAGTTCACCACCATGTCTTTAATGTCTTCTTGGTCCCCTTCTCTTTCAATTTCATTCTCTAAGTCAAACTCTCCATGAAGGTGCAGTCATATGCAACTTACCATTCAGACAACCATTAGTGAACATGTACAAGTGCCCTCACTGGACCAAGCATGTTGAAAATCAAGTTTGGAACTGATCAAGGTCCTTGATAATTTAAATTAGTTATTTTCAATCCTTGGGATAGGACTAAAATTCAGGAAATGGTCAAGCAATGCACATTGTTCATACTTGTACTCATTGTCTACCATGGAAGTGCACCTATAGGTGCTTGGAATAGGATTATCACGTTGAGAGGAAAGATTTTGAGACCTGTTTAGAGCCCCCCATGGTTGCAAACAATGCATTGGAAGAGAATAGGAGTGGGACTGATCAAAGGTCCATATCATATGTTGTTTGAAGATGTTCATATTGACTGCCTGTACTTGACCATGTCTACCTACAGGTGGCATTGACAGAGGGTTAAATAGCCATTTTGAGTGTTTAATCAAGTGATGAAACTCCTTTTTGGGATCCTAGTATATTTAAGAGACCATAACAGACCTATATGAGGTGATAAGGTGGTAGACAAACTATGAGTAACCTTTCCAAGGATGATGACTGAGTTTTGGGATCAAATCCCTAATTTGGTAAAATAGAGAACCTGACAGTTTTGTGGAAACTTTACAACAACGTTGTCATGAGATTGAGAGCATCTAGGTGTACTCATTCTATAGCCTCTACATAGGTCTTTCACCTTGTAAAAGATAAAGGACAAAAAACTAATAGGAGACAATTTTTAAGAGACCCAAAGTTGCTACTTGAACATTGTTTTCCCCCACTATTGTCGACATGATTTTGATGATGGAGTGTCCTTACTTCCCAAGGTGGTGATATAAAGAATGCACCCATGATGGGTTTACTTAAATGCTGCAAAGGATCTTAATGAGGATCAAAGGGTTACCTACAGGTGTCAGGATGCAAGATAAGACCCTATGAACACCACTTACAAGTCTCTTTCATCACAAAATTAACACCTACAGACTGGTTGTAGGGTCACTATAGAGACTAAACTAGATACTTTGGTGATGGATATCACTTCAAGCATGAAAATGACACATATATCTATTCTAGGTGAATTTAAATCTTCAAGGAGGGTTCTCAAACATGATAACTAAAGTCCAAGGAGAAATCTGCACCTATAGGCCCCACATAGTCAATTGTAGTTGACTGTGAGGGGCAGAGAGCAAGATTTGAAGCTTATTGATGTGGAGAATGCATAAAGGTGAAACAAATAGGTCCAGACAAATGATAAAATACAATAAAGATATTCAAGAAAGGTTTACTCAATATTCCAAGGTCAAACTACCCAAGGTCACCTACAGGTAGGGTTCCAAAGAGTAAGTCACACTCTGAACCAGACAAAGAGCAAAGGGAGTGTTTTGATAGGGTGTATGCCTATACAAGATGAATAAATGGATCCAATAAAGTATAAAATGGTATTAAGAGACTATTCAAAGGTTTTAAACACTATATATAAGCCTCAACCATCCTTTCCACCTACAAGCACAAGTTTTGGAGCAGAACACAGTCGGAAAGGAAACTCAGTCTTGTGAATTCAAGAGTATGAAGGGTGATTGAAGGGTAAAAGTGTTATAATATTGATTTTATAAAATCTATCATAGATATGATAGTATATATAGGCATTTTATAGTGAACATAAGCAAATAATGGACTCTAAACATATAGTTCACAACCCATAATATGAAACCATGTACAATCCTTTTGCCTAGAAGTCTGTCTCAAAGTTTGAAGCTTTTGGAGGACCTAATATTGGGATAAAAGGTTAAATTTTTGTGTATAAGGTCTATAAAACTATAAAAATCACCTCCAACATTTGGTATTCTTGAGCAAATAGGGGAAGTGCCCTTTGTTTTGTCTCAGACAAGGCACTTCCCTAGGTGCATAGTCTTGCAAGTCTTGAGGAATAGAGAGGAAGAGTAAACGAGGAGCTGATTGAAAATTTCAAAAAGGTTTGGGAATATGTATAATACTTATTAAAACATGAGAAAAACCTCATATAAGGAGGGAACTAAACAGGGAGGTCTAAAATGTTAAGGTTGCAGTCAGACTTAGTAGGCAGAATTAAGGCCTAGAAGCCAAATGGTAAACCACTTTTACTTCTAACTCTTAGTGAGCCTTATAACTCATTTGGACATGTTTTTGGGGGTAAATAAGATGTTTTCAATATTTTATAATGAAAATAAACCCTTGAGGAAGCCATTTTTGGCTTAAAATCAACACTAGGCCTATACGAAAAGGAGAAAAGGGCTCGATAGGATAAGTTTGAATACTTGTATATCTCTTGATGATTTGCATGGGATAAAAAGAGGTTTAGAGTATTTATAAGAGGTATTGAACAATCAATTTGTGGAATTTTTCTACAACTCAAATGTCATAAATTTATGAACAAACCTTGAGAACAAAAATAGGCCTAAAACCCTCCTAAACCCTTGCTAGTGACCAGTTTGGAGAAATGGAGTTGGATAGCTACTCTAATGGACCATTTTGCTAAATATTATGATTGTAACTTGTAGAGAACTCTCTCAAGTTCCTCCCTACCCTTTTGAGCTGTATGAAATTCTATGGACAAGGTGAAAAACATGGTATTTTTGACCATTTTGTGTGTTTTGTAGGTTTTAGAAGGATTTTAAGGATGTAATCAAGTTTTGGAGGAAGATATAGACTTTTTATAACTCCCTACATAAATTTAATGTTTTGAAAAGACTCCTAAGTGTTCAAACAAATAGCTTCATTTCATCCAGTCAAAATTGACATAGTGAACACAATGGTGAGAAGGGTGAAAACTTCAAGTGTGAGCCTTTGTAAGGTGTCCTTAATGATTATAAGGCCATAGAGGATCTTGAAAATTTTCATCCAATCTATTCCATATATTTTCATGGAAAATTGAAGCTAATTTTGAGGCCAAGTGTGCAGGGTACATGAAAGAAGAGTTTCTTATACTACAGATGATGATAGCTCATTTATAGATGATTCCAGATTACCAATCTTAAAACCAATGCATGGAGAAGAGACATGTATGCATCCCTTAACCTTCATTCCAATCATCAAACCTATCCATAATCAGTTTTGGGATGTTCAAATAGGGCTAATCATGAAGGCAATTTTTTTGAGCCAGAATGAGGAGTTTCATGCCACTTTCACGAGTTTTAAGACTTGGATGGACACTTGTGTTTCCTTACCTTGTATGGTTCATCCCATATCCTCTTCTCATGCATAGGTAAATAATTTTATTAGCTTGAAAAGTGTCCTTGTGAACCTTGGACTTATCTCTTCTCCTGTCTCTCTCAAGTTTTATAAGAACTAGTCATTTTGGCCATTGTAACTTATGCTCCACCTGAGTATGGCGAAGCCCTGCTCATTTGCATACCTTTTGATCAATAAGACTATTGATTTTTACCTATTCATGACTTTTATTAGTGTGTTTTACATGATTGTTGTATCTTGCTTAGTGAAGACTATGGATTCCTTAACATGTTGTCTCATTCTTACATCCTATTTGCAGTTGGAAAGATTCTTCTTGCAGGGCATGTGAAGTGTTCTAGGGAATGTCAAGGATTGAGTGAGTTAGTCTATTCATTAGTGTCATTCAAGGCCTCTTGTCTAGTCCTATTATCTTTGCACATTCATCCATAACCTCATTATGTAACATTGATGTGAGAAGATGTAAATTGAAGGAGTGTATGTTTGGTTAGTCCTTTGTTCTCATGTGTAACATGCTGGTGGTTAGAGTCATCATCTTATTTAGTGTATCACCTCCTTTAGAATATTTTGCTTTCAGTTATCTTTCTCCCTTTTTCCCCCCAAAGTTTAGGTGTAGTTTCAATCCAAAGTGGTACATCAAGGGAGCTAGCCCTATCTAGATATTCACCTCATCTTTAGGCTACCCATAAGCCTAGAGGTGTTTCCATTGAGCCACTTGGATGAGGAGAGCTTAGGCATCTCCACAAAGGTTGAAAATCCAAGTGACAATAGTTTCCTTTTTTTTCTTTCCTCTTTATCACTCATCCTTGTTTGTTCATATCTATTGTCCTTACTTAGTTTACTTCATTGTTTATATTAGCAAAATGAATGCTTGTAATGTGAGTGATACATCTTTGTTTAATGAAAATATGTATGTGTTTAATGATTCAAATTTTTAATTTACATTTATTTTAAATCTTAACAATAATATTATTGAAACTTTTAAAGACTATCTTGTGGAAAATCTTTCTTCCCTTGCTGAAATTGTGAAAATGGTAAATGAAGTAGTTAACATATATATTCTTCTCATGCAAATAAGGATCCTTCTACGCTTTTTAATTGTTTCCCTTCCTCTTCTAGGATTTTTGAGCATTATGTTTCTTCAACTTATTTCTCTAACTCTCATACCATGCTTATGGTTGAAACCAATTATAAGATGAGACCCTTGAACAAACCCCTTCGTAGTTCCATTGTATGCATGCATGAGCTTGTGTACTATGATGTATATAATAAGTGAATTATAAATACAAGTACAAGATTTATCTTGAGTCTATTAAATCTAATTTTTGGGTTTATATTAATGTTGTATATGGCCAACCTATAGTGTGTAATATTCTTGATGTTCTTCTCCCTTTTGATTCTACTATGCCTAAATTCTTACTATTTGATGTGTTTAGTGATCTTTATTTACATATTAATTATATTTGTGCTTCTAAATATGGTACCTATTAATAAATATTACCTAAAACACTTCCTAAAATCTTAATGCATCATGTTTTAAAATAGTTTCATAAACTTCTGTTGGTTCCTTGCATTTCTTTCTTAGATTGGAATATGTTTTGAGCACATTCTATCTATGCATCAAGGGAAATATGAACCTTGGCATGATTATATTATTATATTCAAGGGTATCATGCATTATTTGATATAACAATAGACAAATCTAGAAAAACAACATATTTTTAGTAAAAACCTCTAACCTTATTGCAATGCATTTTTTTTTTTGTAATGCTTACACATCTTTTGATCGCTCTTGTGTTGAGGCCATGTCATTAGAGAATAAGTTTTCATAATCAAATATGTTTAGTTATAAGACTCCTACTTATAGTCATTTTATTCAAATTATCAATAAAAACCATGTTCCTAATAAGAACAAGCATACGTATTTAGCTAGGAAAAGAGTGACACCTACAACAAGTCCTATGCCTTCCCTTCATGGATCACGACAATTTTCCCAACTCAAGGATAGTCCAAGTGCAAATTTTAAATTGTTAATTAATAGGTATAACCTTGTATTACCCTCTATTAAACATCGTGATATGATTCATGTACCACACACACTTAAATTCCAAGTAATATTTCTATTAATATAGATATCAAAATAGTATATAATGGTCAAAAACATTAATTAAAAGATAAAAATATATATAATTATATTTGGTTGCACTTGATCAAATACATGGTAAAAGTCTATTGACCATGTCATTTATATATAAGTTGTAGTGTTTTTGGACATTGATATGTGTCAATAATACTTAGATATATACAACACCATTCATTCATTTACTATTTTGACTCAAACTCATCTCAAAATATTCCATGCATGTAAAACAAAAACATGCCATGTGTCTTGTATGAAGTGTCCAAGAACTTGCATTTATGATTTGGAATAAGTGGGATTCACTTGATCATGTTACTATGCCACAATCAAAATACCTTACCAAGAGT
Organism: Torreya grandis; assembly: GCA_037957365.1. Taxonomy (NCBI): domain Eukaryota; kingdom Viridiplantae; phylum Streptophyta; class Pinopsida; order Cupressales; family Taxaceae; genus Torreya; species Torreya grandis. The sequence goes on from JARHVA010001132.1 coordinate 1,087,398, forward strand.
TCTTTCTCCATCAACACAAAATATAGAAACAATCGAATTTTGTTGAGTAGCATGAGACATTGCCTCATTATACCATGTAACAAATGTTTTTGCATTTGCTAGATTAGCGTCATATTTGAACTTCAACTACTATCTCAATGGGACCCTTTTAATACATTCTTTTAAATTATTGGGATTCCATTTTCCATGACTAGCCTTAGTGAAAATCCAAATATGTTGTACACCACTCTTTACATACATCCTACTTAACTAGTAGAATATCCATGAATTCTTAAGATATGGTGTATAATTATCTAACTAGATATATTTTTGGTTGAAAGTGATATTTATTTCACTCAAATCTATTATCCCTGAAAAATGATTCCTCATTTTCCAGACAACATATGACTATTTTGGTCCTCCATAACCAAAATTGTCTTCCCCCTTTTTCAAATTTTGCTCTGAGCTTTCAAATTCTTCATTATTTGAGCTTTTTGAAGTAAAGGGACTAGAAGGTTCAATGGGTTCAAGGTTCAATGACAGGTCCAACCAAAGGAACAGTTCAACATCCAAGTTCAACAAGCTTCATGACTTCGACAGGAATTTTCATCAGCAAACATTCAACAACAGGTTCAACATTTGGTTCGTCCTTCGATTCAACTTTAAACAGTTCAAAAAATAGGTTCAGTCAACGGTTCAATGCTTTCATCAGCTCTTTTTCGAAGGCTTGGTGCGCTTCATTGAACCGTTGAACCAGTTTAACAAAGGTCCACCTACTAGGTTCAAAGGGATGGTTCAATGCAAAAAGTACCTTTCTGAAGGACAAGTCTCCTTGCGGAGGACACTTCATCAAACGGACGTTCAAAGACTTGTTTAAAGACTTGTTAAATGCCCACGGGAATTTTCCCCAAGAAAAAGACCTGAGGAGGTGGAAAGCGACAAGTGTCACCATCTGAGAGATTACTAAAGTGGGTCCTGACTGTTTTCATAAATATTTCTACAGGGTCACGGAGGTTGCCAAGTGTCACGAGCCGAGACACAGTTACGAACGAAGCTACATAGCGCAGAACTTGTCGTGTGTCCCGACTCAATGCAGCGAAACCTGCCACGTGTCTGCATCCGTGTCACAGTGAAAAGCAACCATAGCAAGCAAGAAAGACACAAGAGAGTCACTGGGAAGAATGACGGGCCCGAAAACGTCAAAAAACCGTCTCAAGGAAGTGCCCGTTATTTTGGCAGACTTAAAGTGCAAACCCGAATGCATGCACAAACTTCAAGGTCAAGACTAGCAGAAAGCAAGGAATGAACAGAACAACAAATGGAATCTAGGACCTGATTCAATTAATCAAAAAAGGAGGAACGATGAGAACATGATGAGATCTTTCAGTTGCATGACTTGTTTATCTGCATTGAGAAAAGCAACTGTCTGTGATTTTCCCTAAGTTTAGGCATGTCTCCTTAACCGTTTCCAACGTGAAGTTATGTATCAATGGTTCCCAAGTCCTCCATGTAGAGGCTATATAAGGGACTCTCTTCTATTGTAATAAGGATCTTCTTTTGATTGGGAGAACGAAACTCTGCCTAAATTGTAAGGCATTACTGAGACTTTGAGCTCAGATTGCCGATCATATTTTGTTACTGGAATAAGAAAGTAAGTGGTTTTTCAAACTTTGTGCTGTAATATCTTTATTATTGAGGAAATTGTTCTTATGCCTTTTTCTTCAATATATTTTCTATTCCTTGAATTCAACAAGCAAAATTAGTGACAACAGTTAAAAGGTGCCCTGAGGAATCAACTGTGGAGAGACTTTGCGCCCCCATAGCTGCCTTCAGTGTGTTTGTATTTTCATTACTGTGTAAAAAAATTTGGAAAGACTTTGAGCTTTCATTGTTCTTCATGTATCAATCTTGAGTATTTCATGTGTAGACTTTGCGCTGTATCTTTATTTGCTGGTTATCATACTTCAGTCATATTTTTCTTTTATTTCCAGGAGTATTCTTGTGGCTGGTTGAACAGTTCTTTTGAAAGAAGAGGAGTGTTGTCTATCATTATCTTGAATTCCTCCTTTGTTTTGTATACATCATCTCTGAAGAAAGAGGGATGGATGTCTGGTCCTACCCTTGAGTACTATTTTCTATTCATATATATATATATATATATATATATATATATATATATACATAACATATCCACAAGGAACCTCCCCTTGATGAGAGGAGAGAGAAGTCTCCTTCTGATGTGATAAAATTACACATTAGGATGACTAATCTTCTTGCTTTGGCTGATAAGACCTATTTTGTTTACCAGTACGCTGATAGACAAAATAATCAACCAATAATTTTTGGTGACTCCGCTGGGGAATTACCCATTATACATTTATAGTCTATCCATTCCATTCACCTCCACACCCACAAAAAAGAATGCACGGTTTAAAGCCTCAAGCTTTAACTGAAACAAAGTCAATTCTTTTCCAACATTTTGTTTTACAAATCTGGCTGATTCGAGATATACACGAAGTCAAAGGGCTAAGGGTGTTTTCGACCCTGTGTTTGAGTTGGCACAATAGAGCAATTTTGATCTGTTTCCTCCACCACCTTTCCTCCAACGATCTAGGATTCTTCCTCGTGACCTTATCGGTTCACCAGCACAAGGTGGGGCTTCTTTTCCTATAGTTAGTAGTGTCTTACCTATAAATACTCCACCCAGATTTGTTATCCCCACTTTCCATAATCTAATAACGGCAGTTCAAGGTCCTTGGGGTAATGCTTTTGGCCCTCTCAATCTTGCCCCTCCTTTACATGAGCTTCCTCGTAGTTCCATGAAGAATTTCCTGAAATTCCATGGTGATGGGAAAGTTCATCCTGATGAACATATTACAGCATTCAGTAGAGCTTGTGGAGTAATTGGGGTAGAGTTTGAAGATGTAGCGATTAGACTTTTTGTCGAAACACTACAAGGTCCTGCTGTAGATTGGTTTTTATCATTTATAGGCTCGATCTGTGACTGATTGGAATACTTTGAAAGATAAGTTTGAAGCCAGATTCAAACCTGTAGAAGATGCACATACACTTCTAGCTCAACTTACACAAATGAAAAAAGAGCCAAATGAGCCTATGAGAGACTTCATAGCTAAATTTGACAAGTTGAGAAATAAAATCCCTATAATTTCCAGACCTATAGCTGAGAATCTCAAATGCTTTTTTATTAACTCTCAGCTACCTGAAGTCAGTTTCCTCTTGAGACGTGCTGGCCAAATAAATCTTGAGGCAGCTCAATTTTTGGCCACTGAAGTAGAAGATGATCTCATATTAGTAGGGAAAATAAGAAGAGATCCTAGTAGAAATAGAGCTTCATCATCATCTGAATTTGCATCTACAAGTACCACAGATTCAATGTTGCAAAAATTAGCAAATGAGCTCCTTGCCCTAAAAAAGCAAATGGCTCAAGGAATGTCTTCCACTCCTACATACAGAAGAACATTCCCAAATCAGTCATATCAGGGCAATGTTCCTAGAAACCAAGGACAACAAAATCATCTTCCTCCTCCACAAGGAAAACTCACCTTGGAAGCCCCTCCAACTAATTTAGCAATGGGATATCTTGAGATAGAATCAGATTTTTCTTATTAGCCTAAATTATATCAAGAAAATGACGCTGATATCATTGAAGACAGTCAAGAAGAATCAGCTGGCAACTCCCACATTGGCTTCCTGAATTGTCAGGATGAACCCGAAAGCAAAGGAGAAGTTCCAGATGAAACATATGCAGTCTTTACTAAATCTAAGAATCAATCAGTCCAACAAGATGATAAAGGAAAGACAGAAGAGCAATCACAACCAACAGTCACAATTGCCAAGCGTGGATCAGTTCTGACCTTTCAACCAAAAGATTTGGTAATCACTCAAAAGGTAAATACATCTGATGCACCTTCCATTTCTACTTCTAATTCACAAACCAGTATACCTCCCATCCCTTTTAAAACTCAAAAAGATGAAGTACCTTTCTCTGTACCTAGTTCGATTCAGACATTTGACATAATTGATCATGTCAAAAAGACAAAAATACAAATGTCTGAATTTGAATACTTGCAGTCCAATTCAGATCAACTGAATAAGCTGGTCCAATATGTTAAAAATCAGACCATCCCTGCAGTACAAAAGACCAAAAAAGTGACTTTTGATTCCTCAATAAACACACCTAGTCCAAATAATCTGATTATTACTCCTCCAGGTGCTTCTGAAAAAATAGAACCTTTCTATGTTTCCTTGTTAATCAATGGCCACAAGCTAAGTAATTGTATAATAGATTCAGGTGCATCTAACAATGTCATGCCCACCAAAGTCATTGAATCTCTTGGTCTCACATTGACCAAGATGTTTGGCAGATGTTTCTCCATGGAGAACAAACAAGTGCCATTGTTGGGGCATATCAAAGACGCTTAGTTTGCATTTGCAGCGTTTCCAGACAAGAGGATCAAAATGACTGTATTAGTGGCTGAAGTTTCAGCATCTTATGGTATTTTATTTGGATGAAACTTTTGTAAGGACGTGGGAGGAGAGCTAAACATGGATTTATCTGAGGCAAGGATCCCTGTACAAGGCACGATGAAAAGACTACTTCCTGAAAATGAAGCAAGGTATATAGTCACCAAGACATCAGCCCCTGAAGCTCAAATCCTTTTTAAATCCACAGGTATGGGTAATTAATTTTTATATACAGATCATGAAGAAAGACCCTCCATCTCTGATAAGGGAAAGTCTGAAGTAAAGCCAGTGTCTGATGAGATTTGGACTCTAAAATTTGATGGTAGTTGTTCTTCTTCTGGTTCTGGAGCTGAAATTGTTTTGATATCTCATCAAGGAGATATGTTCCCTTCATCATATAAGTTACAATTCTGTAACACAAATAATACAACTGAATATGAATCATTGTTGCTAGGCATGAAAGCTACTCAAGAAAGAGGCATTAAGTGTCTTCATGCTAAAGGGGACACTGAATTAGTGGTCTATCAAGTAAGAAATTCATATCAGAATAAGAATGAAAGGCTGCGCCATTACCATAATCTTTTTTGGGATCAAATTGAAAGCTTCGATGCTTTCAATATTTCTTCCATTCTAAGAGAATACAATCATAGAGCTGATGCACTTGCCATTTCAGGAACTCTTCTAGTTCCACATTCTGATTTTAAAGAAGCCAAATATACCATTGAGTTGATCTATAGACCAAGTGTTCCTGATAATGCTGATCATTGGAAAATTTTCAATGATGATAATCAGATCATTGCCTTCTTGGAAAAAAAAACAATTTTGAACAACTGTATTTTGAAGGCAACGAATCTCAGAAGTCTGAATTAATTTTTGAATCTAGTTTAGATGGAAATGAAGAGTTTATACAACTAAAAGGAAATAAAATTCCTAAAGGCTTGGTTTCTCTCGAAAAGTTGTTTGACAAGCATGATAGATCCGTCAAGCCACAACAGATAGATTCAAATTTCTCTCAGGGATATGACCAAGGGAATCTGACTAATGAAGAAAATCCAAAAATTGTCAACATTGGTAAGTGCTGCACACCTGAAGAAAAATTCAAATTTACTTCTTTGCTTCGTCAATACATTGATGTCCTGGAATATTCATACGAAGATCTGAAGTCTCTCAGTCCAGATGAAATCCGTCATCATATTCCTCTCAAAGCTGATTCAACGCCTTACAAGCAGAAATCCAGACACTACAATCTGAATATTTTTAGGTACAATTATGTCTGAGATTTAGAAAATGTTAAATGCTAGGATTATTTTTCCAATCCATCATTTTACATGGATCGCGAATATAGTTCCTGTAAGGAAGAAAAATGGCAAAATCTGCATTTGTGTAGATTTTTAGAATCTAAACCAGTCATCTCTAAAAGACAATTATCCTTTGCCAATCATGGATCAAGTGCTCCAAACAGTAACAAGATCAGAAATGTTATCAATGCTAGATGGCTTTTCAGGCTATAACCAAGTTGAAGTTGCTGGAACTGATCAATACAAGACTGCATTCACCACGCCTTGGGGTACATTTGTGTACAAAAGAATGCCTTTTGGATTAATAAATGCTGGCGCTACCTTTTAGAGAGCTATGGACATGGCCTTCAAAGATGAAATTGGCAAATTCATAGTTATATATCTTGATGATTTAACTGTCTTTTCAAAGCGTCAATCTGATCATGTACACCATTTGCAGCAAGTGCTGGAGCACTACCAGGAAAATGGTATTTCTTTGAATCCTAAAAAGTCTATTTTTGGAGTGACAGAAGGAAAACTCCTTGGACACATTGTGTCCAAAAAGGGAATAAATATTGACTCAGACAGAGTCAAGTCTATTCAAGAGCTGAATTTGCCTGCAAGTAAGAAAGATGTTCACTCTTTCTTCAGAAAAGTGAATTTCTTATGGAGATTTATCCCTAAATTTGCTGAGAAGACAAGACACATTGCAAATATGATGAAAGGAAAGGATACCTTCAGCTGAACCAAAGAAGGCAAAGCAGCATTTCAAGATATCAAAGTCGCTATTGCTCAAGCCCCCACCTTGGTTTGCCCAGATTATCACAAATATTTCATTATATATAGCTATGCATCTGAGCATACTCTTTCAGCTATTCTTGTCCAACAAGACAAAAAAGGTATGGAATCTCCCATTTCTTTCATTAGTTGCCCTCTAAAAAATCATGAATTGAAGTATTCGAATATAGAGAAGCACGCCTATGCCTTAGTAAAAGCAGTCAAACATTTTCGCTTCTATATTCTGAATTCGCATACTACTGCCTTAGTTCCTGACAGTACAATCAAGTCTATTTTAACTCAACAAGATTTTGGCACAAAGAGAGGTAATTGGATTACAAAGATCCAAGAATTTGACCTAGATATCAAGCCAACAAAGCTGGTCAGAGGTAAAGGTCTTTGTCAATTAATGGCTGATAATAAGCCAGAAGATACACAACTTGAAAAAGCTGAAATAGACAATATGCCAACAGTCCTTTTTGCTTCTATTACCAATGAATGGTATTCAGATATTGCCTATTTTCTGACTTATGGAGAATGTCCTGCTCATTTGCCTTACAAAGAGAGGAGAACCATCAGATTGAAATCTGCCAATTTTGTCCTTTGGGACAACGGCCTGTACATAAGAAACATAGATGGAGTTTTTCTTCGCTATGTAGATAAAGAACAGCAGACCCAACTCTTGAAATCTTTCCATAATCTAGCTTGTGGAGGAAATTTTTCTACTCCTGTGACTGCTCACAAAATTTTGAGAGCCAGATATTATTGGCCGACTCTTTTCCAAGATGCACATAAATGGGTAAGGAAATGTAAACTTTACCAACAATTTGTTGGAAAGCCCAAGCTGGCTGCTCTGCCTCTTAAGCCAGTGGTTATAGAAGAACCTTTCCAGCAGTGGGGACTTGATTTTATTGGGACAATAAATCCATCATCAAGTGTTGGACATGATTATGTCCTTACAGCGACTGATTATTTCACCAAGTGGGTAGAAGCAATCTCAACTAAGCATGTTAATTCAGAAGTTGTATGCAACTTCTTCAAAGAAAATATCATTTCCAGGTTTGGAGTTCCACTCAAAATTGTCACTGATAATGCAGCTTGTTTCACCTCTCAAGAGATTACACAATTTTGTTTTTATTATGGAATTACACTCTCTCATTCTTCTGATTATTTTCCACAAGGGAATGGACAAGCTGAGTCTAGCAATAAGAATTTGGTAACTATTATTAAAAAGCTAGTAGATGATAATCAGAGGACATGGCATAAAGCATTGGTTGATGCTTTGTGGGCTGACAGGATCACGCCAAAAAGGGCAATTGGTATGTCTCCTTTTCAACTTCTTTACGGTATTAATGTTGAGATACCAATCACATTAGAGTTACCAGCCTTGAAATTAGCGAAGGCCATTGAAGATCAGACATTTGAGAGCTCTCTTGACAAAAGAATCATGTGCCTGACTCATCTGTAAGAATAGAGAACCATGGTAGTAGACAGAATTGTTGTTCATCAAACTCTGGTAAAGAAGCTCTTTGATCAGAAGGCCAAAAATCGTGATTTCCAGATTGGGGATCAAGTCCTACTGTGGGACAAAAGAAGAGAACTAAAGGGGATGCATGAAAAGTTTGACTCCCTTTGGAGAGGCCCATTTATAATTCATCAGCACATTGGTAGAAACAGCTTTCTATTGAAATACCAAGACGACACCCTCTTTTCTCTGCCCCACAATGGGCAGCATCTGAAGCACTTCAATTCTTGAAGTATCAGATTATTGCCTCTGTATATATGTATATTTTTGTAATTTTTATTTCTATTTTGTTTCGTTTGTTTCCATTTTTTGGAGCCCTTTCTTTTTGGGTAGCATGACTCCATAACCCAATGGCATACTTCAAGGCATTAGAGATTCTAAATTCTACTCCTTCCAATTCATTTTGCAAATTGATAGAAGTTCCCCAACAAGAGCCAGCTATTGTCCCTGAAAAATGATTCCTCATTTTCCAGACAACATATGACTATTTTGGTCCTACATAACCAAAATTGTCTTCCCCCTTTTTCAAATTTTGCTCTGAGCTTTCAAATTCTTCATTATTTGAGATTTTTGAAGTAAAGGGACTAGAAGGTTCAACGGGTTCAAGGTTCAATGACAAGTCCAACCAAAGGAACAGTTCAACATCCAAGTTCAACAAGGTTCGTGACTTCGGCAGGAATTTTCATCAGCAAACATTCAATAGCAGGTTCAACATTTGGTTCGTCCTTCAGTTCAACTTCAAACAGTTCAAAAAATAGGTTCAGTCAACGGTTCAACGCTTTCATCAGCTCTTTTTTGAAGGCTTGGCGCGCTTCATTGAACCGTTGAACTGGTTCAACAAAGGTCCACCTACTAGGTTCAAAGGGATGGTTCAATGCAAAAAGTACCTTTCTGAAGGACAAGTCTCCTTGCGGAGGACACTTCATGAAACGGACGTTCGAAGACTTGTTAAATACCTGCGGGAATTTTCCCTGAGAAAAAGACTTGAGGAGGTGAAAAGCGACAAGTGTCACCGTCTGAGAGATTACTAAAGTGGGTCCTGACTGTTTTCATAAATATTTCTACAGGGTCATGGAGGCTGCCAAGTGTCACGAGTCGAGACATAGTTATGAACAAAGCTACATAGCGTGGAACCTGCCGCGTGTCCTGACTCAATGCAACAGAACTTGCCATGTGTTTGCATCTGTGTCACAGTGAAAAGCAACCATAGCAAGCAAGAAAGACACAAGAGAGTCGCTGGGAAGAATGACGGGCTCACAAACATCAAAAAACTGTCTCAAGGACGTGCCCATTATTTTTGCAGACTTAAAGCGCGAACTTGAATGCATGCACAGACTTCAAGGCCAAGACTAGTAGAAAGCGAGGAATGAACATAACAACAAATGGAATTTAGGACCCGATTCAATTAATCAGAAAAGGAGGAACGATGAGAACACGATGAGATTTTTCAGTTGCATGACTTGTTTATCTGCATTGAGAAAAGCAACTGTTTATGATTTTCCCTAAGTTCAGGCATGTCTCCTTAACCGTTTCCAATGCAAAGTTATGTATCAATGGTTACCAAGTCCTCCTTGTAGAGGCTATATAAGGGACTCTCTTCTATTGTAATAAGGATCTTCTTTTGATTGGGAGAACGAAACTCTACCCAAATTGTAAGGCATTACCGAGACTTTGAGCTTAGATTGCCAATCATATTTTGTTACTGGAATAAGAAAGTAAGTGGTTTTTCAGACTTTGTGCTGTAATATATTTATTATTGAGGAAATTGTTCTTATGTCTTTTTCTTCAATATATTTTCTATTCCTTTAATTCAACAAGCAGAATTAGTGACAACAGTTAAAAGGTGTCCTGAGGAATCAACTGTGGAGAGACTTTGCACCCCCATAGCTACCTTCAATGTGTTTGTATTTTCATTACTTGTGTAAATAACTTTGTAAAGACTTTGAGCTTTCATTGTTCTTCATGTATCACTCTTGAGTATTTCATGTGCAGACTTTGTGCTGTATCTTGATTTGTTGGTTATCATACTTCAGTCATATTCTACTTTTATTTCCAGGAGTATTCTTGTGGCTGGTTGAACAGTTCTTCTGAAAGAAGAGGAGTGATGTCTGTCATTCTCTTGAATTCCTCCTTTGTTTTGTATACATCATCTCTGAAGAAAGAGAGATGGATGTCTGGTCCTACCCTTGAGTACTATTTTCTGTTCATATATATATATATATATATATATACATAACATATCCACAGGGAACCTCCCCTTGATGAGAGGAGAGAGAAGTCTCCTTCTGATGTGATAAACTTACACATTAGGACGACTAATCTTCTTGCTTTGGCTGATAAGACCTATTTTGTTTACCAGTACGCTGATAGACAAAATAATCAACCAACAAAATCAACATAGAAAATTTGGAAACATCCTTGCACAAATTCCATGGAATGTGATTGATCATCGCTAATGTTAAAATGGTACTCCTTTAATACCTTTCTATCTTTTTTTGTACTTCTAGATGCATGCATGAACATTATATGCATAAAAATGACACCCTACATTGATTTTTAATATTATGATTGAACTTCATTTTATGGCTAATAAGTGTAATTATTTACAATGTATACAATAGAAACAATGGTACCAAGAGGGAATGTATCCTTGCATATTGAATTGGTCATCTAACCATCAATCTCTATGTATGTGCCTTACATACTTGTACACAATATTTTTTTCTAAATATGGCCATGAAATCTAATACAATTATTTTTTTAGAAAGTAGCTCACACCTTTTAGAATCCTTTCCATTTTTTTAACAGATATGCCTCATACTTGTATTTAAAAAAAACAAACTTGTTCTTTTCCACTTCCATGTGTACTTTCCCTATGAATACATATTTTCAAGCATGGAAATCCACCAAATGGCACATGTTACATCTGAACATGATTTTTTATAAAAAAAATTGTCCAATTAATCTTTGACCAAAAAAAGTGGGAATAAACTTTTTTGTTGACTTTGGTGAACTTCTACCATACACCCTTGCAAAATATTATTAGTATGCAAAAAAGATGCATATGGAAAAAAACATCATAATATATAGTGAATTCAACATGTAGCCTACAACAAGTGGTCTGTGTGTGATTGATTTTTACATAGAAAGGTTTGACCATCTCAAAATATCTTTAAATCATATTTATCTATGGATATTTCTCTAAATAACTTGAGTACATTTGTGTTTGGGTCATATCTAATAAATGTTTTGGATGTGATATGTTGTTTTAAAAATATAATCTTATTCTCACTACACACCCTTGTGTTCTCTTAGCAAAAAAAATTAAAAAAATATTTTATAGCCTTAGTTATAACCTTGTCTTTCTATAAGAGTCTACTAGTGAATGAAAATAAGTCAATGTTATTGGTATCATCAAGTGTTTCACATCTCTACTAATTTAATGAGTGTTTTTTTAATTTATTTAAAATGCTCTGCTCAAGTTTTTCTAATCAAGCGGTCTTTTCTCATTTGATTACTTGATATATTCATTGTAATTACATGTCAAGAAGTGTTACTATCTTTGGTACATGCATACACACTTTAAAATGGCATGCATTATATAGATTTCTTAAAATTGAATTATTTTGACCATCAATATTATATGTTCTTAATCTTAAGATGTTCATAGTACAATTTCATCATTTTAACAAACAATTGGCATCTTACAATGTGTTCTAATTTTTTATAATCAATTTCCCAAACTTTATCACCCTTTCCTCTCAAACGAAGTTCAAATATTTTATTAAGCATTGGTGTCAAAATGTTTTCATTAATTTCAATTAAATACATGGGTTTTCTATGCAAAATCAAAGAGATGTTATGCATGGTAAAGTCTATTCATTTAGTGTTTTGATACAATTTTCCTCATTATTGGTTTGGTCATTATTGGTTTAGGGAGTACATCATCATTCATAGTTTCATCATCACCGTAATGAAAATTTGGAATGACAGTCAATGTAAAAAATTCAAAATTATAATTTGGACTTGCATTATAAATTGGAATTACATCAAGATGTGTGCTTAGACTTGAAATAATAACTTGGTGAACATTCATCATCACTCTCCATTTCATCATTCATTGTTACATTTAGTTATGAAAGATGTGTTTCAACATTTAATTCAATGGTAATAGATGACATGCTTTGACCTACGTGAATTCTTCATAATCACTCTTTTTGTTTTTCTATCTTTGCTTGTAATTTCTCTAATGTTTTGTGTTTTAATTTGTTTTTGTTTTTATAATGATTTCCATAACACATGATGTCTGATTATGGAATATACCAAGTTTAAATTGAAAATTTTGGCAAATATTAAATTAGACAATTAAAAGGAGATGTGTGTGAGTATTAAATCATCATTATAAGATGCAATCAAGTGAAAGTTAAATGAAACCATCAAATGTTTGTGCAAAACTATGCAAAACAATGCAAAAAAAAAAAGATTGTATTCTTAAAAAGATACAAAAAATGACATTGGAAATTATTTTTATTTTTATTTTATAGAAACATATAAGAGCTATAATGTGTACACTATAACATGCACACACTCATAGATGTGAAAATAATTATTTCTAGTCTAGTGCCATTTACTATGAATATTGTGATAATCACTATTCATGGGTCAGTGTAATTTAGGTTTATGTAGACACCTAATTTTGATACAAGGCCCTCTTCCATAGTGTTTTTGTCATTTTTTATCACACTTGGTCCACTTATTTACATTTGGATATTTTTGAACACTTTCAATCCACATTAGACTTAACTTAGCCTTGATTCATTTATATTTACCTATAAACACTTTAGATCTATATATTCTCAACTCCAGGATCCAAATCAACCATACTTTGTTCAACATGATCCTTTTTTAAGCCTATCTTCCCTTTAGGAACCACCAATTATGACTATTTCCATTTTATGGGTTCCTTCTACCTTGGCCTGATTCCTAGTTCCATGATTTTTTATTAGCACTATCTTCTAGGGTTAACCTATATTTGAACTATCTTAGACATCCATATATATATATATATAAACCCATCCTTATTCATTTACCAAATACAAGTCTCCTTCAATCCGATTCTCTTACATTCCATTTGTCTAGTGCATAATCATCAAGCCTTATCAAGAGTTTTACACATTCAGTCAACCAATATTCATATTGAACCTATAATAATATTTTTCCAAGTCTTATGTCATCACATCTTCTACCAAGAGAAGGTCACATCAAAACATATAGTTTCATTTGATTATCTATGGAGAGGAGGTGAAGTTATTTATCTCATTAGGTTGGGATTCAATCACAAGCACTATAACTCTAGTAAGCCTTAATTCTAAGCATATGAGATATGTACTTGTAACCCCTAAAGAAGTTTCATAGGCCAACTGAATTGGATAATATTTTATGCATACATTATTGAGAATTAGGTCAAGATCAAAGGAGAAGTAAATTTTATAGTTTTTCCCATAAAATTAGTGAATCAATACATATCAATGCCAGTCTACATGGATTTTAACTTTGACACAATCAACACTCGATTGATTCTAACTTTTTCATATTTTAGGAACATCTTGTATGTCAGTTCCAACTATTCTTAGTTCTAGATTTCATCTACATGTTTGTTTCATTTTGGTATTCTTTCTTTATCTTTTTATTTTCATCATTATTTCTTGTTCAAATCATTTTATTGTACTGTAAGTCTATAATTCAACATTAAGGAATGTTTAGATTTGTAAAATATTGTATATCTATTTGTATTCTTTGTGAATTTGTTTTAGTAATTTGTATATAGCTTATTTAATGTTAAACAAAAATTCATCAAAGCATTTTGGTGAACCCCTCCACTCTTCAAACAATTTAAAATTTAAGGTTTCCTTATTCTTCATCCCTCTAGGGTCTGATCCCCCCAGTCAAATAATATTTTTATATTTACGTGTATTATTTATTGTCTTATCGTTATCCCTAGCTTCCTTCATGTTTATATATATATATATATATATATATATATATATATATATATATATATATATATATATATATATATATCACACACACACACACTCACATACAAATCATACTAATCTTATTAGATTCAGTGATGTTATTTGGGATTTGATTTAGTGTCCTTTGCATGGTACTCATGCTTCTTTGAATTTAAAAATTTAAATTATTAGTGAAGATTCTTCTTCTACCATTGTTGACAATGTATATGATCAAAATGTAAATGTTAAATATAAATATGTTCTTGATTGCATGCCCTTATATGGAACTAATTATGATGTGAATGAAAGTGAGTGTGATAACAATGCCAATAATTTTATTTTACTGTAAGTCTATAATTCAACATTAAAGAATGTTTATATTTGTACAATATTGTATATCTATTGGTATTCTTTGTGTAATTGTTTTAGTAATTTGTATGTAGCTTATTTAATGTTAAACAAAAAATCATCAAAATATTTTGGTAAACCCCTCCACTCTTTGGACAAGTTAAAATTTAATGTTTTCTTATTCTTCATCCCTCTAGGGTCTGATTCCCCATGTCAGATCATATTTTTAGATTTTCATGTATTTTTTTATTATCTTATCATTATCCCTAGCTTTTTTTATGTTTATCATGTTTATATCTTATACACATTAAGAAGGATATATCTACAAAGCATACTAATCTTATTAGATTAAGTAGTGTTATTTGGGATTTGATTCAGTGTCCTTTGCATGGTACTCAGGCTTATTTGAATTTAAAAATGTAAATTATTAGTGAAAATTCTTCTTCTACTGTTGTTGACAATGTATATGATCAAAATGTAAATGTTAAATATAAATATTTTCTTGATTGCATGCCCTTATATGGAACTAATTATGATGTGAATGAAAGTGAGTGTGATAACAATGCCAATTATTTTGATGATAATTATTCTATTGGTATTGATGTCCCAAACTTTGATCTTCTGTCTATTTATTTTTTAAGATTGTCCCTAAATAAATTTAAGTTATGACTTATGTTGTTACTAAAGAATGAAATAGAATAATAAGGGCTAATGAAACCACACATGGGAATGTTACCATAGATCCTTTGAATATTTATAATCCACATATTGGACGATCTACTTCTAAATTAGTTGGTGAGGCCAGGGCTCCTACTCATACTTTTGTCAAGAACAAGCTCTTCACTCTAAAACCATTTCAAGAAAGAGGAAGACCTAAGAACTCTACATATAAAGACACTATCCACATAAAAGTATTCAAAATAAGATATTTCACCAATAAACATCTATGTATTAACTAAACAAAGGGATATACAATGTAGAAGTGTGCAACCAACAAAATGTTACACACTAGTACTAAAGATCAATTAGTGATAAGTGGTTCTCCTAAATGATTATATTTCTACCAACCTATATTTACAATATGATCCAAGATTAAATAATTTATTACCCATAAAGGACATAGATTCCTTATATAGAAAGGTCAAGAGGTAAGAGGGAGATGATTATTTATGGAGTAAAAGGTGGAAGACTTCCATACATCTACCTAAATTTTCTCACACATGTGAAGATAACTACCACATTAAATATGCATATTAACAATATTATGCACATAATGAATTTTACCTTGATAACAAAACTACCTTTATGTGTAATTCACATCACACACGAACATGACACACACCAACACACCTTTGAAGATCAGTTTAGATGATTTGGAAAAAAAGAAGAAAGTCTTAAGATCATGAATATGGGTCTCAATAACTAAGCATGATGAGGTATCTATATACAATGGAAGAGAAAAGGAAGATTACCGGTGTAGTAGATGACTATTGTGTTGAATATAACTAGTGAATTTGATGAACCCTCCAATGGAATAAATCAAATGCTAAAGAACAAAGCAAAGACTAAAAATGAGAATAATTATGGCCACCGTAAACTATCATGTCATAGTTCTAACACTATCCCTCATTTGCATAATAAATATCTAAATAAACTAAAAAAAATACTACTCCTCAATTCAACATAGTCAACCAAATGAGTAACCAAGTTAACACCACTCACTACTAAATTAAAATTTGAGTGCATGTTCAAGGCAATAACATGGTCCATGATGCAAAAAAATCACTTATAAAATTGAATAAAAATCAAAAGAAGAAACTTTCATGAACTAGATATTTGAAAAAAGAGTGTCTATATGTTACATGTTCCATCTCGTTGGAATGCATAAGTTACAAGCTGCAACATCCACCGAGTATGAAATAATAAACATTGAATACATAGCATACAATAAATAACCAAGGAAGAATTACCCTCAAAATGCATAATTTAGTAGATAACACCCCCTCCCCCATAATTTTGACTATAGAGTGAAGATATCACAACTTTAAATATCTCAAAGAGTGCATCAATATAGTAAGTGTGCAAAACTCATACCTAAATCCTCAAGCGAGAGTGCCCAATATGCCACATGAAGGACCCAATAATTGATATGAGAAAAGGATACATGAAAAAATGCACACATGCATGAAGGTAGACAAGGCTCAAAAATCAATGTGAGTATAAAATACATCTAAAAAACCCATTAGAAGATATATGAAACATTAAAAAGTGATCCCTTTTTAAATAAGGTGGCCCCTATATTTAGTACATAAAGTTATATGATTTAAAATTTATAAATAAATCATTCTATTCAAAAATACTAATCTAAGATAGAATTAGAATAAATAGATATCCTTGTTTTAAAGAACACCAAAAAAGAGATATTAAAAAAAAAAACATGCAAACTTAAGCTACTAGTCAAAAGTAATGGCCTATGGAAGGTCTAAAAAATAATAATTGATCAACAAATAAAAACATAAATTGTAAATTCTATAAAAATGGCTATATATTATGAGTATATCTCTTCACCAAACATGTGAGAATTAGAAGCACAACTCCAACAAAAAAATACACCCTTCTAGCCTTCTTAGATAAAAAGATATGACCTCTAAAGCAAAAATAATTGCGTAGAAGGTTCTTAAGGAACAAGGGGTGAGCCCTTGGAGACTAAACAAGCTAAGCAACTAGTCTTATTGGAATCCCAATGACCCATAATACATAATGACTTAACACCTCATGACATAACACATTAGGACTTAACAAATTATGACATAACACATCACAATGTAACACTTCACAATAGGATGACCTTCAAACTTCATATGGATGCCAATGGAGCATCATAGGTATTTTTTAAAATTAT
Organism: Torreya grandis; assembly: GCA_037957365.1. Taxonomy (NCBI): domain Eukaryota; kingdom Viridiplantae; phylum Streptophyta; class Pinopsida; order Cupressales; family Taxaceae; genus Torreya; species Torreya grandis. Next base: position 1,104,708 of record JARHVA010001132.1, read on the forward strand.
TTGATTTTTTAAAAATATCTTAGAAAGCTAAATAAAAAAAATATGCTTTTAACTCACATTCTTGTAGAAAAATGCATTTTCTTTTCTAGAAATGCCTATATGATGTAGTTCTTCAAAAACTAAATTACACCCAAAATCTATAAATGAAAATCAAAATAATTGAAATAGAGATCATTAGAAAGGTTTTATGATACTTTATATGCAATGGAACCATCATATTTTCTCCAATATGCTCCAATTTTTTTTAAAAAGATAGATTTACCTTTAAAATTAAAGTGCTTACCAAATGATCTCATGGTGTTCAATTCAGGTCAAATAAAATTCAAATATGTCTTCTAGCACTCTAAATGTAATGGGAATGTATCATTTGTAAAAGGCACTCAATAACATAAAAATATTCATGGGATTACTCCACACATAGATCTATAATATGTAAACAAATCTAACCAAAATAAATACTAGATCTAAGATAATAAGAAAAGAGACATGAAAATACATATCCATAGAATATTTTTATATTTTTTAATTAATGGATCAAAAGAAGGTGATAGGAGTAGGGTTTCAGGGGGAAAAAACTAAGGGGAACAAGAAAGGCAAATGAAATAATCATGATGAGTGACTAGAGATCGATAAAAAGATGGCTTGGGAGCAAGAAGGGAAGGACAACACAGTGTGGGATTTCTTTGAGGAAGATCCACTAGTGTTGGGTATTAGGGATAAAACCCTACCTAGTCCTCTCCCTAATTTTTTATAGGATCAACCATTGATGTCTCATAATTCCCAGGTTAAAAATCTTGGGATGATTGGTACCCAGTCAAGTCCTTTAGGTATATTTACTCCTATTGTTGGGCCTAGCCATGGTTTGATCTTGGAGGATGTTTCTCTATAATAAAACATCCAATTCTTTGAACAATGTGGTCTAATATGTAAACTTGTGAATAGATGGCCTGTGATTGGAGAAGTGGAAATATGGGTTTTATAAAACTGGGGTTTGGACCTGACTATGAATTTTTTACCTAATGGTTTTTTTGTAGTGTATTTCCAAAATGGGGGAAATAAGGATAACATTATTTCCTCTGGTTATTGGTTTTTGAATGGTGCAAGATTATCCAATCAAAATTGGCACCCAAAATTTGATGTTCAGTATAACAGCACCTCCATGGTGTCAATTTGGATGCACCTCTATGTCTTACCAAATGAATACTGGGGGAGACTAATTAGCCTCATGGCAATTGGTAATCATATTGGCACCTTTCTCTCTATTGATCCCATCACTTTAGATGACTCTCTAGCGGTGTATGCCAAAATTTATGTTAATATGGATTTGGAAGAGGAGATCCTAGAGGCCATTATTCTCAAGTCTTTTGGTAGGGAATGGGTTCAAAATATTGACCTAGAAAAACTCCCTTTCTGTTATTATGGTTATCATAAAACTGGTCATTTAATTAGGGATTGCCCTCAGAAACAACACTCTCCCTTATTTAAGAAAAAGAAATCTCTTGGATCTTTCAAGAAAGTGTGGAAGGTAAAAGACACCCCAACATCAGATCTATTTTTTAAAAGAAACAAGGGTGAGTGGTTTCAGAACCTTTTAGCTTGCTCACCTAAAGCAACTTTATCTTTTCAGTTTTCCAACTCATCGATAGAGCCCTCTTCAATCCAAACTATGGTAGCTACAATAAAAAATTGGTAACTCAATCTTTGAATCTTTTGAATATTATTTATTCTTGTTAACCTATTATTTTTTAAGATATTGAAAAAGACATTTAAAGCTTGAAGGGTCTTGTCGACTCCCGTTTGGAAAATAACAAGGGCTTGATGAAGTATAGGGACATGGTTCTAGTTGTAGAAGCTTTGGATCTTGAAGTGATTTCCACCTCAAAATTTTGAATGATGAAAGAATGCTTCAAAATTTTGAAGCTGAGAGTCTCTTTTCTAAGGATAGTGACCTAGAGAAAGATCTGGGATCAAAGGAAATTCTAACTATTTTTCAACGGGTTTATTCATGTTGAGTATTGTCAGTTCTTGTTGAAGTTGTTGAAATAAGTTTTGTCATTGATGTCAAAGGTTATTGTGAAGATGCATGATCAATCAAGCCTTGAGTTATGTGTATGATGAGTTCTTATGCTAGCATATTGAGTGTTGTTATTATTGTATGAAAGTAGTAATGTGAGAGTACTGTTTGAAGAATATTTTGAAATTAGTTTGAGAAATATCATTAAAATTAGCATAATCAAGTACATGTCAATATGCCAAGTATCAAGCATATATTAATGCTTTGTCTAGACCTCATGAGATGATATGTGTAGGTATCATGATGAAATGAGAGAGCTTCGAAGAAGAAGTTGTATGCTCTGAATATATTTGTAAGTAGTTTTGAAGATGCTCTAAATGAGATATAAAGACATGAGATATGAATATGAGAATGCTCCAAAGAATTATTGATAGTGTTTGAGAATGAGAGAGGTTGTCTAAGTTTGTACATGAGGTGTTGAGGACCTTGTAAATGATTAGAAGGTTAGCTCTGAAGATCTATGTATATAGATATGAAGATGCTATGAAGATATTAGATGAGATCTGAAGATCTATAAGAAGATCTGAATATGATTTATTAAAGATCCAAAGAAGAGTTAGTGTATGAGGTTGTTTGATCATACATAAGAGGCATTGGAACACATGAGAGTTTCAAGGTGAAGTCTACAGTGTGGCTAGAAAGTCATATTCAAGGCCTAATGAGACTTGTAGGTCAAAGCTTAGAAAGCAAAAGAGAGATGATGGTCAAATGAGGTATCAAGATCATTTTTCATGACATGGTTGAGTATTTAAACATTGACAGAGGTGAGTAAAGTTATTTTAAGTATGTGCATGAAGTTTTAGGTCATGGTTTGCAAAAAATATCTTGAAAAAGTGTTTCCAGGTTTCTTGAGTACACAAAATAAAGAGTTGTCTACCTGAGAAGGTTTTTCAAGTGCTCATTGGCACATGCAACATCTACATCAAAATCTAAGTTGTTTATGGTATATATTGAAGGATTAAAGATCAAATTTCCAAGCATTGGTTTCTAAATAATTGGAGCTAAGTTTTATAAATGATCGTTAAGACTGAAAGATGGTCTAAACCTGCATAGAACCCTAACAATGACCCAATGTTGATGATCTTGTTATAAAGAGCTCAAAATGGTTTGATATGGATAGACAAGTGATTTTATGTTAAATTAAACTCTCCCAGGCATCTCTAGGTGTAATTTATTTCTTAGATGAGTGAGCAGACCCTACAGGAAAGTGATTGTGTTTTGGAGATTTGTTATAGCAGGCAAAGTTGATCGAGTCAAAGTTGATAAGTAGATGAAGATCATAGTGTGATAATTTTAGTTTTTTCCCATGAATGTTTCTATATAGGTTCTAGATCTTAGGTATGAAAATCTGGTCATCCAAGTTGGCCAATCACTAATATACCTGGTAGTGTAGGAAATATGAAAATTAGGTAGAAGTGAGAAGATGTTTTCTGAGGTATTTTCATGTAAGAGTGATGGATTGAAGTGCATGATGATGTTTTTTTGGGACTTTAATAATATATCCATTATTTGTAGAAGCTTATAAGTTAGTGTAAGAGGTTGGAACATTGAATCCAAAATGGCTTGTCTGATTGAGTAGAGTCTATGAGAGATAAAAATAATAGATTGGTTGTAAGACCAATAGTTTTTATAAGATATTATGATCTATTGAGTTGATATTTATCTAAGGATGATATAAGATATTTTTCATGCATTTAAATACCTTTAATATGTTTAGTTAGGTACCATAAGTTCATGTTTTATTGACTGTGTTTTAAAGTCAGTTGGTAGTTCTGAGTGAACATCTTGCAAAGAAGAGGTTGAACCTATTTACCCTGAGTTGATGCATCTGATGAATTTTTTGATGACCCTGAGGTCATGATGTTTCTAAATATGTTAATTATTTCCATGTTTTTTTTTAAAAAAATTGAGTATATGCCTCAGTTATTCAAGACAAAGTTTTTGTATATGCACAGGCATTTTATGAACAATGATTTGAGAAAGGGTTCAAGTGGTGGTTGGACCTAAAAGGTGATATGGACCTTAAGTGAAGTTGTATAATGTATATTATATTTGGATATTATATGTTCCTACCATGTGAGGTGTTTGGATATTCTCACGAAAGATCAAAGGGTAACGCGTTGTTAAGAAGACCTATTAGATCTCCATTAAGCCTAAAAGAGGAGTAAGGACTAATTGATATATGGTCGACCTATTGTATTAATTGATTCATGATTAATTAACATTATTTTAATATTTTAAGACCTATTTATGGATAATCTAAGTGATTTTATATATGGATGACTAAGAAATATATGATCAAGTGACTTGTATAAAAGCAAGGTACTTTAGGCCTATTTTAGATATGCTTAGAAAAGGAGAGCAGAAGAGGATAATAAAATGATATAGATCATTGGTGAGAATAATAAGGTCATGTATACCATCATATATATTTCATGAATATCTAATAGAGGTTATGCATATGAGGATCAAGGTAAGAAGACCTAATCAAGCCATGAAGAGGGCTAGTTGAGTGAAGAGGGATGAAGGCCAGTTTGAGAGGGATAAAAGTGAATGAAGAGATGAAGGAGAAGATCAATATATATTATATGAGAAATAAATGTTTTTTAAGGTGATCAAACAATTAGGTGGTTGAGTTGGTTTTGAGTCATCTAGGAGGTTGGTGCTTCTTTGTAAGTGGGTTCTTGCTAAAGTCTAGCTGAGTTGGTGTTGAGTTAGTTAGGGTTGGTGCTCCATGTGAAGTGGGTGATTCACTAAAGATTGATGTTTGTATTATAGGTGTTAGGTTGTGGAGCTAAAAGCTTCACTAATGCAAATTGGAGAGGAGGTTGCTGAAGGTTGCTGAGTTGCAGAGAAGCTGGGGTCGGTCTGATCAGCCGACGTCGGCAGGATAGCAGAGAGAAGCAACCGACGTCGGTCAGGTATCGACTGATGTCGGTCACCTCCAGGCAGATAGGGACCAACATCGATCGCCTATGTGGTTCGACTGTGAGTTAATTACGGGTAGTTGGTTGACGAACCAAGTGTTTGCATGGTCAGGGCTAATTATAGACTGAGAGCTGCAGATCTAATTATTGTAATTAGATGTCTAATTATTGTTTGATGAGATCTATATAATAGACTCATGGTTGTATTGGAAAAGTGTAGAACTTGAAAATCCAAGTGTGGAGCTTGGAGAGTTCTTCCCATGGAGGAATTGAGTAGGATTTCACATGTTTTGTGCTAGGGAGTAAGAGAGCTAACAGCTCCTTCAGACAGAGGTAGAGCAATGGTGTGTTCCTCCTAGGTGCCACAATACCAGGCATGTTGGTGCTGGATTGGAGAGCCAGAAGGGTTATTCAAGTATGTATGATCTTGCTCATCAGGTGTGCATGGCCTATACAGGAGATCTACATGGTAAGTAAGGTCAGTTGATCTGCAGGTGTGTGTGTATGCGAGGTTCAGACAGAGATCAGCGGTTGGCCAGGGTCCAAGGTGACAGCAACACAATAGGTAGCAGGATCAGGTATGATCTACTTGGAGTATGGTGTGTACTCATCGGTATGTACGTGGAGTACATGGAGAGCTAAGAGGAAGGCATCGCAGATCCTTCCATAAGTATGGTCAGTTGAATTGCAGGTTATTGCAGGTTCATGGGAGATCTACTTGAAGTACTTTGAGTACTTGTGGAGTGCGTGGAGCACTTGTGGTGTGCGTGGAGCACAGGAGGTGAACACCAACTCTGTGTTTGAGTTGGGTGTTGGGACCTGAGAGGGAGAGCTTTGGGGAGAAGATTTACTATTCACTTGAGGTGTGGAAAACCTCTGTAAGGTGGTGGAGAAGAAGTGGGATCTTCTTTATTGTATTCTTTTCTGTAAAGTGTTAATACAAGTTGTGTATTGTCTCTCATATGCTGTGTTATTCTGAATTCTAGTTACTTGTTGATTCTGGTTATTTTCGCATATTAAGTTGCTTGGTATTTGGTAATCAATTGTATGCTTCCGGTGTTTCGCATCCTGACAAGTGGTATCAGAGCCTTGGTTGTAGGTTCTTAGCTTGACACTGACAAGTGGTATCAGAGCTAAGGTTGCAGGAAGTAGGGTTGTGTTTGGTTACAGGGCACTCTAAGTGGTTTCTGATCGAGTGGGAGTAGAGCAACGGCAGATCAAAGTAAGCTAAGGATGGAGGAGTTGAAAAGCACAGATGGTCACTTAAGGTCTAATGGAAAGAAAGAGCAGGTACAAGAATATTGTTGGTTGGTAGCAGATCAGCATGAAGAAACTGAAGAAGCAGATGTTGTAGGTGTTGTTGCACAAGATGCTTTGGGAGGTTTCTTGGATAAAGTTGAATCTTGGATAAAAGATTCGGTTGCCTCTTTCCATGTAGCCCCAGGTAGAGGAGCTGGTGAGCCTTGCCAAAGAATTGGCAAAGGGGAAGTGAAGCTGAAATTGCAGGCGGCCAACACACGAGTGTTGAAGAAGGTCATGCAGGTCCCAAGTTTGGAGATATGGCTAATTTCTTCAGAAAGATTGGGTGATGAGAGATGCACAAGAACTCTCACAGCGGTAGCACTTGAATTAGCTGGTGGTAAGAAAATAGGTACTCTTTATCTACTTGTTTATATTACTGATTCTTCTTTTGTTGTGGAGACGTGGCTTCGTAGGCTTGGTCACATGAGCAGGAAGGAGATGCATGTTCTTAAGCGAAAGACAGATATATTTGACAGGCTTAAGAACTGGAAAGCCTTGGTGTTTATAGAGGAGATGGCAGACAGAGTTCAGTGGATGGGCTGGATACTTCTGAGCAAGGGCAGTTTGGACATGGAGATTGATTCAAAAGAGCTCGCGGGTAAAAAGTTATCACTCACAGGTGAACACAGATACTGATGTCGGTCAGGAGGAATCGACATCGAACAGACAGGTGCCGATGTCAGTCATGTGCAGACTGAAGCCGACAGTGTCGGGCAGAGTAAGACCAACGTCAGTCAGAGGATCGACGTCGACAGTAGGTAAGACCGATGTCGGTCAGGAGGACCGACGTCGGCAGTAGGGACACCAGCGTTGGTAGGTTGGTAGTCAGGGACAGACGCATGGGAACTGATGTCGATCAGATGCAGACTGTGGGGTGGTCGAGGTCGGTCACTGTAACAAATTTTGGGTGGACAACATGTTGTCAAGGAGTCTCAAACACCCATACGGAGGACTGAAGGCATAAGTAGGCCCTCAAATTCATGTTCCTCTTCTTTATACTTGTTGTTGATTGTAGAGCAGGAAGGATCCAAGAAACAGGTGGGAGCATGGCAGGGATATGATGCAGAACCAAGCAGGAGTTTTGGTAGGTTTGCCAGCTGGATGAAAGCACAGAGACGAATGGATACCTTAGTAGAAGAATAGAGAGAATGGATACGTGAGACGGAAGACCAGGCATATGGTCTTGAGGAGCTGCAGGATAGTGGTACAGGTTTTGACAGGTGGAGGATGAAGCATGGCTTCAGTCAATGTCAGGGTAACTATTGTGGTTTGTCTTACCAGGTGGATGATGATAGCTACATCATTCTGTTGCTGTATGTGGATGATATGTTTTGCTATAGCAGGTTTGTACATACAGGGTTTTGCTGAGCTAAGGGTAAGATTAGTTCAGTGGCATGTCAGGAGGAGTTTGGAGCAGCAAAATTCTTTGGCATGGGAGACATGGAGATCACAGGTATATTTTGTCTCCAGTGGGAGCTGATGTGAATCAGGTGTTGGCGAGGTTTAGGATGGAGAGCCGGAGCACACTAAGGGCTGGACAGGTACAGTGTCTGAAATCACATGAGGTCTGGTATAGACCTAAGTATTCCCATGCAGTGGGAGCTGTCAGAGTTAGGAGCCAATTCGAGGAAGTGAGTTCTCAGGTATTTGAGAGGGACCAGCAGTAGGGATTCATGCTATGCAGGGTTAGGACTTCACTACATGGGATTGTAGGTTCGGATGTGGCAGGTTACTTGGATGATAGGAGGTACACCACGGGATGTGTGGTGGGTTGTCTTCAGGATTGAGCTTGAAGAGGGATACAAACTAGGAAATAGATTAGACAGGGTACAGGTACAGGTACAGTGCAGCTATTTATCTCCAAGTGGGAGATTGTTAGGTTATGGAGCTAAAAGCTTCACTGATGCAAATAGGAGAGGAGGTTGCTGAGTTGCTGAGAAGCTGGGGTCGGTCTGATCAGCCGACGTCGGTAGGATAGCAGAGAGAAGCAACTGACGTCGGTCAGGTATCGGCTGACGTCGGTCACCTCCAGGCAGACAGGGACCAACGTCGATCGCCTGTGTGGTTCGACTGCGAGTTAATTACGGGCAGTTGGTTGACGAACCAAGTGTTTGCATGGTCAGGGCTAATTATAGACTGAGAGCTACGGATCTAATTATTGTAATTAGATGTCTAATTATTGTTTGATGAGATCTATATAATAGACTCATGGTTGTATTGGAAAAGTGTAGAAGTTGAAAATCCAAGTGCGGATCTTGGAGAGTTCTTCCCATGGAGGAATCGAGTAGGATTTCACATGTTTTGTGCTAGGGAGTAAGAGAGCTAACAGCTCCTTCAGACAGAGGTAGAGCAATGGTGCGTTCCTCCTAGGTGCCACAGTACCAGGCGTGTTGGTGCTGGATTAGAGAGCCAGAAGGGTTATTCAGGTATGTATGATCTTGGTCATCAGGTGTGCATGGCCTATACAAGAGATCTACATGGTAAGTAAGGTCGGTTGATCTGCAGGTGTGTGTGTATGCGAGGTTCAGACAGAGATCGGCAGTTGGCCAGGGTCCAAGGTGACAGCAACACAACAGGTAGCAGGATCAGGTATGATCTACTTGGAGTACGGTGTGTACTCATCGGTATGTACGTGGAGTACATGGAGAGCTAAGAGGAAGGCATGGCAGATCCTTCCATAAGTATGGTCTGTTGAATTGCAGGTTGTTGTAGGTTCATGGGAGATCTACTTGAAGTACTTTGAGTACTTGTGGAGTGCGTGGAGCACTTGTGGTGTGTGTGGAGCACAGGAGGTGAACACCAACTCTGTGTTTGAGTTGGGTGTTGGGACCTGAGAGGGAGAGCTTTGGGGAGAATATTTACTGTTCACTTGAGGTGTGGGAAACCTCTGTAAGGTGGTGGAGAAGAAGTGGGATCTTCTTTATTGTATTCTTTTCTATAAAGTGTTAATACAAGTTGTGTATTGTCTCTCATATGCTGTGTTATTCTGAATTCTAGTTACTTGTTGATTCTGGTTATTTCCGCATATTAAGTTGCTTGGTATTTGGTAATCAATTGTATGCTTCCGGTGTTTCGCATCCTGACAATAGGAATGTATTCCATTTTCTTTAATAGTGGGTTTTATTCCCCTTGAGGGTTCCCCACGTACATGTGTTCATGTGTTTCATGATCTTATGATTTGATGCTTATGATTGCTAAGATGTACATGCTTGTTAGAATGATTCATGTATGATTAAGTGGAATTGATTGAAATTTTTTGAAGACTAATTCACCCTCCATTCATTTTTCTTCTACTAACTCGAGGGAAGAAACCAATCGTGGGGAAAAAATTAAAAGAGGGTTGAAACCAAATTCATAATTTTTATTGGAACATGGGTTACTGGTGAATCAAAAACCCATCAACAGATTCTATTGTGAAGTGTAAGGGGTGGAACACCCCTCATCCATGCCATGAAGCTCACCTTTTAAAATGTTAGGGGAATTTATGCACCTAACAAGAGACACTTGTTAAAGTGTTAGATAACACCAATTCATCCAAACAATATCCTTCTCTAAGAAACTAAACTAATATAGGAAGAGGCTAAGAAGATGCTCCTTCCAAATTGGTCAAATTTGAAAGGATGGTTTTTTGACTCTTTAGGTGATTTGGGTGGTTTGGAAACTCTATAGAATCCATTCAAAGTGGATGTGATATAAATAACACAACTCAAATTAGCAATGGATCAAGATAAAGGATTTGTCCTCTGACATTATTTTTTATATATAAATGTTTATGGCCTGAATAGTCATGTTCTAAAATAATAATGCTAGATGGATATATTGTAAATTATCAATTCTCACCCAAATGGGAATTTTGTTCTAGGGGCGATTTCAATGCCATTCAAGGAGGGGGGGTTGGGGAGACCTTTGTCCTCAAAAAAGTATTTTGCCTCTTTTGTTGACTCCTTGGGGTTGGTGGATATCATTCTAATAAAGGTCTCTACACTTATACAAACTGTCAAAAAGGTTTCAAAAACATTACCAAAAGACTGGACTAGTTTCTAACAAATGTTGTGTGTTTGAATTCTTCCTTGACCTTTGAGAGTCATATTCTACCTTTTTATGGATCAAACCATGCAACTATGAATCTAGAAATCTTTGAAGGTCAATAATCCTCTTTTATCCCATTCAAATTTTAATGAATGTGATCAAGAGATCTCACAATTTTTTTTTAAAGTTTAGTATCGATGGTGATTTTGCCCCATCACCAAAGGTAAATACGCTTACTTTTTTCAAAAAATGTTTCAAGCATTGGAATAAGATACACTTTTAAAATATTTTTGTTGAAACCAAAAGAGTTTAAGCTAAACTACATATTCTTAATGAGTTGGTTATGACCTTTGGGATGAATGCAGAGTCCTATGACCAAGAACGATTCTTGTTGGCTGAATTGGAGGAACTACACATCAGAGAAGAAATTCAATGGAAATAGAAATCAAGAGAAACTTGGATAAAATGGAGACTATAATATTAATTTCTTCCAAAATTCCATGTAGGCTAGAAGATGCATCAACATAATTTCTAAAATTTAGGATGAAAATGGTGCTTCCCTTGAACTCAATTTTATAATCAAATAAGAAGTGGTCATGTTCTTTTTAGTCCTTCTAGCTTATCTTGATGCCTCCAACTAAAGATTTTAGGAAAAATTTCTTGTTGACATTCTTCCTCTTATTTATTGATGATAAAATGAGCTTCTATTGGCTCCATTCACTTAAGATGATGTCAGGAAGGTTATTTTTGCTATGAAGAGAGATAAATCTCTAGGCCCTAATGGTTTCCCCACTACCTTTTTTCAAACCTTTTGGCCCATTTTTGGGTCTGATGTAACAACAATTGTTAGATATTCCCATAAAATGAAAAAGGTTAGCATGGATATAAAGTGTACTTTCATATATATCACTCCTAAAGGGACATCCTAAGGTGTCTTTTAGTCATTTTAGACACATAACCCTTTGCAATACCATATATAAAATCATTTTGAAAGTTATCTCTTGTAGAATAAAATATTTTCTACCTCTTCTCATATCTCTAGAGTAAAGTGTTTTTGTTCCTAGAATACATATTCAAGAGGGTATCATTTTTGTTCATGAGTTCATACATTCTCTTAATTCAAACAAGCAAAAGGTCATCCTCATAAAACTAGATATTAGCAAAGCTTATGACAAGTTCAATTGGAGGTTCTCTTTGAAAGTGTTAGAGTGCTTTGGCTTTACTAAAGAATGGCGTGATTATATTTTTAATTGTATTTCTTCTCCAAATTTATCTATTCTCAAAAATGGTAGTCTGGTTAGTTTATTTGAAGCTACAAGGGGTATTAGAAAAGGGAATCATGTATCTCCTTTTCTATTCATTTTTATGGCTAATGCCCTTAGCCGATTCATCTAGGCTGCAAAAAATTCTAACTTAATCAAGGGTCTCACAATTACATCAAATGTTGGAAATCTAACCCATCAATAGTTTTTGGATAAAACTTTTCTCTTCAACAAAGCCTCCATCAAGGAGGCTTCCTTGTTCCACTCAATTATTGATAACTATGCTCTAGCCTTAGACCAAGAGGTGAACGATCTAAAATCTGAGATTTATTTTTTGAATATGGCTGAAAAATAACATTTAATATTAGTACATTGTATAAATTTCAAAATTGGTCATTTATCGGTAAAATAATTAGGTATTCCCCAATTCAGGGGTAAAGGTAACTGTAGTTTATGGGAAAACTTGTTGGTGACTCTCAAGAATAGCCTTGATATGTGGAAAGAGAAATTTTTATCCTTTACAGGTAGAATCACTCTTATCAAGTATATCCTCAATTCCATACTGATATATATTCTTTCAATCTTGTGGCCCCTAGAAAAATTATTCACCTCATAAATCAATTATGCAGAGCTTTCCTTTGGCAAGGTTGTGAGGAATCTAGGAAAGTGCATTGCTGCTCAAAAAAGGTAGGAGGGACTAGTATCAAAGACATTAATCTTCAGAATAGAGATTTTGGTGTAAAGTTGGTTTAGAGTGAATTTTATAAACCTCAATCCCTCTAAAAAAAATCCTTAATCATAAGTATTTGGGAGGTATTGATCTAATGGATATGCTTTCCATGACTTCTCTGCCTATTGGCTCTCATATTTGGAATTTCATGTTGCATTGTCTCCCCCTCATTACCAACCATCTATCTTGGGTCATCAATAATGGCCAGAGGGTATATTTTTAGGATGATTCATGGAATGTCCACCATATGCTAAGGTAAAAGGGTGATTTGGATGAGACCAAAATCATTTTGTCTATTGTTTGGGGGACTTTTGTTGGGGCTTATTTGGAAAATGACAGACCTACTTTTAGCCTATTGGGTAAATAGAAGTCTCTGGAAAATACCCCTATCTCAATCACTCAAAATAACCTTTTGAATTCCCCTCTTGAGTACATGTAAGGTGTTTCTGAATATCAAAGAATATTTCTTATGTTGGGCTGACTCAATTTAGAGTAATTACAAAGTCAATTTTGGCTATCATTTGGTTGTAGCAAAGGAAGAATCTAGGACCAGGGTTATTTTATGTTGGAACTGAAAGGGGCTTCCAATATCTAGAGCTTTTGCTTGGGTTGCATTACACTACATAATTATAACTCAAGACCATCTCAGGAAAATGGGATGGTATGGGCCGTTTAGGTGTTGCATGTGTCTTGAAGATGAAGAATCAATTGATCACCTTTTGCTTTCTTTCCCCTTTGCTAGTGCTTATTGAGATTGGGTATGTAAGAAATTATGTTGGCATTAGGAATTCCTCCAATATTCCAATCCTTTTCTTCATATAATTTTGGCCAAGAGTGTGATGTTTTATGATCCCTTTGGCTCACTAGCTTGGCCATTCTCATCTAGCATATTTGGAAGGAAATAGATAGTTGTATCTTCTGTGAAAAGTTGATGGATATTTTTAAGTTTTTACTCAAATTAGAAATTATAATTTCTGAGGTAGTTTATTCATATTCTATCAGAAATCTTATTTTTATCTCTTCATGGGACATGATGATTCATCCAAATTGGATGCATATTTCACTTCCCTCCATTGATGGGTCAAGAGTATGTAGTGGAAACACTCAGTCACATATTGTGTCTTCTTGAATTACCCCCAAATTTGGTTTCTTCAAATTAATTTTGATGATGTTGCCCATGGGAATCTAGGAGCTTTAGGGGCTGGGTGTAGCATTCAATACTATTCTCAATTAGAACACTTTATAATTGAAGGTGATTCTAAACTTATTATGGAGTTGATTCAGAACCATCATGTAAAGGTTTGGTAACTCAACAAAATTCTTAGTTTAATTTGGCCTCTCCTAAAGGAAATGGAGTCATGGATGGTCTCTCATTGATTTAGGGAATCCAACAAACATGTAAATTTCCTTGTTAATTAGGGAGTAGATCAATTGAAGGATTTAGTGATGGACAATGTCTATGATAGATGGTCAGACCTTGAAATTTTGGACACTTGATGTCATAATTGCATGATGGGATACTCTACACATCATTAACATGTAATTTGCATTCATTTCTAGATACTCTGATGATTGGCATGTGCATATTTGATCTTCTATTCATTAATACAAATTTATCTCTTGGCTATAGATATTTTTTATGTGACTACCACACACTTGTTGTGGTGTTTTTAATATGGTCTATGTTTATCTTTGGCTCATTATTTCATGTCTTCTTCCTTACTAGTTGGTTGTGGCTTTAAATATGAACTTTATGGTATCTAGTATGGTTATCACCTCCCCTATCCTTTCTATTTGAGATGAGAGGTGTGAGGTGTCTTTTCAAGGTAGTGTCTCAGATCGAAGGCTCATATTGATCTTCTATCTCTCGAATGTGGAAGTATTGGAGGCCATTCAAGTCATCATAGGGGAATACTACCTACATGTTTTTTGGCATAATAAAATGAATTTTGATGTGGCTTCTTATTTTGAAATCAATCTTCTTTGTGTGGTTCAAAATAGGGAAAATGATAGGTTAGTAGTGGAAACCCTTATGTGGAAGGATCTTTGAGGTAGTTTTATTGGTTGGTTGAATCTCTTTTCAAAAAGCATTGGCCCTATTGTCCCTTTCTCTGCCTCTCATTTTTTGGGCTTGGTTCCTTTGTGTGTTTTTTGGGAATTGGAGTCATGTTTTGTGCATTACATGATACTTTCTTGGATTTGGTGGAGGGATCCCTAAATTAATCTACTCCATCATAATCTTGGCTCGAGCCTCTACCATACTTGAGTCTCTTCATTAGTAAATTTGAGTCGAAGGTGCTTGTGATTATAGTAGAGTATTTTTGGAATTTTATTCAAGTCATGGTGTGATGGCTGCTATAGAAAGAAAAATATACCAAGGAGCCTAATGGAGGAAGGTGGAAGGATTAAAGGGTCAAGGATTCACACTTGGTGTAGAATAAGTTGCAGGCCATGGTGTATTCCATCAGTCTAGGTGGCATTTAAGGCCCTAAAAGATGCAATCATTTAAATTTTGATAATCTAGATCTTATTTATAAATTGACTCATTCAAAACTCAAAAACACTTCTATATAAATCAATTGATGTTGTTATTCTATTTTTTTCTTCACATATATTGATCTATAAGTTTGATCCTCATTATTTTTTTCTCTCCCTATGGGACATGCATTAAGATGATCATTTCTGCATTGTTTGGAACACCTCCTTTTTTATGTTTATGGTACTCTTTTTTGAATGGGTGAGGTCCATTTCCCTCATTATCAATAAAAAAAATCCATAAAATAAAACTAATTCCAATAAATTGACCCTAAAAGTATAGTTTTGGCTCCAAAAAAATACCCAATGAGTAATTTTCAAAACCCAATATGAGGGATAACTCAAAAATGTAGTTTTGGCTCAAATAAAAAATACCCAGTGGGTATTTTTGAAACTCCATGAAAAGGGTTAGCTCAAAATCCTGCTTAGGGGTTGGATATGTTGTTTCTAAAAGTTGAGAATTCTAAAAACTACAAAAACCCACAACAACTACATATAAAAATTAGCTCTAATACCATGTCAAAAACATGATCTTAATTCTAAAATCATGTCAAGAAAGAGGAAGACCCAAGAACTCTACATGTAAAGACACTATCCACATGTAAGTACTTAAAATGAGATATTTCACCAATAAATATAAATTCATTTACCAAACAAAAAGATGTATAAAGTATAAGTATGCAACCAAAAAATATTACAAAAAAATACCAAGGATAAAGGAGTGATCCTTAGTTTTCCTTAATGACTAAATCTCTACCAACTCAAATTTACAATATGCTGAAATATTAAATGATTACTTACCCATAAAGGACACAAATGTTCTATATATAGGAATATCAATGAGTGAGTGGGAGATGGTTATTGATGGAGTATATGGTGGAAGTATTTTCTAGGTACACAACCCTTCTCAAATATTTGAGGATAACTACCACATTAAATGTGCATATTTACAATATTGTGCACATAGTACATATCACCTTGATAACAAAACTACCTAAGGTGGACTTCACATCAAGTGTGAATATGACACATACTAACAACTTTTATGCCTCTACATAACATTACACCTTGTCACGTTATTCTAACTATTCATACACAACCTACTAAATATTTTGTCTCCTACTACTAATGTACCATCTTGGCCAACTTATAATGTTTTAACTTTTGGTCTTGGTCTTGGTAAAAATGCTAAAGCTTATATTCCTATCAATGTTAGTCATGTCTTGGCTCATAAAAATGTCACTACATCTAAGGATGCATACATACAATAATATCCCCAAGATATGCAAGCAAAAATTAAGAAACATTCCCAAGGATCTTAAATACCTATCCATGTGGTCACTTTTCAAGATATATTACATAAAACATTGGCTCAAGAGGTCCTCATTCACCCTTTGCCTATTAGTTTTATAGTGCTTTAATTTTAAGTATACAATGACAAGATTGATCCTTCACATCACATTCAATTGTTCTTTTCCTCATGTTTTGGTTTTACACATGAGGATCTGTTAATCATCAAGCTCATTCTTATAAATCATAAGGACTATGCCTTGGATTGGTTTTATGCCTTACCAATAAGTTCCATGTATCAATTTAATTATTTGGTTGATATATACTTTTCTCAATTTTATATAAACATTACCCAAAATGTCACATTTTATCAGCTTACTCAGCTTAAACAAGGCCCTAATTAGAATGTAAATGAGTATGTGCTTTGATTCAAGAATACAATTACAAAAATGTCTGACCAGATATGTAATATCCAGTTACAAAACATTTGATCCAATAGTTTATTTTAATTACTCATAGAAAAAATTGTGTTTAACACTTTATAATATTTTAATGAGCTTTGACATATGTTTCACAATTTTGAGATTAAGATTTTAGAAGCAAACATGCTAAAATTTGGGTCTAATGCCCCTACCTCTAATAATAAATACAAATATCAAAGTAAGTCAACATTTAAAGTTAGGGATAGTGATACTCCAACTTTTCAAGATAAGAATGATGCTAAAAATGTAAACCCAATTTCACAACCACTTGATAGGATAGTTATTCCATGATTCAAAGGTTTCCCTTTAATCTTGTCATATATGGATAGAAACACAAACTTTCACACTTACCTCTGTCATTTCCACCTATCTCTGATCACATTGGTTTGGTCCTATTTGATCTTGGAACTCAATTGTGCTTCTTGGATATTAGACTCTTTTACTCTTTGTTTCCCTTTTTAAAAATCTTGAACTCATTCATTCATCAATTTTGTCACAATTTCCTCTTCACCACCTTTTCCATTAGTTTTATTCACACTTGACTCCTTTTAATCAACATTCTTACTTATCTTGAATTACTAGGTTCATTCTTGGACAAGGACTCTTTGAAATTTTGCTCCACACTTAATCCTAGTTTCCTCTAACTCTCATTAAGTTTTATAACATCATTATCATGCTCATACCACTCTTTTTAGTCTCATTATTCACCTCAGAAAACCCCTCATTGTATTTTCCACCTTACTCACAACTTGTACTATCTTGATAGGGTCTCTTATATCCCTTTTTGCTCTTTTTCTACTTGTATGGAAAAGTACATTAGAATATTGAGAAACAAATCACTTTTGTGGTTACCCTATATCTCATTCTATCTTCTCATTAAATTTCATGGCCCCATTTTTTTTCTAGATGCCTTTTTCTTCCTCTACTTAAGCCTAATTAGGCCTCTTTAGGTCTTTGACCCTCCTCTGTACACAGAGTCACTCATTTTACATAGCCAGATGTCTGTACACTTATTAAACCTCAAAAATATCTTTAATCATGTTAATCCCTAGCTAATAACCAATTTTGGCAAGACTTGTATGGTGGAGTCTCATGTAATATCCAATTTTATTTATAAACCCTAGAACAAGGTTTTCATGGACTATAAACACCCAAAAAGGGTTATATCACTCTTACACACATTTAAAGGGATTTCAATCTTCTATGAACATAATTAAAGGTCTATCTAGATACCATTCACCTCTACCAATCATTATATTCCTTATTGAAACTTATATAGAGTGAATTCTTCAAGTTTTATGTTTAGACTGTATGCATACACAGTCTGTATTCTTCCGAGAAGGAATAAATTACTATGATAAAATTATTAACAAGTTACAAATAAATTTTAAATAATTCCAATGAATGTTTAGGGTTTTTTTAATCCCTATTAACCTTTTTCAAATGTTATGTGAACCCCTTTACAACTCTACTAAACACTTTTACCACACTTTATTCTTTCTTATGTATGTACATTCTCAGGCAATCTATTGTTTTATTCATCACAACATTTAAGTTAAATAGCATTGTATCAAGAAACTTTTCACAAGATTTTTTAAATTTATAATACTCTTACCAATGTGAATTTTGAGTTTCAACTCACTTTACACATAAAAATTCTCTCACAAAACTCTTACTCAGTCTTCTTGTCACTTCACACAGACAAACAGGGTTTGCATTCAATCTCCTGAATAAAGATTTATCAATGAAAAATGGAATGTGTTTTAAATATTCTTAAAAACATATCAAATCAAATTTACCAATACACACACTTATAATGTCCTTTCCACTTAATCTTCCTTACTGTGGAAGCACATACAGGGTTATATTTGGATTCTCAAAATGCAAGAATGTAGATTACAAGCAATAGGTCTAAAAAATGAGTAACTTACCTCTATAGTATTTATTTGGACCTCCATGGCATATTAAATCCAAAAAATAAATCATTTATTATTGTTTTTCATGACATATTAAATCAAACCAAAACTATTTATCCACATGCATTCTCAATCTACTGAGCATAAATTTTAAAAGTGATAGGGATTGCAAGAGAGTTTCAAAATTTGAGACACACTTATTTATTAATTTTATTTTGGGGTTAAATTTTCATTCCTCCTTTGTATCTAACCCCACCACTTTACTTTTAAAAATACTCACACCAAAAACATATATCAACATTTTCAAGTACTTGGAAAACTACAACTACCTTAACTACCTTCCAACTCCCTCATACGTTGGGAGGGTCTAACTACCTAACCACTAACATGACTAATAAAATGTCTCACACATGTTCCATGTATGTATGGATAACCTTAATCACTTCATATAGTTCTAATCCAAACCAATTACAACATTGAGACCTCTTTAGACATGATTGCCAACTCCATAGTAAGATAATAAGTTTGGAATTTCAAATAAGAAAATTAGTGGGAAAACACTATATAGACTCAAATTTGAATTTTTAGACTACCTAAGGAATCCAATCACTGAAAACACATTCTATTTGACTTATACTAACTAAAACAACTCAAAATTTGAGACCATTGAAGATGCCCCTACATCATACTACCAAGGGGCAAAGAAAACTTTCCCTAAAAGTTATAAACATTCTTGCTTTGATAAGCTGACTTGTGATCTTCATTACTTGGCCTCCTAGATCCCAAGGCCTAATTCAGGATTGTAGACCTTCTTGTCTTCTACGTACTACTTCAACCAATCTGTCATGAATATGGACATGCTATCTTGAGCCACACTTGTATCTATTCCTTCCTCTTGTTATCTTCATCCATGTTATACCTGCAATCAAAAAAGTATTAGAAAAATCATGTTCTTTCTATTACCTTGAGGCATTATCCAACTCTTTTCTTTGCTCATGTGTTGTCCTTATTGCTAAGCACTTTATTGTGCCTTGTATGTTTCATCCTTCTTTGCATCAGCCATCAACTCTCTTTTTTCCTCTTCTTGTATAGTTTCTCCCTCATTTACAACATGTTCTTTAACCTCAACATATATAAAATCATCATGTAGAGTGAATTCATATGCTTGACTTATGGTTTCATTCATGAGTGCTCTTATTTTAGACACCATTGCTGCATACCACAAGTTTATGTTCTATTTTGTAACCTCCTTTACCATCTCTCTATACATTTGATGAGGATTAAAGTCATATTCTTTCTTAAAGACTTCATACACACCAACATATTCATCATACCTTTGCTTATGCTACTTTCCTAATGCTTATTTGGCTTCATTTTTATCCTCTTGAGTGAGGATCACTTCTTTCTTTATGTCACCTTGCTTCATGGATGGCTAACCTGCTTCTTCTTCTTTTATCATCATGAGTCTATCTTGAGCCTCTCCTTCTTCTTGGTTCCCCTTGATCACCACTTGATCACATGCTTCTTTTTATAGTTTCTTAAGCCTATGCATTATCTCAACTACCTCATTCTCCTCCTCAATTATCAAACCTGCATACTCATATGTCAAAGTGTCATTAGTTTTAAATCCATGAGGCTTGATTGCCTCCTTTTCCTTCTTCTTAGACTAATTTCTCAACTCCTTCAAATGTTTCCTCACTTTTAAAATTTCTCTTTGTATTTTCCTCTTCATCAACATTTCCTTGAGAGGCCATCTCAATATTTTTCTAATCCCAATTGAAAACTTGGGTCTAAGTTCTACCAATGCTTGCTCTAATTCTACCAATACTGCCTTCAACTCATCAATCTCCCTTTGCTTATCCATTTCTTCTTTCTTCACTTCCTTGGTCCATCTTCTTATCTCAAGCCCTTCATGTTTCAATTTCACTCTTTACATTCTCTATCTAGGTCTCTATTGACCTATCTCTTCTTCTTCTTGACAAGCCTAACTACGTGTCCCCTTAACCTTCACTTGGTCTCTCTCTTCTATTCTCAAGCTCTCTCCTTGAGCTTCCTTCTTAGAACTCTTACTAGCTCACTTATTTCTCTCTCCAAGCCTCTTGGCTTAAGGGATTCACCACAAAATTCTCACTTTTATGCCTCTCTCTCATATACATGCAACTTTACTTATCAACCTTCTAAACAACCTTCATCATTCTTTCATAAACTAATCAAGTATATAAAATGAAAACAAAAACAAACTTGTACCTTTTCTTCATGCATACCTTCTTCATTTACTTCCTAATGACATTCTCACTCTAATACCAAATGTTGCAGAGGTATCCATTTGATTTTGTCATACATGGGTAGAAACACAAACTTTCACACTTACCTCTGCCATTTCCACCTAGCTCTAATCACATTGGTTTGGTCCTCTTTGATCTTGGAACTCAAGTGTGCTTCTTTTATATTAGACTCTTATACTCTTTGTTTCCCTCTTGAGAAATCTTGAACTCAGTACTTTATCAATTTTGTCACAATTTCCTCTTCACTACCTTTTCCATTAGTTCTATTCACACTTGACTCCTTTTTATCAACTTTCTCACATATCTTGAATTAGTAGGTTCATTCTTGGACAAGGACTCTTTGAACTCTTTCTTCACACTTAATCCTAGTTTCCTCTAACTCCCATGAATTTTTATAACATAAATATCATTCTCATACCACTCTTTTTATTCTCATTATCCACTTCAAAAAACCCCTCATTGCATTTTCCACCTCACTCACAACTTTTACTATCTTGGCAGGGTCTCTTATAGCCCTTTTTTGCTCCTTTTCTACTTGTACAAAAAATTACCGTGGAATATTGAGAAAATCACTTTTTTGGTCACCCTCTATATCATTATATCTTCTCATGAAATTTCATGGCCCCATTCACTCTTTAGATCCCTTTTTCTTCCTCTACTTATGCCTAATTACGCCTCTTTAGGCATTTATCCCTCCTCTATGCACATAGTCACTCAATTTTCATACCTATAGGTATGTACTCTTATTAAACCTGAAAAATATCTTGAATAACATTAATACCTAGCTAATAAATAATTTTGGCAAGATTTTTATTGTGGATTCTCTTGGAATATCCAATTTTATTTATAAACCCTAGAACAAGCTTTCCATGGCCTACAGACACTTGAGAAGAGTTATATCACTCTTACACACATTTCAAAGGCTTTAAATCTTGTATGAACATCATTAAATGTCTTCATAAATACCATTCACCTCTACTAATCATTATTTTCCTTATTGAGACTTATATATAATGAATTCTTCAAGTTCTATGTTTGGACTATATGCACACATAGTTTGTATTCTTCTGAGAAGGAATAGTTTACTATGATAAACTTCCTAAAAAGTTCCAATCAACTTTAAAATAATTAAAATTAATTTTTAGGTCTTTTTAACCCCTATTAACCTTTTACAAATGTTAGGTGAACCCTTTAACACCTCTGCTAAACACATTTACCACACTTTGTTCTTTCCTGTGTATGTACATTCTCAGGGAACCTATTGTTTTATTTATCACAACCTTTAAGTTAAATAGAATTTTATCAAGAAAATTTTCAAAATATTTTTAATATTGATAATAATCTTATGACTTTGCATGTTTATTTTCAACTCACTTTACACATAAACATTCTCTCACAAAACTCTTACTCGGTCTTATTATCACCTCACATAGACAAGCATGGTTTGAATTCAATATCCTGAATAAATATTTATCAATGAATAATGGAATGTGTTTTAAATATACTTAAAAACCTATCATATCAACTTTACCAATACACACAATTATAATGTCCTTTCTAATCAATCTTCCTTACTATGGATGTACACACAGGGTTATATTTAGATTCTCAGAATTTAAGAATACAGATTACAAGAAATAGGTCTACAAACTGAGTAACTTACCTATATCTTCTTAATTTGGACCTCCATGACATATTCAATCCAAAAAATAAATAAGTTCTTATTTTTTTTCATGACATAGTAAATCAAACCAAAACTCTTTATCCACATGCATTCTTAATCTACTAAGCATAAATTTTAAAAGTGATAGGGACTGCAAGAGAGTTTTAAAATAGGAGACACACTTATTTATTCATTTTATTTTGGGATTAAATTTTTATTCATCCTTAGTATCTAACCCCACCACTTCACTTTCAAAAATACTCACACCAAAAACATAGATCAACATTTTTAAGTACTTGGAAAAACTACAACTACCTTAACTACCTTCCAACTTCCTCATATACATTGGGAGGGTCTAGCTACCTAACCACTAACATGATTTAAAAAATGTCTCACACATTATCCATGTATGTGTGGATAACCTTTATCACTTCCTATAGTTATAATCCAAACCGATTACAATATTGAGACCTCTTTAGACACAATTGACAACTCCATAGTAAGACAAGAAGTTTGAAATTTAAAAAAGGAAATTGGTAGGAAAACGCTATATAGACTCAAATTTGAATTTTAAGAATACCTAAGGAATATAACCACTAAAAACACAATATATTTGACTGATATTAACTAAAATAACTCAAAATTGGAGACCATTGAATATGCCCCTACATCATTCGACTTCTTAAAGAGTGTAGTCAATTTACAAAGATACCCAAGCATCTCACTATGAAAAATGTTGATTTATTTAAAAATTATATATTTAACTCCATAATATGATTTGGATACATCTCAACCTTTGCCTAGAGGTTGTGATGTAAAATGCATATTATTACCACCATAGATCTTCAAGTCATACTACCAATCAAGATCTTATTGCTAGTAATATTATTCAGGTGGAAGGCCATCATACAAATTTAATGAATATGTTTCTATGCCTAATCAATAATTATAAATTTTCAACAATCCACTTTCAAATCATGATACTGAGAAGCAACATAATGTTTTAATGATACTACCTACACATCAACCAATAATTTTTAATGATCACATCTTAGATGCTATTATATATATGGTCTTTGGGTTCTAAAAACAATCTCCATATATCATATTTTATGACTAAAAGATTCCAAAAGATAGTAATAAAAATGGTTTACTTTGTTTAATTGTTTTTCTTTCCAATTCACATTCTATGATTACACATGACATCATGATAGATAATGGTTTAAATCAAAACTTAATTATGTTGTCATTTATAACTAGTAAAGGATATACTCAATGAGACTTAGTTATCACAACCATGATTTTGAAGAGTTATGATGGAATTACATGGGCACCCATTAGTGGTATCACATTACCAGTCAACATAGGTCATAAGACCTTATAATTATGGTTCTACATATTTACGAATGGTGGGACATATCAATTATTACTTGAAAACTTATGGCTAAATCAAATGAGAGAAATCACATCAATGTCTCAAATTGGTGCAAAATAGAAAAAAACATATACTAATTGAGGCATGTATTATGAGTCACTCATATCACACTAGAAAAAATGCAAGACATTACCTAAATTAATTCTTTATAAACATATGACTTCAGCCTCATGTGGTATCTACTACATATCACCACCTAAAGTTATGGTTCCTACAATTTTTTCATCTACAATTCTGATTCCTCAAGTTTTAATTCCTAGAGCTATAATTATTATAGTTACACCACTCAAAGATACAATACCTACTCATTCACATACTAAGATACTTTTAATCACAATATTTTAGATACAGTCTTGCCTAGGAAGCTACAAAGAGTTTAACAATACAAATAAATATCCAAACCAATACAAGCTTTTATTTTCAAAAGGATAAAGTGGTTCCTATAAACTCATTGTCATATTGAATATCTTAGTGATGATGATTTAGGTTACCACACAACCCATGATTATTATTTATCTTACATATTGTGATAATTTTAGTGATGCATATGAATCCTAGTAATCACATACATCCCTTTATAGATGGATCGATGAGATCATCAATTAGCCATGTTAGCCTATATTTTATGCTTCATCAATACATTCTATTATAGATGGATTCTTTTTACACCCTTCTTATATATGTCATGCCTTCTGACGAGACCCATAAAAGACCTTCATATTAAATTCTTCCTTTTTTTATATCTACACTATTTTGGCCCACACTATATTGATATGTGCACATATTATATGAATAATGTATATACATATTATTTTAGTTCAAATGAGTTATCTAGATATATTAATTAAAATAATTTAATGGTTTTCTCATTTGGTCTTACTAATATATAAATGTATAATGCTATTCATAATTTCAATCCTTTTTACAAAGGTTTCATACTCATAGTAATTGTGGAGATACCTCTAGCAATTATTGCTAGCCTATAGCCATTGTTGTGCTATACTTGTAGCCACTATTATAGGTTACTTATAGATACTATTGTATCTTGTTGTGAACTGATTTTTAAAAAAATTATAGATTAATATGGATGACACTCTGATGATGGGAGAAGCGTCATTATCAAAAGTGAAATGTTTCAAGAAAATTCTTGAAATCTATGAGGTAGTGTCGAGTCAATGTGTTAACTTCCTTAAAAGTTCTTTAGTTTTCATCAATACTCTGACAACTTTGCATGGGAATATTTACAAGATCCTCAGGTGTGTAATAAATAATCTTCCTTCTTCCTATCTAAGCATCCCTTTATTTGAAGGAAATATGAAATTAGATATTTTGAACACACTTATTAATAGGATTTAAAAGACATTGGTTGATGGAAAGGGAATCTACTCTCCCAAGCTAGTAAATTACAACTACTTAAGAATTCCCTACAGAGTATTTCTATTTATTTCATGACCTTATTTATGATTCTAGGTAAAGTGGTGGAACAATTAGAGTAATTGTAGAATAAATTCCTTTGGAGGGGGATAGAAGACATTTTTAGATTGGGAAAAATCTTGTTTACCTAAAGGAAAATGGGGTTTGGGCCTTAGGAGGGTGATTTATATGAACCAAGCTCTATTGGATAAACAAGGATGGAGAGTGATAAAGGAAGATAGCCAATGGATGAAGATTATTAAAGCCAAGTATCTGAATTCCAGGGAGGGTTTCCATTTTCTTGTTGAAGAAGGGCCTATCAATGGGTCAAATTTTTGGAAAGCCTTGAGTAAAGGAAAGGATATTCTTAAGAGAGGTCTAAAATGGAAAATAGGTAAAGGTAATAAAGTGGATTTTTGGGATGATCTATGGATCAATCAGTTCTTGCTTGGATCCTCTCAAGCTACAAGAAATAGGCCATAAAGGGTGTGATTATTGGTATCAGGTTAATGAAAGTAAAATGTGGAAGGTTCATCATAAATAATATTTGAACCAACAAGAAACTCTTTTTTTACAAGAGTTAAACAATTAGCTTCAGACTACCCACATCAACAGATTTCCCAATGGTGATGATCTTATATGGATGGCCAATATTAGTGGTTTTTTCTCAATTAAATCCAACTATAAATCATTATGGGATGAAGAAGATTTGGAGGAAAATTGTCATATCTTGTGGATAAATAATTTGATCCCCAAAATTAATATTTTCTATTGGTTGGCTGCCTAGAATAAAATTCTAATGATGGAAAACTTAATGAAAAGGGGACTTTTAATTCCTAATAAGTGCGTTATTTTCAAAAAGGAGGTTAAATCTTCTAAACATATCTTTCTTCTTTGTCCCTTCACCACTTCTATTTTTCTTTATTTCTAATTCCTCTTGGGTTTTTCTAGAATCCATATGGGATTTGATCTACTAATGGGAGGCAACTTGGGATTCCCCCCCCCCCCTTGAAATTTTGGTGGAACTTAGATCTCCCTCATATTTTCTAGGGAATATGGAATTATAGAGATTTGGCCATCTTTCAAAATTTTAATCCCAACCTTATTACCACTTTTAATAAGATAATGGCATTTATCAAGGAGAATTAGTTAAATTTTGATTCTTATTTTGGTGATTCCCCTTCCCTTCACTTTTCTCAAATTCTCCTTTCACTAAATTTAGTTATCCATACTCAAAATCAAAATTAGATCATTGATAGAATGAAGATAATGTGGATTTTCCCTCTAGCTTTATGATACAATCTAAACTTTGATAGAGCGGCAAAATGGAATCCTAACACTGCAAGGAGAGGGGGAGTTATCCAATATTCTAATGGTAACCTTATGGAAGCATTTATAGGACCTTTAAGGATTCAAACTAACCATTTGGTGGAAGCCATGGTAATTCAGTGAGGGATTGATCTTTTAGCTCAGATGGGGTTGGAAAACCTATAGGTGGAAGAAGATTTATTGAATATTATTAACTATCTAAAGGGCACCTCCCAATCTTCCTAGATGATTGCTAGCATAATGGAGGATGCCAAATCTCTTCTAACATCTTTCAAAGGTTTGATTATAGGTCATGTTTATAGGGAAGGAAATAAGAGTGCTGAGAAGATGGTTAATCTAGGAGTCACATGTGGCTCTCTTAGCTATTGACAAGGTGATTTGGACTTCCCCAATGATGTCATGCCTATCATTCATTGTAATAAAGCCCATTCTAATGTATGATTTAATGATTATCATCATCAATAAATCTAAATAACATGTGAATAGTATCATTAGCATGTTTATCAAAATCATAATTTAATCACATCTCAAGGCCATACATGAGCAAAAATACTTGGAGTTTAAAAGCTATTATTAAAAGGGGAAGGCTAATTAAGGGATTTTCAGAATTGATAACTACTTTTTCCACTCATAGAAGTCATAGAGAAGATAAAAATATCAACATGGTTGGTGACCATGATAGGGTTGAACCTATTTCCTGTGCAGAGGTCAAATAAGATCCCTATGTATCAAAAAAATGGTGAAGGGAGGCCTTTCAAACTTCATGGAAAGGATAGTCGATCACAATGCAAAAATTTATCATGACTTTGTAAGAGGATGGATGTAGAGGAAAGTCAGAATATGTGGTTTAAAAATCATAACAACAAAGGAAATAATCAGATAAGTCATAGGTATGGATTATAATGGTGTTAAATATTTTAAATATAAGAAAAGAAAAGAGGAACTTTTAGCATTTTTTATAGCTATAAAAAGAAAAAACCAAAGTCTTGCAACTAAAAAGGGTTTCTCTGGGTTGAACTACCAAGAAAATGTCCTGATGTTTACGTATAGGTCATGATATATATAACCCTTGAGGGAAATTATAATATTATTTTTTCCCATCATTTCCTCTTAATCACTTTAAAATTTATCCCATTAGCATACCCTTTTTCCTGATGAAGTCCCTTGAAGTCTATGTTAATAATTTCAAGAGTAACCCATCAATGGACATTATACATCAAGGTCTTATTCTATTAATTGTCAAAAGGGAGAAACCTCTCTAGATCAAAGTAGTCTCAAAGGCTATCCATATTCACAATGACCAGGAATATTCTGACAGGGCCAACAAGGAATTTATAGAACTTGAAGAGGGGAAGACTGAAGGGATTAGTGAATAAAATGCATGAAGGGACTTCCACCTTAGAAACATATATAAGGGCATTCATTTTTATGTTAAACCTATTGCTAGCATGGGTCTCTTTTCCTTTAAATTTAATCTAACTGATAAAATAGAACAATCCATACAAAAGCTTCAAATGAAGGTGGCTACTCAAAGGATTTTGATCTCAAAAAGTTTTGATGAATTTGACAAGTTGAAGGCATTGCTATCACCTAGGGATTTTTATATATGTAAGGGTGACAATTAGAAGGAGGAAGAAGAGAATGTGGGACAGTCCCCACATGTTAAAAAGAATTGTCAAATCAGAAGAGGCAAAGAAGAAAGGAGAGATACAGGCTAGGGAAAGGCACAAACCAAATTTGCAGGACTTAAGAAGAAAAAGGAAGCCACTGAACCCTTGCAGGGTGTTGGTAATCACACCAGAGGAAGGGACAAGCATAATTAAAAGATTAGGACTAGCAAACTAGTATTCTACTTAGAGTCTAAGGACTCAAATTAGTAATTCCCTGGTATCTAGTTTCCTTTTGTCTTTTTGCAAGTTTTTTGGCATTGATTTGATGGTTGGTCATGGTCAATACTAGTCTTTGAATCCTAGTACTCTATTTTGTTTTTTTTACTATTGTTTGTTATTGTCTATCTTTTGAGCTTTATTTTATATTTGGCACATGACCCTTTTTCCATATATTAACCCTATCTAATAAAAATAATAATCAAACTACATATTCCCTTATAGATTCAGTTACAAATTTATTTCCCTTAAATGTTTCCAATTTATAAAATTTATCAATTGAAATAATCCCATGTCCTTTTGTCCCAAAAAATGTGGATAATTTTCAAGTATTCAATCATGACTAGTAAATTATTGGGTTCATGTATAATCTAGATGTCTTGAATGCATAGATCATAGATGAAAATGATAGAGATCATTTCATAGAGAAATATATTAATGATTATGGAACCATGAAGTTGAAATAAAACATAATCACCAAGGGAATGGTGTCACTTGAAAGACTATTTGACCTCTACATGTCTACTAAAAAATGCAAACAAATAAGAATCCACTAGTCACCAGTCTATCCCCATGAATTTAGGATCACCATAAGAACCTCAAAATGTGAATATTTTCTTAGCTTGCACTAAATAAATAAATGAAGAACTAAGGAAACTACTTTTTCAATGTAAATATGTAATCATTTGGACATACAATGACCTTAAAACCTTTGACCCATGTGTCATAACTCATACTATTCCACTTAAGGAAGGCCACAAACCTTTTAGGAAAATATGGCATCTAATTAATCCCATCTCAATCCCCTTATTTATAAGGAATTTCATAAATTGATCTTAGCCAAAATCATTTTTCCAATTAGACATTCTACATGGGTAGCTAATCTAGTGCATGTTCATAATAAAAATGGGTAAATTAGGCTTTGTGTTGACTTAATAAACCTTAAAAAAGCTTTAGATAAAGATAATAATCCTATTCCATCTCTTGATGGAGTAATTCAAATTATCAATGTCTTTGAGATGATGTCTTTCTTGTATGTATTTCTAGGCTAGAACTAAGTAATGGTCGATAAGGAAGATAGAATAAAAACATGTCTCACAATAAATTGGAGTACCTTTGCTTAAAAAATGACGTCTTTTGATATGATAAATATAGGTACTACATTTAAACATAAAATGGATTTTATCATTTAAGGTTTAGTTTTAAAATGTATTATTATATATATGGATAATCTAACTTTATTTTTTGAGCACAAGACATAACATGCGTATCATTTACAAAAGGTGTTCGAGAGATGTAGGAGGTATGGTATTAAATGATTCTAAAAAAGATTATCTTATGCGGTAATGAAATTATTTTATGGGCCACATCGTCATAAAAGAAGGCATATCCATTTACCCTGGTAGATTCAATGCCATTTCAAAAATACCTCTTCCAAATAGTAAAAATTAGTTTTTGGTAAAATTAATTTTGTGCAAAAATTCATTTTTAGTTTTTCTAAGATTATAATACCCCTCAACGTTATGTTAAAACATGATGTGAAAATGGAGTAGACACCTTAAGCAAAGACTGCATTCTAGGATATCAAGGATTCCATTATGCAATCAAGCATTAAAATATTCCCCATATTGTTGGTTTATGAACAACAACTAGTATTTATTATTACATTAAAGTTGTCCACTTATCATTTTATGTAGGAGTACATGGAAGAATATGGAATCGTGCATTAAATATTATTCAAATGAAAGATGTGTGAGATGAGGCCCTTCAAAATTTTAGTAAGCATTAGGACATAGTCAAGAGATGGTTTGATAAAAAATCAAAGGTAAAAGCTTTCATAATTTCATATTTGGTTTTACTATGGGACAAATCCCATGAGAAGAAAGGTTTGCATAAAAAACTAGATCTTCTTCGGATTGGTCTTTATCATATTTTATAGATCTTGGGAAACAACACATTTAGATTGAAAGACTTACAAGGGAATGACCTATCACTCCTAGTGAATTGACATAGTTTGGAATATTACTTCTTGTTTGTACCACCCTCATCATCCTTGGACTAGTTAAAAAATTTTGTTTAGGGGTAGTGTAGGAATGATATTAGTTAGATTAGTTTTTTTAATTCTTTTCACTTTCATAGTTTAGTTTTTATTTATTATTCTCTTAGAGTAGTTTGATTTGTTTGTATTAGTTATTGATAAATTAGTATAATATACCTTGTTGAAGACATAAAAATAGTGAGACTAAATATATACTTTCACACATCTAATCCTTGAAAGAATCAGTCATTTGTTAGTTCCATTCTATCCACTTCACCTAAATCATCCCAAAAGAAATATGAATCATATTCAATTATCCAAAGAAGCCAGATTCAATGTGAAAAGGTCAAAATACAAAAAAGTACCAAATTTTGGGTAAAATATCAATATCATGTTTGATGGCTTTCATTACCAATCTAGAACTGGAAGTTTATTTTAAAGTTTCTAAATGAATTAAGAATAGTCTTTGCATTGAATAATATTTAGGATTGTATTTTTTCACATTAATTACAACCTTGAGGTATATGCAAAATCAAAATAAAAATCATTTGTGACTATAGTTTTACTACATTTTTTATGATTTGGCTATATTGATTCCCAACCCTTTGAGAAATCCAAAATAAATAAAATATTCAAAAGGAGAATATGAAATCTTCAAAACAATATAAAAAAATCTCCTAAAATGGTGATTTAGGAAACTTCCATTAGGGCTATAGATGTCTGGTTGGCAATGATTAAATACCTAGAGTGGAGTTAAAGGTAACTCTATTGGGACTAAGGACACCTGGCTCTCAGAAGACCAATGCCCCAACCTTTACCCCTAATCCATTCCCATAATAAACACACAAAAAATACAATAATAAATATCTATCTAAATGTTTTGATCATGATATTTTGCTTGCGAGATATCAAAAGCCTCTAAGATAAGATACACACACTTTTGACTCTTTAAATATGTCAAGACCTAGTATGTCATGTGTTAAGACTAAACGAATTTATAAATATTTGTCAAAAATAAAAAATGTTCTTACATGACTTTGATATTTATTTGAAAGATAAACTAGAGGTTCTGAGTTATGAACACCTAATAGTGTTTTTCTATAAAATTATCATTTTCTATGACCAACACGACCCTATTCCTTTTTAATAAATGAAGACACCATTTCCAAATCAAGTTCAAATTCATGAACCAAATCAAAAAGTAGAAGAAGAATATTTGAAATTTATTTTCAAAAGGTCTAATAATATTACCATTATGCATTTGGAACTTAGGCATGACTAACTTTGATCACAATACTTAGTCTCTT
Source organism: Torreya grandis (assembly GCA_037957365.1). Lineage (NCBI taxonomy): Eukaryota > Viridiplantae > Streptophyta > Pinopsida > Cupressales > Taxaceae > Torreya > Torreya grandis. Next base: position 1,136,611 of record JARHVA010001132.1, read on the forward strand.
TTGTACCTTTTTTAAGCCTTCAAAAGTAACCTAGTGGCCAATTTAAAATGTTTATCCTTAGGCCCTAAGTCCATTATTCACTCATTTATGTTTAATTTCTATGCAAACTAATAGACCCAATTCCTCATTATAATCACAAAGCCATTAATGACATGTTTTTGATATAGGATATTATTCACAATTTATTTTATTGAATATTTTTAAATATGAGTACTAAGGTCACTTATGCTTTATTCTTTGTGTATATATGGACTTAAAATTATCAGGAATATAATTTACTATTCCAACATGCCTAATGGCTTCTCAAGTAATTATGAGACGTTTCGTGAACCTCATGAGCCCTTAAATGTGAAGCAATAGGTGATCAACACTTGTCAATATCTTATAAAAATATGTAGTCATTAAGTATAATTGATAAAATAATGTGTCCATATGATTGAATACTAGCATAGAGACTTGGAGAGAATATGTGACCCTGAGGCCATGGGAATGTGACACATGGATGACTCATATGCTTCATTCAATATTTAGCCATGCAAATCACTAAAATCAAATCACACATGAAATTTATAAAAATTATTTAATTAAATTTTTCATTTTTTGTAAATTTCCATATTGTGAAGTTGGTGTGATGTGACAAAAGTGCCTTTTCAAAGTTTTGAATTATGAGGGAGAGGCATGTGAAGTTAATATAACTAGACTAATTATAAGGTTCTACCATTGATAGAAATTTTCACAGAGCCAAGATAATTTTCAAATTTAAAAGGAACTAAGGAAATTTAATTGGCACATTTCAATCACATTATTATTCATAGAAAGCACTCAAATCTCTTAGAAAATGTAAGATGGCTACATATTATTCTTTGAGCCCTCAACAATAATTTAAATACATGACATTATCACCCAAAATTATCCCACATGATCATTAAAATGTTCATTTTCGTGCAATAGACAAGGCTCACTCAATTTCTGATGATAAAGGAGACACCCAATATTATATTGAATAGTAAAATGATTTTGTGGCAATGTAGAAAGTTGGCCTTCACCAAGAAGCTGCTAAAGTAGAGGTATTCCCATCCACATATATTTTTCATAGTGTATTTATAAAATATTCTCTCAAATATGATGTGATTCATTTTCCAAATGTAAAGAATAGGGTAGCTTTTATTATTAGGGTTGATTTTGAAAGCTATTATAAATTGTAAAATCCTAATTTTATTGAAACACATATTGGTTAAGTTGTGATCCATATACATTTAATACATTAATTATACATTAGGTGAATAAATAAATAATGTATTTTGTGTAATTACATGAAGTTAACTCATGTTAATAAATTAAATATATTACAATTGTATTAATTGTTCTCTAGGAGAGGTTAGATCCGTTGGTTACAACGGTCTACCACCCCAATATAAGAAGAGTTTCACCCCTTTGTAAATTCACATATTTGATAATAATTGAGTATTTGTTATTACTTTGAAGAGTTATGTGAAGAGAGATTTAGAGGAGAAGTGAGAAGAGAAGGGTTTATTGTATTGAGTTCTAGTTTCTCAATTAATAAATAATCACCCATAGTTTTTTACCTCTATATGAGGTTTTACACATTAACTTATATTTTCATTGATATGCATTTTTTATTTATACTTACATCTAGATATATTTGTGTGTACATCACATATTACATGTTTTTACATGGTACTAGAGTTGTGTGATGAGGTGTATTGGTGGCAACCTAAGGTTGATTGCACTTATTGGTGAGATCTCTTTGGTTGTTTTCCTAATTCATATTCAACCTTGTATGACCATGGGAGACATCTGAGACATCTCTCTCATTCAAAAAATTATTTTGCATTCCAATTTCCTGAGGAACATTCTATGATAGTTTCAAGTAAATTAAACCCTGTTTGAAGCAACTAAAAGCAACCAGACATCAAAACCATCAGCCTAAGTATGATGGTATATCCCTTTGTGGCATGTTGAAGCTGAAAAAATTATGAAAATTATTACAATGCCTCTTCTACCTAGTTCTTACCTATTGCTGGTTAAAACTTCATCAATAAGGCTTACAAACACATTCTAAAGAGATTGCTAAAGATACAAATTAGTTTTTTGAATATCTTGGTTTCATATAGCATCCATTATATGATTTTAGTAGCATTAAAAATCTTAAAAATCTATTTTTTTAAAGCAAAAACTGATTTTGAGTGTTGGATTTGTTTCATTGGACATATATAAAGGTGTTTGACAAGTTTTAAAGCCTAAAAAGGCTTCTTCCAAGCTCCAAAAATGCCTCAGCTACCTTATCTATACCAGACTTTTGTTTTCAATGTATTTTTTAGGTTAGTATATCATTTTGGAAAATTATTTAATAAATACTTCACTTATTTTTATCCAATATTCCATGTAATAGACCCATGTAACCCATGTTGAAAAAAATAATTATTTACCAAAAAGTAAAATACATGCAAGAATTTTTTACATGCACACAATTCATATTTATTTTATTTTATTTTTTAAATAAAATTCAATTAAATAAGCTTTAAATAAAATATATTGATGCAATAATTCAAGAATTGTAGTAGTAGGGTTGGTAATTATTATTTATAAGACACTTGTGAAAACAAGGTCTTAAGTTCAAACCTATTCAACCCTATTTATTTTTGGTCAAATATTTTCAAAACTAATTTATTTTTTAATCAAAAAACATAGTTAGAAAACCATTTTTTGTTTGTGTGCCTTAACTCATGTTTAAAACCTTGGTCTAATTTTGACACTTGACCTTGTCAATCCTTTATCAAACATGGTCATGTGACTAGTTATTTTCTAGGTGTTTACACATTCCAAACACTTTGGTGTTGTCCATTTGTTTATTTAAAGCCTCCTTATATTATTTTTTATAAAAAATCTAATAATTGTGTTTACATAACTATTTTGTGTGACACTTGTGACACCATTTTTGGTTGCAATATTTTATAATATTTTATATTATTTTATATAATATTGAACAATTATTATCTATTTACACTATAAATTTTATTTATAATCAAATATAGTATAAAAATACACTAAAAAAGTTTATTTTTATAGTTTTAGAATGACATCTTTAATAGGTAGTTATGGCCTCTCCTAATTTTGTGATAGATAAATCCCATATGATAAATGGGTCTAACTATAATATCTATAAAATTCACATTAAATTCAAGTTTATAGCTCATAAATTTTGGAATATTATGGTTGGGACAAAAAAATATCTTTCAAGGAGAAATGTCACGGCTAAGCTTACCAATGTGTTTCAACAAAAATCACAAGAAGTTATGTTGATTATTTTTTGTAGTGTTAAGAATGAATTCCTACTCCATATCGGTAATCAAGAGTCTCTCATAGATGCCTAAAAATTCATTACGTATATACATGAGGGAACTCATCTATCCAAGATAATTAAGCTTATTCTTGAATTGCTAATTACACCCATGAAAATTTTGTTAATTTTCTTACAAAAATTAGAAATATTAAATCTCAGTTGGATGGATGTAATTGTAACTTAATTCAAGATCAATTGTTGTAATTCATTATTCAGTTAAACATTTATGAAAAAATTATAATTTTATTTTAATTCTTAATTCAAAATACCAAATAGAGCAAGATGTCTTTGACCTCACTACCTTTTCTAAGCTTCTTATTCAAGAAGAGAAAGCGATGTCAAATTTTGATTCTAAATCGAACGTTACTCATGCACTTATAGCACTTAATCGTGTTTCTAAAAATAATAAAAATCATAAAACTAACCCTAACTTTCGATTTAGAAAAGAAGATTGTTATTAAAAAACTATCTAATAATAAAACTTATAAAAAAAAATAAAAAAATGTTCTAATCAGAATCATCATAAGAATCAAAACCATAATTAGAACAATAATTAGGAACAAAATTTTAATGTTACTATTTTATATGATGCCTTGGTTGCTTCTAATGATAATTAATAGATTTTTTCTAGTGGTGCATCACATCATATGACTTGATTGTTTAATATTTTATAAAACACTAGAGATACATCTAAAAATATTTATTTAGGAGATAATTCATTTTTAGAAGCTATTAAGCAAGGAAAAATAAACTTTCTGTTATAACCCTACCAATTGGCACATTTTTATAACTATTAGATACAATACAATAGTGTGTTTCATTGGGTTTTGATTGGTATTTTGAATGAGTATTACAAATTTTTATCATGATCATTTATATTATGTTTTGGTATCTTGTTAAGTAGTTATGATTTAGATCATTATTGATATCAACAATTATGTTGATTTAGTTATATCATGTTTTTATTTTGTCTAGTTTATAATTTTATTATATTGCTATTATGACTCTAGTAGATGTTGTTAATGTATTATTTTAGTGGATGCAGGAACCTATAAAATGATTTGGGCTAGATGGGTGATTTGGTAAGATATTAAACACATCAATGAGGTTAAAATATAGTCAGATATGACTTTGACACGTAAAATAATTAAAATAGGGATCCTAGAGCCACTGGTTAGTTGAGTCTTTTTCTCATCATTATTATTTTGAATCCATTACTACTCTTTTGAACTTGTGTATCATTTGTCTTTGGTTATGATGTCTTTATTTTTTTCTTTTAAGATTAGACTATTGTCTTGCATTATGACAATTTTATAACTTATCTCTTTGGGGTCAACAGATTGTCCCTGCTCTTGCTCTTCGTTTAGTCATGCTTATTTTCATTTGTCTTTGTACTCTTCGTTAACCTATTCACCAACCCATTCACATGTCTTTGCATTTCCAGACATCATCCTCATGAATCTCAATATCTTCATTCCTCCATGGTAGTCTTGGATGACTTAGATGACAATTAAAAGTCATGGGTGAATGGTTTCACTGTAGCACACTCTTTGTGAAGACATCCACCATAATATATATATATATATATAAAATAAGTGGGGATTAGTTTGTGTTTAGTTAGAATAATAAAGTATGTGTGTGTGTGTGTGTGTGTGTGTGTGTGTGTGTGTGTGTGTGTGTGTGTGTGTGTGTGTGTGTGTGTGTGTGTGTGTGTGTGTGTGTGTGTGTGTGTGTGTGTGTGTGTGTGTGTGTATTCAATTGGGGTACAGTTTTGTATACATTTAAATATTCAAGTGGGTTATATGTGTAATGCTCAAATCTTAATTATTAAATAGAAGAATAAAAATGTATACAAATTTTTATTTTTAAAAAGGCTTATAGGTATTTTTTCTAGGGGATGATTATTTTTTTCCCAAGACTATGCTTTGCTTGGGAGACCAAGTCATGTGGAGCCATTCATGAGAGACATCTAGAAGGAGATGAAAAGAGTAAGGGGGATGCATGGAGGAGAGCACAAAGGGGGGATGAAGAAGAGATGAGAGGGAGAGATGAATAATATAAAGGAGGGAAAAGAGGAGTATGACATGGGAGGAGTGGGGCACCCAGTTTTAGAGAAGACAAGAGAGAGCAAAGAAGAAAATAATAGAGGAAGGTGAGTTGGGTGGAGGTAAACCCATTCCATTACAATAGACAAAACACACACCTGTTTTCCAAGTAAGTTAAATTACAGTTGAATAAAATAAATTTCATTTTGGGTTTCATTCATTTTGGTTTCAGCTATAAATAAAGACAATGAATATATATATATATATAGAGAGAGAGAGAGAGAGGGAAGTATAGGCTGATTATGAAGTCATGAGACTTCCTAAATGGTCTATAGTACCCCAAAAATGAATTTCAATCCCTTATTCATCTAATGCCTAGCACATGCATGACTCAAGTGTATAAAAATTATGTTGCTTATTATTAGATTTTGGAAAGAAAAAAAAAATTATGGGGGGTTTCTTTATCAAATGGTGGTTACACTTTTAATAGATCCTAATAAGGATTTTGGGAAGAATATGTGTTTTGGGAAAACTCAGTTTGTGTGGGATCTATTATTTTGTTTCTAAATTGAATGTCCTTATCTTTAAACCATACAAAATAGGCAAACTCTAAAAATAACCCTATTTTATTTCACTGTTCTATACTCAAAATAACCTTGTAAAAAATTTGATTACTCTCATTTTGTTTGGATTCAATTTTTTTGCCAAAAAGGAATTATGGGATGGTATTATTTTGTTTTGAATTGATTATTTTCTTGAAGAACCCACAACCCTTGAATCAACTCCCTTTCCTTCCAAACACTACCTATAACCTCCAATCAATTTGCCGAAGTTAAGTACAAATTCAATTTTGGGGATTTTGTGAGGTTTCTATTGATTGTGTACAATTGGTTAAAAGTTATGGGTTGCATTGGATGATAAATGAAATCTAAAACCCGGTGCCTTTTCCAACATCTAATAAGGAACTAATGGTAAAAATTGTTTTAATGGATTTAACTTCATGCTAGTGGGCTTACAGTAACTACTGTTAAAATTGGTTTTCTTTTGTGTATATGTTGGATGTCATTGCATGCTTTACTTAAACAATCATTGGTCAATTTTGTTGATTTAGAAACTCATCATTGTTGTTGTTTATTATTTTATGGTTCATTGAGTTTCCTTGATGGCTGCATGAGTCCTTTACTTTTATAGTTGAACTATTTGAATATCAATCGACTCAGATCTAGACTCATTGTTAATCATCTCGACTTGCTAAAAATAGCCCCTAGCATAACTAAGTCACATGCTTGGGTTTTAAGCTTGACCTTTCAAAGCTTGTGGATTTAAATTTATCTTAGATTTGATTCCATAAGCCTACCTAAAGGCCATGAGGCTATTTTGAGTTATCTAAATTCTTATGAGTTTTTTTATATTCTCTTGTGTTCATTGACTTGAGATTGTTGTGATAACTTGCATGTTTAGTTGTTGTTATGTGAGTTAGATCATTGGCTTAGTATCCTTGTTGATTCATCAACCTCCTTGCATAATCTATTGTCAAAACCACCATTCAATTGATGTATGGGGTGGTTAGGACAACCATATGGTTGGGCTTATTTGACTGCATACATGAGTTTGACCTCTTACTGATTGATGTGCTTCTCTCTCTTGGATGTTATGTTGAAGGTACCTTGTATAGAATTATGTTATTTATATTCTCCTAACATTTATACTTGAATTAGTTAAATATGGTTATTTATAGTGAATTATTATTTTTTGGATGCTCTTGAATTATGCAATCACATCCCTCTTATTTAGGTGCTTATGGATTGTAGTATGAGTATATTGATGTATCTCCATCAGATGCTAGCACATTGATATTATGGTATTAATTTTATTTTTTTATTATTCTTCTTATTTAAATGAATGATTGGTAATATTTGTGTTATCTCATTAATAGCTCAATTGATGATCTTCCTTGCTTGTAATATGTAACTTGAGATATAAAGTATCGATTAACTAATAAACACCTGCAACCTTGTATGTATTTACTTATGTTTCATTGAGTGAAATAAAATTTATGAATAGACATGAAGAGGCTTCCCCAAACTCTTTTTTTATTTTCATTAGTTTATTTTTTAAAATTCATAGGCTGGAATTGGTCATATGGATGTTGAACATGGTTTTGTGTTTTTCTTCATCTTAAGACATGCATCATAAATTACTATGAAGGGTGTTGGACAAATTTAATGAACACCTATAACCAACTTATGAGTTTTTTATAGGCCATGGTGTGGAAGAATAACTATGTGTATCCATATAAGGGCTACTCTAAAGTCTTGTTATGTCTTCATAACATTGTCCTATGGTTTACTGTGTTGAAATTGATCATCTTGTCCTTAAAAAAATCAACTTTTTAGCTAGATTTAACATCTTAAATTTCTTGAAGTACTTAAGGGACAAATTTTAATGATTGTGCAAAAGTTATCATTTTTATTATTGTCATTAAAGTTATAATATGGACTAATTATGTTAAAATTGGTAGAGATAGGCCTTTATATTATTTCATAAAAATAATCATATTAGTTCTCATACATATTATGTGATGGTTAACATTTATATTCATACGAATGGAATTAATATTATTGATTTACACTATGCAGTTGCATCCTAACACCACTACATTTTATTGAACAAACAAAGGGAGCTTGATGTTTGTATATGCATGTTTCGTATTGGCACTATCGATAATGTCTCTATTATATGACTCAAAAGGACAAACCCATAATTATTGTGTGGACTAATTTATTATTATCATCATTTATTTATTATTATACAAAGAGAAACACATAAAGGACTATGTTGGTTCAAATAATATTAATATGGATTTATGAGCAAGTTGCAAATAAAGTTGTTGACTATTTTTGGGTTTCCTTCCTAATACAATTGAATATGGAGTAGTGATTGATTGCTTATTAAATGTAGTTGCTAGATTATGGTCTTACTCCATTATACTATTATTATGGTTGATTGAATATGGTTTTTGATATTGTTAACGCTTGGATTTTCACCTTTGATAAGATGCTCAATTCTCCTCATCCAAGTTGCAAAATGAAATCATCTCTCTTGCTATGGGTGGCAATTTCATTGAGATGAATCTCTAGATTAGGGGCTAGCTCCCCTTGATGCACCTTTAAAACTCTCTCTAATCTATCAAGTATGTTATGAAAAGAGCTCAAGAAAACAACTAAGAAAACAAACGATGACTCACCAATATTTGGTATCCTCCCAATTGACTAAAACCACTACTTTAAAGATAAAATAAGGTGTTTTCTTGCACAAAACTCACAACTCAATATCCATTGCTACATCAATATTTCATATGATAGATTAGAGAAGGTATATGATTCTTAATAAGGAAATGAATAATTCAAATAAATATACAATCATGAATCACTTCTAAGATATCTCTACACTTAGAAAAGAATACTAGCAAAGACCTATAAAAATCTTCTTTCTGCAAATTCGTAGACCATCAAGAGTACAAGCTAGAAAATAAAATCTTTCACTAGACTAGACCAATAATTATTCAATCATTAATCAATATTATAGCATATGAGAGGCAATCACACTTGTGTATCTCTTCAAGAGTTTTTCAAATACAAATCTAGCTAGAATTTCCCCAATAACTAGTGGAGGATGTTGAACAAGCCAAAAGAATGCATATATATAGCCTTTGAGAGGTGGAGCAATCAAAAGAAGTTCAAGGGTCACTTGGACATGTGACATCCTAAAATAATAAGTTACATTTGCATGGGAGAGAAGTAGGCAAGCTATGCCATGTCATCAAATGAGTCAATTACAATGAGTTACAATTGAACCAAAAACATTAGTTACATTTGTTATAACTAAACCAAAACCTTGATTAGAATTTCCAATTTTGACATTTATCCTTGCCTTTAGGTTCCCACTGATCCTTTCTTTTAAACTCTAATGGCTAGTTTTCATAGTCTAAAATTTATGTTCTGTGGGTTGTCACCTTTCGGGTATTTCTTCAAACTTTTATTTCCTCAGACTTGTTGTCTAAGCACTTTTCCCAAAATAGTTTATTTGGGTCTTTTATTTCCTTTGTTCTTTTATTTCATCTTTTCACTTGGTCCTTTATGCCTTAAAAATTTTATGTAGACAAAAAATCTGAAGGAAATCATGTTTTCTTTGTATCAGACAAAATGTCCAAAAGAATTGGACTTTGGCACCTTTTCAAGTTTTTTGAAAGAATTCCTCAAATAATTTCTTTGAAATAATTCCTTTAGACTTTCTGTTTGGCCCTTTTTGGTTCTTTTAAATGACCCTTCAAAAAAGTGAAAAAGACCCTTTTTGAAAGGAAACATACCCTTCGACTTCTTGCAAGTGACCCTTCAGAAAAATTGTGTCTCTTCCAAAAGGAAAATACCCTTCAAATTTTTGAAATGGTCCACTCTCCCAAAAAAACAATATTTCAATCTTTTGAAAATATCCCTTCAATAAAGTTGAAAGTGTCCACTTAGCTTGAAAAAGTCCTTCAAAAAAGTTGTCACCTACCCTTCAAAAAAGTTGAAATGTCCTTCAAAAAATTTGCAAAGTATGCTTCAGAAAAAATGAAAGTGTCATTCTAAAAAATGAAATGATCCTTTGAAAATTCAAGTGCCCCTTCAAAAAAAATTCAAGTGACCCTTCAGATTATTTTTAAGTGTCCACTTTCCAAAGAAAATACCCTTCAATAAAGTTGAAATGCACTTTGAACTTTTTGAAAAGTACCATTCGACCTTCTTGAAAATGACCCTTCAAGAAAGTTTAAAATGTCCTTTAGCTTGAAAAATTCCTTAAAAAAAGTTGAAACATACGCTTCAAAAAAGTTAAAGTGGACCATTTCTTGTGAGAAAGATACCCTTTGGGAAAGTTGTTTCGGACAAAATGTCTGAAACAATTCCTTTGGAAAAGTTGCAAGTTGCCCCTCAAAAAATTTGTCTTGGATAAATTTTATGAAAGAATTTGGCACTTAAACAAATACCCAAAGATAAAAAATGTAAAATAATAAACACTTAGCAAAATACCAAAACAATCCCTCTAAAATAATTAGACATAAACATTTGTTAGGGCTTGACAAAGAACACTTCTTCCAAAAAAAACTAAGTACTGGAACTGGCCAAAGATATAGACTTAGATAAAAAAATTCAAATAGGGGTGCCTAATTTTGGCCTGAAGGACTAAAATTTGGTCAACATATATTAAGTTATAGATTATAATGTAAGAGATGATGCAAGGGACCTATACTAAAATATCATTCCATGTGATATTGATGGGTGGCATCTTGATGTATGTCCCCATCATGTATAAAGTATAGATTTTTTTATTATAAATATGGTATAAAATTGATTTGGATTCAATAACTCTCTAAATTAAGCATGGAGGATATAAGGATCATATTACACTATGGATGGATGGATGGAGTTAACTACTCTTTGACCCAAATGACAAATCTAGACACTCCTTGACACTTTTTCATTAAGGAAAGGTTACAATGTGAATAAAAAAATAAGTTGATCTTGGATTAAAAATATTCATCTATAATCTGATTTGATAATGATTATGACTACATCCTTACCTTCTATTATGGTAAGTGAACAAATAGAAAGCTAAGGTGAAAATAGCTTATGGAGTGCGATGACCCTAAGCTTAGAATTAGACTACCTAATTCCAATAGGTAACACTATATTCCATACCCATAAATAACTCACTTTTCATATATTTAAAAATACCTTTTTCTTATGTAATAAATGGTTATTACTTCAACTAGTGTGTGATTGGCCTACATGCATTCACTATCCACTCTTTGATAATTAATTCCTGATTTTTTTTGGGTTGTTTCACTTTCAAATGTTGTTATAAAAATTGTTTTCTATGTTCCTAAACTTAATAAAAAAATATTATCATGTTATTAACTTAAAATAATAATTTCATTATAACTTTTCTTAAGGATAAATGGTCTATTAGAAATTAGTTTTGTTCTCTAATTGCTAAATGAATTTGACATAATGCTTTTTATATTTTTTTTACTTCTGCATGTTGTATTTCATTACAAAATAAGAATGAATCTCAATTATGGCATGAAATATTAGGACATATTAATTTTATGAATTTATATGATATTTCATCTCATAATATTGTTTTTGGTCTTCCTTCTATTTCTTCTCATCATGAAGCTTATGAAGGTTGCTTACATGATAAGAAACATACTAACCCCTTTCACAAAAATCATGATGTGAATTCCTTACATCTTTTAAAACTTATTCATAGTGATCTTACAAGAATACTTGAATTTGCATCTCTTAATGTTTTTTATATCTTGTTAATTTTATTTATGATCATACTAGAATGATTTTTTTGTAATTTATAAATAATAAATCTGAAGTATTATCTAAATTCAAAGAATTTAAAGTTGTTATTGAAAATTATTGTTGAAAATAGTTCTAATTTTTATATTAAGAGATTAAGATGTGATAATCGTGGTGAATTTATTAGTGAATGATTTGATTTAGTTTGCATTAGTTGTAGTATTCAAAAATAATTAACAACTACCTATTTCTCACAATAAAATGGTATTGTTAAAAGGAGAAACCACACCATTATTGAAATGGTTAGAATAATGTTGAATTTTTCAAATGTTTCCAAATTCTTATAGATCAAAGTTATGAATATTCTTTTGCATATTCTAAATAGAGTCCCTATTAAAAATTTGCATATTTTTACTCCATTAGAAATGTGGTATAATATTAAACTTAGTGTGGTTCATCTTAGGATCTTTGGTAGTCATGTTTTCATCTTTATTCCTAAAGAAAAAATAAACTTGATACTACCTATTATTCTTGAATTTTTGTAGGTCATTGAGATAAAACTAAAGGATTAAGATTCTATGATCCATCTAAAATATAAATCATTGATAATATGAATGTTTTTGTCCTTTAAAAAATATTTTTGTGATACCTTTGTGGAACCCCTTCAATGTTTTTATTTTGATGAACCTGACTTTCATATTTATCCTTATGAAGAAACATATGCCCTAAAGGAAGTTGATATAATTTTAGATAAATTCGAGTTTGAATAAACTTCTGAATTTCATGTTCAATCTAAAATACCTAAATGAGTTGAATCCCTAATCCATCCATCTAATCTTGATAATATTAATAAATTGACTAGGAGTCAACATTCTTATCATATTTTAATGATTGTGTATGAATGTGAACCTCAATATTTTGAGGAAGCTATTCAAGATGAGAGATGGAAAGTTATGCAATTTGAGTATAATGTCTTAATTAAAAATTAGACTTGAGATTGTCTCCCACCTCCACTTAAAAGGCATATTGTTGGTTGTGGGTGGCTTTATAAAATTAAATATAATTCAATTGATAAAATTTACAAATTTAAAGCAAGATTAGTTGCTTGTGGTTTTAGTCAAATACTTAGGATTGACTATGTTGAAATCTTTGCTCCTATATATAAAATGAGTATTTTTAGATTATTTATTAATCTTACAACTCAAAAAGGTTGGATTATACATCAAATAAATGTCAAAAATATATTCTTAAATGGTGATTTATAATAAGAAATATATATGATTCGGCCTAAATATTTTACTAAATCTAACAAAGAACATTATGTTTGTAAGTTAAATAAATCACTTTATGGTTTAAAACAACCTCCTTGAGCTTGATATTTTAAAATCACTAGTTATTTTATAAAATTAAGTTTTTCAATTTGTTATTCTAATAATTATCTCTTTGTTAAAGTTGAAAATGATCATTTGATCTTAGTTGTATTATATGTAGATGATTTTCTTATTACTAGCGGTCTAATTAATTTAATTCTTAAATATAAAGATAAACTATGTTAGACTCTTGAAATAACTAATTTAGACATTCTTCATATTTTTTAGGAATGGTTATACTTCAAGATAAAAAATTAATTATTATATCACAATCTCAGTACGCACATAATCCACCTATTAAGTTTAATATGCTTGACTTTAAGCCTATATCTATTGCTACTAAATTTGGTGTTAAGCTTGATCCAAAATTTGTGTGTGACAAAGCTAACCCCACACTTTACATATAACTTGTTTATAGTTTGATTTATCTAACTATTACTAGGACAAATGTTTCATATATTATAGGCATTGCTTCTAGATTTGTGTAGGATCCATACTTGGATCATTGAAAATCAGCAAAATAAATATTTTAGTTTATCAAAATAAATTTAAATTTTAGTTTATTTTATTCTTTCATTGATAATGCTAATTTATATGGTTATTGTAATATTTACCATGGTAATGATATTATAGATCACAAATCTACTTTTTAATATATTTAAGTTTGATACAGGTGTTATCATCTGGAGCCGTAAAAAATAACCTATTGTATTTATCTCTTCTACATATATAGAGTATAGAAGTGTTATAGAAGTTGCTAAAAAATTCATGTGGATAGTAAGGTTGATAAAATAATTCCATTTGGATGTTTCTCATAGTAACACCCTTCTTTGTGATAAACAAAGTTGTATAGCTCTGGAAAAAAATCTAGTGTAGCACCAAAGAACTAAGCATAATGAAGTTCATGTTTATTTTATTTGAGATAAATTTCTTAATGGTGATATTGATCTCTAGTTTTATACTATAGATGAACAAGTGGTAAATATATTCACAAAACCACTTGGTGTTTCCAAGTTTTATCAATTCCATACAATGTTGAGCCTCTCGTATTTTTTATCAAGGGGGAGAGTGCATGACAATGTCACTTCCTAATGGTCTTGTGTTTCTTTCTTATTCTCTATACTTATTCTATTTATAAAGCATTGTAATAAGTAACTATATATGATTTTGTTAAACTTCATAATTTTTGAGCTTACATTGTACCCAATACTTATAAACATATTTTTTAGAAGAGGTCCTTATGTTATAAAAGGCTTCAAAATGCTTGGTTGATTATTCATAAGAAATTATGAGATGTAGTCTCATGATCATGCTAGCCTAAATTTACTCTCAGTAGTTTATGGATTATAATTCCTTTCGTTTCAAAAGTTGATATTGGCATGATGAAGGTTTATAAATCCCTCAAATTGTACATGCCTCCTAAAATCATTATAATTGATTCACAGAGCATAATTCCTTTATTAAGGTGATTATAGCATGTATCCATACTTAACATTCAAGGGGAGTGTTGGAACAAATAATGGCTAAGTGGTGATCCATGTATCTTTAATAAATTCATTATACATTGGGTTAATAAATAAAGAACATATTTTATTTATTTAAATATATATTACATTTGTATTAATTGTTCTCAGGGAGAGATTGGACCCATTGGTTACAATAGTCTACCACTCCAATATAAAAATGGTTTTACCCTTGTGATAATAATCAAAATTTGATATTATTTTAAAGAGTTATGTGAAGAGAGATTCAAAAGAAAAGTGAGAAGAGAATGTCTTATTGTATTGGGTTTTAGTTTCTCAATTAATGAATAATCACCGGTGGTTTTTTACCTTTGTATGACATTTTCCACAGTAACTCATGTGTTCATTGTTTTGTGCCTTTGCTATTAATACTTACATATACCTATATATGTGTGTATATTGCATATTCAATACATATTACATGTTTTTTAAAATTTCACCTACAATCAAGAGGTATCCATAAAATTTCTTAAGGAATATGATCTCACAGAAGTTATAAAGAACTATGTCAAGGACTAGAATATTGGGTAAATAAGGGATACGTTAATACATACACAATTATAACTTTCAATAAAAGAGTTAGGGCAGGCATGGTTCTTATGAATAGACTATAATTGACCTCTAATATCATTCAAGTAAATATATTGTGGGTCACTTTGCTTAATATGATTATAAGTAAAATGAAGAATCCAACCTAGTGATAGATCATTTCATATAGCTTGAAACAACAACTTCAAGGTGTTAAGAAAAGAAAGAGTTTTTATATGATATGTTTTTTCGATGCATGTTGTGTTATTGCAAATTTTAATCATGAAAATTTTCCCAATTGGCTTAATTATTCTAATTCCCCAATTCATGTATTGTATTAGAAAATTTATGTTTATCATTACCAACAATGTATTTAAGAAATTTGTAAATATTTATACTTGCATGTATATCAAGCAATCAATTAACACCCCATGCCTAGGCTATCTAATGAAATGAGAGAACCAATGAAAGATATTGAAGCATATTAGTACTAACAATTCTTCATTGTGATAAAAAATGAAGGAATATTAGTCACCCCACTCAAGCTTCCATATTATTACTAGGTAGATTGGCCACTCAATAAACTGCATATAAATATGTCATTAGAACCTTGGACACTCATTCCACTAAAGATAGGAATAATTGTTTATAATAATTATCCCCCTTTCTTGGTCTTGTCATCACATAGAGAGTATTTCAAATTGAATGACCATGATTTGAGACATTGAGACCCCAAGGGGAATATTTATAAGAAAATATATGCATTAAGAGAGAAGGTCAATGTGATATGCCATTCCTTTTCACATCCAAATGATCAATATTATCTCAATCTATAGAATGTTGAGGAGATAAGAGCCAAATTAAAATCAATGGGTCTAATGGGTTCATCAACAAGGCCTCCACATCAAAAAATTGAAGGAAATGAATAGAGGATATATGTTTAGTTATTATATATAAAATAAGAGCCATGGTAAATTGGTGTGTGTCTTGATACTAATATACTATAGGGTGTACTTTATGTTTGATCATCCTCATGTTCACCATCCTATTTATTTTCTCTAATTGATTAGGTAATTATGTCTCCTCCTATTTCATATACTTTTTTTTACTTATGTACCCACTCCTTTTGTTCTTATTGATTTTCATATGGATTCATTTTATACTACTCCTTTTATAAGTACAAGTCAAGTGAGAACCTTTGCATCCTCTAGTCTCTCTTTGCCAACAAGGTTTAATTAAGTTTATACTAAGTAATCCATAGTGTCCCAAGCTAGCTTCAATGCTCAAACTATGGGGATTGTTTATATAATAATGACACAAACAATTGAGGCCACCATTGTATCCACTACAATTCAATTAGTGCCAATGGTTCCCATCAGTGTTTCAATCACCATTCCATTCATTAGTGTCATTATGGCTACTCTAATTCCACTTGTTTAAATAACTTCTAATACTAAACACATCAGTCAAATATAGAAGTTACAGTGACACAATCATAACAACAAGATCTCATTACTCCAAATCATGTCCCCATTATGAGATTTGGTCAATATTTATTTGTGACTACTTCCCATGCTCTTGTTTTTCTTATTGTGATCCATATAGAGTTGAGCCTTGTAAGGTTTATGGTTATTAATTCATCACTATTAGAGGTAATTATTTATAATTTAACAAAATATTTTATTCTCATACCCACATCTATTTCACAACCATTGAAAACTCTTATCAACACTCCAACTTCATCTTCAAAATTTTCACCTATTATTTACAGTTCACCTGTTCACACTATCTTTATCACTTCATCGACATTAGTCACTAGTTACCCTTTGATCATTCCTACCCCATTGATTTATTATTTTTGGGAAATTAGATGTTTAATTCCTAAATAATAAATGAGTCTAAGTAGATAAAATTAGTAAATAATGTATAATAATTAGGTTACTAATTTGTGAAATTTGACTGTAATTAGGGATTTTTGAAAAATATTAGTGAGAGAGAGAAAATCGGACTTATCTTATTTTTTACTATTTCAACTGAGATAGGTCTGAAAATCTATGTGCGGGCTTGGGAGATCATCAAAAATAGGAATCTAGAGTTTATTTCTTGATTAGACAAGAGCACCAAAAGTAGGACACCCTAGGTACTGGTGTTTTATTCTTATCTTGGTGTTTTTATCCTAGTGATCTAAGATTTATAGGTTTTGTGTGCCAGGTCTGTGTGACCCTGTCTATGAAATATTAAAGCCTAAAAATACATGGAGCTCATTGTATACCTGATTTAGTCTTCAATACCCTAGGTCCTCTTTATGCTTGAACTTGAATGTAAAATTTAGAAAAAAGAAAGGAGGGGTTAGTGCGTAAAGGATACACTAGATGCACTTCACACCCCATGTGTGGGCATGCTTCCTACACACCAATACTCTAAGGAGGGATCAAGCTATATGTAGTTTTCCCATTGAAGTTCTTGGTGTAATAGTGTGATGAAAATGCAAGTAAATAAAAATTTGGTTGTACTTAGAATGACTAAGGACTGGTGTAAAGGTTTGAATAAGCTTTAAATGTTATTAGATGGTTGTATGTAAAGAATAGGGAAAAGTGCTTGAGTGGTCTTACTTGTATTCTTGCTTCTCTCTTGTAAATGAGTATCAACCCTTATAAATTGACTTTGAATGGCATTTTATAAGGGATTTGATGATCATGGGTTAAATGAATTCATGTTATGAAGACATGAATTAGGATAAGAATTTGGAAGAATATGACTGTTAGAAGTCAAAATGCACTTGTAAAATAACACCAAAAATAGGGCACCCTAGGTTTCAACACTATAGTCCAAGTTTGGTCATTATTGTCTATAGCTGATGGGACTTAGAGGGATGGATTAAGTATGGAAAGAGTAATTTGGGTCTATAAGGGTTCAATTTGGGAGGCTATAGATGATTGGGAATCAATGAAAACATGCCGATGAGGGTCATGAGAGTAAGCAAGATGGACCTATGGATTGGGTGTCATTAACCACACTCAAGTTACCAAATTTTGCATTTTATAAAATTACATTTACCCCCCTTTTATTATAGTGATGTAACAAAGTGAAATACTAGGATAAAGAAAAAATATAAAGCATACTTGAACTTACCTGTAAAGGTGAAACTCATGAATTTGTGTGATGTTAGATGTGCATAGAGAGAACATGATGTGAAGTGTGAATCTAAAATGAAAAACATAGAGTAGATTAGTCCTTACTAGATATGCTATATATAAAATAAGAATGTATAAAATATGGGTAAGAGAGAGAGGAAAAAAAGGAATGAATACACCTCACTGAGTACGTGAACCAATAAAAAACCTATTATGATGATAGATTATGCTAGGTGTGTGTTGTACCAAACATAATATCATGAATGAAGCTGAGTGCTCAATTCCCTGAAAGTGGCTCAAGAATGCAAAGGCAAGCCCTTTGGATCCATCATTGCCAATTGAGTGAAGCTAATGAATCATGATTGTGTCAATTGATGTTTTGACTGTGTCTAATCCCTTTGAATAGGTGGCTCGAGAATACAAAGGCTAGCTAGTCCTTTGGCTCCATTTTTGCCCCATGAATTGAATCTATGAAGTAATACCAATTTGGAATAGATGTCATATGAGGTGGCTCCTAAAGCCCATAAATATACTATGATCTAAAAATGTTGGTATGGATAGCTAAATGTATGTTGGAAACCAGGCCACTCTTGGTTATTTCAAAAGGTGGAGATTAGGCGTGTATGAAAACCACTCTAAAACTAGTGAAATAGGCTTATGTGGAAGCCAATTTAAGAACTTAGGTACTCGAGAAGTTAATATTTTATGAAAGCCAAACTTGAAAAAAGATGCCAACCACCTGTAGATGGAGTAAGGCACACAAATGTTGAGAAATGCTTTGGAAATAAATTAGACTCAAAAAATAAGGGAAGATCAATGTGTCACACACATTTCCCCCAATCACTGGTGTCTAGAACATGGATTTTGATCTGGAAGTTATAACAACTGCCTAATCTAAAAATGGAAGTGAGATCCATCATGTCGCACATGATGCCCCCTATATCTATATTCCTTGAGCAAAAACTATACTGAAATATGTTGAATCTGAATATTGAGCTAACAAACCTATGAGTAAACTCACTTTTCTATTTGTTTCTAAAAAAACTAATTTTTTTGCTATCTAGATAAGAGTGCTAAAAATAAGACACCTTGTTGTTTGGCACTATAGTCTAACTTTGGCACTATTATCCAGGGCTAAATATGGTAATTATTTTGGATTCTCTATTGTTTTCCTAGTCTATTCTACCTATCCTGATGTCTATATTATATTTTGAGTGTTTTAAAAACTACTTTTTCAACTGTTAGGAGCTTTGATATTTGTAACAAAACCACTATTTGTTACCCCCTCTTTTGAGGGTAAGAATGAAGATGTTGTAATGACTTCCCTCAAAAGAAAAAGCCCTGTAATTGTGTTATGTTTCATAGATATATGATATATCAATGATAATTGAAAAGATATATTGAGAAATAGCAAGGTTTATATTGAGAGATTTTTAGATCTATAGGGGTATGCATAAATAGATATAACAATGTAATAACATGTGTACTGTACTAAATTGGAATCAAAATTGTTAGTTGTTAGTTGTTAAC
This sequence comes from Torreya grandis, assembly GCA_037957365.1. Lineage (NCBI taxonomy): Eukaryota > Viridiplantae > Streptophyta > Pinopsida > Cupressales > Taxaceae > Torreya > Torreya grandis. The sequence continues at coordinate 1,156,455 of JARHVA010001132.1, forward strand.
AAGGAGGGATGGAGTATGATGTCTATCATGGTATCTAAGAAATCAAGATAAAGCATGATATGAATCATGGCATTACAAACAAGAAAAGTAATCAGCCAACAAACATACAAAGAAAAAATCATACAAGAGAGACCAAGGGGCCAAGCAATCAAGGGACATGGGCACATGTCACTCAAACTAGAAACAAAACATACAAGGCATGTTCAAATGTCACATACACATATAATTGAAACACACAAAGTTAGCACAAAGGTCATTGGCACATGGAAGAGTACAAACAAAGGACATTGGCAAATGTCCTAAGGCACACACATGAATAGAAGTAAAGGACATTGACAAATGTCCTAAAACACATACAAGGCATGAAACAAGAATTGAAAAATTGTAAACACATAAAGCTATGATAAACAAGAAAAGAAAGCATATATATACTGGAAGGGAAATCACATATAATTAATCAAAATAAGAAGTGAAAGTATGCAAGACATGTTTGTACAAGACTAGGTATATGCTAGGAAATACACAAGTGAAAGATACTAGTGAGTGTCGATATGGTAATATGTGTAATATTAGTAAGTAATATATGTCAAAATGATAAATAGAGTGTGTGGTATAGGAATGACATAACTTGGATGGTGTAATCATGTAGAAGATGCCCCTAATAGGTATGTATATCGATGTGTGTCTCAAATGTAGAAGTAGCATGCCCCCTCGATGGGTAGAGTGAGTCAATCAAGGATCTGGGTGTCATTGCACACACTAAAAGAATATCAAGTGAAGCATGATAATGTAGATAAATTGAAAAATAATAGGATATAATAGTAAATATAAGTATAACATAGTAGTAGCAATGTAAAGCATGTATGATGTATACAATCAAAAGGTTTTTGTGTTTTGGAATTATATGAATGTTTTCATATTTTTTATTTTGTATTTTTAAAATAAGATACGTATAGGAAAGACTGAGAAGAAATGATACCAACTGATGAGTCTCATATGAGACTCCCTTTCATGGTGTCCTGTATCAAACAAAGGTATCATGCATGATCATGAAGCACGATGGAAATGTTGAGACTGTGACTCTGAAAGTTGTGTGCATTATAACTATTATTATATCTCTAAAGTGGAAACCAAATGTGGGATTCCCATGTAACTTTGATAAGTGGATGTAACTAAGGGACTCTTAGGGACCCATTTGGAAGTAGGACAAGGAGTTCTCTAAAAGTGTGCTTTATGTTTAAAAGTATGAGATCTCAATGTTATTACTCTGGATGTGAATACTATAGCTAGAAGTTGTCTAGAATATTGAATATATGGAGGTGTATTAACTCATTATACTGGTGATGGGTGCCTCAACTATTTCTAAATCTATATTGGAGGAAGAACTGTAACTGGTGGGGAAATTGAAACTAGTGGAGAAGCTAGAATTGGTGACTGCAAAGGAGATGGATCTAAAGTAGGGAGTGATAACTCATATGGAACTCCACCAACTATAATAAACTAATTAGTGTGAATTAATTTCACATATCTATGAACTATAGATGGTACTACTCAAAATTTTGGAATCCATGGGTGACCAAGTAATATATCAAAAATTCCTGCACTAGGAACTATGGTGAAATATGTGGTCACATGTGTTGGACCAATCTATAAAAGAAGTACAATCTCACCCAATGAAATCTATATACAATAAATCCATTGATAATTATATCTATTGGAGTGGTATCCTACTCTAAATAGCCAAAATGCTACAATAATGTAATGGTACACATGTTGACACTATAACCATTATCAATGAGAACACTATGAATGGGATGATTATGAATATGTGCTCTGATAAAGAGTGCATTATAATCTAAATTATCCTCAACAATCTCCTAATTTGAGAATGATATTGAAGGTCTTATTAGAACCCTAAACTCATACACACCTATCATACAGCTCAAAGGATGTGACTCAACTAAAGGTGTCTGGTATGTAACTGGTGGAGGATGTGTATGGTATGTGTGGTGAACACCTAATGTGTCCCCTTTTTCTTGTTTAGAATGCTATGGAAATGGATCTAATAAGATTTACATAGCTTTATCCTATGTTGGCTTTGCATGTGGAGGCTCAACTGAAGTGATAGGATCAAGTAGGTTGTCATCTATCAAGTCATGTATCTTATGTCTTAAACTAATATATCTATTTATAGTGTGGCTTGGTTCCCTATAAAAATCACAAAATGCATGTTAATCATATCACTATGGAAGAGGCTTTGCTAGGTCAACTTCTTGAATAGGAAGGAGAGTGATGATGTTACATTCTAATAACTACTATAAAACTCTGTCTAGAGAAACTAGTAGATTGGTGAATGCACAATGAGGAGGTGATGATAAAACCACATGTTGAAGGGGCTCTGAAGCCACATTAACTATTGGTTGATTATGATTCTTTTTATCATTGACTTTGACCTTGAATGGGACTTTTCTATTACTCTTGTTTGTTGTGTCTGGGATGATTGTATACTTGAGCTTGCCCATTAAAATGAGTTTTACTTCTCTTTCCTTTAGTGTATGACATAATTCAGTGAAGAAAGAGAATATTTTGAACATAATAGATTCATGCAATATTGGTAGAAGGCTCTTTTTGAAGAGATCTTGTAACTCTTAATCTTTCATGGGGCTAGTCATCTTAGCCAAGATGGTCTTATATCAACGCACATAATCTGTGAGATGCTCATTTGATTTCTATTTATATTGCGAAATTTATGCATAAGAGACCTTATCACCAATGTTGACACTGAAATGTACTAGGAACATGTCACTAAAGGATTGAATGCATTGATCGACTAATTTGATAGACCATAGAATCATTGTAAAGCATAATCCTTTAGGCTCTGTCAGAATATCTTGGTTAGTAACTAATCATTTGGCACATAATCTAATCATGATGTGTGAAAATATCTCAAATATGTCTCTAGATTACCCTTGTCATCATAAAGAGTAAGCTTAGGATGAACAAAACCTTGTGGCAAGGGTGTAGAAGAAATGTGACGTGCTAATGGTATATACAAAAGAGTAAAAGAATCCAAATCCTACGTAGGTCTAGTAGTACCTTTCTCAAGATGTATCACCTTGGATTGAAGAGATCTTATCTCTTACACAAGGGCTACCACATTAAGAGATAGGGATGTACTAGTTGTAACTAGTGGCATAGAGGCATGTTGGGTTGCTATATGGAGTTGTTGAGACATAGTTGTCCCTGTAATGTCATTTTCAACTGGTTGCTCTATGGTTTGAGAATATTGACCATTGTTTGTTCTTTGTTTTTCCTCTTGTATTATTTTAAGCATGTAATCTTGCATGTCAGGGTGTTTGGTTAAGAGTTCTTAAAGTTCTCTCTTATCAGTTTCATCAAATCCAGTGTATTGGGCCATTGTTTAAGTAGGAAAATATTTTGAGAAGTGTTTGAATTTTTTATAATAATTTTTATAGTCCAAGTGCTAGAAAAATAAAATGCTAAATATATGAAATGGAAAATCCTAAAAATAGTTAAGTAGAAATTGCATGAAAATGATACGAAGTGTGCAAACATGTAAGGTGATACCTCAAGAAGCAATGGGACCTAGTAGATGCAACTAGGGTTTGAACAATTATTATGTGGAAAATTTACTATGAATTTTTGAAATTAAAATTTAAAATTATAAATTAAATATGCAATTAAAAAATCAAAAATTTAATGGAAAATTAGTGATTTAATAGGACTTAGTCGATGCAACTAGGGTTTTAGAAAAAGTAAATATATTTGATTTTTTAATATAAATTTTTGAAATTGAAATCAATTTTTTGATTTTAATATGAAACTAAAAATTCATAAAATGTTTGAAAATTTAATGGGAGCTAGTTGATATGACTAGGGTTTGAAATAAATTTATTTTAAAATTTTCTACAAAATTTTAAAATTTGAGAAGAATTTTTTATTTTAATATTCAAGAAAAAATTTATAAACTAATGAGAAAAATTAGCTAGGAATTTACCCTAGGGATTCTAGGGTTTTTATGCAAAATTTGAAGTAAGTCAGGTGCACCAAATGATTTATTATTTTTGGGAAATTAGATGTTTAATTCCTAAATAATAAATGGGTCTGAGTAGATAAAATTAGTAAACAATGTATAATAATTAGGCTACCAATTTATGAAATTTGATTGTAATTAGGGATTTTCTAAAAATAGTAATGGGAGAGAGAAAATCAAAGTTATCTTATTCTATATTGTTCTGACTGAGACAAGGTCTAAAAACCTGTGTGCAGGCTTGGGAGACCATCACAAATAAAAATCTAGAGTTCATTCCTTAAATGGATAGGAGTACCAAAATTTGGACACCCTAGGTTCCATCACTGTAGTCTTATCTCAATTTTTTTGTCTTAGTGATCTAAGATTTTTGGGTTTTGTACGCTAGGTTTGTGTGAGCCTACCTATGAAATATCAAAGCCTAAAAGTCCATGGAGATCAATATGTACCTAATTTAGTCTTCAATACCCTAGGTCTTCTTTATGCTTGAACTTGAATGTAAAATTTGGAGAAAATAAAGGAGGGGTTAGTGTGTAAAGAATGCACTTCACACCCCATGTGTGGGCATGCTACCTACATACCAATACTCTGAGGAGGGATCAAACTATATATTGTTCTCTCACTGAAGTGTTTGGTGTAATAGTGTGATGAAAATGAAAGTAAATTAGAAACTAGGTGTACTTAGAATGACTAAGAACTGGTGTAAAGGTTTGAATAAGCTTGAAATTTTGTTAGATGGCTATATGTAGAGAATAGGGAAAAGTGATTGGGTGGTCTTGCTTGATTCTTGCTTCTTTCTTGTAAATAAGTGTCAACCATTCTAAATGGAATTTGAATGGTATTTTATAGGGGATTTAATGATCATGGATTAAATTAATTTGCATTAAGTTGACATGAATTATGATAATAATTCATAAGAATATGATCGTTAAAAAACAAAATGCACTTGGACAACAGTGTCAAAAATAAGACACCCTGGGTTTCAACATTGTAGTCAAAGTTTGGGCACATTTGTCCATAGATGATAAGACTTTGGGGATGTATTAATCATGGAAAGAGAAATATAATTATGTAAGGTTTTAGTTTGGAAGGCTATGGATGACTAGGAATCAGTGAAAACATGGCTATGAGGGTCATGAGAGCAAGCATGATGGACCTATGGATTGGGTGTCATTAACCACACTCAAGTTACCAAATTTCATATTTTATATGACTACACCCATATAAATCCAAAGAATTACTTAAATATTCTTCCATAGCACTTGATTTATAAAACTTGATTCATAAAATGTATCTCATAAAATCCTTAAGATCTCATCCAACCATTCAAAATGAGCATGATCTAGTTGATGTTCAAAAAGGCCACTAAAATTTTGAATAGAATAACTACTAGGAAATTATCTCATGGTAGAGCCTGTGTTATATGTCAAACAAAAAATGATTTATTTCTCTTGACTAAAAAGAGTAAGATATAAAGTAAAAGTGTAGATAGAAATTTGGATTACTCTAGCAGTGATGAAGATTATGTAAGATTCCAAGTCAGTTGTTAAGTTGAATAATTAGATTATATAGAATATAGTCAATAGGATGAATAATAAAATTATAAGATTTGAAGTGAAAGCAAAGGTAATAGTTCCCAAAATTATAATAAATAAGGTTGAGAATTAATTAAATTCACTTTTCATTTCTCTAATTGAGGTCCATGAGCATAAGATAAAGAATGAACTTAGATGTTAAGAAATGTATAGACCTATTTGGAAAATATTTTATTGATTGAAAATAAGATTGATATAATTTCTCATGTGGTGATGAGAGGTGTGTTCTCCAATCTTATACTAATGAAAATGTCTAATTTTAATTTGTCCCAAAGTTTCATAGTCAACACACAAACTTCTTTCGAAGATACCTAAGTAAATATAAGTTTTTCAATGATGCCAATGAATAGCTTTAGGGAAGATATTCTAGAGATCTTAAAAGAGGAAAATATGCCAGATTTATTCATGTTAGATAATAATTTAATAATCCCCACTAAATTGATAGGGTTTCTTAATAATTTCATAGTCTAATTTAATACTGTAGTCACCCAAGTCAATAGGGGAAGTGTTCAGAAAGTTTTTTATTTTTTTACACATGCAACTAAAAGATATGAAAAGGATAAAACAATTAGAATTTATCTTAGAGGTACCTTACATCACCATGTGTTACTGATAGAAAAGGCTAAATTATTATTCAAGAGGCCAATTATAGACATCTCCAAAATTGATGAGGATTTCTAGTTATGCATGTAAATTTACAAAAAAATTAAAATGGCCTATTGAAGAAAAATTGAGAAAGTGATAAGTCCATATGGACTTGTAAGAGTGAAATTTTATTTTAAGATCTTCATTTTGAAACAAACATGCTTAATTCAGAACATCAATTATAATTTTAGCTTTAGCTTTAGTCTCAAATAGAATTCTATTTTCACATACAAACTGATTTTCTAGATGTGGTGGTACCCGTCTCTTGCTATAAAACATTCATTTATACATTTTTTAAGAAGAGGAAGACTTTTGGAGACTTGGCACACTTAAGAAATCTTTTTTTATGCTCTATGATTTTTTTATGTTTTCTAATTTATTAAAATATAGATTAATATTGTAGATGTTTTAGCTTATGGTAATCACTATATGAGATTTAATTATTTTCTTTTGAATTGTGTTAGGTGTTTTTATGCACATCCTAGATTCTATGCCATGTGCATACCCAAAAACATCAAAACTCATTGCACTTCATATCACGTTAATCAGTAGCATGTGCACTTGAGGCACAAAGAGTACCGAGTCACCGTTGGGTTTCTTGCGTAGAGATGTCATTCATTTAACACATTATTATTTAATATAACATAAACCCAACCAAATATATATTATATTCATAGCGTATTTTTATAACATAGTTAAAATACATATTTATGATTAAATGTTTCCACACATAAACAAATATTCATGAACTATTTTTTAACTAATACAAAACTCATTGCATAAAATAGGTACAAAAGTAGACAATCACGTGAAAAATCTTCTGCATATTATCATAAAAATTAATAATGTAGCATATGAGTTCATACAAATATACTAATTAACATTAATTCATAATTTTAGTGGCATAAAAATAACATCTCTATCTATGCCTTGTCTAATGAGGTAAGGTGGGCTTTTATAAGGTTAAACCACCACAATTCAAATGCATACAATTAATCAGTGCCCCTGTGGTGCACAACCACTTTCAATAAATATCAATTTAAGCTAATTTACATTGAATGTATTAGTCTTAAAAAACCCATATATATGTGCCATCATGTGCTAGATTCACTTAAAAGTGATTTATTACAATTATTTGTCTTAATGTCAAATCCTTTAGAATCACTCTACTAGCTTGGCATGTAACTCCTTTCATGATCCACATTCTATGTAACTTCCTTTCCATTCCTTATGCTCATTTTTTTGTGTTGAACAATCCATTTCCATTGGTAATTCTCTATATTTAATCAATGTTATATTGAATTCTCCCATGTTTATTGGTTACATCATGCCACCCCATCCTTTCTTGTCATTCTATATTATTAGACTTAGTCAAAATTAGTTCCCTAATCAACTAGGCTTATTAGTTTTCATGTTGTCTTAAAAATTCATGTATGATTTATGTCATCTGATATTCAAAAGTGTGTGCTTCTATACTTATCTAAAATTAAATGCCAACATCATCCCACACTAGCTTGATTTTCTCTCCCTTGAACAATCCCTTGGTTTCTCTTTGTTCTTCTAGAAACTCAAGCCCATTTCTCTTAATTTCTTCTTCAAAACTGTACCATCTTAATAAAGTGACTTGTATCACTTGAAATTTGATATTTTTTCCTAATTATATTCTTGAGTGCATCTGGTTGTTATTTCTCTTCATGTGCTTTGGATTTTTTGACCTATATCTCAAGGGTTATTTCTTCACATATTTCATGGAATGTGTCATTCTTGTCTATTACCTTGCATTGATTGAATTTCAATCTCTTCTATAGCTCACCATGTCTCTCACCAATATACTTAACCATCTCTTTTATTTACTTCAATATTAATGTTCTCTCATTTTGATCCTTAGTCTAAAATACCTTTACCTTTAGTTTCTTCTTCTTCAAATGATTATCGAACAGTCACACATTTGGCACCAAACTATTGAAATGATTTATTATCCAGGTCTACTTTGTATTTGAGGTCATGAAAAATTTCTCATAGCTTTTCAATTATTCATTGAGTTATATTTTCACTTTCACTTTTTGACTATGCCCTTCTTTTGTGTTTTTGTCATTGTTACTCTTCTATAAAATACAATTGACCATAAAATTAATATTTTTCATATCTTTTATTCCCTCCAAATTAACCCTATCTACTAAGTCTACATGTTTTATGATAATTTGTTAGCAAAGATGAAGAGACTTTGATGCAATTACGGTTAATGGATATAATGATGGTCAACCTTAGACCATGCAATCCACATATTTAAGATAATGGATGAATTGACTTGCAATCTTACACACATAAACAATATGATAAACTAAAATAAAAAATGTCTTTACTGATTCAAATGAATATTTATAGCTTGCATACATGCTATAGTATGATCATAAACTTTTATAATTGCTGCAATATCCAAATGAGATGTGTTGTAGCCTTTCACACTCTCAGATCTATGACTCTCAAAAATCTCTACTTGAACCAATTTGGGTTATTTATTTCTTTAAAATACTTCTAATAACTACCAATAAACTATATCAATTACTCCCAAACACTTAATCTCACAAGTATAAGAATGTGTTTATAAGATACATGATCTGCCTACTTACATTAATTCTTTCAGCCACGCAGTAATGCCACAATCATTAAATATAGTTAATACATCACCAAGAAACATAATCATTAAATGATTGTATTACATTATTATGTATCATAATTATTAAATTCACAATACATTACCAATGTCCATAACACATCATAGTTCCATAACAAGTCACCAAGACTCATCACAAATTCTAGTATTACATGAATAGATCATGCCTTGTTAGAAATCAGTTATGCATAGGTTCCAATTAAATAGTCTATGGAAATAAAATGTAACCTTTCATCATAAATTAATTTAATATATGATCTCTAAATGATGTCAACGTGCTTCTTATAAAACCATGAGTTAATGTGATGCATGTAGCATATTTTTCATTTTATATGCAAACCATGATAGTGCATTGAGATCTCTTTTAATGGGTGGATTTATAATGATGATAAAAATGTTCCTATAAAACCACATGTTACCACAAGGCTTGTAGCATTTTATTTCATTTTTCACACAAATATTTAATAGTGTAGTAAGATTTGAATTAGTATGTGTGTTCTTTAGGTCATTTTCATGCTTCCTACAAATCTACTTATTACCACAAGATTTGTATCTCAATTTCAGTGATGTAAACTTCTAGATCAAGTTTTTAGGTACTACACTAGTATAAGGATCAAAATATTACCACAGACACACCAAAATGATTTAAATTTACCACAAATCTTTTCATATCAAATATTTATAACATCGTTTATTACTACATATCCTACTAATGTTTTTGGTTGATGCAAGATTGCATGACGCCCTATATGCTCCTCATCAGTCTTCAACTCCAATGATGTCAACTTGTGCTCTAATTTTGTGCACTCATATTCAACTTCCTTTATTTACTTCTTCATGCTTTTTACAACTGTGTTGTTTATAATATTTTGGTGTGATACTTTAGTATCCATTTTAACTAGAGTGCACCCCAATTGGACTTTAGAAAGCTTTATGTAATTTATGTGTACAATCAAGTGCTCCCCATCCATGTTATATATGCCACCCTTTTTTACACAATCCATGAGTGTCTCAAAATATGGCTCATCTAAATGGGTCTCAAAAATGAATAATATTGTTGGCAAATTTTGATGGAAGCACTATCTTCATGAATTTTATTCCACATGAATAAGTTTTCATAATTTACATTCTACTATGTTGTTTTGCATAAGCATAATCCTTTCTCATTACCATAATTAAGCATGTTTTGAACCCTATGGGTCATCAACAGCTCTTTATTCATGATTATCATGTTCCTCATCTCTAGAATCAATACAAATCAAATTTTATATATTCATGCTAATCAAATTTTGGCAAGCTAATCTATTTATAAATCAAAAGGTTATAAATATAATATATTGAAGTAGACATAATATAAATATAAATATATATTGATCTATATATTTATTTATAGGTTATAAATATAAACATAATATATTGAAGTAGACATAATCTAGCTATAAATCAATAGGGTTATTGAAGTATAATATATTTCATGATAATCATCCTCAGAGCTTTTCACAAGTTAATAAGCTAATCTATTTATAAATCAATAGGTCATTGTATGATATCTTTTTTTTCTACCTTATACTTAATAATTACATATCATTCTTTCTTATGATGACATAATAAATTTATTTCATGGTAAAATTATTATGTGAAACATTATAAGTAATTGAAAAATATAGAGTTGTTGATAAATTATGAAACCATTATTGAAAAAGCATATTTTACCATGGTTTATAAAAATAATTTGGTGTTGGTATAGGTATATTAACTCTCAGATGCCATAATTTGGTCCAAATTTTCTGAACCCTTTGGGCCATCAACAACTTTTTATTTGTTATTATCATGTTCCTTATCTCTAGAATCAATATCCAAGATTTCATGTTCTTGTTCCTCATGTGTTGTGCCCCCAATTCTTCTTCTTCTTCCTCCCCTCTCTCCTATTTCTTCCTCTCTTTCACTTTCCTATTTTTCCTCATCCAAATCTTTTTTCATTCCTTTTTTCCTTCTCCATCCATTTCATCAATGTCCTCTAGGAGGACATCCTTGAATTTATCAAGTCATAATTCCTATAATGTTTTTACTTCTTCGACATTCAAATTTTCATCACATTTTTGCATGCCTATTTCTATCCCCATGGATTCATCATCTAACACAATTTTTTCATACCCCTAAAATTATATTCCTTTACATAATCATGTGGGATAATATCCAAATTATTACTTGCAAAACTCTTCATTAAGGGTGCTCCTACACTTGGGTCATATGTTGGAGAGTTGAGATTGTCATTAATGATAAATGGTTGAATTTATTATTATTGTTTGTACAAGGAATTAATGACAAATTTTGACTTGCTTAAGTAGTGATAAAGTATCAAAGTGTCAGGGATAATCTTGCTAGAGAAAGCTTAAGAGAGGGAGTGAGCTAGAGTGAGATCATTAATTGGTCTTCAAGACCATTATGGTTTTAAGGGAAAGAATGTTATCTTCTGTCTTATTTCTAACATCTTATATGTTTTTTTTACTCTTTTAAATTCTATAGGTCCCTAATGAAGTCAGCATGGAAGCCTTGATGAAGTATGTGGCATGGAGTGGCTTGTTGTAGCATGCCTAGAAATAATAAGCTTACAGTATGAAGATTCTAGCATGGATGGATGATAGTTTGAGAGAATTATGAGAATATATTTTACATGTTGAGGATGTGTGTAGTAAAATACAATAGGTTTCCAAGTGTTTATAAGAGTCAAGTTTGACTGGCAGTTCTAAGACATATCTTGCTAGTGGTCTAGTGAGGTCCATATCAAGAGTAAAGGTGAGTTTCCAAGTTGTTTTATCCTATATGAGATTGGTTTGTGGTTTTTTATTTTCAATCATGTGGACCAAGTCTAAGGTCAAGCCTTGAAGAAAAAATATTAAAAAGTTGTTTTGAAATCTCAAGTGCTTGCAAAGTGAAGTCTCCTATCCTGAGAAGGACTTTCATGAGGTTGTTGGCACGTGTAAAAGATGCATGGGGATCTGAGTATTTCAAGATAGTTGAGGAAGGTTCTTAAGAATATTTTATTATAATTTATTTGTAGTTTTAGGGGTCAGGTTGTATGACTAATCTTTAAGAATGCAAACTAGTTTCAAACCCTCAAAAACTTATTAGAGACCCGATTGAATAAATCTTGTTGGTTAGTGCCCAGAATGGATTGGAAAATATTGTTTGATAATTGTATGTTGTATATAATTCCTCCATGTTTCTCTAGGTATGATATTTTTGTCTTGATACTGTATGGGTCCCATAAAAAAGATCTTATTTTTGAATAAATTGATATATATGACAAAAGTTACAAAGGAACAGGTGAACTAATGATTGTGTGAAGAAGATAAAGAGTTTTTATATAAGTTCATGAATATTTTTGAGCATTTTTGAGTCTTTATATTAATCATCTTGATTATCAAAGTCATCTAGTCACTAGAATACAAATGGTTCAAACAATGAGAGAACAGTCAAGTGAGAATTTGATTAGGGAAGCAATATTAGTATTTAGGAAAGAACTGAAGGTCATAGAATGTTTAATAAGTCTTTTATCACATGTTCATGTGCTTAGGGTGGTTCCTGATCCTTTTGATAGTCATAATTGGTCAAGAAAGTTGCAAACCTTGATTGTGTAGTGATAGTAAGATGGAAGTTAGTGAGATGAGGTAGTCCTCAGTTCTGAAGCCTAACTAGAAGTGAGACAAGTTGTTGTTGATGTTTTTTAGGACTCCTTGATCCTATTTGATGCATTGGTTTTCAATGAAATATCTTTTAAATTTTCTATAATGTCATGTTTTCATGACTATGTTTTGAAAATTGTAGGCAATTTTGAGAGAACATGCTACAAGTGTATTCTTGAAGTGTTTTGTTCTGAGTTGAGGTATCTAAAGCATATGAATATGGTGTTGTTATTTTGTAAGATATTTTTTAGTGTTTGGTTGGTCATAGCTAAGGTGAATGTATACACATAATATTTTTAACTTTTATCAAATATTGATGCTTTACATCTTCCAAGAACCCATCATGACTCAATCTCTCTGAGTGCATGCCTTAAGGGGTGCATCAGGAAAGGGGTGGGTAGACCTTTGGTGCTTTGTAGTATTTTTTTCCCCTTATTTCCACATTATCACCAATCCATTCAGCTCTTAAAACCTTTCCCTAATCTATTTCTCCTCCTTTACACATTCTTATAGTCTTTTACTCTTTCTATCTTTCTTCTTGCTTTATACCCATTGTTACCTATTCAGTATACTAGGTTGACCTAGTCAACCTAGTGTATTCTGGGGTTACTTTAGCTCTTTTGAATTGTTTGTTTTTTGACTAACTTAGCACATATTTAGGCATTATCCTGAAAATGTACTCGATTGACCCAGTCGACCTAGCACAGCTGACATGTCTGAATGATTTTTTGGTGAGATACTCTTATATATACAAGGTCATCTTGGTCATTGTTAAGAATATGCAATAAATATTTATTATTAGCTCATGCTTCTTCACAATCTTCTCTTCCACCATTCTACTTGAGGAGTCTTAGCTTAGGTTTCTTATTTGGAGAATCTAGTCTTGTGGATAGGTCTTGGATGCTTTGGCCTATCAAAGTGATCCTTACGAACCACAACAACTTCTTGTAAAGCCCCATTATCCAAGGGAGAGATTGAATCGCAATGGATTCACATTTAGGTAAGTATATTCTAACTTTTTCTCCTCTATTTTAGTATATAGAAGTAGCATATGTGTTGGCTCAATTAATATTACTCTTCATATTCTATGTATTAGGGTGTTACTCATACTTACTTTATTTGAAGTTCCCTATACATATTTGATTAATTTACATCTAACCACTCACTTTTTGCCATAATATTTGGTGTGCACTAGATTAGTTCACTTTTCTTATTATTAGAATAGTTTACTTTCTTGTTTATTACATAAGTGAACATCAAATCATAGGACTCTTTTAGGGTTTTTATGTGATTGTGTTAGACTGTAGGCTTTAGAATCCTTCTTAACATGATGTGTTGTGATAATTAATATAAGTGATCCCCTAATCTAGTCTATTGGATCCCAATATTGCTCATGCTCCCACTTAACAAGTGTATACCTAATCAAAAGTGTAGTTGCTATCTATCTTATCTGATCTAATATAATTCATTGTGTATTATGTAATTCTGATTGCATACATTATGGTGAAGCCGATGTGAATTAAATCCTTATTGGATTTATTCACTTTTATTTCATTTATTTTTTATTTTGTCATCATTTATATCATAAATTTTGACATGCTAGTTTGATTTTGTCGACTTGGTTTTCTTTTTTTTGTGGACAGGAACAAGCAACTAGATCGACCAACTTGATCTAGTACAAGTTTTCAACACTTTTTAGAATACCAATTTAGCCTACTAGGTTGACCCAATTGACCTAGTGTTTTTAAATTCACTTTACAATAGTTTTTATATAGCTTGATCGATCAGCTTGACCTAGTATAGATTCTAATTTATAGACTTTTAGATCATCCTACTAGGTTGACTAGCTCAACCTAGTACATTTCTAGACTTCCAGTTCAACCAACTAGGTTGATTAGGTTGACCTAGTGCATTTTCAACACTTTTTCAATAGATTTTTTCATTTCTTAGTCGACTATCTCAACCCAATTTATAGGTTTTGATCAACAAATTCTATCTCTAAACCATCAAGGTGAGTTTATATTATTCTATATCTTTCTATTTTTGTACTTTCCTTTCAACTTTGTAGCCTTTAAAATTGCCTTTGCACAACTAACTAGATTGACCTAATCAACCTAATTCTATGTCATATTTGTTATCTAAAACAAATAGGTCAACCTGGTCAACCTAGTAGGTTTTCCAGACCCTATTTTCAATAGTGCTAGCTTGACACTCTCGACCTAGTTATGTTTGTTGTGCATATAGTGTTTTCACTATACCTTTTTTCAAAGTTGGAATTCACCTTATATGTTAATCACAACTTTAATTTTATCTATTTTCATGCTTAGAATAGTTCACATAGTCTAATTAAGAGGTCTTTAATTAACTATTTAGTTGCACTATTTCTATTATCACCAAATCACTTAAACATCAGAAAGCATTTTAACATTTGACTACCCAGGCCAACCTACTTGGATTTCATCACCAAGGGGGAAGCTGACTTGATACTTTGGTCAAGTATAAAGCATGGTTAATGTTATATTTTGGCTAATCACCTGACACTCTTATCACTGTGATGTGTGAAGTGAGAAGATAGGCCCCAATACCAATCCTGTATCATTTCCACTACAATCCCTATCATCCTAAACTCACCTAAAACCATCCATAGATTGTTATTTAGTTCTTTATATACAACCAAATTTATATCATTTAAAATCATTATCAAATAATCTAACATTCTAAGTTGACCAATTAGATAGCTCTACTTTCCAATTTGTTTTCTTGCTCTTTGTTCAATTGTGTGCGCAAGAACTTGCACTAGCCAATATTGGTGTAATATTTTTGCTTTGTATGCTTCAATTGGATTGAATAACATCAATATAATTGATTATTTATTTACTTTCAACATTCCCTTTCTTGGATTAGTTGTAAAATATCTTGTATTATTCCCTATCTTACTATCAATCCTTTATTTTTCCTTGTCTACTGTACTAGATCAATCTGGTCGATCTAGTGTTGTCTCAAACCCTATTTTTTACCCCTGTTCACTACACTAGGTCAACTTAGTCAACCTAATACAGTATTTAGGTCTTATTTTTACAATAAGTTGACTTGTTCAACCTAGTTCTATTTCCTACTATCCATGTTTATCAACCTAATTCTCCATCTCTTTCCTTTTGCATTCTATTAATTTTCTTTTAATCAAAATGAGGTCTCATATTAGACTATTTTTGTAAAATATTAATCTATTTAGATCCTATATGGGATGTTCATTTATCCCTTTCTTTTCTTCCCAAGAGAACCATCACTCTTGGGGCAACTCTTCTCCTCCATCTTCAACTTGTCACATGGTTCAAATAACACCTTAAGATGAAGTTGATGGATCCAATCCTTTTTACACCTATCAAGAAACTTCTCAAATCTTCAAACCAATTTAGGAGTGATTGACACAAGTTTACTTAATAATCACACTAACAACAATTCTTCTAACAAACCTCCCCCTAATACCAATTCAGGGAGTGCTCCTTCTAACACCAATCCACCACCTGATATTACCCAACTATTAGCTCAAGTAATTCAACAAATGAACATTATGCAAAAATATAATACCAATTAGATGATGCAAATTCAATAACACTTAATCAATGTAACTAATTAACACCCAATCATGCATCCTCAAGCTAATTCTAACTACATTCTTCCACCTCTTAGATATGCCTTAGGTAATGTTATTCATCAACCAGTAAAGAATAACAAGATGCTTCAAACCATTCAAAATGATCCTTTATCTCCCTTCATTGTATCTATTGACATTGGTAACATATCACCAACTATCAAATATGATGGGACTAAATACCCCACCTCATTTCTTAAAGCCTTTGGTAATCTCTACAAAGAATGGATCCAAACTAATACATTTCCCACTACTAAACTCACCTCAACATTATATTTGGAAACTTGAATATTTGGTCAATCATTTAGTTGAATAATTACAAAATAATGATCTTCCTAAAAATTGTCCTATCCATTTCATAAATGCTAAGTAAACTCCTAACGAATCAGCTCATGATTTATTAAAATATTGAAATCCCTAGCTCATAAAGCTAATCATAATATTTCTAATGATAACTTAATCAAACTCTTTACCACCACTTTAACTCCCACTCTTCAATACAAAGTTTGAATCTTCACTCCTCAAACTCTTAATGAAGCTATTGACCAAATTAAATGGCAAGATTTTCTTATAAAGCAATTCAAACCTAATTCCAAACTTCTTAAAGGATCTTACCAAACATCCAATGCTATCACTAGTAACACTTCTCAAGACAAATCAAGAGTTGCCAAAAATGATATTCCTTTACCATCTCACATACCTCTTTTGTTACTTCAAATGAGATGATTTTTACCACCCTATAAACCTTTCATATATCCTAATGCTCTTCCTATGTGGTATGATTCAAATCTCTTTTGTTGGTTTCATGTCGATATTGGACATTCTCACAAATATTGTAGAGGGATTTCTAAATGTGCCATTTCTTACATGCTTGGTAATTCATTTGACCATGAAACCATGATCAAGCATCATCATCAAGAGTATACTAATGTTTCTCAAAAATGATAATCCTCTAAGGCTTCTACATCTAATAACTAAAAATCTTCTTCCAATAATCAATCAACTTCCAAGGATGTTTTTGCAATTGATACCAATTATGATCGATACTTTAATAACTCTCAATATGTCAATATAGCTAAAGTTAGCTATCATCAGAAACCTACCCACAAATATCTTGTTACCAAGCCTAAGAAACCTTCTTTGGCAGAATAATTGCTTAAAGATACCACCACCATCAATATTGAATCAGAAGCCCTTGAGGAACAACTTCCTCTTTCTGATCCTCCAACCACATCTATTCCTCCAAATTCTAACGTGTATTCTAAACCCCATGGTTCTTCTTCTAAATCTCATTAGAATTTTATTGAATAACTTAACTCTATGCCACGTAATATTCCTCTTATGGAGTTGGTTCGCACTTCACCTCATCATCATAAATTCCTTATGCAACAACTCTAAGAGATTGAAGATCCATCTTCCTTAGAGGAATAACCACCTTCTATTGATTCCCAACCAACTAACATTAATACCATCAAATTTATCTATCCTTTAAAACCTTCCATTGAATTCCTTGAAGAATAAAAGATTAATGATGAAGTCCTCTTTTATGCCAATGATCCACCTCTCTTCATCAAAATAGACATTAATACCACCCTCATTTGAAAATTTATAGTTGATGAAGGTTATGGTATTAATGTAACCTCTTTATGGCTTCTAAAACAATTTGGTTATAATAAAAGTCATCTTAAACAAACCCATCTTACTTGTCAAGGTTTTGACAAGACTAATCAAAAGCCACTTAGTTGTCTATGGCTTCCCTTAACCATTGGTCCTAAGACCATTCAAACCAAACTCATGGGTTCTTGACCTTCCTTTATCTTATAATGTACTACTTAGACTTCCATGGACTCATCGAATGAGGGCAATTGCTTCTTTTGATAGTCAATGCATTAAATTTCTCCATAACAGAAAATGATATAAGCATAAAGCTGATCCCAACTAATGGAGTATCCAATTGCCTAATCCTAAATCATAGTATTGTATTCTTATAATCCCTAAAATTAATAATGCTCCTTTACCCAAGTTCATCAATATGAATCCTGATTTATAAGTTACTCTTACAAATGTTGATGATGATGAGCCCAATTAATTACAACATACTTGTAACAACACTAGATTACCTCCACATATTTCAGAATGGCTTCCTCCTTCTCTTTTACCTAGGGATCATATCATTCCTATCATGGATGATATTAATAATTTTACCCCTCCATGTAATGCTCAAGATCCATCTTTACCTAAAGATGATTTTACTTGCAAAGATTTAGGAGTGGATAAATTATTTCAAGATCCTCTCACCATGTCTCCTAGAACATTCAGTAATCTTGGGATTTCACCTTCCAAAGATCCTCTTGAATCCCAAGTATGTAAAATTTCTCCAATATATGATGACAACTATATCATGGCCCAAGCTCAATCAAGAGACTTGGATGTCTTACATTATCAAAAAACCTTATCCCAAATTCATGCTTTCAATCAAGATGTGCATACCATTTCTATAGATAAACACTTAGAACCTGAGGGCTATATGCTTCATATTAATCCTCCTCTTATCAAATCCTCTTGGGTGGTAGAAAAACTTAAACCTTCTAAACCTCCAAAATCACCTTCACCTTCTCTACCTCTTTTGGATCCTCCTAATGAATCTACTCCATCTACATCTTTTACTCTTACAATCACACTTGATGTCAAGGTAACCAATATTCATTAAATACATTTTGAATATAATCATCATGGTAACCAAATTATAGTTATAGAAGTATATGTTGAGTATTATGGTCCTCTTCATGCTTTACCTAGTGATGAATCTATTTTTGAATTACTTTATGCTCGAGAACCTCAACTCCCCCAACAACATCATAAAGCTGGACATTTTAAAACTAAAACTCCTTGCTTCAACAACTTTATCGCTAGCATTTATCCTAAAACTAACTCAATTTCATCATTACCGAATGTACCATACCACTTTCAATATGGTAATGCCATGATTATTGAATAAACAAATCATATCGAATATGTTACTCCCTTGTGCCCTTGATAATCACAATTTCCAAAGAACTTTCACCTTCTGAACATGATAATTTCAACCTATTTTGTGATAAGTATCAAGAATCATTTGCATGATCTTACCAAGAAATTCTTGACATTTACCCTAGCATATTGGTCCATAACATCATTACCTATCCTGTTGTTAAACTTGTGCATCAAAAGCAATGCAAATTTCCTCCCAAAGTTACCAATTTATGCCATAAGGAAATCATCAAACTATTCGATGATAAATGTATTAAACCTATGGATTATTTTTAATGGGTTTCCAATATTATTCCTATTCATAAAAAGGTCACTGTGGTCATTCATATTTGCATTGATTTTTGCAATCTTAATCTTGTTTGTCCTAAAGACAACTTTTCTTTGCCTTCAATATATGTTATTGTGGATTCCATGGATGGATATGAAATGTTATCTCTTATGGATGGATTTTTAGGATACAATCAAATTCATATAGCTCCTAAAGACCAACATAAGACTAATTTCACCATATAATGGGGTACCTCTTGTTATGTGAAATTCCCTTTGGTCTAAAAAATGTTGGGGCCACTTACCAATGTGTAATGACTCATATATTTCATGACCTCATCCATAAAATTGTTGAAACATATGTGGATTATCTTATCACCAAATCCAAGCATCATAAACACCACCTTTCTGATCTTGCCATCATCTTTGATCATCTCCTTAAATATAAATTTTGACGTAATCCTTTCAAATGTGTTTTCATCATTACATTTGGCAAATTGTTAGGATTCTTAGTCTCTCTGTGGCATTGATGTTGATCCAACCAAGATTAATTCTATTATTAACATGCCCATTCTTCATTCTATTCCTGATATTCATACCTACTTAATCAAATTTGGGGCAATTAGATGATTCATTCTTGAGGTATCTTATCGAATTCACTCCATTAATTCCCTTCTTAATAAAGGTAAAAACTTGGAATATATAAATCCATGTCAAAAATAATTTGATAATATGAAAGATTCATTACTTCATCCACCTACACTTTGTCCTCTTTCTCATGATAAACATTTAATTCTTTATATTTCTTCCACACCTATTTCAATTGGGGCAATACTTTCCTAATAGGATAATACAGGTAAGGATTATGCCATTTACTATATTAGTTGAGGCCTCATCAATTATGAAACATGTTATACTAAAATTGAGAATGATTGTTGTTGTCTCCAAATCTTGCACCGTAGAAGAGGATGTTCAACCCTCTTCTAAATTTGGGCAATGTTGGGACATTTCCAGGCATGTGGGTGTGCCTAGAGGGGAAATAAACCTCTAGATTTGAAGGGCTATCTCTCTATATGTATATCTATATAACCACTTATGTCTAAACCAAACTTATTAAAGAGAAAAGAGTTAGAAATTATAGAAAGGAAACCTATCTTAATAATGGTGATGCACCAAGATTTTCTTCCACATGAATGTCATATCCTATTGCACAATACAGCAAAATGTAAAGACCCCTTTTCAATTTCTAGAGATTCTAACATGAATATTTCAATATAGAGGTAAGATGCATGAAATAACAAAAGGAAAATGAACCAAAAGGCAAATTACACATTTAAGAATAGGTAAAACTCTTACTGCAGTTCCATACACTTAAACACAATCTAGATGACCTTTTAGATCAAGAAATCTTGCTCAAGTGTGAAGGATAGAGGATATAAGGAAAAAAAATCATCACATGCTATAACTGTACATCACTTCTACACACATTATATCATTCAAAACTTTTATAGAAAGGACTGTACTAATGCTCAAAGGCAAAATGTGATATTATTCCAGCACAGATTTTCCATACATTGTGTGGATCATTTTTTCACTAGCCAAGGGATTGTATATATAGCAAGAAAGAAGAGAGAGAGGAAAAACTTTTTGTGCCAAGGAGAGGAATAAATTTTTTTTAAGTCACCATCTTCATCTATAATCATATTTACAAAGGATGCTTACTCAAGCCATTTGGTTGATCCATGTCATCACAAGTTGTTACACATTTTGTCATGCTCTCTCAAAGATGATTTTTCAATGGTTTGTGCTAATAGAATTGGGATATTCTTGGTTGAGTCATGGCATCAATGTAGCTATTGACCTATTGTAGGTTTGTCTTCATGCTAATGACCTTCCATTGGGCATGGTGATTTTTCATTTTAATTATGTTGGCCTCTTCTCTTCCCTAGTTGGTTGTCACAAAATGACATGGATCCTAGTCAATTAATGGTGATATGGGCTCTATTATTGTTTAAATGGATGAAGGATGTGATACCTTGGATCTGGTTGTGAATAATTTTGGTTGAACACCAATGATTAGCTCACTATATTGAATTTGATCTTCATTAAATCATCATTCCACTTGGACATTTATTTTGAGCACCCTTCTTGAAAAATTCATGTGAGTACTTTCCCTGAAATAATTCTTGTGGGCATTTTCATCAAACATTTTCCTTGAAAGATTTTCCACGGGTGTGCTCTCCCCTTTGAATGGTCCATGTCTTTTTGGGCCTTTGGAGGATGGCTTGTCTTAAGGATTGTTGTGGATAAAAAGTCCACAACAATTCCTTCAAACTTCTTACAAAGTTCACTTACTTTTGGAAGGATCCCTTCGCACTTGGAAAGTGTCCCTTTAGAAAAGTTTTGAAGGACACTTTGGAGGGAAAGTGTCCCTTAAAAAGTTATGAAGGACACTTTGAAGGGAAAGTGTCCCTTCAAAAAAAATTTGAATGACACTTTGGAGGGAAAGTGTCCCTTCGAAAAAGTTTTGAAGGGCACTTTGGAGGGAAAGTGTCCCTTCAGAAAAGTTTCAAAGGGCACTTTGGAGGCAAAGTATCCCTTCAAAAAAGTTTTGAAGGTCATTTTGAAGAGAGAGAGTGTCCCTTAGAAAAAGTTTTGAAGGGCACTTAGAAGATAGAAAGTGTCCCTTCAAAAAAATTTTGAAAGGCACTTTGAAGAGAGAGACTATCCCTTCAAAAAACTCAAAGGTACCCTTCAAAAATATTATTTCAAACAAAAAGTCTAAAACAATTCTTTCAAAAAAGTTGTGAAGGACAATCCTTCAGGAAAAGACAAAGGAGGAGAATTCTTTCAGACCTTTTGTCTGAGACAAAATTCTGAGATAAAAAACCTAAAAGAATTTGAACTTTGGGAAAAAGACTGAAAAGACATTTGAAAAGTCCAAACAAAAGCTCTAAAGAAAAGAAAACAACTAGTCTTTTACAAGTGTGCTAAAATAGACAAGTGAACGTTGAACTTAGCTAAAGGAATCTAAAAAATAAGGTATGAAATTTGGCTAACATTCTTGGTAATTCTGAGGGGAGGCATGCCTATTATGTGAATGACCAGTCACCTAAATCCTTCCATTGGGCATGGAGTCATGCATAAGGCATTCAAAATAAATTGAACAAGCTTCTTGGCTAAAAACACACAAGTTGTATTATCAAATTCACAAAGGCAAAGATGCACACCAACATAAAGAAGGAAACACACTTTTTCTACAAAGCACTTAGGGAACACAATAGCAAACCAAAAGGAAACACACATATAAACTAGTATTTACAAAACATGGCTTTATAGGACTAATAGCAAGACTTCAGATGTATCCCATTCACAAGGATATCCAACTCTTCTCCATTCATCTTAGACATCTAAAAGGAATTGCTTTGTTTGCACTTGTTGATGATGTAAGGGGAATTCCACACAAAGTGTCAAACTTTGTATGTCTGCCTAGAATTTATTTGTCTTCATCCTATTTCAAGACCAATTCACCCTCTTTGAACACTCTTTCACTTGTTCTTTTATCAATTGACTTCTTCATGAGTACTTGATGGTACTCCATAGCCTTGTGTGCATCATCCCTTGCCTCTTGAAGCTACATTAGTTCTATCAACCTAACTTCCATTGGAGTGTTTTCAAGTAATTCTAGATACTGTGCAAGTTCTAGGGTAGGGAGTTCTTGGAATATGGATAACCTAGCTTCTCTCCCATAAATAAGTACAAATGGAGAGTTATTAATTGAATTCTTAGGATTAATCATGAATGCCCATAAAGCTATTTTCAACTTGATGTGTCAAGCTCTTTGATTATTCTCCAATGTTCTCTTAATGATCTTGATCAAGTTTTTGTTGGTAGACTTAGCCAATCTATTCCCTTGAGGGTAATAATTAGATGAGGTACTCAAGTGATATCCCCTACCTACCCAATCAAAAGTTTTGGCACTTAAAAAATCAAGTGCATTATCAGAAATGATGGCATGAGGAACTCCAAACCTTGTTATAATGCTCTTATATAACTCCAAAATAGAATTTGTATTTGTCTCCTTCAATGTAACAACTTCTACCCACCTTCTAAAGTAGTCAATAGTATCCAATATCCATTTGTGTCCAACACTTGATGGAGGGTTGATCATACCAATAAAATTAAGGCCCCATTGCATGAAAGGCTGGTCCACTTGGATAGGATTCAATGGAAGGGCTAAAAGTTTTTGTTTGCCTACAAAGAAGGCACATTAAGGACATACCTTAGCCCAATGATAATAGTCATTAAAAATACTAGACAAATAGTAACCATCCTTCATTATCTTTGCAACTATAGTTTTAAGAGAGAAATGACCTATATTTGTACCATTGTGAAAAATTTCCAGTATCATGTCAAATTGACCATTGTCAACACACCTCAATAACACACCATTTATGTCCTTTCTAAAAATAACATTATCAAAAAGGCAATAGGTAATGGTATGTAATCTAAAGTATCTCCTTTGAGACTTGCTCAAATATTTGGGACACTCACCATTTTGAAGAAAATTGATGATGACTTGCATCCATATTTGGACTAGTATGTGATCAGTAGGTTAGGGGTGAACTTGGTTAATCAATAACTCTTCTTTTTAATCTTGTAGATCTAAAGTTAAATGCTCAGATAATCCTTGTCCTCTCACCAAGTTTGTCACCTTGATTTCCACATCATACTCCATCACCTTTATGATCGAGCCAACTCTCTTTTCATTGAGGTCCTTACTTAGGAGAAACTCTTTGGTGCTGGGATGAGAAACCATAACATGTATATTATTGTTTGAGACCATGTGCCTAAATTTTTTCAATCCCCTTATCATTGTCAAATCTTGATTCTCAACAAATGTATATCTGACCTCATAATCCTCCAATCCTTGGCTAAATAATGCAATTAGTTGCTCTATCTCTTCATCATTATTTTTCATAAGCATGGTTGGTAAAGGTATAGAGTATTAAATCCTTGGTAAAGTTTGGGTTTAAGAGAGTAGGGGATTTTACAATTTCTTTCTTGATTGTCTCAAAACTGCTCTTTCCCTCCTTTGTCCAAGTAAAAATTTAGTTCTTTTTTAGCATGGCTGTGATAGGATTTACCACAGCTACAAAGTCTAGAATAAACCTTCTAAAATAGTTTATTTCCCCAAGAAGATTTGCATTCCCTTCTTGTGTTGAGGTAAGGACAAGCCTAGGATAGCCTCAATCCTTTTAGGGTCAATAGACAAGCCTCCATCTAAAACAATGTGCCCCAAAAGTTTACCTTCATGAACAAAAAAGATGCACTTTTTTGGATTAAGGGATATGCCATACTCTTACATTTCTCAAACACCTACCTTAGATGTTTCATATGATCAGTAGCATCTTTTGAAAAAATTATTACATCATCTAGGTACATAAGTAGAAATTTATTTATCAAACCTTTAAAATCCATGTTCATTGCTCTTTGAAAAGTGACTCTAGCATTGGATAAACCAAAAGGCATATTATTATAGGCAAAGTTTCCCCCCTTTGTAGTGAAGGCTATCTTGAACTGATCATCCTCATTTACCAATATTTGGTTGTAGCCTAAATAACCGTCAAGAAGTGAGAAATATTGAGAACCTGAAACAACTTGTAAAATTTGTTCCATAAAAGGTAGTGGATAATGATCCTTGAGAGACACTTTGTTAAGATATTAAAAATACACACAAATTATAATCTCTCCATTATTATTTTGGATAGGCACATTTTCATCCACCCAAGTTGAGTGTTTGTTAGGAAAGATAATCCTAGACCCAATCAGCCCGATTAACTCTTTCTTCATGAGTTTCTCTATCTTGGGATTGATAGGCATTTGTTTCTACCTGACTAATTTAGCTCTAGGTTCTAACTCGATGGTATGATGAACTAAACTTGGATCAAAACCTTTCAAGTATTTATACTCACAAGTGAAGATGTCATGAAACTCTTTGCACAATTCAATAAAAGCCTGCCTCTTGGGCTAAGAACATACCTTGCCAATTTTCTAAAGTCTATCCTTAAAAATCAAGACTCTTTCATAGTTCTCTTCCTTTATTGACATGTTCACTCTTTCTTTCTTCTTCTGATCATCCTCATTGAAAACACTCTCTAAGTTAATCATCCCCTTAGTTATCTTGTTTGTCTTCAACTAAATGATTTGCTCTTCATATTGATCATGTAGTCTCTTTTGGTTTCTTGAGGAGAAACCTACCTCATTTTTCAAGATGTGTGCAATGTGTTCATCACTTTAGAATACCTAAAATGACACTTAATTATCTAAAATAGAGGGTCTCACAATGATCTTTATATGAGATTGATCTTTCTCTTGTCCCACATCAATAGTTGTATCAAATTGTGCCCCTATTGCAGCCAATCTATCAGCATGCATATTGGAATCCCTTGGTGTGGGTTGTATGTTGACATCATCAAAGTCTTCAAGTAGGTCCCATACCCTATGCTTTTGGGATTTAAGAAAAGGATTCTTGGTTGTAGCTTGACTTATCACTTGATGGATGACCAATTCACTATCTCCATAAACTTTTAAACTCTTGATTCCTCTCTTCTTTGCCCATTGGAGACCATGGACTAGGCCTTCATATTCTGCCACATTGCAAGTGCAGCTAAAGTGTAATATATATGAGGATTAATATTTATTATTTGATGGATAAACTAACATAATTCCAACTCCTTCTCCTAATTTTATTCTTGAGACATCAAAAAACATTTCCCAAATTTCTTCAAGTTCATGGTGTCCATTGTTGAGTGAAGGGATTGGAACATCCCCTTCATGCATACAATAAACTCCCAAATTATTCTCTTCAATGAAATTATATGGATAAAGTCCATGTGTTTTAGTGTTTTATCTTTCAAGGAATAAATTATAAATGCCTTCAAGGGGAGAGGATGCTTCACTGTCCATAACACTTTCTTGTTCTTTGCTAATTAGGCAATTCTGATTTGAGTTTGTCTCCATGTATGGCTCAATATGAAACCTTGTTAAGGGATGAGTCCTTATAGTCACCTTGGTTCCATATCTTGTTTTAAAATCTAAGAAATATCAATCAAAATAAAGGTACCCTCTTATCTTAGTTGTGAAGTCCCTTGACAAGTCGATAACAAAATGAGCTGGAAGGTTTACCACCACAACATCTTGAAGAATTAGGAAACTTAGGAAATCATGTAGAAAGACCATCAGACCTTTGACTAGTCCCAATATCTTAGTTGGATTCCCATCAAGTTTTAATACACCCTTCCTATGTGTCTCATATTTTAATCCCAGCTTATCAACCACCACTTTAGGCATAACAGTGGTATTAGCTCCACTATCCATAATGCAATTATGGACCAACTTGTCTCCCATAATAAGGGTGAGATAGAAGGGTGGAGGTTTTTTAGACTTGGTGGAGGGTTTTAAGAGATGGCTTGGATCATTGGTAATTGCTACACCATTTTTCATTGAAGTTTAGGGGGTTGTAAGGATGTTTGTGACTTGTTCTTGCAAGAGCTCCTTTTGACCAGGCATGTACAAGACCTCCCAAAGAGTTATGCTTGTCTTAGTACTATTCAAAGAATCAATAATGTTTAGAGAGAGATCATTCACCTTTTCTTTAATATTTAAAGGTAGAGAAGGAATCTAAACCTACTATGTTGTAGGCTTGATAGCCCAACTAGCATTTTTATTTTTTTGAGAAACATGACTTGTAGTAGTAACTACATTAAGAGTCACACCTTGTGGCCTTGGAGAGACATCACTTGGAGTAAATCATGATTTTTTTCCTTCTCCCAATGCTCTCTTATTTTCTCTTTTGTTGGCTATAAATAGTGTGCTTTGATTTAACACATAATCATCTTTTGCTTCGAATTTCATTATGCCTACACTTTGGTTGTTCCCTTCTCCATAGTTATCCCTTTACATAAGGTATACTTCTTCTAAAGTTACATAAGGAGTAGCTTATTCTTATGCCACAAAAACTTGGTTGTATTCTCCACCATCATGCACAAACTAACCTTGAGGTTGTCCCCATTGGTCTAAATGATTCTCTCCTTAGACTAGATTAGCATGTACTGGAACAACATCCTTCATGGAAGGAGTGGGATTAGGATTAGGCATTAGGTTGCATATTGAAACCTTGTTGACCCTTTCCTCCTCCTTGGTATTTTTATTGGGGTGGAGTTCTATATCCTTGTTGAGGATAGTAATGATGGTCAGGTGGAGCACTTCTCTAAAACTGAGCTTGCTTGGGCTAAGCTCATAATGACCATATTCATCTTTATCTGTAACGCTATCCACTTTTTTAGGGAAGGATCTTGGCTTGACATTGGTGCTAGGAATTTGAGCTATGCTTGGAACTTCAACTAAACCATGAGACAATAATGGCATGGAAACTCTTAGAGGGAGTCTTCTAGCTTGTATCAAGTTATTCTAACCTTTAATAGTTAATTAATATTCATCAAGTAGAGTAAATCCTCCCATAGATTATAACATCACTGCTACATTAATACCAATACCTTTGAGATTGGTGGGGAACACAAAGCTTGGAGGAGGTCTCATGATAGGTGACAACCTATGCCATATCCTTGGAAATGTTTCATTAAAATCCCCCATAGATTTGTTAGGACCTCTCTTTATCATGTTCAACTAATGGATCAGCAAAGTGTGGTCACTTTTATTCTCGAATCTAGTCACCAATAATTCCCCAAAGCCATCCCAACTTACAAGTTAACCACCTTTCAAAGTCCTATACCAGTCAAGTGCTTTACCTTATAGAGACATAACAAGCAATCTAATGGTTGTGTTTACTCAGGTGACATTATGGAAGTTACAAAAATTCAATATGTCCCTAATATGCTCAGATGGAGTAATAGGACCCTCTCCAATGAAACCAAGGAGACTCTTGGTAGATTTGGAAGGAATAGGGTCATATGCAAGAAGGTCAATTGGATTTTGTGTGTTAAAGGCTAGGAAATGATATTATCTATCCATTTATCTTCTCTCCTCTTGATCTCTTATTTCTCTAACTTCCTCAATTTCTTCTTCTTCTCCAAAACCTCCTTGCCAAGGATCTTTAAGCCTTGGGAATGGTTTAGGTCATTGTTCTTCAATAAGATCTTCAGTTAGAGGGGATTGATCATAATTCCTAGATGACCTAGTGAGGACCATGAAGTATCATGTGGGAAACTTGATCTAAAACTAGATATTCTCACCTTTTGGATTCTTTAAATTCTAGATTAAAGATATTTCTACAACCCTAAGCTTGTCTAGACTAGCATTCACCTTGACATGTAAATAATTGGTCCTATCGAGTGTGCTAAAACTATTGTCTCCAAATCTTACACCCTAGAAGAAAATGTTTAGGCCTCTTCTAGATTTGGGCAATGTTAGGACATTTATAGGTATGTGGGTGTGCCTCTAGGGGAAATGAACCTCTATATTTAAAGGGCTAGCTCCCTATGTGTATCTCCAGAGAACCACTTATGTATAAACCAATCTTCTTGAAGGGAAAAGAGATAGAAATTGTAGAAAGGAAACCTATCTTAAGAATGATGATGCACCAAGATTTTATTCCATTTTAATGTCATATCCTATTGCACAATATAGTAAAATGTAAAGACCCCTTTTCAATTTCTAGAGATTCTAACATGAATATTTCAATATAGAGGTGAGATACATGAAATAACAAAAGGAGAATGAAATAAAAGGTAAAATGTACATTCAATAATAGTTAAAACTCTTAAAATAGTTTCATACACTTAAACACACTCTAGATGACTTGTTAAATCAATAACTCTTACTCAAGTTTAAAGGATGGAGGATAGAAGGACAAAAAATCATCATATGATGTCAATGTACATCACTTCTACACTCAGTAAATTGTTCAAAACTTTGATAGAAAGGATTGTACTAATGCTCAAAGGAAAAATGTGATATCATTCCAGTAGGGCTTCACCATACACTATGTGGATCCTTTTTTCACTAGCCAAGGGGATATATATATATAAATAAGGAAGAGAGAGAGGAAATCCTTTTTCACCAAGGAGAAGAATCAATTTAGTTTAAGTTTCCATCTTCAGTTGCAACCATAATTACAAAGTATGCTTGTTTAGGCCATTTGGTTGATCCATGTCATAACAAGTTGTTACACATTTTGTCATACTCTCTCAAAGATTCTTTTTCAATGGTTTGTGCTAATAGAGTTGGGATATTCTTAGTTGAGTCATGGCATCAATACAACAATCCAGCTATTACAAATTTGTCTTCATTCTAACAACCTTCCATTCGGCATGGTGATTTGTCATTTTCATTTTTTTGGCCTCTTCTCTTCCCTGGTCGGTTATCACGAAATGACATAGATCTTATTTGATCAATGGTGATATGGGCTCTCTCATTATTTCAATAAATGAAGGATGTGAACCCTTGGATATGCTTGTGAATCATTTTATTTGAACACCAATGGTTAGCTCACTATCTTTAAGTTGGCATTCATTCAATCATCATTCCGCTTGGACATTTTCTTTAGGCACCCTTCTTGAATAATTCACGTGAGTACTTTCCTTGAAATAATTCTTGTAGGCATTTTCATAAAACATTTTCCCTAAAATATTTCCCACATGTGTGCTCTCCCCTTTGAATGGTCCATGTCTTTTTGGGCCTTTGGAGTATGGCTTGTCTGAAGGATTTTTGTGAATAAAAATCCCATAAAAATTCCTTCAGACTTCTTGCAAAGTTCACTTCCTTTTGGAATGATCCCTTTGGGCTTGGAAAGTATCCCTATAGAAAAGTTCTGAAGGACACTTTAGAGGGAAAGTGTCCCTTTGAAAAAGTTTTGCAGGACACTTTGAAGGGAAAGTGTCCCTTTAGAAAAGTTCTAAAGGGCACTTTGGAGGGAAAGTGT
This sequence comes from Torreya grandis, assembly GCA_037957365.1. Taxonomy (NCBI): domain Eukaryota; kingdom Viridiplantae; phylum Streptophyta; class Pinopsida; order Cupressales; family Taxaceae; genus Torreya; species Torreya grandis. The sequence continues at coordinate 1,186,997 of JARHVA010001132.1, forward strand.
CCCTTCAAAAAAGTTTTGAAGGGCACTTTGGAGGGAAAGTGTCCCTTCAAAAAAGTTATGAAGGGGAATTTGGAGGGAAAGTGTCCCTTCAAAAAAATTTGAAGGACACTTTGAAGGGAAAGTGTCCTTTCAAAAAAGTTTTGAAGGACACTTTGGAGGGAAAGTCCCATCGAAAAAGTTTTGAAGGACACTTTGAAGGGAAAGTTTCCCTTCAAAACAATTTTTAGGGGCACTTAAAAGAGAGAAAGTTTCCTTTCAGAAAAGTTTCGAAGGGCACTTTGAAGAGAGAGAGTGTCCCTTTATAAAATTTTCAAAAGGCACTTAGAAGAGAGAAAGTGTCCCTTCAGAAAAGTTCCAAAGGTCACCTTGAAGATAAAGAGTGTCCCTTTAGAAAACTCAAAGGTACCCTTCAGAAAGATTATTTTAGACAAAAAGTATGAAACAATTCTTTCAAAAAAGTTACAAAGGACAATCTGTCAGGAAAAGACAAAAGAAGAGAATTCTTTCAGACCTTTTGTTTGAGACAAAAGTTCAAGACAAAAAATCTAAAAGAATTCAAAATTTTGGAAAAAGACCAAAAAGACACTTGAAAATGCCAAGCAAAGGCTCTCAAGAAAAGAAAACAAAAAAATTGGTCTTTTACAAGTGAGATAAAATAGACAAGTGAACGTTGAACTTAGCCAAAGGAAGCTACAAAATAAGGTATGAAATTTGGCTAACAATTGCCTCACTATCTATTTTACCACTGAAAAGCTTCATCACTACATGCTTTACCAAACCACATATGTCATCATTCATTCTAACCCCTTTCATCATTTCTTCTCCAAAGCATTTCTTCCTAGAGATAGAATTGGCAAGTGGATGTTTTTACTAATGGAATTCGATCTTCATATTATCAAACAAAAAGTTGTCAAAGGGTAAGTTATAACTGACCAACTTGATACATCTCATATTACAACCACTTCTTCCCTTCAAGATATCCTTCCAAATGATAATATCCTTTATATTTAAGGTCTTAATCAATCAATTTCTCTTAAAATTTATGTTCATAGCTTTATTGCTGATCTTGCAGATAATCAACTTGATGAATCTTTCCCTCCCTCCGATACTACTAAATCTAAGATAGTTATCAAGGAGATTCCTAAAATTAATGTTGACTTGCATGAGGACACTTGGACCCTCCACTTTTATGGTGATAAATTCCTTAAGTATATTGGGTAGATTACATTCTCACAAGTCTTCTTAGCAAGATCATTCTTTTAGCTTTCCATTTTTACATTTGATGTCACCAATAACATGGCTGAGTACAAAGCTCTTATCTTAGGTATGAGATTTGCTCTTGATTTAAACATACAATACCTTCATGCTTTGGGTGATTCTCAACTCATTTATTATCAAGTTAGTAGTGCCTATAAATGTAAAATTAAAACCCTTATTGTCTATCATCAAATTATAATCTATCTTACCAAAGATTTTGTCTCTTTTACAATTGAGCCTATTCTGAGAGATCAAAATTCCATTGTTAATTCTCTTTCCTCTTTATCATCTCTTTTTCATCCACATCAAGTTATTTCTAATCCTTATTTTATCATACAAATTATCAAATCCCCGTCATCTACTCACCCTCTTGATTTGCTTATTTCCACATTGAAGCTATCACCATTTAACAATGCCCATGGTATCAAGATATCATCCAATTCTTAGAAAATCAAACTTATCCTCCTAACTTAGATTCTTGTGAAAAGATAAATCTTTGCAAACAAGATTTCAAGTACATATTTAGACATAACATCCTTTATTATCATAATGCTAAAGGTACCTTGCTATGTTGTTTCATGCAAGATGAGCTCCCTCTTCTACTTGAACAAACACATGGGGGAATTTACTATGGTCATTATAGCAGACATGCTATAGCTCATAAATGCCTATATATGGGTTACTATTGGCATAATCTAGAAAAGGATGCTATTGAATATGCTAAATAGTGTAATCCTTCTCAACTTCATAATGGTCTTATTCATTCACCACTAGATGAACTTCAAACCATTGAATCTCCTTGGCCATTTTCCACATGGGGATTCAATCTCATTAGTAAACTTCCTCATTCCTAATATGGACTAGTCTTTATTATCACCATTACTGAATACTTTACCAAGTGGGTAGAATCCATGCCCCTTGTCAAAGTTACTGATACTACTATATCTAAATTCATTTTGAACTAAATCATTTATCATTTTGGCATTCCTCATACCATCATTTTTGAAAATGGTGGTGATTTTATAAATAAACATGTTAAACAACTTTGCACCAAATTTATGATTAATCACAAATTTTCCACTCCTTATCATCCACAGTGTAATGGTCAAGCTCAAGACACTAACAATATTCTCAATAAAATCCTTCAAAAGACAATTTGTGAAACCTGTACAGATTGGCATATTAATCATTATCCCACACTTTGGGCCTATCAGACTAGCATTCGTACTACCACTAGGGCAACTCCATTTTCTATAGTCTATGGTTTTTAGTCATTTCTTCCTCTTGAAGTTGAGCTTCCTTCTCTTTTCATATCTTTTCATGTCATCATTCCTGATGAGGAATTGTGTGAGGCTTGCCTTCATGCTCTTTATCTACTTGATGAATGTCACCTCTCTGCCTTAGATAATAATCACGAATATAAATCTCACATTGCACGACAACATAACAAATGTGTCAAAATTTTCACATTTAATGTTGGTAATCTTGTCCTTAAATTAGACTACACTTATGACAAAGAAGGCAAGTATGCCCAAAAATGGTGGGGCCCATATTTAGTTAAAGATATTCTTGGTCCAAGTACCTACCACCTTCAAACTAATGAAGGCCATGTTTTCAAAGAACCCACCAATGCTTAATTCGTAAAAAAATACTTTGCCTAATATTTTTTTTTTAGGTTACTTAAGCATGGGTTTCTCCCTCTGTAGTAGTTTCTTCTTGTTCACAAACCTTTAATCCTCCCTTTTTGGTCTTTTGGTTTCTTAATGTACAATAGTCTTCCTTATTTTCTCGCATTTTATCTTATTTTTCATTCTCTTTCTATTTGATGATTTTAATTTATCATCCCTTGTGTTGTTATTTTGTGAGTTGCTTTGAAAGACCATAGATAGGACCTAGCATCCCTCACAAAACCACCATATTTCATCCTATTTTCTTTCCCCTTTTTGCTACTTGTCAATGTTGTTTTAGCATCCTTTGGGTTTTTCTTTTGTGAGGTTCTTTATAAAAAGGCTCCCTCACTTTTGATTTTTTCTTACTTCTTAGCACCCTCATGGGTCTCTCTTTTATGAGTTGCTTTGTAAGACCATGGATAGAACCTGACCCTCCTCATAAAATTACCATTCTTTTCTTGTTTTTGATCTTTGTTCTTAAACTTTATCTTTTACTTCTATTACTTGATGGAATTCACACAACAATCTATATTAGCATGTTTTCCTCCACTTCCCTCATTATTATGATAAGTAATCACCTTTTATTATCATTGTATCCCTCTTTTTTCCCTTTGTCACATTTTTTCAATTTGAAGTAATTTAAATTATTCTGTGTCATTCCTCTTGATTTCCCCTTTCTTTCATCTCCACATTAGATTAAAAAAATTTGAAGTCAAGATAACACTTTTATTTCACCTAGATTTACAATACTCTTAGACCCAAAATTATTTAAAGTTTCTCTCTCTTAGCAACCTTGTCCCAAGCTTTCAAATGAATGTCATCTTTAGCACTCATGTTTGGTTTTCCAAATCTGTATGGAGGAGGAATTTAGAAAAAGACATCAAGAAAGTTAAAAGCCAAATCATTTGAAACAAAAGGCAATGATATCTAAAAATGCAACATATAAATCTCAAAAGTCAAATTCACATCAAAAGACATGATTATAAGCACATCTCCTATCTCCAATCGAATCTCAAACTGCACAATCAGTTTCATATATAGTTGAAGTTCTTTGGGGTATAATAGGCCAGGGGATTGGAATAGGGGATTTAAAAAAAATATATGGTGTTACCTACTTTCTCATGCAAGTACCTAATATTTGTAGTAGATCGAAGGCTCTATAAGGGGTCTTGAAGAACAAGGAACACATCATGAGGAGGTAGGTCCATTTTACCTTTCATGCATATAGCCTTCATGGCATGATCTATATACTCCATTTGTTGACCAAAGACTTGTGTAGCTAAGAGAAGTTCTTCAGAGTCCCTAAGGTCAATAGTCCTTTTGTTTTGACAAAATAAATTTTAGTGTCTTGACTTTGATAAAGAGTTTCTCTACCTTGGTTTTTCCTTCATTCTCCCCTCCACCATTTCATTTTCCCCCTTGACAGCCAAATTTTGATTCCAAATATTTTTTCCCTCTTCTTTAAATTCCTTCTTATTCATCTCTTAAAAACATGCTAGCACTTACTTTGGTTTAGTTTTATCTATCCTTAGAAGTGAAACAACATGTTTGAGAAACTTTGGATCATTTATTCACTCCATTTTACATTTGCTAGACTTATTTTACCTCCATTTTTTCATTTATAATGATTTTATTATATTGTTATTATGAACACCTGAGTTCATACCCCTTTTGCCATTGTTGAGTGAGATGTGGATTGTTACGACTCACTCATTAATGATATTTTCCATTTTTATGCATTCCCTTTTTCCATTGTTCAGTGAGATGTGGATTGTTACTGCTCACTCATCAATGTTATTTTACCATTTTGTTTTTCCTTTGATTTTTGATTTGTCTTGATTATCATTTATTTTTAAACATGTATCCTTGGTTTGAATTGGTGAGTTTGACTTTTCTTACTTGAGGTTTACTTGTTTGAGTTTTTTGGTCTTTAGTAGCCTTGGATTTTTAGTTACCTAATTTACTCTTATTTGACCTAGTCATTTGGTCTAACATAGCAATTGTCACCCAGCTTGCTAAATTTCCCAAGTATGTCCCATCCATATAGCACCAGTTATCTTAGAAATTCTTGTATTTGCTTGATTTTTCCCCTTAGTTTTGTATTTATAGGTTTGTCAAAAGTAGTCTATGTACCCTACACAATCAAAACTAAAAAAACAACTGATAACCATCCCATGATAAAAGGTAAGTCAAGGTATGCATTGCATTTAATTTTTAGTTATTTACTTTTTTAGAATATTTTCCCTTCCTATCATTTACTTTCAATTATTTTATGTTTTTTTAATATAATACAACTTATTTTAGCATCAATGTTGTGTGTGTCCTTATGTTCTTTCTCGAATCACCATCCCTTGTTATACCTTAGTGACACGTGATGAGCTTTGAGTGGGGCATATGTATACACATAATATTTTTTAACTTTTATCAAATATTGATGCTTTACATCTTGTGGTAACCCATCATGACTCAATCTCTCTCAGTGCATGCCTTAAGGGGTGCACTAGGAAAGGGGTGGGCAGACCTTTGGTGCTTCAAAAGATTGTTGTCCCTTATTGCCACATTATTCCCAATCCATTCAGCTCTTAAAATTGTTTCCTAAGCTATTTATCCTCCTGTGTACATTCCTCTAGTCTTTTCCTCTTTTTATCTTTCTTCTTCTTAATTTACACCTTTTTAACTATTCAGTACATTGGGTTGACCTCATCGACCTAGTGTATTCTGGAGTTACTTTAGCTCTTTTGACTTGTTTGTCTTCCAACTAATCTAGCACATATTTTAGGCATTAGCTCAATAATTTACTAGGTTGACCCGATCAACCTAGCATATCCAACATGTCTGAATGATTTTTGGGTGAGATACTCTTATATATATATAAGGTCATTTTGGTCATTATTAAGAATATGCAATAAATATTTATTATTCACTCGTGCTTCTTTACAATCTACTCCACCATTCTACTTGAGGAGTCTTAGCTTAGGTTTCTTATTTGGAGAATCTAGTCTTTTGGATATGTCTTGGGTACTTTGGCCTAACAAAGTGATCCTTACAAACCAAAATAACCTCTTATACATCCCCATTGGCCAAGGGAGAGATTGAATCACGATGGGTTCACATTCAAGTAAGTATATTCTTTATTCTCCTCTCTTTTAGTAGATAGAAGTAGCATAAGTGTTGGCTCAAATAATATTACTCTTCATATTCTATGCATTAGGGTGTACTCATACTTACTTTATTTGAATATCCCTATATATATTTGATTGATTTGCATCTAACCCCTCACTTTTTTCCACAAGCTTTGGTGTGCATTAGATTAGTTTACTTGTCTTATTATTAAAATAATTTACTTTCTCATTTACTACATAAGTGAACATCAAATCATAGGACTCTTTTAGGTTTGTTATGTGATTGTGTTAGATTGTAGGCTTTATAACCCTTCCTACAATGATGTATTATGATAATTGATACAAGTGATCCCTTAATTAGGTCTAATAGATCCCCATATTGGTCATGCTCCCACTTAACAAGTGTGTACCCAATCAGAAGTGTAGGTGTTCTTTATATTATTTGATTCATGATTAATTCATTATGCATCATGAAATTTTGATTGCATATAGTGACCAAGTTATTTTTTGGTTCATCTTTGAGATTGTATTTTTTGTGATATTAGGCCTAATAAGCAAAGAAGGGATAATAGAGTGTAAATGAGGTAAAAAAATGTTCTAAACCTAAGTGATCATGGAGGTGGTTTTTATATGTCTTTTTTTAAGTATTTCAATGGTTTAAAATTGTTGGTTAAGGTCTTTTGTGCATCCAAGTGTATGTAAGGTAGATTGGACAATACAAGTAGTGGCTGAGCTAGTGTGTGGTATAAGAAGAAGCCTAAAAGGCTTGTGTGTGTTAGTTAGATAATTGAAAAGTGAAAAAATACAATAAGGATTTACAGAGGTGTGTAAGCTCATATAAACCATCAAAATATCTTGCTAAATATGTGGTAGATATCTAATAGTGTGTGTGCAGGTTTTGAGCTAGGTTGAATGACCAAGTTGTGAAGAGGATGACCTAGTAGAGTGAAGGAGACTAAGTAGCTTGTATGAGGTAAAGAAGTAGAGTTGAGAGTTTTTGAGTTGTATAGGTCCATCATCAGGTGTATAATATATCATATCAAAGGTGGAGATTAATTTATAGGTGTTGTATGGGTGTGTTTCTCATGTTCATGCTTTGAATGTTATTTCCTTGTTTTGATGCTAGTCTAGTTACTTGTGAAATATTGTGTTGATTCATGAATGATAATGATTGAATGATAAGTGGATTGAAAATAAAATATTGTCTGATAGATTCAACCCCCCCTCTCAGTCATCTTGTACCTCCAACAATTGGTATCAAAGTATTTCTTTCAGAAGGCTTAATAACTCGGAGGTGGTCCTTGTCATAAAAGATGTCTTTTGGTGAAGAAGAAGAGGTGTTATATGATAGCGATGAAGAAGAATTTAATATATAAGATAAGCTCATGAGTAACCTTGGTGATTTAAAGGAGCAAAGGCAGAGGAATCACAAGATAAGGAATGTGATCAAATGTCTTGAATCATAAGTCATGTCTCTTGAGGAGTGTTTGTGTAGCAAATCCAAAAAAGATGAGAAGAAGAATCAAGAGTTGATTAAGTCCATTGAAGAAAAATCATGTATATTTAAGGATGAAATGACCAACAAGACTAAATAATATGAAGATAAGATCAACATTCTTGAGGATCAGTTAAGGGATACAATTGCAAGTCTGAAAGTAAGAGAAAATGAGTGAAAATTGTATAAGTCTGAGTTGAACAAAGCTAAGGCAATAGTGAGATCAAAGAAAGACCTCAAAGATTAGTTAGAAGATGATATTTCAAGCCTAAGGTAAAAATAAGAAGAGTTTACAATGTATAATTCTCATTTAGAAGATTCAAATGCATTGTGGAAATCAATGGAGGATGCATGTGTTAAATTGAAGACTAATCTTGTTTCCCTAAAGAAAGAGCATGAGGAATCAGATCATGTTAAGAAGCCTGAACAAGTCAAGGAGAGTGATAATGAGAATAATAATGTTATAAGACCCATCAAACAACCTAATGCTATTATTTATGCTAGTTCACTCCATGGTTATTGTTATGCATGCAATAAGTACGGTCATAGAGCAAGGACTGTAAAGGAATTCATTCAAGGATGGACATCCATGGAGCTATGGTAAAAGGAGTAATTAGTCAAGGAAGGATATCAAATCTCATTATTTAAAAGGTATGTAAAATATTTTTTGCTTTAGTTTTTATAAAAAAGGTCATATTTCTATATTTTATCCTAGTAAAGTTGTTAATCCCTCTAGTCATATAAAGAAGGGTGAGACTCATAAAGTGCTTAAGAAAGGTTAATATTTGGTAAGGAGACATAAAAAAGTGAATAATAATTCAGTTGGAACTAAGGGTCATGATGGACTATTTACGATGGTACAAGAGGTTTTAGATAAGGAGGAGTTTCATGGTTGCCAAGAGTTCTTATTTTGGCATTCATAGAAGAGAAGAAGGATGACAGGTTTATTGAGCCAAATGTCTCAGTCAAGATTAAGAGGAAGCTAAGAGATGAATTTGGGTCTAGTGAGGTATATATGGGAGTCTCTATATTTCATGATATTCTAGAGTCATGAGAGAAGAGGTGTCTTTATTGTGCTTCATGAAGACATTTCTCAGTTTGAATAAGCATGTGTTTTTGCAAAGATGTTCTTTGAAAGGTTTTATGGATGAGATAGATTGTGGTTGTTGATATGATCATGTTTTATAGGTCATATTAGGAGTAATAAGTTCTTGGTGATATTTTGAAATTTAAATAACCCATTTGAAATGGTTATGTGATTGTTTAAGTTTTCCTAGTCTTTTTTTTAGAATAAGTTGAGTAAGGTTTTTATTGACATCAGCATTCACATGTGTGAAGGTCTCAAAATTAGTTTGGAATATGGATGGATTCCCATATGAGAGGAGATCATGTGTTCCAGTTTTCATGTCTTATATTTTTGTCTATCAAAATATATGTTGCTTCAAAGTTGGTCTCCCAAGTAGTTTTTCTTTTTCCCATAGTCAATTTTATGTTATGATATGACCGTTAGAATTTGAAAACTCAAATTTTTGAAGAATACTTGTTTGTAATGAATGGTTTTTAGATGTCATAGTTGAATTCAAATAAATTTGTGGTAAGAATCAAGTTGAATAAGACTTATTGTAAAATATCCCCAAGGTGATTAGAAGGTTTGTCCATCCATACAGGTGCAATAAATGTGGGTCAAAGTCAAAGCTTGCAGTCTATGTTTGAAATAATGTACACCCAATTTGGGAAAAAGAGGATTAGATCTCACCTAATGATCTATTTTTTTTGTTCTAACTATTGTATTATGTTCCTAAATACATGAATAACATCCTCTTGCATTATATCAGTTATGATAGTGTGATTTGATGTGAGAAAAGCTCCTTGCAAGTTGTCTATTTCATGAAGGTTTTGGTAATGGTAGAGCAAATATATTTGAAAAATTGATTAGAATTATTCATCATATTGAGTGAGATTTTATAAGTGTTTTGAGAGGTTATAAAATTCATATGGTTCTTGTAGATACTCTTTGTATGGTCAAATTGTTACTTATAAGAAAGATCAAGCTCTAAAGGTAAAAGACAAGGTCTTGAGGGTTCGATGTCTATCAACCCTAAGGTGTGTATTCTTGGTACTAATGACATATTTTTGTAATTTAAAGGTATGTGATCATTTTTTGGATGGTTTTTAGTGTTTCCTTATATTATCAAGTTGGTAAGGTTTGTTAAGTGCATAATGTGTGGGCTCAAAAGAAGGATCTGATTAGTGATATGTGTGAACTGAAGATTGAAGGTAGAATGATGTTGTTTGATGATCCAAGGTAGTGTAGTGATCTGATATTGATGTTTTAATGTGGTAATAATCTATAAATATGTTCATTTAAGTCCTATAGGTGATCTTATTATAGCCTATCATGTTTATCATGATCTTGAAGAAATTGTAATAGTACTTTTGTAAGTTATCTTGTGAGATGTCATGCTTTAAGATTATCTTGGTGACCTCATAAGGCCATAAATATTTATAGTATATTATTTAAGACATGAAGTTGTTCTCATAAGTTCTGTAAATGATCATTTATTATGAATACCAAGGGGTAGTCTCCCAATTAGATTGGAGGAGATTGTTTAATGTGAGGGGGAATTGTTTGTCATTTCATACATGCCTAGAAGCTTGTTCTTGTATTAGAAGAATGAATGATCTCCAAAGTAATTTTTTATTTTTTTCCTATGTGTTTTGTTTTTTTAATTGGGTAAAGGATAGATAAATTCCAAAGATCATATGGATGTGTGTCAATTGCTCTTTGTCATTATTGGCAAAGGGGGAGAGAGAAAAGAGGAGAAATGTTGCGTTCAATAACAAAGATGGAGACTGTTGGAGAGTTGAGGTTGTCATTGATGAAAAATGGTTGAAGGTATTCTTGATGTTTTTACAAGGTATTAATGATAAATTTTTACTTGTTTAATTAGTGACAAAGTATCAAAGTGGCATGGAGAAGCTTGCTAGAGAAAGCTCAAGAGAGGGAGTGAGCTAGAGTGAGATCATTGATTGGTCCTCAAGATCATTATGGTATTAAGGGAAAGAATATTGTCATGTGTCTTATTTATAACATCTTATATGTTATTTTTAGTCTTTTTAATGTTATACGTCCCTAATAAAGTCAACATGGTAGTCATGATGAAGTATGTGGCATGGAGTGGCTTGTTGAAGCATGCCTAGAAAGTATAGGCTTGTAGTATGAAGAGTCTAGCATGGATGGATGATAGATTTAGAGAATTATGAGAAGGTATTTTATATGTTGAGGATGTTTTTATTGTAATATAATAGGTTTCCAAGTTTTTTCAAGAGTCAAGTTTGACTAGTGGTTCTAAGACCTATATTGTTACTGGCTTAGTGAGGTCCATATCAAGGGTAAAGATGAGTTTCCAAGTTATTTGAGCCTATATTAGCATATTTTGAGGTTTTTTAGGTTGCTTAAATCATGTATAAAAATTATGAGGTCAATATTTGAATAATAAATCTTAAAAATTTGCTTTAAAGTCTCAAGTTCTTGCAAACTGAAGTCTCCTAGCTTGAGAAAGATTTTCTTGAGCTTATTGGCACATGAAAAATATTAATGGGGATTTGATTATTTAAAGATAATTAATATGTTTTTGTGGTAATTAAAGATATTAATGGGTATATGAAGCATATTAATATGTTTTTGTGTTAATTAAAGATAATTTTGAGTGTTTTTTTGTTCATAGATAAGGTTACCAAGTTGTTTTTTGGTTCATCTTTGAGATTGTATTTTTTGTTATATTAGGCCTAATACGAAAAGAAGGGATAATGGAGTGTAAATGAGCTAAAAAAATGTTATAAGCCTAAGTGATCATGGACTAGGTTAGTATAGTTCTTTTGATAAGTGGTTCAATGGTTTAAAAGTGTTGGTTAAGTTCTTTTTGGCCCATGTTGTTCATGGTTCAAGCGAGAAAGGAATAGACCTAATCCTAATAGGTCTTCATGAGCCTAAAGGGTGGTAAGACATATTAGATAGGCTTAAGTCTCAAATAAGTTTATCTTATGATGGTAACATGTACTTATTTGATATTTTTTGTCTCTCCAAGTGTATGTAAGGTGGTTTTTTTTATAGAAGTAGTGGATGAGCTAGTGTGTGGTATAAGAAAAAGCCTAAAAGGCTTGTGTGTGTTAGTTAGATAATTGAGAAGTGAAGAAAATATAAGAAGAAATAACAATCTTGTTGAATACATGGTAGAGATATAACAATTCTTTTTAGGTTTTGAGCTAGGTTGAATGACCAAGTTGTAAAGAGGGTGACCTAGTAGAGTGAAGGAGACTAAGTAGCTTGTATGAGGTAGAGAGGCAAAGTTGAGAGTGTTTGAGTTGAAGAGGTCCATCATCAGGTGTAGGTGACATCAGATCAAAGGTGGATATTAGTTTCATATGTGTTTTTTGGGTGTGTTTCTTATGTTCATGCTTTGAATGTGATCTTCTTGTTTTGATGTTAGTCTAGTTGCTTATACATTATTGTGTTGATTCATGAATGATAAGTGTATTGAAAATAAAAGATTAGTTGAATAAGTCACCCTTTCTCTCAGTCATCTTGTACCTCTAACATAATATACCTTGAGAGGGGGCATAATAATATCTTTAGCATTTTTTACATCCATTTTTAAATTAGAATTTTATTGAGATAATGGGGGCATAGGCTATCATGGTGGGTATAGTGACTTAAGAGAGATGCCACGAGCTACTAAGGGGAAAATAGAGGTGGTGATGGTTGTTTTGTTGGAGAATAAGGTGGTGTAGTCTACCTTAGTGAAGGAATTAGTTACATAGGTGGTGGTGGAGTAGATGCCTGGGTAGGTGCCTTTTTTTGTGACATAACTTGTAGTGTGACCTATCATCTCTTATAAAGTAACACATTATTCTCATCTGATAATGTACACTCTAGATTTTCCACTTCCAACTCCATTTAGGTGGTGCATTTCTTATCTTGTGTTTTTATATCCACTTCATTGGATGCTGCTTTTCTTTATATTTGGCCTTGTTGCACAAATTTATGTTTATTTAGAATATGGTGGGCCTTCATATCCATCTCCCTCATCCACTATTGTCTAGACTCGCAGATTCCCTTACGTGTCTAAGTGTTTAATTATCTAGTGATCAATCACATTTGATTCACTATCCAATTCATTTTCATCACTGGGTGGCACCTTCCTTAGATATGTTTATCAGTGCATAGAGAGTTAGGATATCTATATTGATTTGCATGGCATTCACCTTATTATTCACTACATTTAGTATCCTTTTTACAACACTTATAAATTATCACATAGAAAATTCATATAGCAACTTGACCCACACATAAATGTTATCATTTTGAAGGCAGACCTTGGCAAGTGAATGGTGCCTCAACATGAAAAAATCTACATAGTTCTTGCACACTTATGTCATGTACTTGGAATTCACAACTTATTTTTGAAATATATAATAATATTAAAATCTCATCTTTCTATTTTAATTTTATAGTTCTTTTTATATGGGTTGGTTTAGAGATGGTTATAATATCTTTTAATAATAATTTATCCCATAAAGGGTGTGCCCAAATATGTTCATTTTAACCATTGGTAACATCAATCTCATCAATCACAAACATAATTAATATGGTGCCCCATATGAACATGTCATTAGTACTATGTGCCCATTCTATGCCCTCTATTATTTCATCACAAATATATTTTTGAAATTTAAATTTAATATTATATGTGCTTGTTTGGTACACAATGTAAAGATATTATTTTTTGATGTTATCCCCCTTGCAAGATCCACACAATTATAAGTTGACTAGGTGTGTTACCACCCTTTTTCCCTAATCAAGATTTTTTTTCAATTGTGAATGTATATTTTTATTTCTTATACCTTATCAACTTAGCCACCCCATTTCCATATCTTGGTTGATGGCTATCAATAACTTAATATCTTCATCAGAGCATGATACACATGTGGATCTACTTACGTACTTAGGAAAAAACTTCAAGCAGCCTATATAAAATTAGAACGTATCCTCATGAATGTGTGAAAGTAAAAATCTTACCATAATATCTAGTTTGCTAAATAATGGTAACTCATACAACTACAAAACACTAATTTTCTCTAGCACCATTTTCATGCACGTATAACACTAAACCATTCCATATGTAACTACTTATTCACTTATTACTATTCAAACCTTCATCAAATTAATTTAAGTATTCCCTACATGTTGATTACAAACATCCACCTTGCATTCATTCACCTTTGAATCCCAATCCTCACTATGTAAATAGGACTCGGGTGTTGCATTTATAAGAATTACACTTCTGATATTTCTTTGACGAAAGATGTGTTAGGTCTTGAAGGCTCTATAAATTTGGTGTACTTATAAATTCCCAATGTTATATAATTCATATTATTATTTAGTGGAATTATTTTCTATAAGTACCTATGGCACACCATTTGGCTATTGATCCTACTAAAGCCACTAATTTTGTAGTGTTTTTAAAACCCTTTGGTCGTAACTCTCACTTTTTAACTTGGATCTTAGCTTCATTGATATTTAATGCTGAATTCCCTACCCTATAATCTTATCTTCCCTTGATTATTTCTTTTTCTTACACCTTACTCTATTCCTCTTGAAAACACTTTAAAATCCTTTATAGATTCAAATTTTGGTCTCAAAAACCTTAATTTTTACAAACACAATTTGAATTCACTTCCCTATTTCACTTTATTTACTCTACACTTTTCAACTCCAAATCTATTTGATAGGGATAAGTGATGAAAATGACATACAGATGGAAATTTATACCACCCAATGACATTTAAATTATCATAAAGGTGCAAAGCATACCATTAAATAGCCATTATTAGTGATTTCATGCATTTGCATTTACTCCTAGTGATATCACCCCTTGCACAACTCCCTTTAATAATTACTTAGGTATTTACCTCTTCTTTATGTTCCAAGGTGTAACATGTATCCTTTTTCCTTTACATTCCCCTATCCCACAGACCTCACATATCCAGATACTTGGTCAATTTTTTGTGCACATCTACCAATCTTACTTTCATTTGTTCTTTTGATTTTATGAGGATTCATTCAACCTACCCCACACTAAATATGCACTCGGTCCACTAGTGTATTAATTTAATTATACATATAATGTGTTTTTATGGTTTTGTAGAGATTATTTTTCATTTGTTAAACTATGTGGATGCAACTAGTACCTTTGGATTTCCCAACAAACCTTTTAAATAAGCACATGAATAAATAATAATTATTTTGTAAGACAAAATATGATGATGAGTCATGTTGTTTTTTAAATGAATTTTACCTATGCATGTCAAATTTGTATAATACATTACTTTGAAAATATCAAAAATATTAATCATATAGCTCTAAAATCCAAAATTTACAAATACAAGTTTGATAATCAAAATGGTGCAACAACACCTTACCATAAAGAATTATACTTTTAGGGTAAGCATCCCAATGAAATACTTTGCTCAAATCATCCAACTAGCCTTTTAGGGTTGTGTGAATTTATTACTAATTTTAATGGTGTAGAAAAAATACTTTTACTTATTTATAGAAATCAAAAACAAAATACTATAAAATCAACCTAAAAACAAGAGAATAATATAATATTGGAAAACACCTTATTTTTTAGTGGCTCGTTTATAAATTTATGAGAAGTATTGAGCCTATTTTCGATAAAATGTCTAGGAATAATTTCACCATATATCATGCACAACTTACTTATGATAGTATCTAAAATATAATGAATTACATAAGGTTTAGTCTAGAAAATTATTAGTTTTCCTGGATGTTTGACATGCTTTAAATCATAAAGTGAGACATGTGCATCCTTTCATAAAATTTTCCATTTGATATGTTTATCATGCCATGTTTTTTTTTGGCCTTCTCCACACCTTAAATCCAAAGAGTTGTGATGCACATCTCATCAAGATTCATAATTTCCTCCATATGTGCATCCATCAACTCTTTATCATCAATCCATCTGATGCATGTAATGTGCAATCACAACACCAAAAATTATATTATGAGAATCACTTCATTTCCAAACACCAACTAAAATGGTGTAGAATTATTCAGGTGTTCGTAAGTGGTCCAATATTCCCATAACATTACATAAGCTCATCCATCACTTTTCATGTACCCCATGTCGTAAATATTTATCAATGTTTAACCAAGGATTTTATTAAAAATCTCGATGGTACCATTTGATTGGGGATTGTAGAGGTGGTTTTATGGTGTGCCACCATGAATTTTTCCAACAAAATGTGTGTTATCTCATTAAAAAAATGTGTATCTCGATCATTGGTTAGACTTATAGGGAACCCATACCTACTAAGGATATTTTCCCAAAGGAAATGCACTGCCATGGTTATAATACAATGTTTCCTTGGCATCACTTTAACCGATCTTGTTAGATAGTCTATGGTGGTGATTATGTAATGTATGTTAATCCTAAACATGGTTGGGGAGATGGGAATGAAAAAATATCTTTACCACTTCTCAAATGTAACATGTGCAATGATAGGAACCAATGGTATCTCACCTTGATGGTTGGGTTTACCATTTCTCTAACATGTCACATTTATTTAAATAGTTATTTGCATCCTTGAATAATGTAGGTAACCACAAAAATGATAACAAGATATTTCATACAATATGCTCTCCTATATACTATCCACCTACAACCCCTTCATGCCTTCATGTATAGATTCTATGTGCTCATACTCCATCACACACCTACATAGAACCTCATCATGTCCCATCTCATACAATTGACCACCAATAAAGTGATAGGAACTAGCATAGACTTATAGTTGATTCTTTTCTTTCAACATCAGTTCATTGGGGTAATTCCTAAATTAAGGAATGTCATTATTTCATCTAGATATTTTATAACATACTCATTATATATAATTAGGAATCTAACATGCCATATTTTACATTCCCAAAAAAATGCCAATCTTCACCACTACTGATAATTGGAACTCTTTGAATAACACAATCCACCTACAAATTATTCCATGTAAAACAATATTATTCACAAGATACTTGAATGCTTCATGGTTTATGAAAAATATGAGTGGTGTCACAAATGGATGTTGAAGACACTTTTGAAGCATGTAGACTAGTGTGAAAACTTTGCGCTTAGTATTTATGTAGTTATATTTATCCAAGGTAAGATTTTGGCTACAAAAATAAATAGGATGATCAATGTTATGATCCCCAAGTTGTGTTAAAATGGATTTGATATAAATTCCTAATGCATTAACATAGACATGAAATGAATTATTCTAGTTAAAACATTATTGGATCATTGCACTTGTAATTTTCTCCTTCAACATGTCAAATGCTTCTTGTTTTCCCCTCCATATGAACAAACCATCCTTGAAAAATAATTCTTCCAACGGTGTTACAATTTTATTATATTTACTAATGAACTTATTATATTAGCCTGTATGACCTATAAATGTATGCAAGCCCCTTTGTCTAGTCAACACTCCCAACTACCAAATAAAGCTATTTTTTCCAGATCTAAGAGCATTTATTTTTACAAATGATATGACCAAGTAGTGTTTTGAATGGAGTCACAAATATACATTTATTCAAAGTGATGGAAATCCATAGTTTATAACATCACTCAAATTATGTGGTGGTATTTTCCAAACCCATAGACAGTCTTGTCATCAAGATATACTTGTTGTAAGTGATGAATAAAGTATTTTAATGCATCCATAATGACCTGTAATAACACAATAGGCATGTTATTTATCCCAAAAGGCATGACATTGTATGCAAATGAGCCCCATTATATCATGAACATCATCTTTGACTTGTCCTTTCCTCAATATGAACATGATAGTATCTAAATAATCCATTAGTGAAATTATATATTTCATGACCCACCATTCCTTCTAGGATATATTCAATGAATGGAGTTGGAAATGGATTGGTGACACACACAACATTGAGTAATTAATAATCAACTCATATCTAAATGCACCCATCCTTTTTCATTTTAAATACCATGGAACTTATGATCCAAAACTCAAAAGCTTTGGTTGAAATATAATTCAAGAAACAAGAACAACACAATTGTAATAATGTTATCTCTAAGAAGAGATGTTTTATTGATCAAATTTTGCAGATCCAAACATATGCTTATCACTGAGAAGATATGTCTGATTTTCTTTTCAAGTTACATCTTCATTTATACACATTTTGAAGGTAGGAGGAGGATGTGCAAGGTCACCAATCTTGAGGGAGATTAAGTGGTTTGACTTCTATGATTCACAATAATACAGAATTTAAGGAATTACTATTTTTAGAAACTTACTATTTTTAGACTACACTACTAAAATTGAAAATTAGGTAACTTATATTTAGCTTTTAGGGGTCAAAACCCACCAATCAGAGCTTGGTGCCATCTCACAACATTCCCCTCATTCTTAACTTTCCAATGGTTTAAACAAGGGAGTCAAACAGAGCTATAGTGTAAAAGTTATGGCTCCCAAAAGTTTTGCCACCAATTGGGGTAGAACCATCACCAAAATTATCACCTAAAATGTTTCTTCGGATCATTCCTCCCTCCTTGAGAAGTAATGGTCTCCATTGAATCAATATTTTTCATCAAGTATGGTAGATTTGTTTGATTTGATTCTTAATGCATACTTGGAATGGACTATGCTTTGTGGAGCTATGTTGGGCCCGATGGTTCCCAATTTCTATCTAATAATCAGTCTATGGATGGAAGGCCATGAACTTCCTCAGCTTGGTATCTATTTGCTTATGTTGTTGTTTTGTTTTTTTAGTTAGAGCTACAACATTGGCCCTTTTGTATTTTTGTGGCTTGACACGATGAAAATGAATTTCTTCACACTAATCAAGGAGATAAATGTAGAAGGTGGTACCTTTGGTACCCTATAGCACCATGTTCCAAGAGTAAGGGTGATCCTTCAAATTCTTGATTCATTTATGACATGTTGATCATACATGAATGACTGACCAAGGAGTACATCACAAACATCTAGATTGACCACATCACACAAGACCTCATCTTGGAAAGGTTTTATTTCATATGAGAGAAGACATTGGTGGGTGGCATAGAGGCTTCTCCTTGGACTCAACCATCTAATACTATATGGCTTTGGGTGAGGCTTCATTGATAGATTTAGGCTTTTCACAACATTAGTAGAGATTAAATTCTTTTGACTCTCACTATCAAGAATGAAATATAGAGGCTTAACTTTCACTCGTAACTTAGAGTGAAACAACCTTTCCTTGTCATCTAGCCTCTCCTCATGGGTTTGTGATGAAAAAATGATGGCATTAGGCTCAGCATCTACAATCTCTTCTTCATCCTCTTTGACTGTAGGGTGTGTATGAGATAGAGTAATAGATGTTGAGTATTGTGACTCAAAAAGTAGGGACTTGATGGCTCAACATTCTTCTTTGGAGTGGGTTCCAAATTTATGGTAATCACATCATTTTCTATTCTTCCCTTCCTTTTGCTTCCAATTTTGGCCTCATGTTTGACCTTCTTTTTCACTTTTCTATTTTGAAGGCTAACTCTTTGTATTCATTCTTCCATGCTTCTATTCAATCTTCATCATGAACTTCTACGCCTCAGCAAGGGTTTCCAAATTGAAGAGTTCTATCTCCCTTGTATATACCATTGTATTCCACCATGATATTTGAGAACCTTATGTTTCTCACTTTCTTGGATGCTCAATTTCACATATAGAGAATGAAAAATGTCTGTGTAATCTTGAACAAATTGTTCCTTACCTTAGTGAAGTTGTTTCCACTCTATATACAGATCATCATATGCTCCAATGGGGTAGTGTTCTTCCTTTACAGCTTCTATGAAATTGTCCTAGGTAGGTTCCACCTCAAGGCTAATATCATCCATATTGAATCTCTTCTTGTACACTTCCCACCAATTTTTGAAAGGCAATGATGCTTTCAAAAGAGCAAAAGTGATCTTCTCGTTATCAATGAATTTATTTACAAAAAAATAAGATGATAATTGATCCAGCCAATTTTATACTGCATCAACATTGATTTTGCCTTCAAATGTAGGGATATCAAAATTCACCTGAACCTTAAAGGGTGTTGGGGCACTAAAAAGATGTGGGGTTGAAAATGAGGAGCCAAATTTTTCCATCAAAATTTATTGGATAATTTTTGTGAATTATTGTATCATCTACACTTGCTAATATTGGAGGGATTCATTCACTATTTCCTTGAAAGGGTTGGATGTCTCAATGTTTTCTGTCATTTGAGGTCATTTGGAGTGAATAGGTGGATAGTCTACTAGTTCTATTTTCCACCCAAGCTTCTTGTAATCTAACCTCATCCTCAGGATCATACACTCTAAATACAAACTACTATGATACCACTGATCCAAAACTTAGAAGCTTTAGTTGAAAGATAATTCAAAAAATAGGAGCAACACAATTGTAATAATTCTATCTTTGAGAAGAGATGTTTTTTTTATCAAATTTGTAGATCCAAACATATGCCTATCTCTAAGAAGAGATGTTTAATTTCATTTTTGGGTTACATCATCATTTATACACATTTTTAAGGTATGAGGAGGATGTGGAAGGTCACCAATCTCGAGGGAGATCAAGTGGTTCAACTTCCATGATTCACAACAAGACAAAATTTGAGGAATTACTATTTTTAGACTGCACTACTAAAATTAAAAATTAGGGAACATCTATTTGGTTTTCATGGGTGAAAACCCACTAATAAAATTTTTATGCCATCTCATGATGTTCCTCTCATTCTTAGCTTTTCAATGGTTCAAACAGGGAGTCAAATGGAGCTATAGTGCAAAAGTTATGGTTTCCAAAAGTTTTACCACTATTTGAGGTAGAACCGTCACCCAAATTATCACCTAAAATGTTGATCGAATCATTCCTCCCTCCTTGAGAATCAATGGTCCCCATTGCATCAATATTTGTCATCAAGTGTGGTAGTTGTGTTTTGATTTGATTCTCGATGCATACTTGGAATGGACTATGCTTTGTGGAGTTGTGTTGGGCCTGATAGTTCACCATTTCTATTCGACCATCAGTTTGTGGTTGGAAGGACATGAACTCTCTTAGCTTGGTATCTATTTTATTTTATTGTTGTGTTGTTTGTGTAGTTAGGGCTGTAACATCAGCCCTTTTGAATTTTTTTGGCTTGACCACCATGAGAATGAATTTCTTAGCACTAATCAGGGAGACAAATGTAGAAGGTGGTACCTCTGGTACCCTATAGCATCATGTTCCAAGAGTGAGGGTGATCCTTTAAGTTCTTGATTCATAGATGCCATGTCGATCATACATGAATGGATGACCAAGGAGTACATCATAAACATCCATATTAACCACATCACACAAGACCTCATCTTGGAAAGGATTTAATGCATATGAGAGAAGACATTGGTGGGTGACACGGAGGTTTCTACTTAAACTCAACCATCTAATATTGTATCGCTTTGGGTGAGGCTTCATGGAAAAATTTAGTCTTTTCACAACATTAGCAGAGATTAAAATATTTTGACTCCCACTATTAAGAATGAAATGCAGAGGCTTACCTTTCACACATAACTTAGAGTGAAACAACCTTTCCTTGTCATCTAGCCTCTCCTCGTGGGTCTGTGATTGAGCAACAATGGCATCAGGCTCATCATCTACAATCTCTTCTTCATCCTCTTTGACTTTAAGGTGTGTTTGAGATAGAGCAATAGATGTTGAGGGTTGTGACTCAAAAAATAGGGACTTGATGGATTGACATTCTTATTTAGAGTGAGTTCCATATTTGTGGTAATCACACCATTTTTTAGTCTTCCCTTCCTTTTGCTTTCAATTTTGGCCTCAATGTTTGACCTTCTTTATCACTTTTCCATTTTGAAGGTTGACTCTTCATATTCATTTTCTATGCTTTTACTCAATCTTCACTGTGAACTTGTATGCCTCACTAAGGGTTTCCAAATTAAAGAGTTCCATCTCCCCCCGTATATACCATTGTAGTCCACCATGATATTTGAGAACCTTATGTTTCTCACTTTCCTGGATGCCCAATCTCATAGATAGAGAATGAAAAATACTAGTGTAATCTTGAACAAATTGTTCCTTACCTTGGTGAGGTTGTTGCCACTTTATATACAGATCATCATATGCTCCAATGGGGTAGTATTCTTCCTTTATAGCTTCTATGAAATTATCCCAGGTAGTTTCCACCTCAAGGCCAATATCATCCATATTGAATCTCTTCTTATACACTTCCCACCAATTTTTGATAAGTAATGATGTTTTCAAAAGATCAAAAGTGATCTTCTCTTTATCAATGAATTTATTTATAGAAAAATAAGATGACAATTGATCCAACCAATTTTTTGTTGCACCAACATTGATTTTGACATCAAATGTAGGGATATCAAAATTCACGTGAACTTTGAAGGGTGTTGGGGTATTGAAAAGATGTGGGGTTGTAGATGAGGAGCCAAAATTTCCCATCAAGATTTGTTGGAGAATTTGGGTGAATTATTTTATAATATATGCTTACTACTGTTGGAGGGATTCATTCACCATTTCCTTGAAAGGATCAGATGTCTTGGTGTTGTCCACCATTTGAGGTCATTTGGAGTGAACAGGGGGATAGTCTATTGGTTCTATTTTCCACCCAAGCTTCTTATATTCTGACCTCATCCTCAAGATCATACACTCTAAATACAAATCACTCTAATACCATTGATACAAAACTCAAAAGCTTTGGTTGAAATATAATTCAAGAAACAAGAACAACACAATTGTAATAATGTTATCTCTGAGAAGAGATGTTTTATTGATCAAATTTGTAGATCTAAACATATGCCTATCTGTAAGAAGAGATGTTTGATTTCTTTTTTAGGTTACATCTTAATTTATACACATTTTCAAGGTAGGAGGAAGATGTGGAAGGTCACCAATCTTGAGGGAGATTAAGTGGTTTGACTACCATGATTCACAACAATACATAATTTGAGGAATTACTATTTTTAGAAACTTACTATTTTTAGACTGCACTACTAAAATTGAAAATTGGGGAACTTCCATTTGGTTTTAAAGGGTTAAAACCTACTAATAAAGGTTTTTTGCAATCTCACGATGTTCCCCTCAATCTTATCTTTTCAACGGTTCCAACGGGGAGTCAAACAAAGCTATGGTGCAAAAGTTATGGCTCCCAAAATTTCTGCCACCAATTGAGGTAGAACCATCACCTGAATTATCACCTGAAATGTTACTCCAATCAACTTACCCACTCATATTATTTAACTTGGTATATGACTCTAAGGGCCAACATGCTTTTTATTTCCTCTGTCACCTTCACACACAAATTAGAGTTCATCCTATAAGATCTCTTCTACATAGGTCTTGTCCCATAAATAATTTTTATTTTCATTTTTTCCAAAGAGGGATGCATGCCCTTCATCTCATTGTAACATCATGTTAAAATTTCTAGATACTCACACAATAACTCATTGATTTTAACTAGCTCTTAATTTGACTAATAATCACCTAGAGTGGTGATTTTTTGTTCTTATTCTATTATAATATTGTCCATTACTATTTTAAGGTTATTTTGGTATTACTTGTGTTGTTCCCCTTGTGATTCCACAACCTCACATTGTCTGTACTAGGTTTTCTCCTTTAGGTGTTTTGTAGCATCTTCATGTGGATTTTCATCTACATTGTGAACTATAATTTATTTTCTAAATTTTTATTGATAGTTGCACTCTATCAACACATCATTGTCATTATCACTAGAATCTTTGTTGATGTTTCACTCTTCAAACATATTTAGCAATGCTACACCCTTCTCCCTATGTTATTTTCTTACTCACACCTCCATGATGGATTCATCATAGAAAATGGATTGATGCACCCAAAGTAAATGTTGATCAAGCTTGTTCTTGGGAAAAGAGAATGAAAAGGTATGAATAAAATTAGTTTTCACCTCCCACCAATTGCTAGTCTTACAATTCATATCATATAAAATATACCATGCATCAATCAAAGTCTTTAGTTTTCTATAAAATGCATGGACCCACAACTTTTTTGGAAGTTGGTATGTGTTTCTTGTGCACACCTCTTCACAGTTGTAAATATGTATTTCAAGAGAATAATTTCCACCATAACTAATTATTTACCACATGATATTACTATGTTCAAATAGAGTGCATATGGAATATTTGAAATTGGCACATGTTCATGTAACTATGATTCCTCTAACTCTACTCCTCCCAATGATTACATATATATTTGTCATGTATATTACCATAACTATAAGTCTTATTTGATCCTACCTAAACACTTGGATAGATCCCCATTCTATTTTGCACCCCATTGGACCTTACCTGCACTCTATTGAAGCTCTTGCACCCTACAAGACCCTTTCTATGCACCCCAAAGACCTTTCAAGAAGCTAGATATCCCGGGGTATGGAATTTTAAAAAAACTTACAACCTAGGCCACACATTTTTTCCAAAATTTTACATCCTATGCCTTAACTCTTTTATATTAGGGATTTTATGTTCTATCTGTTGCCAAATAGTAAAAAATTACCACTTGAAAACATATATTCCAACCCCTCTCATTCACTCTTTGGGATCTAATAATCTTATTTTCTCTCTCTTGATTCATTATTGATCATTGAGCTCCCATTGTGTATTTCTTCTCTTCCTTAGATATAGGTTCACATTCATTCTTGTTGAGTTGGATACACCATTATTGCTCCTAGTTGTTCTTGCTTCACCATTTCTTGCTCTTGGCTTCTTTGGTTTCAATTATACCTAATTTATACACTTGGATTGGCCTCCATGCCTCATGATTATTCTTGATTCACCTTATCTCCTTGCTTGTTGACATTGGATTGGACAAGGCTATACATTATAGCTCGGTCTTTCTCCATTCTAGATCAAAATTAGATTCATAGTTGGTATATTATTTGCATTATGTTTGAGCATGATCTGAAGGCACATTGCTTGCAAGGTGAAACCATTTTATTTAGTATAGTGTAGTATATTCACTAGGTTTAAGTGTTTTAATGCTAGTTTAGCTTCATTTAAACATGTATTAGCATATATTTCTAAATTTTATGCATCCTCTTCCCTTAAAAACTTTTTTTCATTCAAAATCATTCTTTATTTACAAGATTTGCATGTTTATTAATATATTTTCTACCTAGCAATGCTTAATTGTTCAAACAACATAGCTTTCTTGCTTAAATTTAATTATTTTACCCCTTTTACAAATTATTATTATGTGGTTATACCTATTAGATATTTGTGTCCTTTGTGTACTCAATCATGTTAACCCTAACCTAGTTTACAAGTCAACCTATAGCTTAGTGCATTCCAAAAAACTAAATAGCTTATATAGGTCTGTAGTAGACCATAGTGTCTTTACTTAGCATGAGTTTGATTAGTACCCCCTTGCCAAATCTTAGTAGCTCTATTTGGATATGTAATGTGATTCCTCTAATCCTATTCTTCTTAGTGATTATATATCTACTTGTCATGCATATTATCATCATTGTGAGTCTTATCTAATCCTACCTAAACACTTGGAGAGAGCGCCAATTCATTTTTCACCCCTTTGAAACTTCCCAAAACTCTACTAGAGCTCATACACCCTATAATACCCTTTATGTGCACCCCATAGACCCTTTAGGAGGCAAGACGGCCTAAGTTTCTATTGGGAAATATGAAAGCACAATTGATTACCATATACAAGCAACTTACATGCGGAAATAACCAGAAGTAACAAGTAACTAGAATTCAGAAACAACACAGAATATGAGAGACAATACACAACTTGTATTAATACTCATCCAGAAAAGAATACAATAAAGAAGATGCCACTTCTTCACACCTCTCAGAGGCTTCCCACACCTCAAGTGTACAGTACTTCTTTCCTCAAAGCTCTCTCTCTTACGGTCCCAACACACAACTCAAACACAGAGTTGGTGTTCACCTCCAACCAGTTAGTATCCACTACTGCCAGTACACCAGTGCTCCACGCACTCCAAGTAGATCTCCCCTGAACTGCAACCCAAATTATCTTACTTATGGAAGAAACTTCCTTGCCTTCCTCTCTTGCTCTAGACTGAGTACACACCGTACTCCAAGTAGATCCTGCCTAATCCTGCTCCCTGTTGTGCTGTTGTCCTCCCTGATCTTGCACACCTGCAAATCAATCTAGTTTTGCACACCTGCAAACCTGGATCTCACACACACATACACTTGCAGATCAATGATCTTACTTACCATGCAGATCTCCTAATGTATCCATGCACACCTACTGACCAAGATCATACATACATGAAGAACCCTTCTGATTCTCCAAACCAGCACCCACACTTGGCATTGTGGCACTAGGAGGAACACACCATGCTCTCTTCACACACAGAAGGAGCTAATATTTGCTCTCTTACTCTCTAGTACACCTTTATAATACAACCCATGAGTCTATTATATAGATCTCATGCAAACAATAATTAGACACCTAATTACAATAATTAGATCCGCAGCTTCAAGTCTAAAATTGGCTCTCAACATGCAAACACTTAGTTTGTTAACAAACTATCTGTAACACTTGCAGTTTCAAACCGC
Organism: Torreya grandis; assembly: GCA_037957365.1. Lineage (NCBI taxonomy): Eukaryota > Viridiplantae > Streptophyta > Pinopsida > Cupressales > Taxaceae > Torreya > Torreya grandis. Next base: position 1,213,251 of record JARHVA010001132.1, read on the forward strand.
ACAGGTGACTGACGTCGGTCCCTATCTGCCTGGAGGTGACCGATGTCGGCCGATCCCTGACCGATGTCGGTTGCTCTTCCTATCTAATCCTGCCAACATCGGTTGGCCTGACTGACACCAGTGTCTGTGACACTTCAGCAACCTCCTTCCTTGTTTGCATCAGTGAAGCTTTTAGCTCCACAACCTAACAGTTTCATAATTTTGAAAAAACCCATGGCCTAGGCCACATGTTTTTGCCAAAATTTTGTAGGATAGGCCATAATTATTCTAGATTAGGGATTTTTGTGTTATGTTTGTTTTCAAATGGTAAAAAATGACCTTTATTTGGGAGATCTAAGCCTTGGGCTGCCCTATTTGACTTGAAAACATTCATTCCAACCTTTCTCCTTCACTCTTTGGGCTTTGATGATCTTTTTGTCCCTTTATTGATTAATTATTGATCATTGATCTACCATAGTATATTTTTTCTCTTCCTTGGATAGAAGTTCACATACACACTTGATGAGTTGGATACACCATTGTTGCTCCCAATTTTTCACGTTTCATTATTTATTTATCTTGGTTCCTTCAGTTAGCATTGCACCTAGTTTATGCACTTGGATTAGCTTCCATACCTTATGCTTATTCCTACTTCACCTTCTCTCCTTGTTTATTGAAATTAGATTGGATAAGGTTATACATTACATCTCAATATTCCTCCATTATTGATTAAACTTGGACTCACGATTGGTTGATTACTTGCATTGTGTTTGAGCATAAATTGAGGGCACCTTGCTTGTAAGGTGAAACCATTTTAGTTAGTGTAGTGTAGTATATTTTCTAGGGTTAGAGATTAGATACTAAGGTTTTATTTCAATTTAAATAATAATTTAGCTTAGATTTCTAAATTATACATGAATTTCCCTTTTGAAAATGTATTTCATTTGAAATTATCATTCATTTCCATAGGGATGCATGCTTTTGAATCATTTTATTTGCTTGGTAGTGTTTAATTATTTAGATAGATGGTATTTATTTTCCATTATGCATTATTTATTTCCTTTGACTAATTTTTTTAATATGGTTGAATTAATTATAGATACCTATGTCCTTTGTGTGCTTGATCGTGTTATCCCTAACCTAGTTTAAAACTCAATATTTGTCCTAGTTCAAGAAGGAAAATTGGATAGCTACCATAGACTTATAGTACCTTCATTTATCCTTCCTCTTAATAGGTGTTTGCTTAGTATCCTTATTACCCCCTCTTCCAAACCCTAGTGGATCATTTTGATTCTTGGAACTACATTCTATCATTCTAGGTGGGACCTTCTATAAGGTTTCACATTAGTTATAGCTTATTTAGAGCTCTCCTATCCAATTTCCCACCTATAGCTACAAAGATTTTATTGTAGTTGTGTTTTGGCTCCCTCTTTGGTTATTTGACATTGATTTGGTTTTGCATCCTCATTATCATTGGGTCTCTAGTATTTTTCCTTTTTTATTACCTTCCTAGTTGCACTTCTTTTACTACCTCCATGGTTGACCTCCCACCTCTATGACATTATTCCCACTCTATTAAAGGTATTGTCCCTGATCTCACTCATGAGTAGGATGGAGCAATAATATAACAACATATAAACCCTAGCATCTAAGATGTGACCCCACCCTAGTTTAATGACCAAGAACTATTAACTCTCCATAGGGAATAAGATTTGCAAGTGTACAACCAATGGGATCATCCACCTTTTCAATAGTCTAATATTTACCTACTTGAGGATAATTCCCCTCAACTTTAGAACACTTTTCAATCACCTTTTAGGGGTAAATATTACCCCCTTACATGATTAAGTCATGATGATTTATGCACAATCATTAATAATTGTTGTAGGTAGTTTAATGTGAATATAGTGCAGTATTTTTCCCATAGGAGTAGGTAGCATGTTTCCTCTAGAGATATATCTATCACCCTTTATATTTTAGGTGACTTTATTAGTTCTTGTATGATTCCCTCACCTATTTCACAGTGGGAAATTTATGGAGAGAACTCCTAATGTCCATGTTGACAAATTTGGGTGTACCAACTTGATTCAGCATCCACCTCTCATAGAGCCTTACCACCCTCCTAGTCCTTATTTTAGGGTTTAAAATGATCACACTAATTTTTATTACCATTTTTAGGCTAAGTATCTATGGGATGCCTAAACTGCACATCAACACCCTCATGTAGACCCTTGTATTTCCACACATGGAAAACATTGTGGGGATTTATGTCATCGTCACCACTCCCCCAAACATGTTGTGTTGTCTTATCACCCCCATGATAAATTATACCTTTATCATGGTCATTTTCCACATGTGTTTGGTAGGATCATTTTCATGTGTGTCTCCCACTTAGGGTGTCATATCGATGTCATTCCACATATACACAAGGTTAATTTTGACCAAATTTGACCCTATAAGTCAAATTACGACCCCTATAGGCAAAAACTTGGTATTTATAGGTTTATATGGGGTTTAATATTATTTAATAGGCTGTATTATATATTATTTTATGTCATTTCATGTTATATTAGTCTTGGTCATTAGTCATTTTAGTCCTTGTGTCTTTTTGAGTCATTTTGAGGGTCAAAATGAGTATAAAATGGTTTTTACAGCCCCTTTGGGAAGTTTTAAGGTGTAAAAAGGGTTCTTTCATGTTTCATGTGTCCTATTATTCCTTAAACAACTTTTAATAACTAAAAATTGGTAGGTTCTTCATAAAGAAGTGCAGTTTTCTTGAAAAAAGGAAGAGTTTAACACTTGTAGGACCCACAAGGGAGTGTGACACATGGGATAAGGTTATGAGATGACTCTTCAACTTACTTATATCAAATTTAATGATTTAATTACTCTAAAATTGTAAAAATTGAGATAAAACCATTCTACTCATTCTTCACCCTTTCATGCACAAAAAACTAGTCAGTAGGTTTGTACTTGGTACAGTCAACAAGAGAGGTTTCAAGAAAAGTGATCTTGGGGGTGTCTAACTAATGATATTGGGGGTTTCTTCTATACTCAATCATATTATATATATATATATATATATATATATATATATATATATATTTAGAGTAATGGTGACCTATACTTTATAAATTATTCCTAAGAAGTTGACCTGTCTAATTTTCTTGCTAATTTATCCACCCTATAGGTTTTACCTTGATTTGGACAAGTCCATATAATTAACTTGTTTATGTTGTTTCTATATTATTTTTTATCACTCTTAAAATTATCCCCATGTTTTATTTCATGTTTCAATGTGTTTGAATAAGTCAAGTACATCAAAGTTGTAAGAAAAGCACCATTTTGTGCTACAGGAAGATTTTCACTATTTTTAGAATCTCCAGGCTTTGGTAGTGATTATATGGGATGATAATATGTTAATTATCATGTTTAAAATGTTATTTTTATATCCTCCCATTATAAACTCATCTTATAAATAATACTCCATGAGGGTGCAGTCATAAAACATCATGCAGCCAGTTTGCTCAAAGACTATCATACACAGTCAGCTAGGTGAGCTATGCAAGGTTATAAATCACATCCATGGAGTCATAATTATGGTCTTGAAATATTTCATACATTACCATATAAAAATAAATCAATTGAATCCCTTTATTTATCATAATAAATATTGTAACAACTAATCATCAACCACCATTGCTTGGTTGAGACCATGGAATTACACCTACAGGTGCTTGCAAGGGAGAATCACATTGGAATAAGGATTTTGAAACTATTTTCAATGTCCTGTTAATGAAAATAACCCATTTGGATAGTTTCATAAGAGTATAAATCTATTCATGAGGTCTAAAATTATACACATTGTCCACACCTACACTCATTGTCTATATGTGCAAAAGCCACCTATAATTGGTACAAATAGAGGACTAAAAATGTGTGTATGGAGGTTTTAAAACACTTTGGAATTCTCCTTGAAGTCCTGACATGTTTAAGAGACCCTATAATTCATGTTTTGTATATTAAGTGTCTAGGTAAAGAGTGAGGAATCCTTCAAAGAGTGAAGTGATTGAGTTCTGGGATCAATTCCCTAAAACATGAAAACAAAGTTCCTTGATGTTGTGCTAGTATTTTTTAATAGGGGTATTAAAGGATTTGGGGCATATTAATGACTAAAAATATTATTACATACATATAAAAATATCTATGAAAAAGAATTTTGTGGGGGTGGGGGGGGTTATCATTGGAATGTGGTTGTTGAACACCTCAAAGATGCACTTTCATGCTTTGAAATCATTCAATGATATCTACAGCAATCCAAACTAAGTGGTTACTTATAGCCATGTGGTGGAGTTTTGGTGTTTAGGAATAATATCGATGAAATTATATCATTTATAAACATATTTTGGTCATTAATTGAACACCAAAGTGAATAATTAAATAAATTTGGACCTTCTAGCATGTTTATAGTCCGTACACTAAGAAATGTCTTCCTACAACCTATAACTCAGAGTTGCTTAAGGCTCACTCTTGGAAAAGTATGAAAGGATAAGGTATGTTTAATGTTTTAAGGAGATATTGAGGGAATTTCTCAAATTTATAAAGGTTTTTAGGTTGTAAACTATGAACTTCAAATCAAATTTCCCTAAGTCCATAATAGGTTGCTACAAGCATGATAGCCCTTCAAGGTACAAGTTTAAGTGGTGAGGGAAAGAAGGCTAACTTAAAATAGTGTATTAAATCTTATGGGACTAGGATGACATAAAAATACCTCATGATAATTATATTATAGTTTGATACAATGGTCTCAAGCCTAAAATAGGCCTATAAAGGATTTTCCATGTCAATATTCACTTACAGCCAGTTATGTTTGATTGTATGCAATAGTGAGCTAAAGGGTGATGATTCTTAATGACTGGTATTATCCAAAAATGACTTAAGAGGTAAAAAAACTAATAGATTATATTTTAAGATTTAAATAGGATCCATACACTATTGTCAAGTTTGGTCCATCCTAAATCACCTACAGGTATAGTGTCTTGGGTAAGAACACAGTCTATAGTTCAAGACAGTCAATTGGAGAAGTATGAAATGAGAAGTGTTGGAAGGGTATAAGATGATAAGTGTGTTTTAATTATCTCAAAAATTATTTCATAAATTTAAAGAGGATATTTATATTTTAAATTAAGACAGAGAGGGCTCTAATATTATAATACATAGTCCATATCTGGAAACCCTGCACAGTCTACCTTCATAAAAGTTTTCCTTGGATTTTATAGGGGTTTTAAGGTCAAATAACTTGATAAAAGGCCCTTTTTTATTTAAATTATCTCAAAAACTTTAATAATCCTCTCCACCATTCATTTGGGCTAAGAAAATAGGGGAAGTTCCCTCTGTTTTGTCTCAGACAGAGGGCACTTCCCTTTATACAATAAATGGAAGGTTTGAGAAGAGGTGATAAATAGATGGACCAGAATCCATATAAATATTTAAAGGACATTTTTTAATTTTTAAAACACATAATTAAAAATTATAAACACATCACATAAGTATGGAACCCAACAAGATGATCTGTACCACAAAGGTTGCAGTCAAGTTTATGAGGCATGGTTAAGCCAATTGATCAATTGGGGGTCCAACTTCATTGATAGTATTATATATGATTTAAAACATATTTTATAATGTTTATGTGATCATAAAAGAGGTTTTAAATATATTTTTATGTATGTTAATTCATTAAAAAGTTATTTTTGGACTTTAGAACAACCCAGTGTACAAGAAATGAAGAATCAAGCTCGATAGGCTAGCTTGGAGTGCTCATATCTCTTTTGATATTTTTCATGGAGGCCAATTAAGTTTATGGAAATTAATAGGGTCATTTAAAATAGTTACTTTTATATTTTTTTCATTTCCAACATTTCATCTTTATGAACAAATCTTAAGAGGGTAAAATAAGCCTAAACCCTTGCAAACCCTGGTTATAAACCTGATGAAGGAAATGGAGATGGAAATATACTCTAATGGCCTTGTTTGATCATGAAATAAATTTGAGGTTATATAATACTCTCTTAGGATACTCCCCATTCTTTTTTAATGTATGAAATTATATAGATGGAGCACAAAAATAGGGTTTTCTTGACGATTTTATGTGTTTTATAGGTTTTAGAAGGAGTTTCAAGATGCCAATCACATGGATGGTAATTTTAAGACTTAAGATAACTCCCCATGATAATTTATTTCTTTAAAAAATCTCCTAGGTGCCTACAAAAATAGCTTCATCTTAGCCACTCAAAATTAGGATAGTGATTATGATGGTGAGAAGTGTGAAAACTTCAATTGGATGGCTTTTTAAGGTGTGCCTAAGTAGTCTAAGGCCATGAAGAGTCTTAAAAATTGTCATGCACTCCCTCCCATGGATTTTCATGGAAAAATAAATCCAATTTTGAGGCCAATTGTGAGGGGTGACTAAAAGAAGAGTTTTCTTAGAGTGAAGGTAGTGATAGCTCATTTTTATATGATTCCATATGACCAAGACTAAAACTAATACATGAAGAGGCATGTCTACAACCCTTCCCCTTCATTAAAATCATTGTAACTATCCATAATCAGTTTTGGGATGTTAAAATATGGATAAATCATGAAGTTAATTTTTTGAGCCAGAATGAGAACTTCTACACCACATTTTAAAAGTTTCATGACTTGGGGTGACACTTCAGCTTCCTAATCTTGCATGGCTCATTTCACATCTTATTCTCATGCATATGTGACTCTTTTTATTATATTTACAAGTGTGCTTGTGACCTTTGGACTTCTCTCTTCTCCTCTCTCTCTCTCTCAAGTTCTATAAGAACTAGCCATTTTGACCATTGTAAACTATGCTCCATCTGAGTATGGAAAATCCATACTCATTTCCATACCATGTATCAATAAAGACTACTAATTTTTACCTCTTTCATGACTATTCATAGTGTTCTTTATTTAGATTATTTATCTTTTTTAGTGATAATTTTTTTTTCCTTAGCATTTTGTCTCATTCTCTTACCTATTTTTAGTTGGAAAGCTTCTTCTTGTAGGTCATGTGAAGTGTTATAGGGAGTGTCAAGGTTAAGTGAGTTATCCTATTCAATAGTGTCATTATAGACCTCTTGTCTAGTCCTCCTAGCCTGAACATTAATCCATAACCTCATAATGAAATATTGATGTGAGAAGATGCAAATTGGAGAAGTGTATGTTTGGTTAGTCCCTTGTTCTCATGTGTAACATTTAGTTGGTTGGTAGTCATAAACTAATTTTGTGTATCACCTCCTTTAGGATAGTTTACTTCAATTTTCTCTCTCCCTTTTTCCTCACAAGCATAGGTTTAGTATTGGTCTACAAGTGGTATATCAAGGGAGTTATCCCTATATAGACATTCACCTCATTCTTAAGTTCACCCATAGCCTAGAGGTGTTTCAATTGTGCCACTTGGATGAAGAGAGCTAAAACATCTCCTCAAAGGGTGAAAATCCAAGTGACAATAGTTTTTGGCATACATGATGGGACTCTTAGTCTAAGAAGTTGAAAGATTGTTGGTGTTGTCTTTCAACACGTCTACATTTGGAGGCATCTATCTAAGCATCAATGGTGAATCTGAAGTTACATCAACTGTTCAAGAAGCTCAAGTATTCCTTTTGAATATTGTTCATAATCATTCCTTGTGTTCTTGCTTCCTAATGAATTTTCATGGTTGACTTTGGTGTTGAGTATTATTTTACACAAGTTGGTGAGTTTTATCAAGCAAATGGAATTCCTTATCATCCCTATCATGATCCTTACTAGCTCTAATATTATCCTTGTCAACCCTTTCATGAAGTGTATCAGCCCTAAAATCAGCCTTATCCATATCTTGCTCCTAGTCAACCTAGTAACTTCTCTATTTAGTCTATTTCCACTTTCAAATAAACTCTTTTGGGATATGATAAGTATATGTTAGATCTTGACACATTAAAGGGACATGGTCAAGATGTTCCTAGTCATCTTATTCATAAGGTGAGATATTAATTATATATGGTTAAAAGAGAGTGGACACCCATTGAGAGATCCAATTGGCAAAGGCTCACAAGTGAGATGTTAGATGTGAGTGGCCTCATTTCATCCTTGGAAGATAGGCTAAAAATTCATGAGAATTAGCCTCACCAAACCTATCATCCTTCATATCCACTTCCCAAAGATTGCTATCAATCCTACTTTATCCTTATACATGAGCCCAATCAAGATTATCAAAGCCATCTTTTTCCTAATCAATTAGAAGAGAGAGTTGGGGAGGCAAACCTTGTTTTTGAAGCAAATATTGATAAATAGATTGAATTCACTAATAGGTAGATGTAGCAATCCATATCATCAGTAAAGGAAATGTAATTTAATCCCTCATTGCCCTCTCCAATCACATCCCCACATCAAGAAGAGACTCTTAGATATGAGACTCCAAGTTGGAGACAAGGTGGAGAATCCAATCTTAAAGAGATCCCAAGTTGCTTGATCACTTCATCCACTATTAAAATTTCATCACCACCTCAAGAAGAGACTCCTAATCCTAACATCTTAATCTAGAATGAGATAATGTAATCATGGGGAAATAAAGAGAATAGAAGTCTTGATAAAGAGTGTGAAGTCAAGAAATAACTTGATCCTATGCAAGTCCCTCCCACCCTTCGTTAAGAGACTTCTTGTCTTCCATGTCAGCCCTCTTGTACTCCTTATCCTCATGATGATTCCTATAAACTTCAAGAGATAATTTTCCAAGAGAACCTAACCAAGCAGATTGAAGAGTTAGAGTTGAGAATCAAATTGTCAAGTCAAGGTGTGACAGAAGGTTTAGACCCAAAAGAAGATCATATGCATACACACACCCCATCTAACCTCCTCAAGAGAGTATTCAATATAAATTAGATGTGAATGAATTGATTATCAAATAGAAGAAATAAAATTAATCTATTTTATCCAAAGGTCTACCTCCCTTTCCTCAATAGCTTCCAATAGGATCCCTTATAATGTATTTTCAATCTGATTTTGAGTCCTATGTTCCACCTCCACCAACTAGTTCATCTTTTCCTTACCCCATCACCCTTTGTCTTGATGGACCTATTGTATGGGAACCTAAAGAGGATAATTTAGTATAGGAAAATTTAGAACTCATGCTTAAAGAAATTACAACTCCTTGGTAGCCTTATTGGGCTAAGGCATGTGATTTTAAGATGCCTTGTCTTGGCATCACCAAAAAGGAGAAGGAGATTTAGGATATTTCAGCCCTTAAGAACCAAAATCAGGTTATTATAGCTGAGATACAACTTAAGAGCCCTCAATAGGTCCTAAATTCTAAGGAAGAGGTGAGTCCTTGTGTTGAGTCTTCTTGTTTGGTTGATAATGAAGAATGTCTTCCTTGTGTCAAAGAAGAAGTCTTGGATGAAGTCCCTTTGGATTATAAATAAGAGGATGAAGGAGCTTCTCTTATTTTTCCCCTTCATGATGTTAATCAAAAATAAGATGAGGACTTGTGGCAGTAATTTGAAAACATTTGCATTGAGTTTGAATCTCTCAAGAGGTCTACAAATTCCTTAGAGTTGATTACAAGTGATGGTAAGCAAGATGACATTTTTTTAAATGTCATAGAAGAGCCAAAGCAAAGTTCACCTCATCCTTTAGAGGTAAAAATAAGCTTCTATTGGCCTCAATCTTTCAAGGAACAAGAAATCATTCCTCTTGAAACCATGCCTACAAAGAAGATGCAAGTTCGTAATGAGATGAAGAGTGGCATCAATATGAGGTATGTGTACAAGGCCAAGAGGAATATATTTACAATGGGGACCTATATGAAGATGATATACTTGAAATAATAACAATTTAAGTTCCAATAAATAGGTTTGATCCATCATGTATCCAATCCAAAGAGCAACATGCTTGGCTCTATGATTCATCTCATGAAGAAGGAGATGTAATAAACTTTCCTTTTGATCCTTGAAAGGGAGGTATGATTAATTATTAGTTGTACATAGTGGTTTGTTTTTTAATTTCCCTAAGTGATTTGAGCATATGTATGATGTCTTGTTAATTTTTTTGCTTCATTTGTGTGTGTCCTTTGTTTTGTGTGATTAAGGTAGTCAATTGGTCTTGTCTTGATCAAGCATGGTTTTCAAGTGGTCAAAATCCTCTTGTTATGTTTTAGACTATAGATGACTCCTTAATCCCAATGGAATAATAAGGCTACTAGTGTAGTTAGCATAACAGGTATGCTACCCCTATGAGTCACTAATTTATTAACCAAATTTGACCCTGCAAGTCAAATTAAGACCCCTATAGGTAAAAACTTGGTATTTATAGGTTTATAAGGGGTTTAATATTATTTCATAGGGTGTATTATAATACATTTGATGTCATTTCATGTTATATTATCCTTGGTCATTAGTCATCTTAGTCCTTATGTTCTTTTGAGTCATTTTGAGGGTCAAAATGAGAATAAAATGAGTTGTACAAACCCCTTAGGATTTTTTTAAGGTTTAAAAATGGTTATTTCACATGTCATGTGTCCTATTATTCCTTAATCAATTTTTCATAACTGAAAAGTGGTAGGTTATTCAGAAAGAAAGGTAGTTTTCTTTAAAAAGGGAAGAGTTTGGTGCTTGTACGGCCCACAAGGGAGGGTGACATGTGGGATAAGGTCATGAGATGACTCTTCAGCTTTATTAGATTCATTTTCATGCTTGAATTACTCTAGGAGTGTCAAAATTGAGCTAAACCCATTATGCTCCTTTTTCACCCTTCCATGCACACAAAACTAGTCAACAAGTTTGTACTTGGTATGGTCATCAAGAGAGGTTTTAGGAAAATCTATCTTTGGGGTGTTTTATACACTTATTAAAATTCCATTTTATTTTTGGTTGTAGAATAATTGTGACCTATACTTTATGAATCATTCCTAAAAATTTGACCTATCCAATTTGTTTGTTAATTTGTGCACCCTATAGGTTTTTCCTTGGTTTGGACAAGTCCATATAATTAACTTGATAATTTATTTTTAAAATTATGTTGACTCCCTTATAAAATTATCCCCATGCTTGGTTTCATGTTTCAAGGTGTTTGGATAAGTCAAGTACACCAAAGTTGTGAGAGAAGCACCATTCTATGTTGCAAGCAGAAATTCACTATTTTTAGAATCTCTAGGCTTTGGTAGTGATTATAGGGTATGGTAATAGTGTTAGGTTGTGGAGCTAAAAGCTTCACTGATGCAAACAGGAGAAGGAGGTTACTGAGGGTTGCTGAGTTGCAGAGAAGTTGGGGTCGGTCTGATCAGCCGACATCGGCAGGATAGCAGAGAGAAGCAACCGACGTCGGTCATTTATCGGCCGACGTCGGTCACCTCCAGGCAAATAGGGACCGACGTCGGTCGCCTGTGTGGTTCGACTGCGAGCTTATTATGGGCAGTTAGCTAATGAACCAAGTGTTTGCATGATTAGATCTATTTTTAGACTGAGAGCTGCGGATCTAATTATTGTAATTAGATGTCTAATTATTGTTTGATGAGTTCTATATAATAGACTCATGGTTGTATTGGAAAAGTGTTCTAGTTTGAGTTGAGCAAAGTTTGATCTTTCTATGTGTGAGATGAGCAAGGGTGTTCCTCCTAGTTCCACAGCAGTACCAAGGTGGGTACTGGATTGGAGAGCCAGCTGGGTTCTTCAGGAGTGTAGGATCTTGGTCACAGGTGCATGGCCTATATAAGAGATCTACATGGTAAGTAAGATCATTGATCTGCAGGTGTGTGTGTGTATGCGAGGTTCAGACAGAGATCAGCGGTTGGCCAGGGTCCAAGGTGACAGCAACACAACAAGGAGTAGTATCAGGCAGGATCTACTTGGAGTACAGGTGTGTACTCGGATAGAGCAAGAGGAAGGCAAGGGAGTTCCTTCCATAAGTATGGTCTGTTGAATTGCAGGTTGTTGCAGGTTCATGGGAGATCTACTTGAAGTACTTTGAATACTTGTGGAGTGCGTGGAGCACTTGTGGTGTGCGTGAAGCACAGGAGGTGAACACCAACTCTGTGTTTGAGTTGGGTGTTGGGACCTGAGGAGAGAGAGCTTTGAGGGAAGATTTACTGTTTATCATCTAGAGGTGTGGGAGCCCTAGAGGTGTGTAAGGAAGAAGAACTGTGGCAGTCTTCTTTGTTGTATTTCCTTCTGTAAGAGTTATTAATACAATTGGTGTATTGTCTCTCATATGCTGTGTTATTCTGAATTCTAGTTACTTGGTGAATCTGGTTATTTCCGCATATTATAGTTGCTTGGTTTGGTAATCAATTGTATGCTTCTGGTGTTGTCGCTTCTTGACAAGTGGTATCAGAGCCTTGGTTGTAGGTTCTTAGCTTGATACTGACAAGTGGTATCAGAGCTAAGGTTGCAGGAAGCAGGGTTGTTTTTGGTTACAGGTCACTCTCAGGGGTTTCTGATCGAGTGGGAGTAGAGCAACGGCAGATCAAAGTAAGCTAAGAATGGAGGAGTTGAAAAGCACAGACGGTCACTCACGGTCCGATGGAAAGAAAGAGCAGGTAAAAGCAGATTGTTGGTTGGTAGCAGATCAGCATGAAGAAACTAAAGAAGCAGATGTTGCAGGTGTTATTACACAGGATGCTCTGGGAGGTTTCTTGGATAAAGTTGAATCTTGGATAAAAGATTCGGTTGCCTCTTTCCATGCACCCAGGTAGAGGAGCTGGTAAGCCTTGCCAAAGAATTGGCAAAGGGGAAGTGAAGCTGAAATTGCAGGCGGCCAACACACGGGTGTTGATGAGGGTCATGTAGGTCCCAGGTTTGGAGATATGGCTAATTTCTTCAGAAAGATTGGGTGATGAGAGATGCACAAGAACTCTCACAGCGGTAGCACTTGAATTAGCTGGTGGTAAGAAAATAGGTACACTTTATCTACTTGTTTATATTTGATTCTTCTTCTGTTGTGGAGACGTGGCTTCGTAGGCTTGGTCACATGAGCAGGAAGGAGATGCATGTTCTTAAGCGGAAGACAGATATATTTGACAGGGTTAAGCATTGGAAAGCCTTGGTGTTCTTGGAGGAGATGGCGGATAGAGTTCAGTGGATGAGGCTGGATACATCTGAGCAGGGTAGTTTGGACATGGAGATTGATTCAAAGGAGCTCGCGGGTAAAAATTCATCACTCACAGGGGAACACAGATACCGATGTCAGTCAGGAGGGTCGTCGAACAGACAGGTGCCGATGTCGGTCATGTGCAAATCGAAGCCGGTAGTGTCAGGCAGAGTAAGACCGACATCGATCAGGGGGACCGACGTCGGTCAGGGGGACCGACGTCGGCAGTAGGTAAGACTGATGTCGGTCATGAGGACCGACGTCGGTAGAAGGGACACCAGTGGTTGCAGGTTGGTAGTCAGGGATAGGCGCATGGGAACTAATGTCAGTCGGATGCAGACTGTGGGGTGGCCGAGGTCGATCACTGTAACGAATTTTGGGTGGACAGCATGTTGTTAAGGAGTCTCAAACACCCATATGGAGGACTAAAGGCGTGAGTAGGCCCTCAAATTCGTGTTCCTCTTCTTCATACTTGTTGCTGGTTATAGAGCAGGAAGGATCCAGGAAATAGGTGAGAGCATGGCAGGGATTATGATGCAGAACCAAGCGGGAGTTCTGGTAGGTTTGCCAGCTGGATGAAAGCACAGAGACAAATGGATGCCTTAGTAGAAGAATAGAGAGAACGGATATGTGAGATGGAAGACCAGGACATACGGTCTTGAGGAGCTGCAGGACAGTGGTACAGGTTTTGACAGGTGGAGGACAAAGCATGACTCTAGTCAATGTCAGGGTAACTACTATGGTTTGACTTACCAGGGGGATGGTGATTGCAACATCATTCTGTTGCTGTATGTGGATAGTATGCTAGCTAGCAGGGGTATACATACAGGGTTTTGCTGAGCTAAGGGTAAGATTAGTTCAGTGGCATGTCAGGAGGAGTTTGGAGCAGCGGAATTCTTTGACATGGGAGACATGGAGATCACAGGTAGATTTTGTCTCCAGTGGGAGCTGATGTGAATCAAGTGTTGGCGAGGTTCCAGATGGAGAGCTGGAGCACACTAAGGGCTAGACAGGTACAGTGTCTAAAATCACATGAGGTCTGGTATGACCTGAGTTTTTCCATGCAGTGGGAGCTGTCAGAGTTAGGAGCCAATTTGGGGAAGTGGGTTCTCAGGTTTTTTGAGAGGGACCAGCAAGGTGTTGCTATGCAAGGTCAGGACTTCACTACAGGTGTTGTAGGTTCGGATGTGGCAGGGTACTCAGATGACAGGTGGTACATCACAGGTTGTGTGGTGGGTTGTCTTCAGGATTGAGCTTGAAGAGGGATACAAACCACGAAATAGATTAGATGGGGTACAGGTACAGGTACAGTGCAGCTGTTTATCTCCAAGTGGGAGATTGTTAGGTTGTGGAGCTAAAAGCTTCACTGATGTAAACAGGAGAAGGAGGTTGCTGAGGGTTGCTGAGTTGCAGAGAAGTTGGGGTCGGTCTAATCAGCCGACATCGGCAGGATAGCAGAGAGAAGCAACCGACATCGGTCATATATCGGCCGACATTGGTCACCTCCAGGCAAACAGGGACCAACGTCGGTCGCCTGTGTGGTTCGACTGCGAGCTTATTACGGGCAGTTAGCTAATGAACCAAGTGTTTGCATGATTAGATCTATTTTTAGACTGAGAGCTGCGGATCTAATTATTGTAATTAGATGTCTAATTATTGTTTGATGAGTTCTATATAATAGACTCATGGTTGTATTGGAAAAGTGTTCTAGTTTGAGTTGAGCAAAGTTTGCTCCTTCTATGTGTGAGGTGAGTAAGGGTGTTCCTCCTAGTTCCACAGCAGTACCAAGGTGGGTACTGGATTGGAGAGCCAGCTGGGTTCTTCAGGAGTGTAGGATCTTGGTCACAGGTGCATGGCCTATATAGGAGATCTACATGGTAAGTAAGATCGTTGATCTACAGGTGTGTGTGTGTGTATGCGAGGTTCAAACAGAGATCGGCGGTTGGCCAGGGTCCAAGGTGACAGCAACACAACAAGGAGCAGTATCAGGCAGGATCTACTTGGAGTACAGGTGTGTACTCGGATAGAGCAAGAGGAAGGCAAGGGAGTTCCTTCCATAAGTATGGTCTGTTGAATTGCAGGTTGTTACAGGTTCATGGGAGATCTACTTGAAGTACTTTGAGTAATTTTGGAGTGCGTGGAGCACTTGTGGTGTGCGTGAAGCACAGGAGGTGAACACCAACTCTGTGTTTGAGTTGGGTGTTGGGACCTGAGGAGAGAGAGCTTTGAGGGAAGATTTACTGTTTATCATCTAGAGGTGTGGGAGCCCTAGAGGTGTGTAAGGAAGAAGAACTGTGGTAGTCTTCTTTGTTGTATTTCCTTCTGTAAGAGTTATTAATACAATTGGTGTATTGTCTCTCATATGCTGTGTTATTCTGAATTCTAGTTACTTGGTGAATCTGGTTATTTCTGCATATTATAGTTGCTTGGTTTGGTAATCAATTGTATGCTTCCGGTGTTGTCGCTTCCTGACAAATAGGTTAATTATCACACTTATAATGTTATTTTTATCTCTTACCATTCCAAATCATACTCCATCAGGGTGTAATCATAAAAAATCATGCAACCAATTTTCTTAAAGACTGTCATACACAGTCAGCTAGGTGAGTTATGCAAGGTTATAAATCACGTCCATGGAATCATAATTATGGGCTTGAAATATTGAATACATTCCCATATCAAAATAAATAAATTTGATCCCTTTTATTTGCATAATTAAGACTTTAACAACTAATCATCAACCACCATTACTTGATCTGCACCGTAGAATTGAACCTACAGGTGCTTGCAAGGGAGAATCACACTGGAATATGGATTTTGAAACTATTTTCAAGGTCCTAATTACAATAACCCATTTGGATAATTTGAGAATATTCCAAATCTATTCATGAGGTCAAAAACTATACACATAGTCCACACCTGCACTCATTACTTGTATGTGCAAAATCCACCTATAATTGGGACTAAGATAGGCCTAAAAATGTGTGTATGGAGGTTTTAAAACACTTTAGAATTATCCTTGAAGTCCTAAAATGTTCAAGATACCATAGCATGCATTATTTTTATGTTAATTAATTAGGTAAAGAGTGATGAATCCTTCAAAGGGTGAAGTGATTGAGTTCTGGGATGAAATCCACAAAACATGAAAATAGATTTCCTCGAGTTGGTATTTTATAAGAGTGGTATTAAATGATTAGAGACATATTTACTAAACCTAGTAGTACCTACATATGACAATATCCATGTAAAAAATTTTTTTGGGGGGGAGAACATCAGTGGCAGGTGGTTGTTGAACACCTCAAAGATGCACTTTCATGCTTTGAAATCATTCAGTGATATCTACAGCAGTCCAAACTAAGTGGTTACTTATAGCCATGTGGTGGAGTTTTGGTGTTTTGGACTAATAAATGTGACCTTATTTCATTTATAAACATATTTTGGCATTAAGTTAACATCAAAGTGAACCACTGAATAAATTTGGACCTTCTAGCACACTTCCAGTCTATACACTAAGAAATGTCTTCCTACAGCCTATAACTCAGAGTTGTTTAAGGCTCACTCTTGGAAAAGTATGAAAGGATAAGGCATGTTTATTATTTTAAGGAGAGATTTAGGGACTTTTTAAAATTTACAAACGTTCTGAGGTGGTCAAGTATGATGAACTTCAAGTCAAATTTCCCCAAGTCCCTAATAGGCTACTACAGTCATGCCAACCCTTCAAGGTACAAGTTTAAGTGGTGAGGGAAAAAAGGATAACCTTGAAATAATGTATTGAATATTATGAGACTATGATGACATAAAAATATCTCATAATAATTATATGATAGGTTGAGAAATGGTATCAATCCTAAAATAGGCCTACACAGGATTTTCTAGGCTAATATTCACCTACAACCAGTTGTGTTTGACTGTATGCAACAATGAGCTAAAGGGTGATGATTCTTAATGACTAGTATTTCTAAAACATGATTTAAGATTTATAAACAACTAATATATTATATTTTAGGTTTTAAATAGGCTCCATACATTATTTTAATTCTAGTCCATCCTAAACCACCTACAAGGACAGTGCCTTGGGTAAGAACACAATATGTAGTTCAAGACAGTCAATTGGAGAAATATGAAATGAGAAGTGTTAGAGGGATATAAGATGATAAATTTGTTTTAATTATATCCAAAATTATGTAATAAATATCAAGAGTCTCTTTATATTTTAAGGTAAGAGAGAGAGGGCTCTAATATTGCAATACACAGTCCATATCTGGAAACCCTACACAATCTACCTTCATAGAAGTCTGCCTTGGATTTTGAAGGGGTTTTGAGTTAAAATGACATGATGAAAGGATAATTTTTTGTTTTGGATGTTTCATATAAGGATGGAAACCAATAATATTCTCTAGACCACAAAGGTTGCAGTGAGATCTATGAGGCATGGTTAAGCCTAGTGCTTAATTGGGGGTCCAACTTCAATTATAGCCTTACTCATGATTTTAAAACTATTGTATCATGTTTATTGGATCATAAAATAGGTTTTAAATCTATTTTTATGTAGTTAAAGTCATGAAAAGGTTTTTTTTTTACTTTAAAACAACCCAGCCTATAGGAAATGAAGAATCAAGCTCGATAGTCTATTTGGGAGTGCTCATATCTCTTTTGATGATTTTCATGGATGAAAATGAATTTTATGGAGGTTAATATGGTCCTTGAACATCATTAATTTGATATTTTTTGAATTTCCAATGTTTCATCTTTATGAACAAAGCTTAAGAGGGTAAAACAAGCTTAAACCCTTGCAAACCCTGGTTATAGACCCGATGAAGTAAATAGAGATGGAAAGATACTCTAATGGAATATTTTGAATATAAAATTAATTATATTTTGTATAATAATATCTCAAGATACTCCCCATTATTTTTTACTATATGAAATTATACATATGGGATACAAAAATAGGGTATTCTTGTCCTTGTTATGTCTTTTACAGGTTCTAAAAGGAGTCAAAAGATTTAAATCAAATGGAGGGGAAGATTAAGACTTAATATAACTCCCCATTATATTTTATTAATTAAAAACAAATTTTAGGCTCCCCAAAAAATAGATTCATCTCAGCCAGTCAAAATTGACATAGTGAGCATGATGGTGAGAAGTGTGAAAACTTCAAGTGGATGGATTTTTAAGGTGTTCTTGAGGATTATAAGGCCATGGAGAGTCTTTAAAATTTTAATCCAATCCCTACCATGTATTTTCATGTAAAAATAAATCTAATTTTTAGGATAAATGTGAGGGGTGACTAAAACAGGAGTTTCTTAGAGTGTAGGTAGTGATAGCTCATTTCCAAATGATTCTAGATGACCAAAACTGCAACCAATACATGGAAGGAATGTATAAAACCCTTCCCATTCATTCCAATAATCATACATATCCATAATTAGTTTCAATATGTTCAAATATGGCTAAATCATAAAGGTAGTTTTTTGAGCCAGAATGAGAACTTCTACACCACATTTCAAGAGTTTCATGACTTGGGGTGACACTTGTGTTTCCTGACCTTGCATGATTAATTTAAAATATTATTCTCATGAATATTTATCTCCTTTTATTATCTTAACAATTGTCCTTGTGACCTTTTTACTTCTCCTCTCTCTATCTCAATTTCTATAAGAACTAGCCTTTTTGGCCATTGTAAACTATGCTCCACCTAAGAATGGTGAAGCCCTACTCATTTGTATACCATGGATCAATAAATACTACTTATTTTTACCTCTTCCATGGATATAAATAGTATGTTTTACTTATATTATTAATATTAATTAATGATAACTCTTGTTTCCTTAGCATGTTATCTCATTCTCTCACCTATTTACAGTTAGAAAGCTTCTTCTTGCAAGTCATGTGAAGTGTTCTAGGGAGTGTCAAGTTTGAGTGAGTTATAATATTAAATAGTATCATCATATACCACTTGTTTATTCCTCCTATCCTAACCATTCATCCATAACCTCATAATAAAATATTGATGTGAGAAGATGCAAATTGGAGAAGTGTATGTTTGGTTAGTCCATTGTTCTCATGTGTAACATGCAGATGGTTGGTAATCATCAACTAATTTGGTGTATCACCCCATTTAGGATAGTTTAATTTAAATTTAATCTCTCCCTTTTCCCTCACAATCATAGGTTTAGTATTGGTATATAAGTGGTACATCAAGGGAGATATCCCTATCTAGAGATTTACCTCATTCTTAGGCTCACCCACATCCTAGAGGTGTTTTAATTGTGCCACTTGGATGAGGAGAGATGATACATCTCCTCAAAGGGTGTAAATTTAAGTGACAATAGTTAATATAACCCCTACTTGTGTAGGTAACATCATCACCCCTAGTATCATCCTTATTAATCTCATCACCAACCTACTATTAACTGTGCCTATGAGGATCTCTTTTAGAACCTTGTAGCCCCTTGCATGCATGTTATTCCCCTTCCTACTCCAATCCTTAAACCTACCAAATTTAATGGGACTTGGGATGTTAGTCCCATATATATTATCATGTCATTTATGATGGTGTGTATGTATTAATAACAAGATGAACAAATGAATTTGAAGCTTTTTATTCATTCCCTATGAGCTAAATCTCTAGTTTAGTTCCAAAACCTACCACAAGATTCTCTTTATAGATTCCAACACCTTATAGATGACTTCCTTCAATAATTAAATATCTATAGAATATTTTACCTAAACATTCAATCACTCACCTCCATGGTTTAGGTCAAGGGTGATTCTAACGTTGACTTTGTGCATAGGTGGCATTCAGTTATCCATACATGCAGGATAAGGTTCACAAATGATCAGCTCTATGACATGTTCATGCGAGCATTGAGGTAGGAGCTTCACCTTGATGTCCTTAAACATGAACCCACCTCTTACGATGAATATGTTAACAAATGTCTAAATATTAAATTATTTGAGGTGCATGCAAGCATTTATTCTGAACTAACTTTAAATTCATCCTCCCTGCACGATTGTAACTATAATATGATAAATAATGACATCATTAATTTTCCTATGAAGATTAAGGACAATAAGGATGGCCATGATGTCAATCATATAAGTAAGAATCCAACTAAAATTAAATCCCCTAAAATAGTGCAAGAGGGTAGTGGATAAAGTATCCCTATGAAGCTTCCAAGTTATTCAAGTTTCACCAAATGAAGGGCCATTCATCTTAGATAAGGAATATGTTGCCTATAAATATGGTTCCAAGACCTCATCAAGTCCTCAAAGTTTTACATTCATATATCCCAATCACAATTTTGATGTGTTCAAGGAGCCTCTTCTTGAACATGATAAGGAAAATAAAACAAAGAATAAGAAGAATAAATCAAAGGTTAAGGCCCATCATCTCCATCTCACTCTTCTCCTTTTAGTTTCTCTTATTAAGCTAACTCAAAAGGGAAGGCAAAGTGTGACAGTAATAAGGTCATTTTTTTTATTGACATAGGCTCTAATTGGTATGAATGATTTTTCAAGATATGCTTGGGTCAAGAAAGAAACCCTATAGGAGAGACTATTAGTGTAAGGCCTATATCCTCAACCACAAGAATGATAAACCCTAAAGTTAGATTTAACTTTTGGTGCAATACCCCTCCCTAAACTAGATAGTGTCCTTACTCTATCATAGAGGATTTAAAGTCCCTCTCTACTAGAATATCCATCTAGGACCTTCTTCACCTTTTCCCTGAGTAAAGGGGATGCAGCTTTGATGAGCTTGGTCTCTCTCATGAGATTCCACTAGAGGATGACATGGAGGTTTGGTTTAAATTTGACATCCCTGATCACCCTTGTCTTCCTACATTTTCTTTGACCCCACCTCATTTCCAAATGCTTTTGTTATTATAAAGATGGATAAGTTATCACTCTACATTGAGACCTTAATTGATGATTACTACATCAATATATGTATCATTGATGATGGATTTGCATTGAATAACATTCCCTTATATATGTTTGATAATCTAGGCATTCACCATAAGAAGCTTTCAAACGCTCACTACAACTATGTTAGTTTAGATAATGATATAGTTACATTGGTGGGAAAGGTGAAACTTTACATCAAATTTAGAGCTAATATAATTAGTATTGCATTTTATGTGTTATACTTAGATCTCTTATACAATATGATCCCTGGTCATCTAGGAGTTGATGCCATGTAAGTTATCACATCAACAAAATTTACTATGCTCTAATTTATGTATTAAGTTGAGGTTCAAACCTTAGAGACAAACCCAAATCCTTGGGCATTATTATATGTTAATATGAATCCCTCTAATGAGGCTTTGAGTGTCTCCTCATGGGGCCTTGTAGTTTCACCCAAGGCTCCTGCCATTGAATTATTATTCCTTAAGGATGAATGGTTTGACCCTATTGATTATCAATCAACATTTACTCCTATTATTCCTATTGTGCATTCTCTAATTCCTCCTCTTTATTCTAGGCATCAAGATGGATATTCACTCTTGGGATACCTCTTCTGATAATTTTCCCTGAATATCAAACCTCTCCCTTTATCATGATTGTCCCATCATGGCATTGGTACTCTCAATGCCTCTCTTGATAAGGCTATTAGAGTTATTGAGTCAAACCTTGAGTGTTATTTTGTCCATTTTACATCATGCAACCTAGTCAATGAGAGTAAGTCTTAAAATAGGCTCATGATTATGTGTCACATTTTCCACCACCCTCTTACTCATCTAGGTCAAATATCTCATTCACTTAAAATAAACCCACCTCCATAATTATCACATTTTAGGTCATGACTAGTGAACCTCAGGATTGAGATGTTTAATTTCCTTCCTCCCACATTTTCCCCTTTATTTGTCCTATTTCCAGGCCTACCCAAGGATTGTATTCACCTCTAGAGGGCAAGCCATGACCTATCAGGCTCAATAGCAGTTTGCCTCAAGGGTATTCTATTAGTTAGGGGCATGGATGGATGGTCTAGACCACTATTTTTTGATAACATATAGCCTAGCCTTGGCCTAGGTCAATTGTTTTACCTGATAACTAGCAACATAGGTTGTGGGCATTTAGGCAATCCCTAGGTCTTGTCATAACTCCCATCTAAACCTATATTTAGAAACTTGTTTGTCCCCAAATATGATGCTTACCCTCCCAAATTATTTCATTTTTCCTCCATCCATCCATGCTTTCAAACAAATCCTAATGAAAATACCCAAAACCCACAAAATTGAAAAAATATGGAAATTGACAGTTAGAGGACTTACCTAAACCATGATGTTCACTCTTCGTGTGATCTTGTGTGTCTAAATATCCTTGGTGTGGTTATTTGGGCTCTATAATATCTCCTATGGTTAGTTTTAGGGTGAAAATGACTTGGACAAGATATTTTACACTCTTTTTACCCTCTCACTCTCTCTCTCTCTTCATGTCCTTTTTTGGTCCATTATGGGTAGGTTCCTTGTCATTGTTAGGAGAGTCATTAAACCTTTATTTTATGGGTTTTTTCTAATTATATACATAATGGTGACCTCTATTTCACTCCTTAGGCATGCTTGTAACTATTTTGAGACCATCATATTCTCTTGGACTTTCCCAATCTCTTGGCCTTTTTGGTCTATGTACTTCTCATATACACCTAGGATAGAAGTATATTTGTGTGCTTTATTTAGTTAGTAGTATCCTTAATTGCTTGTAATTAATCCCCTAATGACTCCTTCCTCTTTCATCATGGTCTATATAGGTGTGTAGGTTCATGGTTGTATTTTCTTTGGACTTTCTCTAGTCTTCTCTGACTACTCTTCATCTTGTACATAACTCCTACCACCCTTATTCACCTCTCATTACATCCAAAATTTCTCACCTCCATGATTTTAGCTTGGTTACATTCTTCATCTCCCATATGAAACTTTATTTTTTTGCACCATATTGAGCTAGACCCTTTATAGTGGTATCTTGCATCCTTGACCCTCATCATGGTGCACCATTCAGTGGTGATCCATACCAATGGTGGTAATCAAGGAAACATAGGACCCACCACTACATCTTGGATTATCAATGACACATGTGGCCATGAGCTTGTTGTAGTTGGTTATTTCCTCACCAACAAGACAAATAATGTTTTTGAGTATCACATGACTATCAGATCCCTAATTGATGCTTGTGTATTAGGCACATGTTATGTGCATTTTTTTTCTCACTCTTAATTGTGTCTTAGCTCATCAGGGTATATAACATCCTTATCTATGAGGTTTTACCGCTCTTTGAGGTGGTGCATGATTTTCTCTCCTCTTTTAAATAATTATAGATCTCCCACATCCCTTGTGTAGAGAACACTAGAATAGACACTCTGGTGAATATAATATTGAATTTTCTAGTTTAATGTCACTTTTTATCCCTTATATTTAGGAACTTGAGCTGGAACTAGGATTAGATTGTGTAGGGTTTACACTAGTACCCATTGGATTGCATAGTAGACTATTCTTCTACTAGCATTCTGATCAAGTAAGTGCACATAATGTTCTTTTTTTTCCTTTTTCCTATTTCTTTCTTATTTTTATGTAACTTCTAGGTATTACATAGCACCCCTTATTATATTGAACACTAACTACATGTACCTCAGGGACATATGTAATTATGATTCATATGACCCTAATCCTCTTGATGATTACATATCTTCTCATCATGAATACTACCATCGTTATGAGTCCTATTTGATCCTACCCAAACACTTGGAGAGATCCCCATTCCATTGTGCACCCATATGGACCTTCCCCACACTCTATCAAAGCTCCCACACCTTGCATGACCCTATCTGTGTACCCCAGAGACCCTTAGAGAGATTGGACAGCCTAGGCCATAAAATTTTGAAAAAAACCATGGCCTAGGCTACGTATTTTTGGCCAAAATTTTATAGCTTAGGTCATAAATCTTCTAGATTATGGATTTTTGTGTTATTTCTATTGTTAAATGGTAAAAAATGGCCACTTTTGGGTAAATCCAAGCCTTGGGCTACCCTAATTGACTTGAAAATATTCATTCCAAACCCTTACCTTCACTCTTTGGGCTCTGATGATATTCTTATTTCTCTCTTGATTCATTCTTGATCATTGAGATCCCATTGTGGATTTTTTCTCTTCCTTGGATAGAGGTTCAAATACACACTTGTTGAGTTAGATACACCATTGTTTTTCCCAATTTTTCTTTCTTCACTTTTTCATACTCTTGTCTCCTTTAGTTAGAATTGCACTTAATTTATGCACTTAGATTGGCTTCCATACCACCTATTTGTTCCTAATTCACCTTCTCTCCTTACTTGATGACATTATATTTGACAAGGATCTACGTGGAAGCTAAGTCTTCCTCCATTCTGGATCAAACTTGGACTCACTATTTGTAGATTACTTGCATTATGTTTGAGCATGATCTAAGGGCATCTTACTTTCAAGGTGAAACCATTTTAGTCAGTGTAGTTTAGTGTATTTTATAGGGTTAGAGATTACATGTTAAGGTTAGATTTCATTCTAAACAAGTTTTTAGCTTAGATTTTAGAATTATACATGCATTTCCCTTTAGAAAACATCTTTAATTTGAAATCATCTTTTATTTCCATATGGTTGCATGCTTCTGAATCATTTTTTATGCTTGGTAGTGTTTACTTTTTTAGATAGCTTTACTTTCATGTTCATTTAACATTGTTTCTTTACTTGATCTACTTGTTTTATTATGGTTACATTAGTTAGAGATGCATGTTCCTTTGTGCACTTGATCATGTTATCCCTAACCTAGTTTATAATTTAGTCTTTTGCCTAATGTAAGCTAACAAACCAAATAGCTACCTTAGACTTCTAGTGGCTTCCTACATCCTTTAGCCTAGTAGGTATTTGCTTAGTACCTTTAGTACCCCCTTTTCAAACTCTAGTGGCTCATTTGGATTTTTTGAGCTACATTTGGAAGGTTTGGGTTGTGTGTTTCAAATAAATACATGGTAGTACTCCTCAAGGTGTGAACTAAATCACTTGTTCGCTCTTCCTCCCTTATAACACATGATTCTATATCATCCAAAAAATTAGTGACATCCTTGAATCCTTTATACTATGGCAAGCAAATAATTTTTCCTTGAGTGAGGTGGAACACCCTCTTCGTTTTGGATGTGGTGCATGGAATCCAAACCCTTATTCCTATATTTGAACTTACATTGACCCTTGTTCCATGCACATATTCTTATTTCATGGATGTTATATGCTTTGAAATAATGGCACCACATTTTTCCCCATTACTTCATAATATTATTTCACCCATAGGTTAAAAACAACACTAGTATTGTTGAACATAGATTTAACATCATTTTAACTCAACACTCCAACTCAGCATCAAGATTCTCTACACCTTATGCAGTTATGTTATAGATGTAATTTACCACTCATCTATTTAGACAATTTCAACATAATTTGGTCCATGGTTGTGATCAAGGGGGTTGTTATGCATTGTTCCCCATTTTCAAAGATCATGCAATGCTTCTCTAAGTATGTATCAAAATTATTTTCTTAGTACCATGAC
Organism: Torreya grandis; assembly: GCA_037957365.1. Lineage (NCBI taxonomy): Eukaryota > Viridiplantae > Streptophyta > Pinopsida > Cupressales > Taxaceae > Torreya > Torreya grandis. The sequence goes on from JARHVA010001132.1 coordinate 1,238,928, forward strand.
CTACCACGTAGCATCAAATAATTTTTAGTCTTATCTAACTCAATGAATTCAAAGTCTAACAAACTTTACTCCCATGATATCAACATAAATATTATTTAGTATTCCCAAGGGTTGTACGAGTCTTTTTTCCATAAACAAAACATGGGATGAAGGCCTCAATGAAAGACTTCTCATCTTGCACCAAGATTTTTATGTCATAATATTGACATCAAATCTAGTGCCAATGATAATATCACATGCCAACCAACCATATATTGTGACATCAATTATAATTTCTTGATCATAACCTATATTATGCACATTTTTGAATTTGTTCTCTCACCAAGCATGGTGTGGGAACTTTAGTTATTCCTATTACTCATTTCATCAGCTAATTCTTAATCATCAAAATCTACCCTTGTAAATGCAATAGAGTTAAAATTTTATAAATTTCATTTCTAACCTTTTTCTTTTGAGTCCTTTATTAGATCACTTCCCTAGCCTTGGCCTCTAAGTCAAAATTAAGTTAAAGTTTGTCTGAAAATTTTTGTATAACATCCATCACTTATTTTAATATTTCCTTTTGGCATGTTCCATTAGGGTAATCATTGGAAGAAGGTTTAATGTTATGTAATTTACTCTTCAATTTGGGTTCATAGCCTAGTCTAACCTTTATAATCTAGGTTACTATCACTTGAGACTGAGTGTTAGCATTACTTCTCATCATGACATTTACTTTTGTCCCTTGGTTGGTTTGTGACTTCCCTTATTTAATACCAATAATTCTCCAAGGTGAACAATATAGATCATTGTAACTTATTTATTTGATTTATCCTTATACATTAGTTTTGCATAGCGATTTGGGCATTCATCTAGTTGGTGTTCATCACGATAATACTTACAAGTGGAAAACTTTGGGCAGTTTCTTTGATAGTTGGGGAACCACACTTTTAACACGTACAAGGTGTAAATTATTTACCACCTCTTACATGGTAAGCTATTTTAACACCATTTACCCTTGGTTATAATTGGAAGGACCAATTATTTTTTTCATGCATCTTATTGATTTCATCGATTGCTAGACAATCCTCATTGTGGGTGGAGGCCTTGCATATTTTTTAACATAAGGAAACCTTTATTTGTGTCACCCATTATAGTATGGGATGATTATACACATTAAGTCCTTCATGGAAAATTTAAAACAATGCAAGGAGTTCTCAGATATTGTGCCTAGGATAAATTTTATTATTGTGTCCCTTGACTTCACAATTGATGTACCATAAGACACTACATGTTTTATGTGTACTATGGGTAGTGAAATTTTATACTTTAGAGGCCATCAAGTAATATTTACTCCATAAATAGGATAATGTCAGTTTCCATGCTCCCAATAGCCTCAGATATTAATGGGGCCTCTAATGCCTCATGAGTATCTATGAAAGTCTTGATTGGTAAGTTCCACCTTAAGGGTAGTAGTAGTCCTCCCAAGAACCATTACATGTGTTGTACCATATGTATCTTGAATAAGATCTTTGATATTATAATTTTTAATCTTATGTCATAAACCTAAACACTCTTAGTTAGTTCCTATTTGATTTCCTTTATATCATAAATAATCTATTACTCAAATCTTAAAATATCAAATTCTTTTAATAATGTTGTCTACAACTAGTCAAATTCTATAATATCTTAATTTGGATCATAATTTTGATACCAAGTATGCACATGATCTAAAAATATGGTATAAAATTGGCTCCCATTCCTCTCTAGCGTATTAACACCCTTTTCATTCTAGAGGGAATCACACGTATGTCCATGTTATTCAACATTTTGACTCTTTTATACTCTAGTAATCTCAAATACATCTCATATATGACTTTTTGAGGGAACTATTGTACTAACAATATCACTGGTGTAACTAGCACACTAGACAATTTTTTGGATCTAGGGATTTAGCCACCTCTTAGGTTTCCTCTACCCATATTAGACACATTTCATATTTGTATGGGCATTGTTATATCAGTACCAAAATGAGTTTTCAACACTTATATGATGGAACTTTGAAATTTGACTATGGTTTTAATGGTCATCATTCCTACTAAACTAGTAATACTTATTTTTTGGTTTAGATTATCACTCCCTGTTGGTGCCATTTCTAGCATATTTTGGGTCTTATTTTATGTTGGTTTTAGCAAAATAAGGGTCAAATTATTATAAGGTATTCCCTATTATAAAATACTCTTTTTTGCTTTGTATTTCTTGAACTCTCCAATATGAGACAAATCAATATAATCTTCACTTACTAATTCTTAATTAATAAATGCATAGGGTTGCACTTCAGATATACCTTGAGTGGGCACTTCATTTTTTTCATTATTTTACATGCTCTTATGGATCCAATTCTCTTTAGTTTCATTCTCCTAAATTTTGATTTTCTCACCAACGTATGCTTCATCCATATCAAAAAAAAATTCCTCAACTTGAGAGTTATCCACATGCCATCTTTGTCCTACGTGGATCCTCATGGCATATCCTAAACTTAGTTCTCATCCCCATAGGGTCCTTAGATGTAAACACTTTTTTTTAATATCATCATACTTACACCATCTAAGTTCACATTGATCTGGGTTATCCATGCTAAGGTCCAAATACCCTATCCTTATCAACACACTAAACCATATTCACCATTTTCATTTTACCATCTATGTATCCCATGCATGAAATAAACTTAGTTGGCTATAGGTATATTCTCAATCCTAAAATCTACCATGAGCTTCTTGGTCTCCAAGGAAAGTTGTAAAATATAAAAACCAATGGGTTTGCATAAAAACCTATATTCGACTTCCTTGGGATAAGAATATGTTGAGATTGAAAATTATAGTAGATAGTTATTCAAAGTGTCACATAACCAAACATCAACTACTCTAGTCTAGATGGTATATATGCACTTCAAATTATCTATGCATTATTCAATCCAAGGGCACTTTTGTCCATAGTTTCCAAAGTGCATCACCACCAAACATCAATTACTCTAGTCTACATAATATATGTCTAATTCATATTCTCTACACATTACTCATTCCAAGGGTACTTCCGTTCATAGTTTTTATTGTTTCCCATAACATTTGTAATAAGGCATGCATGTAAATGTCCATGTAACTCACAAAATAAAAATTTGTATAATGGATTGTGAAAATTACCTTTAATCCACTCCTTATTTTGTTTTTGGTTGAGGCTAGGATGATTTCTTGAAAACTCAAAATCTAAATTTTCCAACCATCACTCAATATTTATATCGAGATATAAGGAATCATCTTTATTTACCATCTCAACAACTTGTTCAACTATGTCCTGATATGGACCAAAATGTTGGGTGTTTATGTAGACATCCTATATTATATACCATGTGTGTATCAAAACACTCAGAAACTCACTACTATAATATCATATTACTGAGTAGTAAACTCACTTGAGGTGCGAAGGGAGTACCAAGTCACAGTTATTGGGTTAGTTGCACAGAGATGTCATTCATTAAATACCTTATTATTCAATACAACATGAGCGTAACATAATCCTTTATTTATTCATAACACATAAATATAATATATTTCAAACATAGGTTTAAACTTAAATATTTACACACATAAGTAGATGTTCATGAACCATTCTTGAACTAATACAGAACTCATTGCATAAATAGAGTATAAAAGTAGACAATAACCTCATAAATCTTGTACATCTTCTCATTAAAATTCAAGATGTAGTATATGACTTCATAAAAATCCACTAAGTATTATTGATTCATAATTTCAATAGCATAATAGTAATATTTGTATCCATCTCTTTTTTAATGTGGTAAGGTGGGATTTTATAGATTTCAAACACTACCTTCTGGCTACAAGTAATTAATGTGAACCCCTTAGGATGTGTAACCACTTTCCAAAAATAGTAGTCTTAATTATTTTACATTGAATGTACTAATCATAATAGACACCTACATCCACACCTTAATTCATTAGATTCACTCAAAATTCATTTCTTATAATTGTTTGTATAAATTCTCCATCCTATAAACTTGTAGTATTAGTTTGGCCTGAAGCTCCTTCTTTTATGATCCACATTCTACATAACCTCCTTTATGTTATTAGCATTCCTTATTTGGTGCCAACCAATCTACCTCCATTGGTGCATTTCCATATTTATTCAATATTTTATTAAATACTCACAATTTTCTAGGTTACATCATGCCACCCCATCCTCGTATGTTGTTTTATACTACTAGACTTAGTCAAAATTGATTCCCTATCAGGATGGATTTATTATTCTACATATTGTTTTCAAAATACGTGCATACTTTATGCTAACCAATCTAAAAAAGTGTGTGCTTATATACTTAACCAAAATTAGGGTTGAATAAATAGGTTAGATTGAGTGATTAACTAATTTAAACACTTAGGAGGCTAGCTCTATTTAATTTTAAATAATTTTGATGAATGTACTTTCTTACAATTCATTATGTCTAATTTATCATACAACGTGATTTTGTGAAGATTTATTCACAATTAATTAATCATTAGACTATATGTTGTGTTTTTCAAAGTTTGAGTGAATACTAAAATAAACATTTGTTTCTAAGTAATGAATCCCATAAGGTTTTTTCTTTAACAAAATTATCTCAATGTGAAATATGGAACTTAATTTTCTGCCCTACCCTTCCTTTTTTTTCTTTTTTTTAATCAAATTATATCTTGTAAAATAATGTCATTTTTAATATCCATGCTTAGGGTAGTTTTGATTGTTTCTGAGGAAGAGCCAACTGGTTCACATTGGATTATTTCATAAATAGGTAGAAATCACATTACTCTAACCATGTTACTCCACCACTTGGTTATTCATAAAACTACACACCTACGACTCATGCCTTTAGTTGTTTTTTTTAACCTAAAATGAGATGGATTGTCCCATCACATGTTAGCCTAGGTTATTCATGTTCAAAAACTTTCATCAAGGGATAGTTATCCCATTTGGGCTTAAAACATGCACCTTGGGGCCTCTTTCCTTGAAGAAATGTTTCCCCAAAAATTACATCATGCTTATATCCTTTTACATAATATTCATGAACAAAAGTTTCAAGAAGGGTTATGGTGCTCATGGTTAAAATAAAAATAGGTATAGACAACACATTTTCCAGCTTGTTAGTCACACATTTATTATATTTTATAACAAAATGATTTTTTTGTAATAAACCCATCCATTTATAGCATCAATCTTTCTAAAATTTATTCTATGCTTGAAAATATTGGAGAGGTTGGTGATTTGTATGAATAATAGTTTCTTTACTCATTATATAGTGATTTCATTTATTGAGTGCTTGACGAAGAGCTACAAATTATTGATCATATGGTCTTACCTCCTTACAACAAGATAACCCCCATAGTATAGCTACTAACATTTGTTTCTACTTCAAAATGTTGAAGCAAGTTAGGTAAATCTAAAATAAGTGCATTTATAATCTTATGTCTAAAATCAAAAAATGCATCTTGTTTTTTCTTACCCAAAGAAAAATACTTACTCGTATTCTATTTGAATGAAAAGGTGCTACTATGGAAGATAAATCCATGATCAACTTCCTCAAATATTAAACTACACCTACATATCTTCTTGTTTTGGTCACATTAGAACCTCTAGGCCAATCCATGATATCCTTTATTTTTTTGGATAAATTCTCAATGTACCATATCCAACCTCATGCCTCAAATAGATAAGTTATTTTTGTGCAAACTCATATTTATTTTCATTCAACAATAATTTTTTCTCCTTCAACACTTGCAAACATTGTTTTAGATGAATTAGATGTTCATCATAATTTCTACTAAAAAAAATAATATCATCCAAGTATACAACAAAAAAAGCATCTATAAATGTCTTAAATACCTCATTCATCCAATACATGAATAATTACTATGGATAATTATACCTTGATTTATAAATGACTAAAAATACTATTTTACCTCATTGGCATATACCAAGGACTGATGATAGAGACTTAGATATAGAAGATGAAAATCCAATATCAACTTAATATCATGTTCAATAGGCCTCATCAATGGTATGTGTGTGGGGTCTTATAAAACTTCTTTGAATCACTACACTGACTTTCCCATTTATTTATACTATTTTTTATTAAACATGTTGTAATAATTATTATGTACAACTACTTATTTATCTTGTATATCTCTTAAAATAATTAAATCAAACTTCACACTAACATTAATCAGCCTTTTGGCTTAAGAGGCACTTACTAAAGAGATCCTCGAGTTGCCTTCACAACCTTAAATGATGTAGTTTTCTCCATCCTTCACCAAATGGTATTTATTATCTCTTTTCATGAATATGTCATCCTGCATGTACATATAAGTGTTTCCAAACACAATACCATGCACATTAGGAGGCATTACATCCACTATGACTTCATCAATGAAATGTTTATCAATACCAAACTTTACCTTGCATTGTTTGGTCATGTTTAACTCTACTCCTTGCTTTACCCAACACAAAGCATATAAATTAGCATGATTATAAGTTTATAACCCAAACTCATACATAAACTCCTTACTTATCAAAATTTATTAAGAGAAAGAATAAAAAAGAGCATCAACTTTTGTTTTCTCATTCTAAAGTTTAGTATGGAAAATTTTTGTAAGCTCACCTTGATCTTGAGTACTTTTCCTACCTAAACATACCTCCTTGTAAATAGAGGTACAACATAATGTCTCATCTACTACAAAGTTGAACCCAAATTATTTCTTTTAGAATGAATTCAAAGCCTTATTTTTATTCTTGCCTTTATATGGATGTAATTTTGAATGCAACTTCCAACAAGTCTTTTCTGAATGAATATCAACATTACAATTCCATTAATATCATTTTGAGGAAAATTATTATTATCATTACACTTACCTTTTCAATTACTTTCCCCTTTTTCTTAGAACCATTTTTTCTGCATGCTTGGAGAGGTAGATGAACCCTCTTTATGTCCATATATAAGTAGTGAGTTTTGTAACAAGCCTCATCTACATGTTTAGGCTTTGCCAAGATCATGAGTTTCCTTGAATGGCTATTGTGTCCTCCCACATACTTCATTAGGATGTCATAATTCACTAAATACTTGACCATTTGTATAGCCTTCTTTATGAACTAACATGCATAATCATGTACACTCTAGAACCTATATCCTCATAAAAAATAGGATAAAATTATTTCTCAATCAACATGTTAACTTCATCTCATTTAATAATTGGAACAAGATTATTAACAACCAAATTTAAAACCAAGTCAAATCATGATTGGTTAATTTTAACCTTGCAAAAGAAATCTACCAACTCTCATTAATTTGATGCAAACTGAAATATACCTCAAGTTGAGATAGCCAATTTTCTAACATTTCCACATTCACCTCTCCTTCATATAGTTGAATCTCAATAATTGATTCAGTTTCTAATTATGGTGGATAATATTCAACATTTTCATGCCTAAGAGCTTACATCTCCTCACTTTATCTTAAATATTTGATATAAATTCCTACATTCACAATGATAATCCCCATAATGAAGTCCAACTTATCAAGCTTTCCCACGGATAGAGAGATGTTAGCGATATCCTCTTCTAACTTATAGAAATTTTATTCATCATAAAAAGTTACTTATTCACCAAGATGTGCCATGCCTCTAATTTATCTATCCCACTTCCTTGTCTAAATATCTTGCTACAAGGGAACCAAGATACCTTCACAATTATCACTTGTTTCTCTAGTAATAGGCATAAACTAAAAAAAAGTCACACAAAAATAATACACAATGGAATTAAAACATCTATGATACCAAATTGATCTATAATTTGGTGGTTATTCCCCATATATATCATCATCACAAATCCTATTCAACTCCTAACACATACATGATTTTTGTTTTACTCTTATGATTTAATTTGATTAATAACAAAAATAAAAGGTGTTGTAAAAATTAATATACTTAAATAAAATAAAAGTAGAAAGAACATACAAAACACTCATGATATAATGGTTTAGCCTGGAGAAACCTAATATGAGAAAACTCTAGTATAGTGAGGTGCTTACCCTCCCCATTCTACTATATCATTCTCAAGTGCAGGGTTACTACCATCAAATGGCCTTCATGGACAAAGATATAATTCACACTTGCCTAAATCCTGCACAATGATTGACTTATTTCAACATTTATCAGATAATAATAATAGAACCTAAAAATCAAAATTAGATAGGATAAAAATGGAACACTAACTTATGGAATCAAATCTTATAATTTCACTATTAAACCTAACTTCCATTAAATGCCTCTACCTATCCTAAGGCCTATATTTATATAGAAACTTGGCAATAAGAAGTACATGATTCACCCATGAGATAAACTAAATAGAAATAAATTTCAAATACATGCCATATTTTCAACCATTATTAATTTAAAATAGGTCAATTGATTCTATGATACATCATGGTACCATCATTGGTTTATTGAAAAAGTTGTAGCGTAATATCTACCTCAAAATAGAGGGATGCCCCCAATATTTATAGATTACTATGTGCCTTCATCTAGCTCTATAAGTTCCTCATGTACCTTTACAACTTAATAATATATGTGAATTATCTCTAAGAAGTCTCATACAATCATTTTTTACATTTATGACAATAGTGGAAGTTGTTAGCTCACATGACTAACGTACTTGATCTGAATTCGGATCACAATTCCTTGCTCCATGATTTTCACTTATCAATATGTTATATGATCAACCTATGTCTAAAATTTCTTGGTCATCCCTATATATACAAATATATCCTTCTTAGTAATTTACTAAGTACAAGTCTCCTTCAATTTCAATCTCTTACAAGTCATTTGTCTAATGTATGATCATCAAGCCTTATAAAGAGTTTTACATATTTAGCCAAGGAGTCTACACATTGCACCAATACCAATCCACATCTTCTGTCATCACATATTATTCCAAGATAAGGTCATAGTGAATTATATAATTATTTTTTATTATCTAGAAGAGGAGGTGAAGTCCTTTCTCTCTCATTGGGTTAGAATTTACTCAAAAACACTAGAACTACATAGAGCCCTAATTCCAAGCATACAAGATATGTAGTTGTAACTCCTCAAGAGTTTTACCTATCTAACTATCTTTCATAATATTTTATTCATTAATTATTGATTATTATATTAGGATCGAAGGATAATAAAATCAAATAGTTTTTCTAGTCAAATCGGTGAAGCGAATCTAAATCCATATCAAAACTAGTCTACATTGAGATCTAAGAAGTGGTATAAAATAAAATAGGAAATTTGGGATGTAATTGAAGTATAAAGCTAGATACCTACCAATTATGACTTGGATAAAATTAGCACTCAATCAAGTCTAACCTTTTTATAAATCATAATCACATTTTAGGAGCATCTTATGTGCCAATTTTATAATGTATGTCAGGATCTGGAAGCACACAATTGATTACCTTTGTATAAGCAACTAAACATGGAATTTAACCAGAATGCACAAGTAACTAGAATTCAGAAATAACACAGAATATGAGGGACAATACCCAATTGTATTAACACTCTTCCAGAAAAGAATTACAAATGAAGAGACGCCACACTCTTCCACACCTTACAGGCTTCCCATACCAAGTGTACAGTAATTCACCTTCAAGAGTTATCTCTCTCAATTATGGTCCCAACACACAACTCAAACACACATTTGGTGTTCACCTCAAACCAATTAGTATCACTACTTCTAGTACCACTAGTCAGTATCACTACTGCCAGTACACAAATACTCCACGTACTCCACAAGTACTCCACATACTCCATGACCGAGTACACACTGTACTCCAAGTAGATCCCTCTTAATCTTGCTACTTGATATGTTGCTGATCTCCTTGATCTTGCTACCACTTGCAAATCAACTTGGTTTTGCAACACCTGTAAACCTAGACCACGCACACACACACACCTGCAAATAAATGATCTTACTTACCATGTAGATCTCTCTACACCCTGAAGAACCCTTGTCCTTGCCTCACCAAGTCCTTATGATTCTCCAAACCAGCACCCCTATAGATCTCTACAAGAACTTGCACAACTTGCAGCTCTACTTGATCATACACACTCGACACCTCTGTGGAACTAGGAGGAGCTACCCTTGCTCTCTTCACACACTGAAGGAGCTAGCATGCTCAACTCAACTAGCACACTTTACAATACAGCCCATGAGTCTATTATATAAATCCCATGCAAACAATAATTAGACATCTAATTACAATAATTAGATCCGTAGCTCAAGACTAAAATTGGCCTTCTACATGTAAACAATTGGTTCATTAACTAACTATCTGTGAAACTGATAGTTCTAGAACTACACAGGCGATTGACGTCGGTCCCTGTCTGCCTGGAGGTGACCGATGTCAGCCAACCTCTAACCGATGTCAGTAGCTTCTTGTCCACCACTGACCAACATCGATCAGCCTAACTAACATTGGTGACTGTGACACTCAGCAACCTCCTCCCCTGTTTGCATCAGTGAAGCTTTTAGCTCCACAACCTAACAATCTCCCACTTAGAGATAAACAGCTACACTATACTTGTACCTGTACATCATCTAATTTATTTCCTAGCTTGTATCCCTCTTCAAGCTCAACCTTGAAGACCAACCACCACAAAACCTATGGTGCACCTCCTGTCATCTAAGTAACCTATTGCATCTGAATCTACAAACACATGTAGAAAAGAACTTGACCCTGCATCACATGTCGACCTACTGATGGTCCCTCTCAGATACCTAAGAATCCACTAAACTGCCCTCTAGTGTTTCTTTCCCAGATCAGCTCCAAACTTTTTGATAGCTCCCACTTCATGGGCAAACCCAAGTCCAGTACACATATACTTAACCTCATCATGTGAATCAGGACATTGTTCATAGCACTGTCCAACCATTGGTGTGCTGACCAGTTTCACACAATCATGTAGAGACAAAATCAAACTGTGATCTTCCATGTCTCTAGAACACACTTATGCCAAAGAATTTTGCTCCTCCAAATTCTTCATGACATACCTCTGAACTAACTTTACCTTTAGCTTAGAAAAAAAACCCTACATGTGTGACCCTGCATCAAGCAAAAACACAACATACAGTAACAGGATAATGTCACGACCATCATCCACCTGGTAAATAAAACTATAGTAGTTACAATGATATTGACTAAATCCATGCTTTGTCATCCACTTGTCAAACCTATACCACTGTCATGGACCTTCCTCAAGACCATATGACCTGGCCTTCCATCTCACGTATCCATTCTCTATATTCTTTAACTAAGGAATCCATTCATCTTTCAGTGCTTTCATATCAACTGGCAACCCTACCAAATCTCCCGTTTGGTTCTGTATCCTCATTCATACCATGCTCCCATTGTTTCCTGGATCCTTCTTACTCTACAGTGAGCAACGAGTATAAAGAAGAGGAACAATGAATTTGAGGCTTACTTATCCTTTCAGTCCTCTATATGGGCATTTAAGACTCCTTGACAGCTTGTTATCTGCCCAAAATCCATTCTAGTGACTGACCTCGATCACCACATAGTCTGCATCTGACTGACATTGGTTCCATGCGACTGTCCTGACTACCAATGTCAATTTCTTGACCGATGTCAGTGTCTACTTGCCACTGACATCAATTCCCTGACTGACATCAGTCTTACCCTACCTGACACCACTGGCTCTGGTCTACACATGACCGACATTGGCACCTGTCTGTTTGATGCCGATTCCTCCTGACCGACGTTGGTACCTATGTTCTCTTATGAGTGATGACTTTTTACTTGTGAGCTCTCTTTGGATCAAAACCCTATCCAAACTACTCTACTTAGAGTTACTCAGTCCCATCCACTGATCTCTATCTATCATCTCCTCCATAAATACCAAGGCTTTCCAGTTCTTAAGTCTGTCAAAGAAATCTGACTTCCTGTTAAGAACATGCATCTCCTTCTTGCTCTTGTGACCAAGCCTACAAAGCCACGTCTTCGCAATAGAAGAAGAATCAGTAATATAAGTAGATAGATAAAGGATACCTACTTTCTTACCACCTACTAATTCAAGTGCATCCACTGTGAGAGTTTTTGTGCATCTCTCATCACCCAACTTTCTTGAAGCAATTAACCTTATCTTCAGAACCGAGACCTGTATGACCTCCTTCAACACCCATGTGTTGGTTGCCTGCAATTTCAGCTTCACTTCTCCTTTGCCAAAACTTTGACAAGGCACACCAGCCCCTAAATAAATCTTTCCAAAGTCTCCAAGGACCTTAACATGGAAAAATACTCTATTTCAAGCTGCATGGAAAGAGGCAACAAAATCTATAAAACAAGATTCTACTTTATCCAAGGAACATCTCAGAGCATCCTGTGTAACAACACTTGTAACATCTGCTTCTTCAATTCCTTCATGCTGATCTCCCACCAACTAGCAATCTTTCTTTACCTGCTCTTTCTTTCCATAACACCGTAATTGACCATTCATGCTTTTCAATTCCTCTATTCTTAGCTTACTATCTTTTGCCATTGCTATACTCCCACTCAATCAGAAACCCCTGAGAGTGACCTATAATCAAACACAAACTTGCTCCCTGCAACCTTAGCTCTGATACCACTTTGTCAGGATCTAAAAGCACACAATTGATTACCTTTGTATAAGTAACTAAACATGAAATTTAACTAGAATTCATAAGTAACTAGAATTCAAAAATAACACAGAATATGAGGGACAATACCCAATTGTATTAATACTCTTCCAGAAAAGAATTACAAATGAAGAGACGCCACACTCTTCCACACCTTACAGGCTTCCCACACCAAGTGTATAGTAATTCACCTTCAAGAGTTATCTCTCTCAATTACGGTCCCAACACACAACTTAAACATAGAGTTGGTGTTCACCTCCAACCAGTCAGTATCACTATTGCCAGTACCACTAGTCAGTATCACTACTACCAATACACAAGTACTCCACGTACTCCACAAGTACTCCACATACTCCACGATCGAGTACACACCATACTCTAAGTAGATCCCTCCTGATCTTGCTACCTGATATGTTGTTGATCTCCCTGATCTTGCTACCACCTACAAATCAACTTGGTTTTGCAACACCTGCAAACCTAGACCACACACACACACACACACACACACACACACACACACACCTATAAATCAATGATCTTACTTACCATGTAGATCTCTCTACACCCTGAAGAACCCTTGTCCTTGCCTCACCAAGTCCTTATGATTCTCCAAACTAGCACCCCTATGGATCTCTACAAGAACTTGCACAACCTGTAGCTCTACCTGATCATACACACTTAGCACCTCTGTGGAACTAGGAGGAGCTACCCTTGCTCTCTTCACACACTGAAGGAGCTAGCCTGCTCAACTCAACTAGCACACTTTACAATACAGCCCATGAGTCTATTATATAGATCCCATGCAAACAATACTTAGACATCTAATTACAATAATTAAATCTGTAGCTCAAGACTAAAATTGGCCTTCTACATGCAAACAACCGGTTCGTTAACTAACTGTCCATGAAAATGACAGTTCTTGGAACCGCACAGGCGACCAACATCTGTCCCTGTCTGCCTGGAGGTGACTGACGTCGACTGACCTCTGACTGATGTCGACAGCTTCCTATCTACCATTGATCGATGTCGGTCGGCCTAACCGACATCGGTGACTGTGACACTTAGCAACCTCCTCCCCTATTTACATCAGTGAAGCTTTTAGCTCCACAACCTAACAATGTATTCCCAATTCAAAAAATTAGCTATGGTGCCCAAGTGTGTTTATTTCAATCTTCTTTCCTTTTATTTCAATATTATTTCCCTCTATATTTCTATTCATCATTACTTCTTATTCAAATCATTTCATTGTACCTTCAATCTATAATTCAACATTAGGACATCTTCATACCTATAGATTATTATATTTTTATAGTTCTCCTTTATGTAATTTTTTGAGTGAGTTGTATATATCTTATTTTTTATTAAACCAATTTTCATAAAAATAGTGTCCATAGTTAATGTATCGACCACAATCAATCATGTTTACTCAAAAAATGGAATTTTCTCTCAAAAATGAAAAATGGCAGCCAAATATGCTCATTTTTGTCAAAAATCTAAGTTCATTCTCTAATCATATTTAATCTAGCATAATGGTTTTAATTTGTTCAAATTAAGATGTATAATCATGAAATAATGACAAATGTTTCTCATATATGCCTAATTTTCCCTAAATCTAATTACATATACTCAATTACATTTAATTTTCCCTAAATATATTTGATATGCCTAATTTTCCCCAACTCTACATCCATGTAGCCAAACAAACCTAATATAGTCCTAAATTGATAATATTTTCTCAAATAATGGCATTTGGTCATGAAATAAGGAAAAATAGTGTGAAAAAAAATTGTTATGCCCCAAATCAATCCATTTTTCTCAAGCAATGAAATTCAATCATGAAAAATGATCATAAAGTGTTCCACTATGTGTGATTTGTCCTAACTCTAATACATGTAGCCAATAAAACCTATATGTGGCCTAAATCTATCGAATTTGCCTAAATAATGACATTAGATCATAAAATAAGGATAAATAGTACTTAAGAATGTTCGTTGTGCCACAAACTAGTCTAAATTTCTTAAATCATGGCATCTGGTAATGAAATAATGATCATCTAATGCTCCAATATTTGTGATATTCCATAACTCTACATTCATGTAGTTAATCATTCTAATCTTACCTAATTAAGGTCTAAATCAGTCATATTTGCTAAAATAATGACATTCAATCACATACTAAGGAAAAATGGTGCTAAAAATACTTATTTTTTCCCAAAGTAATCCAATTTTCTCAAATAATGAAATTCGATCATGAAATAACGATCATAAGGTTCTCCAATAAGTGTGATTTTACACAACTCTACATTCATTTAGCCAATCAAACCTTATAGAGGCCTAAACTAATATTGTTTACTTAAATAATGGCATTCAAATGCAAAATAAAGGTAAATGGTGCTAAAAATTCTTAGTGTGTCCAAAATCATCCAATTTTATCAAATAATGGTATTCAATCACAAAAAAATGATCATATGGTTCCCCATATGTGAAACTTACCCCAAATTTACATTCATGTAACCAAACATACCTAATCAGGGCCTAAACAGGTCATATTTGCTCAAATAGTGGCATTCAATCGTGAAAAATGATAAATAGTGCTTAAAATGTATGTTTAACCCTAATTTAGACCAATTTACTCAAATAACAAGATTCAATCATGAATAAGGACCATAACATGTTTCAATATGAGTAATTTACCCCAAACTCTACATTCATGTAGCCAATCAAACCTAACTGGGGCCTAAATTGAATATATTTTTTGAAATAATGGCATTTGATCTTGAAATAAGGACAAATGGTGCTCAAAATGCTTGTTTTACCCCAAATAAATCCAATTTACTCAAATAAAAATATTCAATAATGAAAAAACTAACATTTAATAATGAAAAAACTATTATTCAATGGTATAATGTGTGCAGTCTACCCCAACTTTACATTCATATAGTCAAGCATACCTAATCAAGGCCTAAATTGATAATATTTGCTCAAATAATCATCCTATTGTAAAATACAAACAAATTTTTCTAAAAGATCCCATTGTGCCCCAAATCAATGAAAATTTCTCAAATATGACATTCAAAAATGAAATAAGGACCATATAGTGCTCCAATAGATATGATTTTTCCCCAAATCTACATTCATGTAGCCAATCAAACCTAATTAAGGCCTAAATTGATCATATTTACTAACAATGTTGAATGTGGAGCCCTTTGGGGCTATCACATCTTAGGAGTGTATTTTGGGGGCCTAGAGAACTCCATAAATGTGGGAAGCGTAGTTTTCCTTACTCCACCTTTTGTGGAACCTTGTTCCACATGTGAGTGGAATATTCCTTGTTTTATCTAATTTCTATGTTTCCATATTTTATGGAGTTGGTTATTAGATGCCTTTTCCCATGTTGACTTCTTTGATCTTAGGGAGCTAGTTATTTATTGAAAATAGGATGCCTTCCTCATTTCAAGGAGTTGGTTGTGATCACATGTTATTGGAAAATGTGCCTTAAAAGGTGGAGACTCTATTTTGGCATGTTCCTTCTTGGATGGGATTTTGGATGAGTTTGATGAGGTGGAACTAAGGTGTCCTTAGTGGATGATGCTTATCTTGGATAAACATGGCACAATTTCTCCTCTTTTTATGGATTTTTCCTCATTTACTATATATACAGGTGTAGTGTGGCCTTTAAAGGTTGATGGTTTATTTGCAAGGTGTGGCACTAAGGATCAGAGTTAAAGTGCAGATGTTTTTACAAAGTGCAGGTGTTAATTACAAGGTTTGGTATAGCAGTTTGTGAGATATAGTATTTTCTAGGTGCAGGTGAAAGTGCAATATTCATATATGCAGCATTTTTTACATGAGATTTTTTGTGAGAGTTCATGATAATCTTGTTTTTAGATTACAGTTTTATTTGAGAATTTTCTTGATGGATGTATCCCACATTGGGTGAACCACGGTAGATCTATGTTATGTGTATTTTTATCTTATTCTCTCCATTTATGCCTTCATAATAATTGTGATTTGAATAATTTTTTCATGATGCATGTTATTGCATAATTTAGATATGATTTATGGTCATATTAAATCTAGTTTAAAGTTTTTAATTCCTAACAACTGGTACAAGAACCATTGGTTATGTGTTTTGCTAAAGTGGTAAATCATAGGAAAGGCTATTATCTTGACTAAGAGCTATGGGAGAAGAGATAAAATTTAGGGTGAATAAGTTTGATGGTAAGCATTTTGGTTTATGGAAAATGTAGATGGAGGATTACCTATATCAGAAAGATCTACATCTCCCCTTGGAGGGGAAAGTAGAACAACCTGTAAGTATGAGTGATGCATATTGGTCATTACTTGATAGGAAGGCATTGGGATCCATACGGTTATGCCTTGAATATTTTATTTCATTCAAAATTTATGATGAAAAAACCACAAAATATCTCATGGATAAACTTGTAAAGTTATATGAGAAACCCTCTGCTTCTAATAAAAAATTTATTACGAAAAGATTGTTTAACATGAAAATGTCTAAGAATGGTTCAATAGATAATCATCTAAATGATTATAATATGATTTTAGGTATGCTCACTTTAGTTGGAATTAAGTTTGATGATGAATTTAGATCTTTGCTAATCTTATGTTTTTTGCCTGATAGGTGGGATAGTTTGATTATGGTTGTGAGTAATACAATCCCTGCCAAGGGAAGCTTGAATTTTGAGGATGTTGTAGGTGTGATTCTTAGTGAGGAAATGTGAAGTAAAATTATTGGTGAATCATCTTTAGGTAATGATTTATCTATTGATACTAGAGGGAGGAAAAATGATAAGAGCAAAGGCAACTATGGAAAGTCAAAAGGTAGATCTAAGTCTAGATCTAGATCCAAGATGATATGTTGGCATTGTGGGAAAAGTGGACACTCAAAAAAGGATTGTTGGTCACTTCGGGATAACAATTCCAACAAGGAGGAATGAATGAGGTAATGTGACATTAGGTAAATCATGTCAACATGCCTTAATTCTTTCTATGGATAGTTTTTCTAAGTCTTGGGTATTAGATTCAAAGGCTTCTTTTCATGTCACCCCAAATAGGCATTATTTTAGTGATTATGTTCAAGATAATTTAGGACATGTTTATCTTGGTGATGATGAACCATGTGAGATAGTAGGGAAATTTTGTGTTTAAGTTAAGATGCATAATTAGAACACATGGCTACTCAAGGATGTCAGACATGTGCTTATGTTGAGATGGAATTTGGTTTCAATGGGGTAATTAGGTAGTGAGGGTTATTCAATATTATTTACTACAAATTCTTGGAAAGTTACCAAAGGTGCTCATGTGATTTCAAGAGGTAAAAAATTTGGTACTTTATATTTGACTAGTAGTGTTGATTCTATTAATTTAGTTACTAAAGATGGAGATGCAACTATGTGGCACTACAGGCTCAGTCATATGAGCCATAAGAGCATGGAGATCTTACAAGACAAGTTGCCTAGATTAAAAAACATCGATCTAGACTTCTATGAGAATTATGTGTATGGGAAACAAAAGTGAGTTAAGTTCCTAAAGGTTGGATCCGCAAAGAAAGAGCACAAGTTAGAGTTGGTACACTCAGATGTATGGGGACCAGTTCAGGTATCTTCTATTGGTGGATCCAATTATTATGTTACTTTTATTGATGATGAAACTAGAAAAGTTTGGGTTTATTGCATTAAAAATAAATATAATGTATTTAACACTTTAAGAAGTGTAAAGCCTTGGTTGAGAATGAAACAGGTCTCAAGTTGAAATGTCTCAAATTAGATAATGAAGGTGAGTATTGTAGTAATGCTTTCTTTGATTATTGTTCTAACAATGGAATCCATAGGCAAAGGATGGTTCCAAAAACTCCATAGCAGAATGGGGTATCTAATAGGATGAACAAAACAATAATGGAATGCGCTAGGAGCATGAGGTTACATGCAGGGTTGCCTTTATAGTTTTGGGCAGAAGTAGTTAGCATGGTAGTATATCTGATTAGCAGAGGACCTTTTATGCCTTTAGATGGAAGAATTCCTGAACAATCTTGGTTTGGTAAGAATGTTGATTATTCTTTTCTTAGAGTCTTTGGATGAAAGGCTTTTGCTCTCATTAAGAAAGAGGATAGGACCGAGTTAGAGGCTAAATCAAATAAATACACTACTGGTTATGGTGAGGATGACTTTGGTTTCCATTTATGGAGCATTAAAGATAAGAAAATATTTTGGTCTAGAGATGTAACCTTTAATGAAAAATTCATGTATAAGAACTAGTTTCAAGAATAGGAATAGGAACAGAAAGAGTACAAAGTATTGGATGACATTGCGGATGGAAAAGTATCTAATGATTTAATTTAGGAACCTTCTACACAAGGACCCCAAACTCCTATGGTAAGAAGGTTTTCTAGTGTAAGAAGAGAACCTAAATGTTTTTTTCCTTCTTTGAATTATTTATTACTTACTGACAATGGAGAACCAGAGTGTTATGAGGAACCAATGCAGGTAGATGCCAAGTTGAAATGGGAGCAATCCATGGATGAAGAGCATATATATCTAATGGAGAACAAAACATGGGATTTGGTAAGGCTACCCAAGGGAAAGAGTGCATTTCCAAACAAGTGGATCTTCAAAATTAAAGAAGAGGATGAAGGGAAAAAAAGGTATAAGACTAGGATGGTGGTCAAGGGGTATTGATTATGATGAGATTTTCTCTCTTGTTATAAAAATGACTTCTATTAGGGTTGTTCTTCGTTTAGTTGTAGTTGAGGATTTGCACTTAGAATAGGTAGGTGTGAAAACTACTTTTTTTCATGGTGATTTGGATGAAGAGTTGTATATGAAGCAACCATAGGGATATGAGGTCAAAGGGAAGGAGAACTATGTGTGCAGACTAAAGAAGAGCTTGTATGGCCTAAAACAATCTCCACAACAATGGTATAATAAATTTGATTGTTTTATGTTAGAAAAAGAATATCAAAGGTGTAATTATAACCATTGTGTATACATCAAACATTTTTATAATGGTTCCCTTATTATATTATGCTTGTATGTCGATGACATGTTAGTTACAAGAAAGTACATACAACATATTCATATGCTCAAGAAATAACTTAGTGACTCTTTTTCTATTAAGGATTTAGGTGTTGCAAATCAAACCCTTGGTATAAGGATTAGTCATGAAAAGAAGGAGAGGAAGTTGGTTTTATCCCAATCAGAGTATGTGAATAAAGTCTTGGAAAGGTTTACCATGTTGGATGCTAAATCTATTGATACTTCTTTGGTAGGCCACTTTAGATTATCAAAAGATTAGTATCCCTAGATGGAAGCTGAAAATCTTAAGATGTCCAAGGTACCTTACTCATCGATAGTTGGTAGCTTGATGTATGTCATGGTTTGAACTAGGTTGAATATTGCCCAAGCAGTGGGAATTGTGAGCAAGTATATGAGTGATCCATGTTATGAGCATTGGAAAGGAGTGAAATGTATTCTTCAATATTTGAGAGGAATTATTGATGTTTCATTATGTTATGGTGGATCAAATACCACTTTTCATGGTTATGTGGACTCAAATATGGCAAGGGATATTAATAGAAAGAGAAGTATGATAGGTTATATATTTACTATTGGAGATATAGCGGTTAGTTTGATTTCTAGGATACATAAGGTTGTGGCTTTGTCAACCATAGAGGTAGAGTATGTTGTTACCATAGAGGATAACAAGGATATTATTTGGTTACATGAGTTGTTTTGAGAGTTATTCATGAGCAAGAAGTTGGGAGACTACACAGTGACATTTAGAGTGATATTCATTTGACAAAGAACTCTACTTTCCACTCAAGGATGAAACACATTCAATTACATTATCACTTCATCAGGACAACTTTGGAGGAGAACTTGGTAAAGCTAGAAAAGATTCATACTATCCATAATCTTGTGGATATGATGACCAAGGTGGTCACATTGGATAAGTTGAAACTATGTTCAGATTTGGTTGGCCTTAGTGGTCATGGAGTTGTGATAGATTATGTTCAAGATAGATGGTCTCCAAGTGGTAGATTTTTGAGTGTGGATACCTTTGGGAATATTAGATCTTAGGAGCGTATTTTGGGGGCCTGGAGAGCTTCACAAATGTGGGGAGCATAGTTTTCCCTACTCCACCTTTTGTGTAACTTTTTTCCACATGTAAGTGGAATCTTCCTTATTTTATCTAATTTATATGTTTCCATGTTTCATGGAGTTGGTTGTTAGATGCCTTTTCCCATGTTGACTTCATTGATCTTAGGGAGCTAGTTTTTTATTGGAAAAGGGGATGCCTTCCTTGTTTCAAGGAGTTCATTGTGATCACATGTTGGAAAAATGTGCCTTAAAAGGTGGAGACTCTATCTTGGCATGTTCCTTCATGGATGGGCTTTTGGATGAGCTTGATGAGGTGAAACTAAGGTGTCCTTAGTGGATGATGTTTATCTTGGATAAGAATGGCACAATTTCTCCTCCTTTTGTGTATTTTCCCTCATTTTCTATATATACAGGTGTGTTGTGGTCTTTAAAGGTTGATGGTTTATTTGTAGGGTGTGGCTTTAAGGATCAAAGTCAAAGTGAAGATTTTTTACAAAGTATAGGTGTTTATTACAAGGTGTGGTATAGAAAATTTTGAGATAAAATATTGTTCAGGTGTAGGTGAAAGTGCAGCATTTATTTGTGTAACATTTTATACATGAGATTTTCTATCTCTGTGAGAGTTCATTGTAATCCTATTTTTAGATTATGGTTTTATTTGAGAACTTTCTTGGTGGATGTAGACCAAATTGGGTGAACCATAGTAGAGTTGTGTTATTTGTGTTTTTATCTTGTTCTCTCCATTTATGCTTTCATAATAACTGTGATTTGAGGGATGCATCTGTGATGCATGTTATTGCATAATTTAGATATGATTTATGGTCATATTAAATCTAGTTGAAATGTCTTTAATTCCTAACAAACAAAATGGAATTTGATTAAAAAATAAGGAGAAATACTGTTAAAAATGCTCATTTTTTCCTAAATTAATCAGATTTTATCACATTATGCTCCAACATGTGTGATTTCCCCAACTCTACATTCATATAACTAATCAAACCTAATAAATGCCTTAAATGATCATATTTGCTCAAATGATGGAATTTTATTACAAAATAAGGATTCAAATAATGTTAAAAATTCCTTTTGTGCCCTAAATCAACCAACTTTGTACAAATGATGACATTGAATCAAAATATAATGACATATATTACTCCAATATGTGTGTTTTTAATGAAAGAGGACTTAACTATCTTCCCCCTACCCTCTCCTTCATCCCCTCTACTATAGCACTGGTAGGGTAGGATTAAAAGAGGGGGAGGGTCTCAATCAATAGATTGATAAGGAAGAGGAGGATGAAAGCCTTTAAGACATCAATTGATAGGTTGAGGTTTTACCTCAATCGATAGGTTGAGGTTTTACCTCAATCGATAGGTTGAGGTTTTACCTCAATCGATAGGTTGAGGTTTTACCTCAATCTCTATTGTTGATCGATTTCCCCTCATCTTATGTCAAGGGATACCCTCAATTTAATATATCAATTCACCCTAAAGGCCCTCTACTAATGATTTTCCTCAACTATACATTTATGTATCTAGTTACACCTAAGCGGGGCCTAAAGAAATCATAAAACAATCATATTTTCTCATATAGTGGTATTTGATCATAAAATAACGACAAATGGTGATCATATGCCTAATTTTCCCCAAATATACATAAAACCATGAAATCACACATAATCAAACCTTGATTCGATAATAAAAAATTAGATAATGGCATTTGATCATGAAATAATGACAAAAGATGCTCCTGAATATGCTTAATTTCCCAAAAAACTACATATAATTTTTCAACCACACCCAATTGGGGTTTTATCCTATATCATCATTTTATTAAAGGAAATAAAAACATTTGATTGAATGAAATAATGAAAAATGGTTCTTGTATATGCCCAATTTCCTACAAATCTACCTACATCTATATGATTCACCATAAATATGCTTGATTTTTCCCTAATATACCTTCATGATCGCACATAATTAAGAAAAATTTGGTCAAATTTGATCAAATAATGACATTAGAAATAATGAAATTAAAATATAGTCTACCTATACATCTATTTGATAGATCAAATAATAACTCAATTATCATAAAATAATAATTGGTGCTTGAATAGTCAAATTCAGTTTAACAATGATCTATCAAAATGAAACAATGACAAATAAAGGTTGTTTATGTGTGTGTTTCCACTCAAATCCACCTTAATTTTTATTATTATACTTACTTGAGGCCTTTTTCAGTATTTAGTTTAATTAAGGACTATGAACACTAAATAATAATAAATTAGGTGACTTGGTATGCAAGTGTAGTGCCTCACTTTGAAATTTAAAGTGAAAGAGGCTTCAATGGCCATAATATACATTATCATGGTAAAAACTTAAGTAACACATAGATGTTTTAACCAATATTTGTTATAATCTGTAAGAATTATAGGAATGTAAAATTTGAAAACCTTGCCTCTTAGCTTAAAAATGGCTCAAATTTCTAAGCCAAATTCCTAAAACTATAAAAGCAAATCAAATTCACAAACTCACATGACGTCACATTTGGCTACATAGAATTTGACAAGGTCTTCTTCAGCAAAAAAAAGTTCATTTCACATGGTTCCTTATTTACCAAGGTTTGAATATAGGCAAACACTAAAGTATAAGAAAATATCAACTCTTAAATGTCATTATCATTATTTTATTGAAACTATAAAGCAAATTTTATGGGTTTGCCACAAAGCTCAAAATCCTTGGCAGTAGATTCATTCTTTCTTCTCCCCGTACCACTTTGACCCTATCTTTTGGGTCTCAATTTATTCAATGAAAGATATGTATGGTCTACATACATAAGAAAATATATGGGAAGTTATTGGAATTGAGATTATTTATTAAATAAGGAAAAGCAAAAACGCAATTGTATTTTCTAAAGAATCCTTTATTTAATCTTTTAGATGCAAATTATTATTATTATTATTACAAATTTGTTGCTTCAAATTGAAATACACATTGATCAGAAGTGTGTCTTGAGTTCACACATTTATAGAAGCTCATATCCCATTAGATATTGGGGAAATTCTACTTGTGCAATAAGTTGAGTTCATCTTGCTAAAGTGATACTAGTCATATCCTTGTCGTAGTTTTTGTCAATAAATGATGCAATCCTCATAGACATATTTAGGATAAATCATCCTTGAACATTTCTATTAATTTATCATAGTTTGCCTCATATTTTTATTTTTTTTGGGATTTATCCCATAAAGAATGGATTTGCCACCACTTCTTGATAAGTGAAGAAACTTTCAGAAGTGCAAACTTGATCTTCACTTCATCAAGAAAAAAAAACATAGAGAAATGTGACTTTAAGTGATCTAACTAGTTATTTATTACATCAACATTAATTTTACCATACATCTATATTTACTTGAAACCTAAGGGGGACTCGATCACCAAGATCATTACCTAATTTGGGAATTGATAGAACCCATGTTTGACTACTTCAGCAAATTGGTTAAATAGAAATAACTTTTTCTCTCAAAGTGAATTTGTAATGTTGTTATTGATCATCTCTTAGATTTCATATTGTCAATTATTATCTTTTTCCATTTGAAATTTGATTATAATGACACAGTAGGTAGTCTAATGGGTGTTGTGGTTTGACGTCGAGCCTTAGAAACTTGGATCTAGTTTGATGGAACATGTATGAACAACATGAAATGCATTGAGACCATTGATCCAAGACCTAGGAGGAAACCTAGTGGACAACACTCTAAATGAGCATTTAGATGTGTTTCATGCATATGTGGAAGTTATATGCAATAATATGCAATTAATAGAGAAAGATAGATAATAGAATAAGAACATAAAGTTTTATTATTTGTGTCACATATGTAACATACTCTTGAGAAAGTTGTATGGTTGGTTATCTTCTATTTTGATTTATAATTAAAGCTACAAATGTGTATACATATATTATAATATTGAGAAGGCATGAAGAATCATTTTGTAATTTTAAGTTCATTATGGTATTTATTGTGTGACTCTTCATCTTATGATGGTTATGTATCTTAGATAACAAGTTTACAGTGTTTTGACAGATGTTCTAGTATAATGAGAGCCCTAAGCATGCCACCTAACATGGGGTAGGGACTATGTTGGTCAATGTTAGGAATATAATTCTTAGACTAACTATGAAATATGTGGTGTGAGTTTGATTTTTTAATATGGCATGGATGTCTATCAGATTCTATCAAATATGATGTTAGGTACTGCATAGGATTTGTTGCAAGTATGGGTGGTATTCAGTATGATCTACAAAGATTACATTGTGCCATTGCAAGAGTGTGTGCGACATCTATTGGAGATATATTTATGACCTTGGAGGTACCATAAACCTATATCTATTTTCGGTATATCATTGCTCGATAGATGCAAGATAATGGGGGACAAACTGGGGGGGGTATAAAGCAACACATTTTTTTTTTAAATAACAATAGTTTGAACTTGAAGAGAATGTTATGGACACCTTCAAAAAGATTTGATAATGACATAAGAACATGATAAAAGTGTGTGAAATAGATTCATTTAAGACAATAGGTTAGTCATTTTTTGTCAAAAGATAAGGCTATTGCATTAGTATGAACACATTTTTTTAGTAAACAAATGAACTTTTATATGAAACTTCATATATAGATAGTTGAAATGTCAAAGATTGTTGAGAATATTTTTTATTAATTTTTTATAATATATATAATTTTTAAATAATTTTACAATCATAGCTAAAAAAATGAAACTACAAGTGTACGAACATAACATTTTGACCTTAACTTGATGAAAATCATTTTTTTTTAATTGACAATGTGTAAATTGTTGAGATAAATTTTATAAATATTTGATTAATATTGAAAATTTTATAAGGGAATTTGTGACAATATGTATATAGTCCATAATGAGGTATGTTATGTATAAATTAAGTAATAATTATAAATAATATTCTAACATTATATATATATATATATATATATATATATATATATATGTATGTATGTATGTATGTATGTATGTATGTATGTATGTATGTATGTATGTATGTATATTCTAAAACTACGCTTTCCCCTCTATAACCCATATAATTTTTTTAAAATAACAATAAAAGTTGCATGATCAGACGTGTTGATCAAGATGAAAAAACCCTAACTTTCTTATAAATCTCCTTGGCTGGTTTATGACAGAGTTTGGACTAGGTTTGGGACACCCAAGCCTAAAACTAAGGCAATTTTGGAGGGAAAGTGTTAAAAAAAATTGTAAATTTGTAAAGGGTGTACACCCTTTACAAACCAAATTTTTACACATTCATTATTTTTTCTCATTTTTCATAGATCATAAAGGGCATGTGTGATTTCAAAATCATGCATGCCCTTTGTGATTCATAAATTTATCTTACCTTTCCCATGAAATTTACTCATTTATTTTGTTCTTTGTGATTTATAAACTGATTTTTCTACTGTAATTATGTGAATTTGGTAAATTCTCCATTCACTTTATTTGAATCACTATAAATTCTTCAAGTTTAAATCTATAGTTGTCTTATTTTGGTAAAGATAAATAATGGGGTTTGAAAGTCATCACAAAAGACCAATCAAAGAGCTAACAAATGAGGAAAGAGAAAAAGAAATAAAAATACAAGTAGATAGGAGAGCATCCATAAGGTCTTCTAGGCAAGGTGAAGGTACTTCCTCTACACTAAGTAATATTTCAAATAAAAATAACATGCCCAATTCTATAGAATTTAGTTTAGATATGTCTTAAAATGAGATAATAAAAATCAATCAATATTTGTTGCATGATGAAATTCAAAATTTAGAGCATGTAAGTAATGACTTTGTAATGAGTGATGAAACATATGGACAAACACAATATAATGAAACATCCATTCATAATGAAATTTTTTGGTATGATGATAATCAACATCAAGTAATGATTCCAAATCATGTGTCTCCTAATGAAGAGGAATTTAATTCTCTTATGGCTTCTAATGTAGATAGTCAACTCTCTACTATCCTTACTATAGTTGAAGTGGTAAAACCACCCAATTTAATACAAAATATAGCTCCTACAACCCCACCTCTAAGGATAATAAGATGAAGACCAAGGTATTTGGTTGAAACATATGACAAACTAATAGAACCTATTGAAGTTAAAACGTCAAAAAGATCAGTTCAACATCATGTTCAACATGTATGGGATTATGCATTTGAGAATAAAACTTATAAAAAATTATGTCAACTATTTGTTCAATTAATGAAAATGCAAAAAATTCACCTTGTGATGCATAATTTTGGGTTAAGAACATTAAACATGAAGGGAAGAAATATTACAATAGTAAATAATCTATTTAATGCATTTAAGGCAATAGGCAATAAAAGTCAAAAAAAAGATAGTAATGTGTCAAGATGAGTAATAATGGAATATATAGTAAGTTAACATCTAAAGATTAAATTCTTAATGAAATAGGTAAATCTTTGAATTTAAATTGAAATACTCTAATAAATGCTATAAAAACAAGAACAAGGCTTGATGACCCTTTGTTCATAGATTTTTGGGTGTTTAGTGGTAGATTCCTATGAAAAGATAAGGTATTATCTGAAGGAATAAGAAATTTGATTGAAAAATTTTGGCACAACAACACAAGGGTCTCATCTAGTGTAAAATATGTTGTTAAAAGAATAAAAGGCTCAAAAAATTATGAGCCACATGCAAAAAATTTATTAGACATGACCTAAACATAATTTTATATAATGTTTATTGAAAACTTTAATGGCTAATTGATAATTAGCCAAAGGTCATTTGAGATGTGTAATCCCTTCTGTGTTAAAATCAACCAACCACACACCACATGTTGTTTTAGGTTGCATGTTTAATTTTCTATGCATTTTGATGTTTTTCATCATATACATTGTACCTTACATACTGACAATATTTTACAGGAATGTATGGTGTCTGCCCCACCTAAGACATCAAGACAATTAATCCAAGGTCTTTTTTTTCAAAGACCTAAGGGATAGTTTTTTTTTCAAAATAATGTTTAGATGTAACATGTAATAGTTTTGGTGGTTTCCCAAATTTGACAAATTGTATACATGAAGAAATTTCACATGAATTTAGAAAGCAACTAGTTGATTATAAGACATACAAATCTATAAATTAGGTGTTGAAAGATGGAAAAGAGTCATCAAGATGTGAATTAGTTATGACCAAAGTTTTTATATCTGATTTCACGTTTGAATTCAAGAATAATTTTATCTACCAATATGCAAGACACACACAAATCAAAATGGTTAGATAATCAGTTCAAGGTATACAAGGACAACTTCCTAGTTTACAACCATATAATGAGTTTCAATCCTAATACTATAGCTCAATTCAATTTAGAATTTTTATTCATATTACATTTAGACATGCCCCTGATAGCACATAAGACAATAAAAATATTTTGAGGGAGTACCACTTTTATATGAGCAATGACATATCACATTCTCTAGAGTTTATCATGGATTATTTTGAAATATTTTATATAAATATAAATGGAAGATAAATCATGGTGGTTACACACTATATTTGGTTAGACAATTGTGCAGGGAAGTTTAAGAATTCTTGAATATTTTACTACTTAAGCAGATTACATAGGAATAATGGCGTTCAACATTTTTGGGGCTTCTTTGAGGTTGTGCATGGAAAATGGGAACATGATGGTGCAGGTGCATGTGTAAAAATATCCCTTAAAAGAGAGCAAAAAAAGCATAAGGAAGGTATTAATTGGATCGATGTCACAAGTATTATGACTTGGTGTAATGAAAATATTTTTCATGGATCAAATAAACATTATCCTATGTGAATATTGTTATGGTTAATACAGGAATAACACAAGGTAAATATTCTCATGTATAAATATTCTCTTAAGGGATGCCTCTGATCAAATACAACATTCACTCTTGTGGCTTGAACAAGACCGAATAATAGCCATTCTAGCCTTAAAATGTCTATCCAGACTTGTCCACATAAACAGTTCTTTGATTGGACTAATGAGCTAAAATATATAGCCCCCACTCACTAGATTTTGGCCCATTCTAAGATATTGGGTACAATAGAAACCTAATTTTTGTATCTCACCCAAAATCATTTAGATAAATTCTCCTAGTATTTATTAGAGGACTTATTCATGCATGTGGAGGAGCTGAGGGTTCATCTTTAGCCCTCATGGTTCTCTTGGAATGCACGACGAAAATTCCCTCATTTTGTACACTTAGGGATGAGTGGATTCTCTTAAAGGATGCCTCTAATCAACTATAACCTTCACTCTCAAGGCCCAATCGATACTAGATAATGTTTTTTATATCTTTAAAATGCCTATCTATATATGTCTACATAGATGTTTCTTCGATTGGGATAATGAGTCAGAATATACGACCCCTATTGACCAACTTTTGGCTTATTCTTATAAATTTAGTTATGATAAAAACCTCATTGTTGCATCTCACCTAGATCAATTTAGATAAAATCCTATTGGTATTTATTATAAGACTCATCCATGCATGTGGAGGAGCTAACAGTTTGTATCTATCCCTCATGGTTTTCCTGCAATGCATAATGGAAGTTTGTTCATTTTACACACTCAAAGACGAGTGGATTCTCTAAACAGATGCCTCTGACCAACTATAAATTGCACTATTGAGCCTTGAATGAGACTATACAATGGTTTTTCTAACCTCAAAACACCTATATAACAAGTTTTTACTAATGATTTATTGATTGGGCTAACAAGTTAGAATATACGGCCCTTACTGACCAGATTTTGGCCCATTTTGAGAGATTTAGATATGATAAAAACCTTGTTTTTGCATCTCACCCAAATCAAGTTAGATAAAATCTTCTTGATATTTATTATAGGACTCATCCATGCACATGTAAAAGTTGATGGTTCATCTCTAGGCCTCATGATTCTCCTACAATGCGAGATGAAAGTTCACTTATTTTGCACACTCAGGGATGAGTAGATTCTCTTAAGGGATGCCTCCAATAAAAATCAACCTTCACTCCTAGGGCCTAAAAAATATCGTAAAATGGTTTTTATAGACTTAAAATGCCTATCCATATGTGTCTACCTAGATAGTTCATCAATTGGGCTAATAAGTCAGAATATATGACCCATGTTTACCAAATTTTGGCTCATTCTAAGAGATTTGTCCATGAGAGAAACCTTCTTGTCACTTATAATCCATCTTTAATTAGATGAAATAATCCCATAATTTTTTATATGACTCATTCATTCATGTGTAGGATTTGGCATCTTATCTCTATCCCTCATGGTTATGCTACAACACATGATGGAAGTTCACTCATTTTGTACAGTCAAGGATGAGTGAATTCTCTTAAGGGATGCCTTTGACCAACTACATATAGGTCTCAATAAATAATATAAAATGGTTATTATAGCATTATAATGCCTCTTCAAACATGTTCATATAGATGATTCATTAATTGGGCTAATGAGTCAGAATATACGAGCCCTACTAACCAACTTTTAACCCATTCTAAGAGATTTGGTTGTGAGATAAACCTCATTACTGCATCTCATTCATCTATAGTTAGATAAAATCCTCTCAATATTTCTTAAAGAACTCATTTTTTCATGTGTAATAGCTAATGACTCATCTCTGGCCCTCACGATTATGTTGCAATGAATAAAAGTTCACTCATTTTACACGCTAAGAGATGAGTGAATTCTTTTAAGGGATGCCTTTGACCAAATGTAACCTTTAATCTTAAGGAAAAACCAAGACCATACAATGGTTATTATATAATTAAAATGCCTATCCAGATGTGTCTTCACAGATGGTTCATCGATTGGGATAATGAGTCAGAATATATGGCCCCTGCTAACCAACTTTTGTCCCATTCTGAGAGATTTGGCCACGAGAGAAACCTTGTTATTGCATCTCATCCATATTGAGTTAGATAAAACCCTCCAAAATTTTCTTATAGGATTCATACGTTTATATGTAAGATTTGATGGTTAATCTCTAACCTTCACAGTTATGCTACAATGCACGACTGAAGTTAGAAGAGGATCTGATGGCTCGTCTAAAGCTTTAAACTACCTGAAACATGAAAGGTAAGGTGTATAGGTGTTAAAAACAACTTGAAACCATGATAGGCTATTTATTACCAAAAACACACTATATACACGCTGATGGATGATGTTCTTACATCACTTGATGACCTTTGGTACTTCTTACTCTTTCACTTTGAACACACTCTTTCTAACACACTCTTTCTAGGTCTGATTTTCAATGAATTTCAATTAGACTATTTTTTAATTCTCAAATAACTTATAAATATATATGATTATGTTAAGTGTGTAATATTATAGTATAGATTTCAAATGAGTAAGAAACAAATTTGAATTGTTGATTTATTAAGAGATTAGGTTCAAAAATCAAAAACCCTTTTTTAGGCTTATAGGCCTAATAGATCACTCAATAAGTCAAACTACTATTTGAAACCAATTTGAACACTTTCCTTAATCAACCTACAATCTACATACCAAAATTTATGGTTTTTCACTATTTATAAATAAAATTAAAGGTCTTTTTATACATGAAACCTTGTTTTACACTTAATAGGCCTAATGGCTATTAATAGGTCAAAACACAAGATACTCCTTTGTAAATGTAAATAACACCCATTAGAAGTATATATAGGAATAAAAAAGGTGCTCCAAATTTTACTTCACCTTTCTAGACTCAAATTTGAAAATTTTGAGGCAAAATTCCCTTCTCTCTATCAAAAACATTGAGACATCAGGGTTTTCATAAACTCAATCACTCATAAATGTTATTGTTCATTCTCATTTAACCTAAAACCACTTTTATCTTCAAGATAGTTATAACTCTTTATAGACATGTAGAACACCATTCTAAACCTATTAGAATCTTAATAATTTACAACTCATTACAATTTATCCACAACCTTACATATTCATATTTGAAAATTCAAATTAAACTTTGGGTGGGAAAACACCAAAGTACTAGCTAGGATCTATATTTCACTCTTTAAAGGCCAAGTGAGACATCCTATTGAGTAAATTAAATCTATAGTACCTCTAATACACATGAACAAAGACCTTATTACATGTTGGCAGGATGCTTCTACATCATCACTAGACCTCCTAAAAACTATGATCAAGTACAACTTATAATATTTACATCCCTAAAATTGATCAAAAGTCCACTTACATCATAATTACAAATTGATATTTAATTAAATGTAACTAAAATAAGTAAATATTAAATTGCTCTTGCATCACTAGATCTCCTAACAATTATGATCAAGTACAACTTATAGTATTTACGTCTAAGTCTACTTACATCATAATTGTAAATTGATATGTAATTAAATGTAAATGAAACAAGTAAATAGTAAATTTCTCTTGCATCACTAGACCTCATTAAAACTATGACCAAGTACAATTTATAATATTTACATGTCCATGAAATTGATCACAAGTCTAATTACATCACAATTGTAAATTGATATGTAATTATATGTAAATGAAACAAGTAAATAGTAAATATCACATGTAAATGTAAAATATACATAATGATGAATCACCTAACTTAGAGAATAATGTGAATTTTTTTGACCCAATATGAAGTAATAATGATCATTAACTAATAATATGTGTAAACATTAAATGATCAAAATAAAAAATGTGCATAGGTAAAGGAATAATATTGTTAAATAGTATATATGTGATACATGTAAAGTTCTATGTCATAATTCAACATAAAAAATATGACATATATCAAAAAAAAATGTAGACCATAACATGTACATAGACAAAATGCATCCATATCAACATACAAAATCAATTGTGCCTACAATTAGACCCCTAGCACAACAACTAACTCTCTTGCTCCTCATTACCTCCAAATAAATTGCACTTTATTGGCATAGACATAGACTCAAGGGTTTTGGATGTTTCAATACAAGGAGAGATTATCCTATTAACATGTGATTCATCCATTATTTCATCAACAACATCTAAAATATGTTGTGTTTTCACAACATATGAAATATAAAAATTAATGCATCAAAATTGTATATTGAAAATTTGATAAATTTTTCAAGAACAATATTTTGTAAAATGATTCTACACTCATCATAATCCATCTAAATGGTTGTCTAGGGATATGAGACTGAATATAAACCCATGATGTGGGATCCTATGGAGCATACATATATCATTAGATTTAGATGTGTATATAATTATGTAAATTTGACATAAAATATCATTGCTTAAAGATAAAAATAATTTTACTGTATTCTCACCAATCTCCGTCCTTGAATCATGACCTATTGTAGAGATAGTGGATTATCTGATGTAGTCACAACATCAACAAAACCTTCTTCTCATCCATGATCTCTACCCATAACATCCCTCATCATCTATAAAATTAATAAATGAATAATATGTGAATCTAATGAACATGATAAAAATCTATGACTATAATATATATATCTTAAAACATACTTTTTTGTTCAAAGGACAATAAACATGTACATGAATAAATATGTAATTTAAAATTTTCCAAACCTATGTATAGGGTACACCAATGCCAATTACAGCCTCTACAATAGATTCAAGTCATATTGAGCTATCCAAAACATCACCAATCATTTATACAAGCAATAAATAATAAGTTTAGTCAATTAAATTATTCAATTAAGTAATCACATACTAGAAAATAAACTTAATATTCTTTTACAAACTATAATTAAAATTAAACCTATGTATCAAATACAAATGGTGAAGTTGATAACTCCTGCACAATAAGCTGGCATATCTTAATAGGAGTTGATAAAACTAGTACATCTGGCATAGTGTTTGGTATTCTAGTGGCATGTATTGTTAAAGCATCTATAGGTGGCATATGCTTTGGAATGCTAGTGTTTGGCATACTAGTGTTAGGCACTACTAAATAATCTACAGGTGGTGTATGATTTGGCATACTAGTCTCCATAAATATACTTTGTGTATGTCGCACCTGAATAAGAGGTCTCATACACTTCTTCCCATATGATGTGTAAAGATGCACATGAAGTAATATGAGTAAGAGGAGGGACATTATCACCTATACCAACACCACCAAAACCACTACCACTACCACCAATACCACTACCACCAACACCACTAATACCACTAGAACCACATGTAGACACAGTATAAGCCTTCAATGTATACATACCATGTTTAATCATAACTAGTGTAAGACACATAACTACTTGAAGAGTGTCCATTTATATGTTATGATGCAAAAAATTTAGAATAGAGGTATCTAATATCATCCTTATATTTCTCTGAGCTTGGTTATGATGGTATTAGTCTTACCTAGCTCTAGGTCTATCAAATGAAGACCCACCTCCCCTTCCTTTAGAGGCCTTCATGTCAAAATAGTTTGAAATTTCTTGCAACATAAACTCACAATACAATTTTCTCAAAAATTATAATGGAACCTCATTATTGTTGCATGGAGGCTCATAAAACACTATCCACCACCTATCCCAATAGTTATTTTTCATCTCCTCATGAACACACCAAACAATACTAATATGTTTTCAATTCTTTGGTGGAGGTTGGTTCGTTGGTTCTAGGCTTAATAAACAAAGCACACAGTTTCTTTTTTTATTTTTTTCTTAACATATTTATATGATAATTTATTAGAATAAAATTATTTCATGGCCTATCTTCAATGCAACATTGCATCAAGTTGTGAAGTTACATTTCTCACTTCATTAAAATAGTCTCTAGTGTATTGGCAAGTGAAATATGTGTACTACCAGCTAAAGAGTGATGCAAACCATTGATGATTATTTGTAATTTTTGATATTTTGAATTGTATTATTCATACAATTAAACTTCTTATGTAAAATCAAACTATTTAGGGTTTTATCTAACATTTTCTTCATGCAATGGATCCATCAAACTTGTGTATCTAAATTTAAATAGAAATACAAGTTTTTTTAGATAACGCAAGAGAATCTAATGCAAACCTAAATTTAAAACCCTACTTTAATAAATAAATAAATATGAATGAAAACAAAAAAAATAAAATCTAAAAATCAACCTATCTGACCTATAGTAACCTGAATGTCAAATCATGTTGATAGAATGCAATTCTAAATCACGTACATGAATCTAAATTTGACAAATCCAAAGAGAGGAAAAAGAACCAAAATGCCAAGGCTACAACTCTACTTTGTAGGGAAAATAAAATGAAAAAAAGAAGGCCATATGCCCTTTATAATTTTTAAAAGACATACACCCTTTAATTTCCAAAGGGCATATGCCCTTGAGGCTCAAGCACAAGCTTAAGCCTCAAAAAATTAAAAAAAAGGGCATATGCCCTTTTTTTTTAAAAAATTAAAGTTAGGGGAATGTCATACTTTTTGTCCCCCAACTTTGTGCATCTTCTATTTTGATTTCTAAATAAAGCTACAAATGTGTATACATATATTGTAATACTGAGAAGGCATGAAGAATTATTTTTGAAGTTTAAGGTCATTATGGTATTCAATGTGTGACTCTTCATCTTATGATAGTTATGTCGTGCAGATAACAAGTGCATAGTATGTTGACAGATTTTCTAGTATAATGAGAGCCATAGGCATGCCACATGGTGTAGGGACTGTGTTATCTATGTTAAGAATGTAATGCTCAAACTAGCTAGGAACTATGTGGTGTGATTTTTATTTTTCAATATGGAATGGAGGTGTGTTAGATCCTATTGAATCTAATGTTAGGTACAACATAAGATTTGATGCAAGCATGGGTGGTGTTAAGTCTGATCTACACGTATCATATTACACCACTAGATGAGTGTGTGTGACATATATTAGAGATTAATATAATGACCTTGAAGGTAATTCAAACCTATATAGGTTGTTAGGATACCGTTGACCATTGAAAACAAATTATATTTATTGCAAGTTGTGTGATAACATGCTTGTTAGTATTCTTAGGAGTGGATCCTCTAATTTTATTTCCTGGCTTGTATTCCTCTTCAAGTTCAATCTTGAAGACCAAAAAAATTTGAATGAAGATTCAACTTCTCCTTTGTTCCCAGCTTTGTTAACATACATGCAGGGTTCCTATCCGTATGGATCTTTTCCAGCTTCAACTCACCATCCTCCAATACCTGTCTAATGAAGTCATACTTAAGTTGTATATATCTGGTTCTTAAATGAAAGGCTGAGTCCTTTGCCAAATGAATTGTCTCTTTGACTATCACTATACAATCTGCAACTCTCTTTCTCCTTTCCCAACTCTTCCATGAACCGAGTCATCCATATCATTTCCTTGCTAGTCACTATGACTGCAACAAC
Source organism: Torreya grandis (assembly GCA_037957365.1). Taxonomy (NCBI): domain Eukaryota; kingdom Viridiplantae; phylum Streptophyta; class Pinopsida; order Cupressales; family Taxaceae; genus Torreya; species Torreya grandis. The sequence goes on from JARHVA010001132.1 coordinate 1,275,216, forward strand.
CTTCTACATCTCTGAAATCTGGCTAACCACCATTTCCACCAATAGTGAACACATATCCTATGGTGCTTCTCCTTTCATCCAAGTCACTTGCCATATCTAAATCTACATACCCATGTAGAGAAGTGTTTGACCCTGAATAGCATAAATACCTGCTGTTGGTCCCTCTCAAATACTTGAGAATCCACTAAACTGCTTTCCAGTGCTCCTTTCCCAAATTGGCCATCAACTTGCTAACAACTCCCATTGCTTGGGTAATATCAGGTCTAGTACACATGTACTCAACCTCATCATGTGATTTAGGACAATGTTCTGTGAACTATCCAACCATAGGTGTGATAACCAGTTCTACATCCTGCATCTTGAACCTCTCCACTACCTTATTCACATAATCCTCTAGAGACAAAATCAACTTGTGACTTTCCCTATCTCTAGAAATACTCATGCCAAGGATTTATTTTGCTCCTCCTAAATCCTTCCTGGCACATGTTTGAGCTACTCTTACCTTTAGCTCAGTACTTCCCTACATGTGTGACCCTGCAACAAGCATATACACTACATACAGTAATAGGATAATGTTGTGACCATTATTCAACCTGGTAAAATAAACACAGTGATTACATTGACATTGACTAAAGCCATGCTTTGTCATACACCTGTCAAACCTAAAATACCACTGTCCTAGAGCTTGCTCAAGACCATATAACCTGGCCTTCTATCTCACTTGTCCATTCTCTCCTTTCTTTAACCTGTGAATCCATTCATCTTTTAGTGCTTTCTTTCTAGCTAGCAACTCTACCAAATCTCTCATTTGGTTCTCTTCTAAGGAATCAATTTCCTCATTCATGCCATGCTCCCACTGTTTCCTAGATTCTACCTGCACTGCCTCTTCAAAACTTGGTTCTTGACCATCAGTGAGCAATAAGTAGTGTAAAGAAGGGGAATAAAAAAATTGAGGTTTACATACCCTTTCAGACCTCCTCATGGGTGTTTAAGACTCCTTGATAGCTTGTTGTCTGCCCAAAATTTGTTCTAACATCAATCGATGTCGGTCACCTCTTAGTCTACACCCAATTGACATCGGTTCCATGTGACCAACCTGACTGACATCAATTCTTACCTGACCGATGTCAGTTACCACCTGACCACTGATGTCAGTTCCTTAATTGACATCGATATTCACCTGCCTAACATCACTGACTCTGGTCTGCACATGACTGATGTCAGTACCTACCTGATCGATGTCAGTTCTCACCTGACTAACGTTGGTAACGATGTTTTCCTGTGAGTGATGAATTTTACCCATGAGCTCATTTTGGATCATAACCTTGTCCAAATCAACCTTACCCTACTCAAAATTATTCAACTCCTTGATCTGATCTCTGTCCATCATCTTCTCCTTAAAAACCAAGGCTTTTCAGTTCTTAACTTGGTCAAAAACATCAAATTTTCTCTTTATGCAATAAGCCCAATCCTTTCTTGTAGCATCATTAGAAACATACCATTGTGATCCTCTAATAGAAGCTCCCTGAGCTGGTCTCCACACACCTATGTGAACAAGCTCCAACCTGTGTTTCTTCTTTGTTGACCCAGTTGTGAGAAACTTCACTTTCACCTGTTTCCCAAAAATACAGTGCTCACAGAAATCTCAGTCTATCAAATTTGAAAGCATACCTTTTGACTCAAGAACATCCATTCCCTTCTCACTCATGTGACCAAGCCTACAAAGCCACATCTTTGCATCTACAGCTAAAGTAGATAAAATATAAGGAGAATCAGTAATACAAGTAGATAGATAAAGTGTACCTACTTTCTTACCTCCAGCTAAAAAAAGTGCACCCTTGGAAACTTTCCAAGATTCCACTGTGAGAGTTACTGTGCAACCCTCATCACCCAACTTTCCTACAAAAATCAAATTCCGCTTCAGGACTGGGACATGCATGACATCCTTCAACACCCATGTGTTCCCTGTTTGCAACTTTAGCTGCACTTTCCCTTTACCAATCATTTGACAAGGCTCACCATCCCCTAAATAAACTTTTCCAAAGTCTCCATGGACATAATCATGAAAAAATTCCCTATTTGGGGTTGCATGAAAAGAAGCACCAGAATCTATAACCCATGATTCTACATGACTATCTAAAGAAAATGTAAGAGCATCCTATGCAACAATACCTGCATCTTTTGCTTCTTCATTACCTTCATGCTGATCTTCTACCAACCAACAATCTTTCTTCGCATGTCCTTTCTTTTCACAATTCCAGCAGATTATACTACCATACGTGGATTTAGATCCACTGCCTATCTTTGACCTTGATTTCCCTTGCTTGCTCTTTTCTCTTTGCTTTCCCCTACTTTCAACACTCAAAGCATTACCTAATGATTCTCCTATGCTTTTCCTGTGAATTTCTTCATTCAAGATTACACTAACAACATCATCAACTTTCAAGATATTTGAAGCAGACACGTAGTATTACTTACTGCCATTACCAAGTTATCCCAACTTTTAGGGTAAAGAGCATAATATTAAGAGAGCCTTAATTTCATCATCAAAAACTATTTTGATTGAATTTAACTAGTTTACCAAACCATGGAAATCACTAAGATGACTATATACCGATCCACCTTCCAGCATTTGCAAATTAAATAATTGCTTCATAAGAAATACCTTATTTGAAGCTGAGGGTTTTTCATATAAATTTGCCAAAGATTCCATTAACTCTACCATTGTCCTTGCCTAAGATAAGTTGGAAAACACAAAAGCTGTCAGTGTCAGCCTTATAGCTCCAAGAGCCTTTCTATCAAGAACCTTCCATTCCTCATCTTGCATACATATGGGCTTACTCCCACCCAACGGTAAGTACAAATCTTTCTGATACAGATAATCCTCTATCTGCATCCTCCATAATTGATAATTTTTTCCATTGAATTTCTCCATTCTTAGCTTACTTTCTTTTGTCATTACTTTACTCCCACTCAAACAGAAACCCCTATGAGTGACCTGTAATCAACAAACACTTAACACACTCTGAAACCAAGGTGTTAGTGAACCAAGCTCTGATACCACTTGTTAGGATCCACTCCTAAGAGCACACGTGATTACCTTTGTATAAGCAACTAAACACAGAATTAAACCAGAAGTAATAAGTAACTAAAATTCAAAAATAGCACAGAATATGAGAGACAATACAATCTTGTATTAACACTCTTTCAGAATGAAATAAAGAAATCACACTCTTCCCACAACTCTTGGGTGTACAGCATTTCTCTCAAGAGTTTTCTCTCTCTCAATTACAGTCACAACTCAATACCAAGTTGTTCCCTCCACCAGTCAGTGACAATCAACTCAATGGTTGTTTTGCCTATCTTCCAGTCCACCAAGTACTCAAGTACTCCAAGTAGATCTCCTTGATCTTGCACACCTGCATATCAACTAATCTTACTTACCATGTAGATCTCCCCTGATCTTGCTACCTGTAGATCAACTGATCTTACAATTGGAAGGATCTCTTCCTTGTCCTTGCCTTGATTACAATACATGCCTCATGGGTCTCTTAAATAGATCCCATACAAACAATAATTAGACTTCCCAATTACAATAATTAGAAACGCAAACTCAAGACTAAAATTAGTCTTTACATGCAAATAAACTATCCGTCTAAAATTAGACTGGAATGCACAAGTGACCGATGTCGGTTCCTATCTGTCTGGAGATGACCGATGTCAGTTCCTGTCTGACTAATGCCAGCCGACACCTAACAAATGTCAGTTGTTGTGAACACTGTCTATGACCGATGTCAATTGATGAGACTGACATTGGTTTCTCTAACACTAGATATGACCGATGTTGGTTGATCAGACCGATGTCGGTTACTGTAACACTCAGCAACCTCCTCCATTTGCATAATAGTGAAGCTTTTAGCTCCACAACCTAACAAGTATCACTAGAACCATTATTGAGAGATCCCCCTGAATCACGAAGGCTCTCTTAGTGGTTATCATCGGTTGTCATAATGTCGTGAACCCCCTTTAAACTATCAATAAATGGGTAATAGACATGTATTTATGCATATTAAAGAGCCAGTGGTAATGATGGGCATCCCATTCTTCTAATGACTGGGCACCTCCATGGTAAGACAAGGTGCTCCCCTCTTTAGGACTACTTATGTCTCTTTCATGGATAATGTTTAAAAATGATGAAGTAGATGGTGAGGTGAGAATATGTGTGGGATGGGAGTCCAACCCAATGGATGATGTGTAAATTTTCAATTGGGGCCTAAAATTACAACATAATGATAGAGACCCTTCTATGCACACCTTTTACCATTGCTTTGTAATCTCAATTTTTTTTCCTTTTTGTAATCTTGGGTGGTGGTATTAAAAACTTTATTTTTTGATGTTCAGTTCTCATATGGTGGTGGTCTCAAAAAAAAATCATGTTTATGATGTCATGTAATGGTTGCTCCCTTGTGCTTTCGGAACTCTGTTGTAATGGTGTATATTCCTCATTAATACACTATTTATTCTCCTATCAATTGGTCTCATTTTAAAAACTTTGAGTCATAATATATTTATGACCATCAATTTATTATAACAATTATATATATATATATATATATATATATATGTATGTATATATGTATATATATATATATGTGTGTGTGTGTTTGTGTGGTGAGGTTCCTCACCCTTCTATTATAAATAGAAATACAACAAAACAATATCGTATTAAAAATTTCCATAGTAAGACTAACCCAAATAGAGGCCCATGCCTTTCAAAAACTATTTAACCCAATTACAAAAATAAGGGGGGAAGCATCCTTGACCAAACTATTTACACCTCCCAACAATCTACCATGCCTTTGACTCCAATCGCCCGCTATTCTACCCAAAAAATTAGTCGCCTTAGAGACCTTTTAAGACATGATTTTTTATAAAAAATCACTCAATAAAACTAGAGGATATTTGAGCACCTCCATATTTAAATATAGAAAAACCTTCACCTATTGAGAATTGCCATTGCAAAAAAATATTGCAAATTTTCAACATAGGCTACAACACTGAAAAACCTCTCCTCCAACTCAAAAGAGGTCTTCAAGGACACCAATCCCCTATTTTCCACACTAGATAATGGGAGCAATGTAAGCATCTCCACTTCAATGAATTCAAGGTATTTAGCCAATCCACCTCTAAAACAAGGCCTTATGAATTTCTCAGCCACCCAGCAGGTCAAATCCTTGTTATCCATCTTCTTCAAAATATTTTTAATGAACACAAATCCCAACTTGGAGTTGATGTGACTTCTAGTGTTCATTTGCACATAATCCACTCCCACAATGTCCCAAATAGCTTGAATAATTTGACTAATCATAGTCCAAAAAACTTTTTTTAGATAACCCTCTGATATGGTACTCCTAAATGCAATTTTTGTCTTCTCCAATTACAATAAAAATAAAGACTTCATTTCTTCCAGCTCATCCACCAAACTCATTTTCTCCACAAAGCTCAATTTGTCAAGAGAAGAAAATATGGAGGAGAGCAAAACAAATGCTAAAGGCTTCCACACACTTTTGACCATTAAAACATAACAAAACACAAATTCATAAGCAAAAAAGTTGTCCTTATCATGGTGACCAAATGGCAAAAAAGGTGGGTTTAATTCATTAGGACCTATGTTCAAGTCTCCCTTGCTAGTTGACTCATAAATTATTAAGATTTATTTTAATTATGTGGTATGGGTTGGATAGTTTTAAAAGCTACTTAAACATTTTAATGTTGGGTCATTCATTTTTTTGAATAATTAATATTAAAAATAGAAATATTTATGTATAATTACTAGTCCCCTTCTAAAATAAATGCCCACTTCAATTAAAAATAAAATTTACATCATATTCAACAAAATGAATATGATATTAATTAATACAAATATCAAATTAGAATATAAATTTTAAAAATTTATATGCTTTACTAAGCATTTGAAGATGTAAACATTTTGAAAACACCAACTTACAAAAAAATTGAGTCTCGTAATTTCACTTTAGGACTCCTCATTGTAAGTTACACAAGACAAAATATAAAACATCTGGGATTTATAATATTATAATTGGTTCACTTACATTGTATTATATCTTATCCTATTTAAAATTTAAACATTTAGTTATAACTTCTGATACCACCTACCTCCTTTAATATGCATCACCTGCAAAAAAGAATGAAAATGTAAGCCTCACCATTCACAAACCATTCAAAATTAAAATCATTTTGTCAACATACAATGTGTTTATAAATGACAAAAATTTGATAACAATCAAAGTTCTCCACCGTGCCAAGTTACACAAATGAATTCAATCAACAGAATGGAAGGATGAAAGGGATGGAGGGATGAATTTGTTATGTCTTCTTTGTTCATGTTTTTTTAAATGCATTCACATCTAAGTAAATGTTTACTAGTATGTGAATGAAATAAAAATTATTGTTCATATGTTTTCCATTCACTCCTTTGTGTTATTTATTCAATTTGACTTGTTCTCACGATGGAAAACACATGGTTTATTAATGTGGAAGCTAGTGCCATTTTCCACATGGCTAGATAGGGTTTTCTCCATTATCGTGGTAAGTTAATGCCACCATGCATGCCACAAACATTTTTGGTTATTAATATTTTGGCATGGTTTTTATGCCTTCTATGTTCCTCTTTTGTTGTGTTCCTTATATGTTCATGGTTTTTATGGCATGCTTTCTTTGTTCATGTTTTCTTTTTACCTGGCTCAATGAACTTTTCTCCATTAATGTGGCAAGTTAATGTCACTCTGTGTGCCACTTATGATATATTCTCTCTGATTTTACACATACTTCCCCCAAAATGGATGAAACCTGCCCAAAATTTCTTGACCATGCCATCTTACACAGAGGAATTTCAATCGTTAAGATTTAGGGATGAAAGCATTCACATAAGTGTGTTGCCTGTAACTAAACCCATAATAATACTTTATTTATTTTTGCTTCGGTGTTATTGTTATTGTGCCTCTTTTGTTCATGTTTTTTGTTGCATGCCTTCTTTGTTCATGTTTTTTGTTGCATGCCTTGTGTGTTCCTTAAATTTTTTGGGTCTTCATCACTTAATAGTTTTTAGGGCATGCTTTCACATCTGAGTAAACATTTACTAATATGTTAATGAAATGTCATAGTTATTGTTCATATGTTTTCCACTTAGTCTAATACATTATTTATATATACAACACATATCTATTGGCTTGAGCTCAAAATGGAAGATGCATGGGTAATTACTATGGAATCCACTGCCATTTTTCATATGGTTAGATGAGTTTTTCTTCATTATTGTGGCAAGTTAATGTCGTATTGCACAACACAAACATTATTTTTTTTTTATGTACTTTATTTCTTCAAATTTTTTATGTGCCTTCACATCTAAGTAAATGTTTACTGGTATGTTAATGGAGTGATGGAATGTTACTCCAACAAATGTCTTTCCATTCCTTTTCGTGTTCCTCCTCCCCAAAAATAAATAGAACCTACCCAAAATTGTGCTTCATCTTAACCAATCAACAATGGGAAGTTTCACGCTGTGGGAAAATGCGGCTTGAAACAACCTCTAGATTTTAGAGAAGCTAGTTTCTTCTTTTGTATCAGTTGTTGGGTAAAAGGGATAGGAGATTAAATAGGAACACAAATGCAGGAAATGAAACCTAACCATGGCAATGTGCCTGAGTGTAATCCTAATCCTAACCTGAACACAGTGAGACTATTATAGGATTCAATTACATTTAAGAGCAAACAAGTGCATGATCAATGTAAAAGATTAAAATAACATAAACAGAGGCTCACAACAGGGAAGTCTATCACTGAGATACAGGGAACATCAACAAAGGCATAGTGTTCAATCTTCTTAACAGAATCTTCCAATCACATAAGAGGCGTAGAAGTCATGTACAGTTATATAAACCTTTTGATTCAAGAAAACTAGACAAAAGCAAATGACATTCCTACTCACAACTCTAGAGAATCTATAGTATAGACTACTTTGCAAATGACACAGATAACACCAACCAAGGCATGGAGCTCAAATTTCCTTAATTCATTTAGCCACATAAAAGGCACAAAACATGCACAGTTATATCAACTTTGCAACTCAAGAAAATTGAGACAAGAGCAAATGATATTACTAGTCAAAACTTTAGAAAGTCTAAAACTATGAGAAATCCCCCCCTTTTTTAGATTTACGATCTTCTCTTATATAGCCTCGGATGTCTTCTTACATCACTTTCTTTCTTTCTCGTGCAACTCTATTATGTCTTTTACTCGTAAGGGACAAATAGACGATGCCTTCAATGCTTTAGATATATCTTGGTCTTATCAGGAACGGCCATGCTAGAGTGGGATGGCTATTCTGATCACGACATGGTGATTCATGTCTAGTACCTCCCTTTGCACTTGAATTTCTCATTCCACCACTTGTTTGGCCGTTCAACTGTCTACTCTGCCTCCACTTATAGGGGACAAATAGATGGCATCTTCAATGCTTGCAAGCCCCAAAAACCTACTCGATGCATTATTTTCTCTACCAAGAATAACTCCCACTGAGTTTCCCTCCATATTTGTTACAATAGGTAAATGGACACTCTGTTTTGTTGAAATAGAAGAGGACACTTAGTCAATCCATGACAATTCTCCTTTTGCTTAGAAGGCACTAGAGAATGACACTTGGCCGCTTCCACTTTCTCTGTATTTTGCTCTAGAACGCTCCGCCTTCGACACCTGTCACAATCTACTTCCTCTATAATTTGCAATTTTATCAAAATAAAACTCACTGTGTTCCTTACTCGAGCAACTTTTAGGAAGGGATGGATGCACGTGGCAGTCTTTGAATGTTGACACTTAGCACTTCCATAGTCCTTTGAAATAACATCTGGGACCCACCACAATCTTTATTTGGTAGTTAGGCTCGAAGGTGGTCCCTCAGAAGTTGAGACGTGGTGGCTTCCACTTTTCCTGGGAAGATACATGGCATCTTTTGCTTCTCCTGCTAAGGGTATGTGGCGCCTTTCTCTTTCTCTAGGGATGGAGTAGAAAGGGACCTAGAGAGTGACACTTGGCAGCCTCTACTGCACTTCAGCACTTAGCAAAATGAAATGATGCCTTTATGTGTTGAATGAAAGCATTAGACCCAGGCATTGAACCAAAGTCTTTCAAATGCTGACACGTGGTGCCTTCTACTTCTCCTTCAAAAATGTAGTTTAGGGCCTCTGCAACTACCACCTAGCACTTTCTGCTCTGTTGCTAAGCTCATTAAAAGTCTTTGTCAAAAAGTAGAATGAAATGCGAGTGCCTCTATGAGACACGGATGCTGACACGTGGTGCATTTTTTTGAGCTATTATTGGATACATGGCACATTTTGTGACCTTCTTGAAAGTTACAAAAAGGGTCTCGAAGGACGCCAGCTGGTTGGCTCTGTGTTTCAAAAATTGACACTTGTTGCCTTCCACTTGAATTTGATAATTAGTCAAAATGAGATGAAAGAGACAAAATGGGGAAAAAAGGGACTCACAATCGGAGGGTGACACTTGGCAGCTTCTGCTACACTTTGACACTTACGCAAAATGAACTTGCCATCTTCTCAAAAACTCTATCGCGATGTCCAAGGAAATGCAGGAACCAAAAAAATGTAGCGATCGAATCAAAAAATAAATTAAATATGACGTAGATTAAAAATTACTCTACAGTTACTGGTGACCTTCAAGACTTTTGAGCCTACTCAAAAAGAACCCAACTCCCGCTAGTTAAAATTTCAAAATTGTGGAAATTACAGCTTCAAAGGAGCTATTTGGTAGATAGACCACTCATGGTCAGATAATCCTTGCTTGCTCTACAATTCAATGAAGGCCAGATCTAGGTTAATGAGATCCTTATATGAAAATGTGTGTAGGATCTAAACCGTAGCTTTCAGTTTGAACTCCAATTGGGAAACAAAAACTAGAATAGCCTCAACTTTTGAGACTGAGGAATCATCTTGCAAGCTCTAGAAGACTATTTGATCCCTTTGTTTGGCTAGTAGTAATGGTTCAATTTGGTCAACCATCAGCACTGTCTTTGCATCCAAAAATGGGGAAGGGAGGCCTAGTTACACCAGATCTTCAATATGATGCCTCATCTCATCGATGCCTTCTTTCATGACATCAAGATAGTTCTTGCAATTATTGGCCATGGCATTGCAATTGAGCACCTCATTGACCCATTTCACAGCGGCCATTTTGTTTGAGATTCTTACGGCTACCAATGTTGCATCCATCATGTCATAGAGCTTCTCTAGCTATGAATGGGAGTCTGTGACTCTTTTTGAGACTGTGGCCAGAGTGTTCTATACTAAATTCTCCACCCTCTCACATAGTTGTTGTGCATTGAGAAAGAAGGTGAGAAATGGCCTAAGCTAGATAATATCTGAAGAGATTCTCTCCCATGCTAACTTGTAGAGCTCCTTCACCAATTATACTACTCTTACACCTCTTGGCCTATTGGTCAGCTCGATTATTAGTTGTGCCATCCTCTGTTGCTCTGCTTGGAACTGGGCTTGGAAAGCCACAGCCTTGTTCTGCTCCTCTAGCAGCCTTTGATGTGATTGGGTAACCTGCAGTTGAAGTCCTTCGACTCTTCCCTGTAATGTTGCATTCTCCCACCTTAGGGCTATTGCTACATCTTTTGCAAGTGTGAGCTCTATCTTCAATGAATCATTCTAGGCCTAGACTGCCCATTGAGTTTGAAAGAAAATAGTATCTTGCAACTATTATTGCAGACTAGTTATTTCATTGTCTCTCTTATTTATTTCTTCAGCCAAACTATTATAATTTGCCTCTTCTTTGGCCAAATCGGCCTCCATCTTTTGCAGTCTTCTTGATTTCTTCAAATAATCTTTTGTGACCGCAGAAGTGGATTCAGTTAGCAGCTCGACTCTGTCTTGGGGCCTGAACAGGGACATGTCAATGGCCACTGCATTCATCACGTAGTCCTCTGACTGCATTTGCTCGCTCGACTTAGCAATGTTAGGTGACAAATGGGTCACCATCAACTGCTATTGGATGGGGTCAAATTGTGACCTCAAATGTGGGACAACTAGTGCTTTATTCTCTTTAATTCTCTTCTTCTCCAATCAGGCCTCTCTTGCCTTCTTAGCAGCATCGACCTGCGTCTGGAAGGTGGAAGGGGATGAAATATGTCCCCCCACAAAAGGATACCCTTGTGGCAGGTCGTATTGGAGAGGCATTGGTTGGCTAGGGGTGGGTTATAGGGGCATATTTTTGGGAATAGAGGGGGAGAACTGGGGTAACATTAGGGCCTAAGGCACCGATGATGAGGTGACTTGCGAAATGGGAATGGCAGTAGTGGCAGGAGGTGTCATCTGACTGGGTGGAGGCATCATGTTGATAGGGTGAGGAATATAATGAGAGGGAGGAGGGGGAGAAATTCTTACTTGATGGGAATTTTTAGTGCTCTGCATTGGGTGTTGTGAATGCTCCTCTTCCTCCTCTGAATCTAATTAGAATTGCACCCTTCTCTTCCTGGGTGTCTTTGCCTCCAGTTGTGTTTGTTTCCCTTCTACCTCTATTATTGTTGGTGCACATTTGGAGAACTAAGGACTTCAATCACTTTCAATGATGGGGAAGCATGTGGTGGTGATGATACCACACTTTTTTATTGTTCTACAGTAGCTACAACTTGCTCTGAAGTCTGTGGCTGCTAGCTTGGTCCCGCTGCAGCTTCTTGCTCTGAAGTCAGTGGTTGCTAGCTTATTTTTGGGTTAGATGTAGGGGAGGGATGGCACTCATCCCAAAGCTCTTCCCACCTTTCATCTAAGTCCATGCCTCCAAAAGTGTGGGTGAATTGGGAAATTTCTTGCCTATATTTCTAATAGGCCTCAATTTTCTCTGTGTCCCAACCCTGGTTCCTCAGCGTCCTTCTCAAACCAGAAGTCATTCCAACTTTGGGATCATAATCCCTCTATTTGTCATAGAAGGTCTCCCATGGCCTATTTTGTGCCATGGGAAAATCTGTTAGTTCAACATAGAGACCAGGGGCGTCTTCTGCATGATTTTTCTTGGTCTCCCAAAAGGGGCAGCTTTCATGCACAATCCTGGCTCCAATTTTATTTTTCCTCACCATGGAGGCTATGTAATTAGCTAGGTCATAAACCCATTTATCCTTGACTAATAAGAACTCGAGGAAGGCCAGCTTCCTCAGCAGCATAGTTTTAGCTTCTCTGGCTTCCATATTTATGTTGCCTACCATCCACGGAAGATTGTACATTTTCCTCTTCTTCTTCCCAAAGCAATACTCATTATCTACCACCGACACCTACCTAGAAACTTCTAGGAATGCTAATCTAAGAGTTAAGGTCTTTGGTAGCATCACTAGTTCTCCACAAAATCCATGGACCCTTATGATCGTGTGACGAGACCTAAAATAGAAGTCGCATGGGATTGGACAGCTAACTACGAGGTTCATGACAATCAAGAATAACCTATTTATGACAGGTTCAAGGCTAAGGCAATGGAGAATAGGGGTAATGAATAGTTCCTAAAAATCATATGGGTCACTGGTTCTTGATAAAACATGTGTCCATGCAGACATAGGGATGGCTCTTTGGGGGTTAAAAGATGGGTCATACAGGTTCAGATTTATAAATTGGGTGAAAAGGTCAGGGTTCTGGTGTAGTATGAGATGGAACAAAAAGGAAGAATACCTAAATATCCCTTTTGACCTAAACTGGGTCAGCTGCTCCACAATCAAAAAGGCAATGTGTCTTGAGAAGTTGAGTCAATATTCCTGCATCTTGTCGATGGTTTTCAGCCTGAATAGGATGGCCATTTACTCAACATATACCGCCATATCATCCTTCATGCCAAAGATGAGAGCCATCATTAATAGCATGTCTTGGCTAGTGGGTACAAACTAAGTTCTTGGTACAGGGAGTGTGGATATCATGGTATCACCATCAACAATTTGTAACTCAGACCTCAAAAACTTGGTTTGAGTGTTGATGTTTGCCCACATCCTTTGCATCATATCAATAGTGGGGAAAGTAGTGGTACCATCATATTATAGGGCAAGCATGTCCCTAATAGTCGATGGGGTGATCTGTAGCATGAAGGGGCCTTGTTGAATGGTGCAAGATTATGCATGGAGTAAGTCTGTGCACAATTCAATTATATCTAGGCATGGGTGCACAGTTGGGACAATGAACTGAGCCACTTGTGAGGTCTATATCCTCTCTTCAAATGTCTCATATTGCCTTGCCCTGGCTCTTTGTAGACACCTTTAGTGTGCCCCTTCTCTGAGGTTCTTGCTACTAGCTCTTTATAGGGTCAGGTCCATGATTTTGTCTGCATAGTCCTTTACCTTTGATGGGTCACTGGTTTGACCGACTCCCAAGGCTTTTGTTCTCAGGTAGCTTCTTGGTGGTTATGTAGGAGCTACATCATATTATTTACTAGTTAGTAGCCTGTTGAGATATCCAAGTGCCCCTATTCCTTGCTGTGAAGTTGATGTTCCTACCATCTCTATATCTCTTGTATAAAACTTGGTATGAATCCTTGTACAGGATGGAAACACGCTTGCTGAAACAAACTTTACTAGGCGCTAACAATCTCAATGAACAGGATATTTTTCACAGGAATGTTTGAGAGTTTGTAAACTTTAAAACTTGCTAAGGGATATTTATGGGCCTATCAAGTCCCAAATAGCATTAATTTCATATGACCATTAGCAAATCCTACTCAATCTTTTAGAAACAGTGAGTTGCACACAATATGCAGTGCAAAGTACCTTAGAGATCTTGAAAGATTTGGGGAAACATTTAATGCGACAAAATTTAAAGAATTAAAAACTTTTAAGATGCCGACCCTGCATTTAAAATGCTTATTTTTAAAACAAAAGCGAGAAAATAATAGAAAACAAAGCAATGCAGGAATGGGAAACTACCTAACTACATTAATTAGATATCTTTACTTCCCTCTGGGATCAAAAATGAACTTTCCAATGTCTTCTTTATGACGAGCCAACTTATGTTTCCATACCAGTGATTGCAACAAGTATATCTTTGATGAAATGTCCTCTACACTCGCCACACAGATGTACTTGTATTCATATGAGTCTGAGTTGAACATGCTTTCGACATCCATAAGCTCTTCTTGTCCTTGAAAGCTCATCGAATACTGGTTCTTCATGCTGTCATATGTCATCAAGAAATCATTGGCTATTGGTTCTTCACTCTGTGCCTTTTGATATCCATTATTTTTTGGCTTATCTCCTTCAAATTCTAGCTTTATTTCATCATCATGCTCCTCGATGATTTCATCCTCTTGAAAGGATGAGTCTGAAAGTTGGTATCCCATCTGCATACTCATTTGAGTCTCACAATTGTCTTCTCCATATCTGGCCAGTTCATAGCCTTCTTGAAGGATATTGTCACATGTCCCAATGACTTGATTGAGGGAGTGTCCATTCTCCTCCATATCCTCTTGTAAAGTGAGGAAGAAATCAAAAATGATTTCTTCCTCATCAGAGGTTAAAACAAAAGCTTGTGACTTGTCCTCTTGTTCATCAAAGGGGGTACTTATGGTAACTTCCTCCTTATCTGTACTTATGGAATCCTCTTAACTAGCCATAAATTAAGCGTACTCCTCTACATACTCATTTGCTTCCTTCAAAATACATTCTTCTTTGAAAAGGGATGAAGAAGGAGGTTGTGATGGAAAACAAGAAGCTTCTTGAGGAAGGGTGGAAGGGACTTGAAGAGAAAGTGAGTGTTTGGGGTCCTCTTCCCTTGCTGCTATCATAGATTCTACATTATTGGGGAAGTGATCTTGACAGGTTTGACCTTGCTCATGAATAGGGTTGGCATATGAATGTGCAAGTTGATAGACTTGGTAAAGCTATCTCTCATGAAAGCTCAGCGTCTCTTCTAGAAATGCAATCAATCCACACACATCCAGCATCTCATATGTAAGCTCTTTCCAATTTTCCCTTTCAATGGGATCCCACTCACTTTTAATCAGGTCTATTATGTCCCTTACTTGATGGATGACATGACGGGGAATTTCTTGGCCATATACCCTTCTGTTGTCAAGCTCTAACATATATTTTTTAAATCCCAGCAATGCCTTTTTGAAGGTGAAAATAAGGTTAGGTTGAGCATGGGGTGTGACATATTGGGGAGACTAAGTATAAGATTGGTATAGCTCATAACCATCTGCATCATTATTACTTGACATGATTCCAGGAGAAGCTTGTTCTTGATTAAAAATATATGAAGGAGAATAAGACCCATAGCTATGAGTAATAGAATTAGACATACCAAAAAGTGATTTCTTGATGATACCAGGACTGCTTGATCGACTAACTTGACTCAGAGTCATTGTTAGTGTTGTTAAAAACCTCCAAAGGCTGGTTAGCCAAAGAATACACCAAAATTCTTCAACTCATTGAAAGATCGGTCCCATCGGGCGTGCCAGAAACTGTTGATGATTTAAAATTGTGCTTGATCTTAACCAATCAACAATGGGAAGTTTCAAGCTATGGGACAATGCGACTTGAAACAACCTCCAGATTTTAGAGAAGTTGGTCTCATCTTTTGTATCAGTTGTTGGGGAAAAGGGATAGGAGATTAAATAGAAACACAAATGTAGGAAATGAAACCTAACTATGGCGATGCACCTGAGTGTAATCATAATCCTAACCTGAACACAGTGAGACTATTATAGGATTCAATTACATTTAAGAGCAGACAAGTGCATGATCAATGTAAAAGATTGAAATAATAGAAACAAAGGCTCACAATAAGGAAGTCTTTCGCTGAGATACAAGGAACGTCAACAAAGGCATAGTGTTCAATCTTCTTAATAGAATCTTCCAATCACATAAGAGGTGCAGAAGTCACGTACAGTTATATAAACCTTCCAATTCAAGAAAACTAGACAAAAGAAAATGACATTCCTAATCACAACTCTAGAGAATCTACAGTATAGACTACTTTGCAAATGACACAGACAACACTAACCAAGGCATGGAGCTCAAATTTCCTTAATTCATTTAGCCACATAAAGGGCACAGAAACATGCACAGTTATATCAACTTTACAACTCAAGAAAATTGAGACAAGAGCAAATGATATTACTAGTCAAAACTTTAGAAAGTCTAAAACTATGAGAAATCCCCCCCTTTTTTAGATTTATGATCTTCTCTTATATAGCCTCAGATGTCTTCTTACATCACTTTCTTTCTCGCGTAACTCTATTCTATCCTTTACTCACAGGGGACAAATAGATAGCACCTTCAATGCTTTGGATATATCTCGGTCTTATCAGGAAGGGCCATGCTAGAGTGGGACAGCTGTTCTAATCACGGCATGGCGATTCATGTCTAGTACCTCCCTTTGCGCTTGAATTTCTCATTCTGCCAATTGTTTGGATGCTCAACTATCTACTCTACCTCCACTTATAGGGGACAAATAGATGGCATCTTCAATGCTTGCAAGCCCCAGAAACCTACCCAGTGCACTATTATATCACTAGGAATAACATCCATCAAGTTTCCCTCCATCTTTGCTGCAACAGGTAAACAGACACTCTATTCTGTTAAAACAAAAGAGGACACTTAGTCAATCCATGACAATTCTCCTTTTGCCTAGAAGGCACTGGATAATGACACTTGGCCACTTCTACTTTCTCTGTATTCTGCTTTGGAACGCTCTGCCTTCGACACCTGTCATAATCTGCTTCCTCGATACTTTGCAATTTTATCAAAACAAAACTCACTGCATTCCTTACTCAGGCAACTTTCAGGAAGGGATGGATGCATGTGGCAGTCTTTGCATGTTGACACTCAATGCTTCCATAGTCCTTTGAAATAACATTCAGGATCCATTGTTAGGTTGTGGAGCTAAAAGATTCACTGATGCAAACAGGTGAGGAGGTTGCAGAGAGTTTGTTGTTGTCACAGTCACCGGCGTCGGTCAGGCCAACCAACATCGGCACGAAAGAGACAGGAAGCAACCGACGTCAGTCAGATATCGGCTGGCGTCGGCACCCCCCAGGTAGACAGGGATTGACGTCAGTCACCTGTGTGGTTCAAGCTGTGAATGTTATAGGCAGTTAGCTAACAAACCAAGTGTTTGCATGTCAAGAACCAAATTTAGACTCAAAGTTGTGGATCTAATTATTGTAATTAGATGTCTAATTATTGTTTGGATGAGATCTATATAATAGACTCATGGATTGTATTGTAAAGTGTTCTAGTTTGAATTGAGCAAAGTTTGCTTTTTCTATGTGTGAGGTGAGCAAGGGTGTTCCTCCTAGTTCCACAGCAGTACCAAGGTGGGTGTTGATTTTGGAGAGTCAGCAAGATTCTTCAGGGGTGTAGGATCTTGGTCATCAGGTGTGCATGGCTACAATAGGAGATCTACATGGTAAGTAAGATCGTTGATCTATAGGTGTATGTGTGTGCATGATTCAGGTTTGTAGGTGTGCAGAACTAGATTGATTTGCAGGTGTGCAAGATCAGATAGGATAGCAACACAACGGGGAGCAGGATCAGGTGGGATCTACTTGGAGTACAGTGTGTACTCAGTTCTAGAGAAAAGAGGAAGGCAAGGTAGTTCCTTCCATAAGTAAGATCAGATTGGGTTGCAGGTTGTTACAGTTCAGGGGAGATCTACTTGAAGTATGTTTGTGTACTTGGAGTGCGTGGAGCACTTGTAGAGTGCGTGGAGCACAGGTGTACTGGCAGTAGTGGATACTGGTTGGTTGGAGGTGAACACCAACTCTGTGTTTGAGTTGTGTGTTGGGACCTAAGAGAGAGAGCTTTGAGGGAAGATTTATTGTTTATGCCCTAGAGGTGTGTAAGGAAGAAGAACTGTGGCAGCCTTCTTTGTTGTATTTCCTTCTGAAAGAGTTTTAATATAAGTTGTGTATTGTCTCTCATATTTTGTGTTATTTCTGAATTCTAGTTACTTGTTGATTCTGGTTAATTCCACATATTAAGTTGCTTGGTAATCAATTGTGTGCTTCCGTTATTTCCCAACATCCACCACAATCTTTATTTGGCAGTTAGGCTTGAAGGTGGTCCCTTAAAATTTGACACGTTTTAGCTTCCACTTTTCCTGGGAAGATACGTGGCATCTTCTGCTTCTCCTACTAGGGGTATGTGGTGCCTTCCGCTTTCTCTGGGGATGGAGTAGAAAGGGACCTGGAGAGTGACACTTGGCAGCCTCCACTGCACTTCAACACTTAGCAAAATGAAATGACGCCTTTATGCATTGAACAAAAGCATTGGACCCAAGCATTGAACCAAAGTCTCCCGAATGTTGACACATGGTGACTTCCGCTTCTCCTTCAAAAAGGTAGCTTAGGGCCTCCGTAACTGCTACCTGGCACTTTCCACTCTACTGCTAAGCTCATTGAAAGTCTTTTTCAAAAATTAGAATGAAATGTGGGTGTCTTTATGAGACGCAGATGCTAACACATGGTGCATTCCATTGAGCTATTACTGGATACATGGCACATTCCGTGGCCTTCCTAAAAGTTACAAAAAGGGTCTCAGAGGATGCCATCTGGCTAGCTCCGTGTTTTAGAAATTGACACTTGTCAACTTTTGCTCGAATTTGATACTTAGGCAAAATGAGACGAAAGAGACAAAATGGGGAAAAAAGGGACCCGTGATCGGAGGGTGACACTTGGAAAATTTCATTGCACTTTGACACTTAGGCAAAATGAACTTGCCCTCTTCTCCAAAACTCTATCGTGACGTCCAAGGAAATGCAAAAACCTAAAAAATGCAGCACTCGAATCAAAAAATAAATTAAATATGACGTAGAGTAAAAATTACTCTACATGTTACACATAGTATTTTTAGTCACTAAAATGGAGGGATGAAAGTGTTTGTGTAGATCTATTGTCTTACCCATAATTGATCCCAAAATGTTGATGGAAGCCTTGAAGGTTTTTATTCACTACCAAGACCATTCAAAGTCACCCTATAAAAGTGGATATTCTTTATAAACTCATCTATTATAGGGTGACATTGAATTCTCCTTGTAATGAACAAGAAATTTTTCTCGCCAATACATTCTACAAGCCCAAAAAAGAATTTTTATTTTATCATTGGCTTATAATATTGATAATTAAGGCACAGATCAAAATAAATGCAGGTCATTAATATAAAATGAAGGGCCACATTAAAATGCAGGTGTGTCAACAACATTGAATATTTACTAGTATGTAAATGGAAGCCATGAATGTTTCCATTTGCATACCATTAAATTTTATAGTCATTCTATCAAAATTAATAATTTCATTAACATATCAGTAAACATAGACTCAGATGTATCAAACAACATCCTTGTGTGAAATCATGTGGTTTTGTTTTCTGTATGTTATCGTTGTTGATAGTTTTCCCATTATGCTTTCAAAGTTGTTAGTTTTTTCACTCTATTGACATACATGTTTGTGATATCATGATATTGTCTTATTCATTTACATGTTCAACATTACAATTATTTTTTCCCATGCCTCATTTTGATATGTTTTCTATTCTTTTATCTATTATTTATATAATTTTTTCATTATTATAATTCACAATGAGGAATGCAAATAAGAAGATGGCCATTTGGAATAATTAGGACAACATAAGTGAAATTTGATGAACTCATTGATGAAGAGGGGCAACTCACTACAATTATAAAAGATAACCAAGTAGAATGGTTGAAGGAGGGAGCACCAAATATTGGCCTCAATCAACGAGACATCAGCAAATCATAAAGGGATTCAAAATCCAAAAGAAGGTGCAATACAAGATACAATGAAGGAAAATAAAATGAGAAAAATAAAAATCATGTTAGAAGGTATAGGAAATTCTAGAACAATATGGGAATTAAGGGAACATATAATTTTTACAACCTTTTATGCAAGAATGAGGAATAGAGGAGTCAAAATTCTTGAAGTTTTTGATGAAAACGTTAACAAAGAAGAGCAACCACTCGAAATGTTTAAGGTGTTGTAAGTTAACATCAAATGCAATTGCAAATCAACATATGGCTCAATATGTTGCAAATGCAACATTTAGTTTTAACTAAGATGGTTTAAGTCTATCTATGCAATAAATCTAATTAAAATGGATAAGGGAGGGAACCTAAATCAAAAGAGAACAACCCAAAATTATAAATAGAATCAAATGTATTTAGTTTGATATTTAATGTATTGAATTGTATCAAAAAATTTAATGAAAGTAAATCTATTCAGTTTTATTATGTAATGTAATTAATTTTATTTTTATATCTACCATCTAACCTAAAAATAAATCATTAGTTTAATGAAAGTTAAAAAACTTTAACCAAGAAGCAAACACCCCATTATTGTTCTCTACCCTTGACTTTGAAATTTGTCATCATTACCCACATAAATAAACATCATCAACATATAGAAACAATAGAAACAATATAGATTTATGCATTGAAAATTTCAAAAAAATTAAAAGAAAAAATTTGTACAAGCATTCCAAAATTTGCAAACATATACTCTATTAAGAAACACAATGGGAAAAAAGAAAAATGCCACAAACATAACAAGTGTCAAGAAACATAATGTATGTAAAAAAAATTCCAACTTGAGTATTCCATGAAACATTCATCCTCTATAGCAATCCAATATCCATAAAAAAAAAAAGAATGCATGAATATAGTACTTTCCATTAGAATGTATAAACTATTAGTAACAATGACAATATAATGGGTAGACTATCAACACGTCATGACAACATATAAAAAACATACGAATAACACTTAAGGCAAATAATATTTGTAATTTTAAAATTTTAATGAATAACATAATAACAATATTTCATAATAACATATAATTAAATTTCATGGTTTACATCCACATAGCAGTAAATATTCAGTAATTTAATAATAGCATACAGAAAGCACAGCTACAAGATCTCACACAAAGATTTTGTTTGATACATCTCAGTCTACATTTACTAGTATATTAATAAAATTCTTATTTTTTATAGAATGATTGTAACATTTACTCGTATGCGAATGGAAACTTTCATGGATTCCATACACATACTAGTAAATATTCAGTGTTGTTGACATATCTATCTTTTATCATGGCCCTTCATTTTATATTAATGACCAGTATATATTTTGATTCATGCCTTACTTGTCAACATTATAAGCCAATAATATAAAAATAATTTCCTTACTTGATATGTGAATGAGAGCTTTAATTTTGATAAAAAGACAATAAATTTTATTGCTATGTGAAAGAAAACCTTTAGATATTCCATCCACATACTATTAAATGATATGTCTTCCAAGCCATGTTATGTAGGGGACATAAATGAATGCAAATCACATGTTAGCTTGATTTGTGTTAAATGCACACAAATATGAGCCACATTATGACATGAATTTAGAAAACATCCAAGCCTTCTATTAAAATAACAATAAAATTTGAGTCATATGGGAATGAAAATAGGCCAATGATGTGGGTTTAGTTGTGTGTAACATTTCATCCCTCTAACATGGAACTTTCTATCATAATAATGACAGAAGCATCTTATAACATGGCCATATAATTTAGAAAACTAAACTAGTTGATATAAAAACAATAACATTTACTTAACTATGTGAATGAATACCTTGACATTCAATGAATACCAGAGTGTAATATTTCACCATTCCATTAGCACAACACTAAACATTTAATCAAAAGTGAAGGCACAAAAAAATAGCTTTCGGGTAGGTTCCATGGTTGTTTGGGGGAGGAGCCATGTAGTATTAGAAAAGTTACCCACATCTTTAATTCCATCTAACGCAAAATTGGCCATCAATTTGGAAAAGGAGGTATTCAAAAAGGTAGGGAGACATGTTTATTGGTGGCACAATAATAATATCCAAGTGGAAACAAAATAAACCACTATTTTTAATTTAATTGTAGGCAACACATCTGTGGAAATGCTTTCATCCCTCCATAATGCCAACTAAAAATCTAGGTATAATCCCTCCAACTTGTAATAGTAATGGATAAAATCCCATTTATCCATGTTGAAAATGGTATTGGCTTCACATTAATGAGCAACACGTTTTCCATCATGGTTTTAAATTGAATAAATAACACAACAAAGTGAAATAAAAACATATGGATATATGACAGTCCATTCACATACTAGTAAATGTTTACTCAGATGTGATTGTAGGCAAAAAAAAAACATAAACAAAGAAAGCATGACAAAAAAAATCTAGGGCTTCCACTAAAATACCAGCAAATTTGGAGAAAGATGTGAATGAAAACATGTAGATGATGTGGGTTCAAAATTGGGTAACTGTTATCACACTAAATTGCACCCTTGAGGATATTATTCAAGCCTCATCACTTAGGTGATAGCATGGAGACACCTCTAGGTTATGGGTGGCCTAATCATTGAGGTGAATGTTTAGATAGAGCTGGCTCCCTTGATGCTTCACCTTGAAACTACAACTAATCCTATTTTTGGTTAGGAAAAGGGAGAGAGAAAAAAATAAACAAAAACAAGGAGGTGATGTACCAAATTAATACACTCCACAAATATTGAAACATGAACAAATACTAAAACCTATCACAGTAACTCAATATGAGCCTCTAAGCATTAATATTTCAGTATGAAGGTGTTAATCAAGACAATAAGTAAGAGGGGATGATCAAGAGGTCTCATAGGATATGCTAATAAATCAATCTCCACACTTATCTAATGCATGATCATGTACTACACTCCATATGACCTACTAAGATGACTACAACCTGCAAATAAATAGCTAAGGAGATAGAACAAATGAAAGAGAGATATGACATTACTACTAACATTCATCAACTAACCATGAAATATACAATAATTTTAGAATTAATAAGGTTATAAATCATCTTGTATTCATATTAAAGGCAAGAATAAGTGTTTACATGATCAAGGCTTCACCATACTCAAGTTGAGGATCTATTACAATGTCAAACAAGGTAGTACATATAGAAGAGAATGAGAACATGGATGTTGGAAAGTGCATGACAAGGGTCATCCACCTCAAATCAGTTACCATCAAAATGGACGGTGAGATATAAATTCTTTTATCTTCCTCAACATGTGTTGATTTGAGTTGGTGATGCCTTCATAGGTGGTATAACAACTTATTTTGGCTTCTTGTGACCCTTCATATTCATCTCATGAAACTGACCTCTAAAAAGATTGGGGAGTTACAAACTTATGTCTTGACACATGCCCACCTAGATTCATTGACACCTTTTTATGCCATTAATGTCTTCTCAAATGCTTCTCTCATCTTGACAGGAGTGGAACTCAGAATTTTGACTCCTCCATCTTCATTTTCGCCATTGGAGACCTATAACTTCTTGACCAAGGTTTGTTTGATTCCAGGAGAAGGAAGGTTATGAGGATATGTTGCTTTAAAAATCCAAGACCTATTTATTATCTATATATAACTCTAGCATCTCATACACTTCATATATTCTCTATAGAAGGTCATATCTTATTTGTTTTACTTGGATTTCTTGTAATTAGGCTTTCATGTCTTGCAACTAGGCAAAAAATATTCACATGCATAGGTCTAGTGGCTATAAAACTATCATATCATAATAAAGGCCTCTAATAATGACTTATGGAGAGTCATTTCACTTTTAATTATTCCGATAAAATCTTCTCAACTAGCTTGGATGCCCATACACACTCATATTCTAAAAAATAGGCCTATAACCAGCTTTCTAGGCCATTTTCTATACTCTTTTTAGCTTACACATGCCAAAATAACCATTAAATCAAGTGCTCAGGGATCTCATACATCTCTTCAATGTGTTTCCATGGTAATCAAGCGTGTTTGAGGTCAATTAAAGGGCAAATACAGCCATCGGGTCATTTTTGGCCTCTTAACACCTTGGGAGGTGTCTATCTTATTAATGATCATTCATCAAGACCAGCCCCTCAATTATCTAACTAATGCCACAAATTTTGAGTACATAAGGGTATTTAGTTATCCCTAAGATCTTTTAGTCACATGCAATTTTTTCTAGAAGTTCTACGCAATGTTTTAGACATTCTTGATGTAACATCTCCTTTAGGATTTTCTAGAATAACATAATAATTTTTTTAATTATATTCCACGTATTCTTTCATTAGATTACACCATGATAATTTAATTAATGATCTTAATAGTCATACTAAATATATTAATCATAAAGTAAACATGTAACATCTATCTGTTACTGATCTCTAGAATCACATGAAACAAAATATAACTACATATAGAAAGTAATTACATATTTCCAGCCACAGTTGGTACAATAATACAGCCATTGTTGTTAGTGTATAATGAGTAATTAATTACATATCCATCTAGAATAATGTTTCAATAATAAATACAATAAAATATACAAGCTTCCATGGAGCATGAGTCTCACAAACTCCAGTATCTCTAATAATCTCAAGTGTAGTCTCCAAAGAAGTACTATTGTGGGGAGGGAGAGCATCATCTGAGCACTTTTCTACACCAAACATGGACCACTGATCCCCTACACAATCCCTTAATCAATAAATGGTCATCCCCTCATAGATGTGTTTATAGTGATGATGTGAGAATCTAGAGAGACAAGCTAGTACCCATGTGTTGTAAGATTTCTAATATATGATGTGTATCATAAAGAAAATATGTTCTAACATGATATCGCACAAACTTGTAAATTCTACATATGAAATGACAATTTCTAACTAAACATTGATTTGACCAAAGTTTTCAAATATTTATTGATCTATAAGCTTAGTCAAATTCATACACACCACTTGATCAAATGACCTTCATCTAGCATTGGTGATGCTAAGTAAGCTAGTGAAGTCTATCTCACTGCTTAAATAGTACCATCAATATGAGATTTGGTTAATATAAATAGAACCAATAGATTCATACATATTACTTCCTATTAGCAGCCATAAAGCATGTTAAATATAGAAATAATCAAAATACATATATTTAGTCCATCAAACATATGAATGAATCTCCACTATATTATTTATCACATAAAAAATAAGCATAGCATGTGCATTTTATATCAATTGGGTACAATATATAGTTAGACTGCATGTTTCTAATTTTAGTAAGTAATTTCAAATGTAGTACATTCTAAAATAACAACAATATCAAAGTCTGATATTTTTATGTACACATTACTCAATTATAAATAGTCAATCATAATAATTTTTAAGATCAAATAACTCATAAACAAAAACACAATCTTTCATTTATGTAACATATTATACTTTTGGAAGGCTATGCATATAATGATAGTGTCCTATCCCTCAAGATTCCATGACTTATTTTAACAGTCATTAATTCTATAATTATAGCCATACATCCCAATGTACAAATATATGTTATATATGTATATGAGTACCTAAGTCCTCATATCAGTATATTTCATATATACGAGCACCTGTACATACTAAATATGCTCATAATATGTACTGCATATAAGTACTCAAATAATACATCAATACTATATATAAATATCAACATTCATTTATATTTTCTAATCAAGAACTTCGTATTATTTCAATAACCATTATAACTTTTCTATCCCCAAATACATTCATAATCCAGCATAAGATATTAATATTCTTGAATTATTAATAAATAGAGTACTATAGTCAATAGACTATTTATATCAATATTTTACTCTTATTATTTATTGTAGGTTTATATAATTGTTAAATAAATCAAATTGACATCGAATTATAACATACAAACACTTGCACAGTTTTTTTTATGTATTTGGACCTCACAACAATCTATGTATTTGTTAAAATATATTATCATATATATTATTACCATTTCATTTTTTTTGGCTTGCTACATATAAAAAGTCATGTGTTTTAAAATACATTAACAATTTTCGTAAAGAGTTCAAACCAAATACTCCAACCCAATAAACAACTATAGTCACTTATCTGTATAAGATGTATGAATATCCCATGAATATGTTAACGAATATCTCAAAGGTTATGCAGTGGACTCAAAACATAGATTTCTATATCAATATTAGATAAGACTTAATCACTTAACCTATCCATTCTAGGATAGTTCTATAATTTCCCTCAACCCAAACTAGTTAATAAATACAAACTTTAGCTTTCACACTGAATTTATAAGTATATACTCTTAGTTCAAACATATATTTCTTCACTAGTTTGAATGATAAACATACACACAATTCATATATATTCTCACTCTTTAATTGACAAATTTCATTCACAGTCCATACATATATTTCCATGATTTTGTAAAACAAGAGTGTATAGTGTGTGTGTGTGTGTGTGTGTGTGTGTGTGTGTGTGTGTGTGAACTAAGTTCATATGTCTTAAAAACCATATATATACACACACACACACACACACTCAAGTTTCATATAATAAATATACACATAGTCCATATATATGTGTATACCCTGTTTTTGAATGACATGAATACACAGTCCACACACATATATATATTCACTATTTTGAATGATAAAAGCACTCAGTCAACATATATATATATATATATATATATATATATATATATGCTAACCCTAATTTGATAGTCATCATTTATATATGTTAACCCTAATCGACTTCATAACTACTAATTACACAGAATTTCTTTGTAAACCTGTTCATTCATCTATTCAACTCAAACATCATTTCAATAAAAACATGCATAAGACCTATATATTATATCAATATGTTCAGAGTTTCAACCTACATCTAACTGAGAATATATATATAATATGATTTCTAAAATAAAACTATCTTTGTATATATAACAAATTATCTGCCTAGGTTATAAATTTCCTGAGCTAGGGCATTTTCCATTACAACAATAAATCCATTTAAACCCTATTGGATATACACATAGAATTTCCTTACCTTTTATAAGGATTTAGGAAATAGAGGTTTAGTTTTGTGGATGACCGAGCCATCTACAAGGCTAAACGTATATCAATCTTCAAAAATGTAAATAAATTACAAAAACCCTAAGAGGCAATATATTCATAGTTCTTTTCCTAATTTAAATACATCACCAACCTTATATAGCTTCTAATTTGAAACTGTACGAACCAAAAATCTCTCTCCTTCACTCAGCTCTTTCTTTTCTTCTCTCTATCCATCCATTATCTTCCTCAGCTCACCTCTTATCATATTTTTTGTCTATCTTTTATAATTCAAATTTGCATGAAACTGTTAGCTTCTAGTTCATAGTTATCCATGCATAATCCAAATCATCTGTTCAAACTGAAACTAAACACCATGAATTCCTCATTGACTTAACCATGAAAAGCCCGAATTTCTCTTGAACTTTCCCCCGAATTCCTTTAATCATTATTTTATTCTTTAAAATCCTTGCATGATAAATCTATGTTACATGCTCTTATATCAGCTCACAAAAGTCCACTTTTAAAATTATTATCTATGATAACTAAAACTTCAAACTTACCATAGTTTATGCATGCAAGTAAAGACTGGGTTTAGTACATAGGATATAATACAATCTTTGTTAATAACTTGGTAAAAATAATAACATCATGGCTTTTAATAATAACAAGATTAATATAAAGTCAATTATATTATTTTAATTGTAATGGCAAATCAAAAAATTATTATACCAATCATAATAGTATAACAACAATGTAATTATTGTGTTATTACTACATTATATAGACTATCGTGTGTCTTTTGTTATGTTTATGTATTAAGGCATTAATTCATAGAATAATATTTCCTGAATATCATATGATAACAAGCTAATGTTCTAAAACATTACAAAGACATTATAGTTAGTCTATAAATAGTAGTAACCAGATACTATTCACACAAATTTATGCTCTCATGTGCATTTACAATCATGAATACCATAACATGACATAATCATACAATAACATTTACATAAAATTTACGTACAATAGCCACAATGTAATCACACAAGACTAATTCTACATAAGCATTAAATTGAACTAACATATAATTAACACACATAATCAATTACTTAAAAGTAAATAACATCAAAAATGTACTAATGCTAATAATTCAAATAATGCATATAATGTGTACTATTTAATGTGGTGTGTGCATGGATTCTAGCTATTCTTTTGTTGTCCCCCAACACCTCCATCTACACCATCCTCTCTGATGATGTTCTCCCTCTATCATGCTTTGAGGGATGAAACTCTCATGCATCTAACTCATGACTAGAAGGTAGTTAGTTTGTAACATCATAATATATATCATAAAACATTATTTTAACAGCAAATCAACATGATCATATTGTAAATAATATATAATATAAAAAACTCATAAAAATGTAATCATGTAATCAAAGCAACATACAATTATCTCATAATAATATATGAATTATAGATTAGTTAAAAAGTAATTAATCAATTTAACAACCATAATCATCCATAGAAAATTGGGTAGATTAACTTAGTGAGAAATTAGGATTTTGTTAAGTTGTGGAGCTAAAAGCTTCACTGTTATGCAAATGGTGGAGGTTGCTGAGTGTCAAAGTAATCGACGTCGGTCAGGCCAATCGATGTCGGTCATATCGAGTGTACACAGCAACTGGCATCGATTAGGTGTCAGCCGGCATCGGTCAGACAGGAATTGATGTCGGTCATCTCCAGACAGACAGAGACCGACGTTGGTCGTCTGTGCATTCCAAAACTATTCTAATTTTAGACGGACAGTTTGTTTGCATGTAAAGACTAATTTTAGTCTTGAGTTTGCGTTTCTAATTATTTTTTGTATGGAATCTATTTAAGAGACCCATGGGGCTGTATTGTAAGAAGGACTAAGAAGGATTAGATCCTCAAGTGTAAGATCAGTTGATCTGCAGGGTGTGCAAGATCAGGGAGATCTACATGGTAGCAAGATTAGTTAGATATGCAAGTGTGCAAGATCAAGAAGGTCTGCTTGGTGGACTAGAAGTAGGCAACAATAACCATTGGGTTGATTGTCACTGACTGGTGGAGGGAACAACTCGGTTATTGAGTTGTGATAGTAATTGGTTGAGAGAGAGAACTCTTCAGGGAGAATTACTGTATGCCCAAGAGGTGTGGGAAGAGTGAGATTTCTTCATTGTATTTCCTTCTGAAAGAGTGTTAATACAGAGTGTATTATTTCTCGTATCTCATGTTCTTTGTTGTTTCTAAATTCTAGTTACTTATTACTTCTGGTTTAATTCTGTGTTTAGTTGCTTATACAAAGGTAATCAAGTGTGCTCTTAGGAGTGGATCCTAATAGATTTGACATCCTTCACCCCTAAAGCTGGTCATCACCATAATGACATTTATTTAAATAATAGTTTTGAATAAAAAAATATTATTTAAAAAAATAACATAGTATGAAGTATCAAATCAAGAAAATAAATGTGGAAATAGCTTGTAGAACTCATCATAATCCTCTCAAGTAGCACTACCCTTAGAGTATTGATCCCACAAGACTTTGAACTATTACGCTTCTCTATTATAAAAATGAATTTTGTGAGTGTCAATTACTCTAATTGATTATACCATGACCACCCTGAGATCCACAATCTACAAAGCATTCCAATCCAACACATGTGAAGGATCATCTATATACTTTTTAAGATAAGATACATGGAAGACATTATGCAATAGAGCTTGGACTGGTGGCAATGCAAGCCTATACGCTATAGTATTAACCAATTCTAAAACTTTGAAGGGTCACACATATCTTGGTTAAATTTTTACTGTCTTTCTGAATTTAATGGAGATCTTCTATGGCTTAACCCACAAGAATACTTTATCACCTACTAAAAATTACCTAGTTATTCTCTTTAGATCAGCATAGCTCTTCTACCTATCATTGGCCTCAGCTAATCTCTACTTGATTGATCTGACTTGATCTTCTATTTCTAAAAGCATCTAGATCCAAAGACTACCCTATCTTCTAATATGTCCCAACTAATTAGTGTCTTGCACCTTCATCAATACAATGATTCAAATAATGTCATTCTTAATGGAGACTGCTATGAGTAATTGTAAGCAAAATCAACCAATAAAATTTATTCCTCTGACTTCTATTGCCAATCCATACAATACATATGAATAATATATTATAACACCAGATTAACTCATTTAGTTTGACCATCAGTCTGTGGGTGATATGCAGTGTTGAAGTTTAGTTACATACCCAAAAATGAATTCAAAGTTAACTAAAACTTATAAGTCATCCTCAGATCATTATCTGAAATGATATTCTCTAGAAATACATGCAAACGATATACTTTCTTTATGACTCTCTTCACAAGAGTAGGTGCATCATATGTTAAATTGCCTAGTATAAAATGTGCTACCTTGGTTAGTTTGTCAACCACAACCAAGATCATGTTGTACCTATTCCATGACAATGGTAAACCTTGGAAAAAGTCCATACTAATCACCTGCCACTTCCATTATGATATGTCATGTGCATACAACAATCCAACCAAATGTACATGTTTAGCTTTTACACACTAACATTCCAAACAATGTGACACAAAGTCTGTTACATATTTCTTGATTCCCTTCCAAAAATAAAGAGGTCTAAGCTCTACAATAATATTGGTTACTCTTAGATGTCTTGAATATGGGGCATTTTGTAGTTCTTTTAGCATTGTGGTCCTCAAATTATTCTGATGTGGTACATACATCTTTCTATTGTATCATAGAAAACCATCATTCTTTATTTTATATCCTTTATATCTAAGATTTTGAGCATTCTCAGACAATGCTTTCCTAACTTGATCATAGAATTAATCTCTTGGAAAGAATTTGATCACTCTATCCTTGAAAGTACTCCTGATAGTATCCATGGCTTCTATGTATCTCGTATGACTAAAGGCATCAACTACTCTATTTTTCTTGCCTTTGATGTAATTTATATCGAAATCATAGTCAAACAAAAACTCTAATCAGCATCTTTGATGAGCATTTAAATTTGGTTGGGTGAAAATGTACTTGAGTCCTAAGTTATCAATCTTGAGCTCAAACAATTTTTCTAACAAATAATGCCTCTAAACTTGCAAAGCATGCACAATTGATATAAGTTTCAAGTCATGAGATGCATATTTTACCTCATAAGGCTTTAGCTTCTTTGATTCATAAGATACTACTGCACCATCCTACATAAGGAGTCCTCTTAGTCCATCCCCTGATGCATCTGTGATCACTAAAAATTGATCATTGGGATCAGGGACTCTTAGCACTGATGTTGAAGTCATGTTTTCAATTCTTGAAAAGCTACTTCACACTTATCTAACAAGATAAAATTTTGATTCTTATGTTGTAGAGAGGTAATCAAATTAATTATCTTAGAAAAATTTAGAATAAATTTTTCATAATAACTCGCTAATCCTATGAAACTCTTTACCTCATGGATATTATTTGGTGTCAGCCACTCCATAGTGTCTCTTATCTTTGTTAGAGCTACTAAAATACCTTCCACTAAGATAATATGTCCTATATATTACACTTTATTTTGGAAAAATACACACTTAGACAACTTGTACAATTGGTGCTTCCGTAACCATTGCAAAACCAATTCTAGATGTTCAATATGTTCTTCCTCATCCTTAAAATAAATAAGAATGTCATATAAAAATACTAAAACAAAATGATCTTGATAATCTCTAAACACTATTCATGAGATTCATGAATGTTGCAGGAGCATTTGTCAATCCAAATGGTAACACTATAAACTTGTAGTGCCCCATATCGAGTTCTAAACATTGTCTTTGGAATATAATCATATTTTATCCTTAACTGATGATATCTTGCTCTAATATAAATCTTATAAAATACCATTTCTCCTCATATCTAATCAAAAATATCATCTATTTGAGGTAGCAGATATCTAGTTTTGATAGTCATTTTATTCAACATTCTATAATCAATGCAAAGTCAAAGAGTACCATCTTTCTTCTTGACAAAGACAACTATTGCACCCTGTGGTGATACACTTGCTCTGGTCAACCCTTTTGACAATAAATCTAGGAGTTGTGCCTTCAACTTAACCAATTTGGTGGTTGTCATTCTATATGGTGCCTTAGACTGAGGTTTTGATCTAGGTATGATATCATTAAAAAAATCAAACTCTTGTTTAGGAGGTAATCCTAAAAATGCCTCTAAAAACACATCATGAAAATTCCTAAAGAAAGGGTAATCTTCAATTGATGGTTCCTTAGATTCTTCCATTTCATTTATCTTGATGATAAATGCTTGGCATTATTTTCTTTGAGCCTTCCCGAGTTGCATTGCATAAATTTTTTTAAGCCTTAACTCCCTTTTCTAATGTAAAGGGTTTCTCTAACCTTATCACTAATGTATGTAAACAAGAATAAATCAATTCCTTACCTCTGCGCATACGAACCTAGCTTTGTATTTTTATATTTGTTTGTCTTCAAGGTTTAGCTTTCTTTCTCTTTTTGATGCATTTGCATCCCTCTACTTGCTTTTTGAAATCTTCTTTGTATTCTTACAACCTTGTACTCTATCTTATTTTCCTCTTTAAGGCTTCTAAATCCTTTTAAAGATTCATTACATTAATATTCATTGTAACTTTGTTAACCTTTTATGTATACACAAAGGCTTATAGATAGCTCTTCCTTAGTTCCAATCCTTTCTTTTAATGATTTAAAATATTCATTATTTTTATAAAAGTGATTGATTTCCTTCAAATTCAGGTCCTACTCCTTATTTAATTTCACATATAATTCTAATGACTTCTCAATACACTTCATGCAATCTTTCACCTCTTTGCACATTTCAATAGGCTCCTTTACGCACTCAGACCTCCCAAAACGTACACATATGTAAGTAAAAACTCTATAACTAGCATATTCTCTTCACACACACTTATCCCAAGCTATTTACCAAATATCAAGGTTTTTTTATGATTACAATGCTCACAATTTTAATTTGTGTGTAAAAACCTTAATACATGTTTCCTACAATCTTCATGACCCAAAAAGCTTTAATTGGAGACAATAAACCTTATAATCAATTTTTAAAAAATTATAATCATTGGTTGAGGTCTGTTTCATATCTACCAATCAATAAAAACTCCTAAAAACTCTTGTAGGTTGTTAAATTCTCATTTTTGGCCCACTATGTATTAAAACAAAAATTTGTCTTAACCCACGAAGGGTTGAAATTAAATAACAAGCGTAATAATGAATTTTAAATCACTCCAATAGTTGTTTTAAACATGTGCAATTGTGAGACACCTTCTTCAAGTGGCATATGTCATTGCCTAAGCTATGTTCACTTTTTTACATTATATTGGGTTTGATTGGGTTACTTCAATAGGGTTGTATGGACCTGGGAAGGACTTCTTTAGAGAATTAGACTCTCCAAACCATTATAACCTCATTAAATGTTTAACCAATGAATTTGAGACTTCCATATTCCGTATAGAAGAATTATATGGTCCTACTGACACAATTGTCATATGCTTTCAACATTGTTTCTCTGGGCTGTGTATAAAATCTCAGTAAACTACAGTCTTGAAAGCAATCACTTCAAGGAACATATACCTTCAAAACAACATAACATCTTAAGGAGTTCAGACAACAAAACTTCCCAGTCACCCATAAAACCAATGGTCTATACATTCATTACTTTACACTTGGGATACATCTTCCTTTTCGATCATGCAAAGTGAAAAAATAGGGGTCTACAACTTTTCATTTTAAAACTCTCTTTCCTTGAGGATTTTCTTAAGATGTCCAATTCTTTATTGATTTCCAAAGGTCTGCTACCAATAGAACCTTCTCTTGAAAATTCTCACTTTCTTTCAATCTTCAAAACTCATAATGTAAACAATGTAGGCAGGTTTGTCTTGGGTTTCTCATGCAGACATACAAAATCAACTTCATAGATTATAAAGAATCTCAAATATAAAGAAATCCATTTACCAACATTCTCAAAAGGACAACAAAATATGATTTTATTAATTTTCTCCTCACACGCTCTTTTTATACATCTAGTATCAATGCATACATAGTGAATAAAAAAATTGTCTATACATACTCTTGGGGTTCTCTTCTTTTACCTTTTTAAATCCACCCCCATTCATCTCTTCTGACTGCTTACCTCGAATGACTCTACCTTTTCAATATAAATTAAATACATGTAATAGACTTTTATTACTAAAAAAACCATCCTAACTACCCTAACTTCCTCTCTTGTATGTTGAGTAAGGTCTTTTAACTACCTATATGTGTTGTAAATACCAAACCCACTCAACAAGGTGACTCATCATCTAATTCATGGGTGTCAAACACTCTTAATCCCTTTATTAGACCTTAAATACACAACTTACCAAAAGACTCTAGACATGCAAATTAGACCAATATGTACATTGGGTAGTGATGCTCTATATCATAATACCGAGGATCAGAAAACTTTCCATGAAAGTGATAAAATATTGGGCATTAATGGTTCTTTATAGCATCTTCCTTTCAAGCTTATGCTCACCTAGATCATAAGGCCTATTTGAAACATATAGGCCTTTGTGATGTTTGTTCATGATGGCTCCTCCTTTATTCTTCTTTCTTTCATTCCTCCTCTTACCTTAAATCTTCCCAATCATTGGAAACTATTATTCATTCTATTTCCTCAAATGACCTACACATGAAGCAAACATGTCAACTAAAACCACTTTTTGCTTGCTCCCTTGGAGTTATCCTTATTCATTGTTTGCCAACTCTTCTTCCTCTTGGCTCAAGATTCTATCCAATGCCAACTCAACTACCATGATATTATTATTGTCTCCTATAAGACTTATATTATTAGATTATCCCAGTATTTTTTTCCATAGCTTCTCTTCTTCTACTGTATACTCATCCTTATCACCTTTATCTTCCATTTGTGTCAAACAAGACACCTTAATCTGTTTCCACACAAACTCTTCAACCACTTCAACTTATGTTTCCTTATCCTTATCTACTATTGTCACCTCATATTTTTTCAACAGTTCTCTGTATGTTGGTGTACCTTCTTTTATTTTCATCATCACATTCATTATTTTTATTGTGCTCTCACACAATGCATCTTCAATAATATTCAAATCAGAATACTCATCAAACACAACATGAAAACTATTATCTTGTGATTTTTGGTTCTCTTCTATTCTTACTTGACTAAAATTTTATTCATTCAACTCATCATGAGGCATGGTACTATTGAAATTTCTCTCTTGATTTGTTTTCATAACAACTGTTGTTGCCTTTGCTCCTCTCTCTTTGCTTGCATTATTCTTTTATTTACCTTTTGTTTGATTATCCACTTGAGTGGCTTCTTCCTTATGACCCATCGAAGATGTGGGTTCACAATATCTCTTAGTTTCACTATCTTGGTCAGCATCTCATCCATCTATTTCCTCATCTTTACCATCTCTTTCTCCATCTCAATCTTCTTCTTCGTGTCTTCATACACCTTCTCTTTATGGTGGCTCTTCTCAACCTTGCCCTTTTTCCTCTTCTCTCTTTCTCTCCTCATCTCAACTAAGATTCCTATCAATTATTTAGTCTCATCTAGACCTATTCTTCTTTTTGACAAGCCTTCCATCTTATCCTCTTGACCATTCATTTGGTCTCTCACTCTTCTTTTGTCCTCACCTAGGACTATTCTTTTCTTGTCCTACCTATAGGACTCTCTCAAGTTCACTTATGAGTTCCTCTCTTTGAGCTTCTCAAAATCTCTTCTCTTTCTTTAAGCCTTCTTGGATAAGGGCTATGCCAACTATATTTCTTTCACTTATACTTCACATTCACCTGCATCCTCTTTACCTCATTATTACAATCTTTATTAGCTTCTCCTAACCTCTTTCAAACATTCTATAAACACAATATCTCAACAATTTCAATCACAATATACAACTAAATCAATAAAACTCAAACATACCTCTTACCTCTTATACAGAATCTTCCTGCTCTGATACCAAAATGATGCAAAGGGATTCTCTAATCTTATCACTAATGTAAGTAAACAAGAATAAATCAATTCATTACCTTTGCCCATATGAACCTAGCTCTATCTTTTAATATTTATTTGTCTTCAAGGTTTAGCTTTCTTT
The DNA here is from genome assembly GCA_037957365.1 of Torreya grandis. Lineage (NCBI taxonomy): Eukaryota > Viridiplantae > Streptophyta > Pinopsida > Cupressales > Taxaceae > Torreya > Torreya grandis. The sequence continues at coordinate 1,311,427 of JARHVA010001132.1, forward strand.
CTCTTTTTAATGCATTTGCATCCCTCTACTTGATTTTCCAAATCTTCTTTGTATTCTTAATACCTTATACTATGTCTTCTTTTCCTCTTAAAGGCTCCTAAATCCTTTTAGAGATTCATTACATTAACATTCACTATAGCTTTGAAAACATTTTTTGTATACATAAAGGCTTATAGACAGCTCTTCCTTAGTTTCAATCCTTTCTTTTAATGGTTTAAAAGATTCATTATCTTTATAAAAGTGATTGATTTACTTCAAATTTGGGTCCTACTATTAATTTTATTCCATATATAATTCTAATGAATTCTCAATACACTTCATGCAATCTTTCACCTCTTCGCACATTTCAACAGGCTCCTTTATTCACTTAGACCTCCCAAAACATACACATATGTATGAAAAAACTATATAACCAGAATATTCTCGTCACGCACATTTATCCCAATCTATTCACCAAATATCAATGAGTTTTGATGGTTACAACACTCACAATTTCAATTTGTGCATAAAAACCTTAATACGGGTTTCCTGCAATCTTCATGACTTAAGAAGATTTAATTAGAGACAATAAACCTTATAAGCAATTTTTGAACAATTATAATCATTGTTTGAGGTCTATTTCATAGCTACCAATTAATAAGAACTCCTAAAAACTCTTGTAGGTTGTTAAATTCTCATTCTTGGCCCACTGTGTATTAAAACAAGAATTTGTCTTGACCTGAGAAGGGTTGAAATTAAATAACAAGCATAATAATGAATTTCAAAACACTCCAATAGTTTTTTTAAACCTATACAACCTTGAGACGCCTTCTTCAAGCAGTAAATGTCATTGCCTAAGCTTTATTCACTTTTTTATGTTATATTGGGTTTGACTAGGTTACTTCAACAGGCTTATATGGACCTGGGAAGGGATTCTTTAGTATATTAGACTCTCCAAACAATTATAACCTCCTTAAATGTTTGACCAATGAATTCAAGACTTTGATACGCCCTATAGAAGCATTATATGATGCTACTGACATAACTATCATATGCTTTTAACATTCTTTCTCTAGATTGTGTATAAAATCTTAGTAAACTACAGTCTTGAAAGCAATCCCTTCATGGAATATATACCTTCAAAACAACATAACACCTTAAGGAGTTCAAATAAAAAAACTTACTAGTCACTCATAAAACCAACGGTCTATAGATTCATTACTTTACACTTGGGCTACATCTTCCTTTTTGATCATGCAAAGTGAAAACATAGGGGTCTGCAACTATTACTTTAAAAACTCTCTTTCCTTGAGGATTTTCTTAATATGTCTGATTCTTTATCGATTACCAAAGGTGTACTACCAATAGAACCTTCTCTTGAAAATTCTCACTTTCTTTCAATCTTCAAAACTCACAGCGTAAATAATGCAGGTAGGTTTGTCTTAGGTTTCTCATGTAGACATACAGAATCAACTTCATAGATTATAAAGAATCTCAAATACAAATAAATACATTTGCCAACATTCTCAAAAGGATAACAAAACATGATTTTATTAATATTCTCCTCACACACTCTATTTATACATCTAGTATTAATGCATACATAATGAATACAAAAACTTGTCAATAAATTTATTTGCAATTAAAGAACTGTCTATACATACTCTTGGGGTTCTAGTATTTTACCTTTTGAATCCACCCCCATTCATTTCTTATGACTGCTTACCTTGAATGACTCTACCTTTTTAATACAAAACAAATACATAGACCAAACTTTTATTACCAAAAATAACCATCCTAACCACCCTAACTTCCTCTCCTATATGTTAAGGATGGTCTTTTAACTACCTGTGTGTGTTGCAAATACATAACCCACTCAATAATGTGACTCATCATATGATTCATGGGTGTCAAACATTCTTAATCCCTTTATTAGACCCTAAATACACAACTAACAAAAAGACTCTAGACATGCAAATTAGACCAATATGTACATTGGGTGGTGATGTTCTACATCATTTTCTCACCCTAAATTAGTGTCTGATTTCCAAAATCATCTAGACACTCAAATTTCGTTAGATAGAATTCAACCTTAGCCTTATTCTTCGCAAGCTAGTTTACCCATAGGATCACATCATATGACCCTAGTAGTGTTGCATAAAAATCCACTACTATTGTGAATTCAGTGTGTTGGATACCCCGGATTGCATAGCAACCTAATCTTTGTTTCAACTAAACACTTATCAAATTTGACTTTTAAATCATTATCATATTATACTGACCATGCATTTACCATTACTTCATCTTTTCTAGATAATTTATTTATAATTCTAGGAGCTATAAAACATTTTGTATCTCTTATATCTATAAAAAAGGAAATTAGATGTTCAAAAAAAATACCTAACATTTCTATGGATGAAGTTTAGAATTCATCTTGTCAATTTTCAATTGCCGCATGAATACGTAGCTAAAAATTTCCTTGTTGAGGAGCAAAACCTTTATTCTTTGACTTATCCTAGATACACTCACACACAAAATGGTCACATCCATAAATGAAGCAATGTCCAGGTGGTCCCTTCCTATCAAAATATTAGTTTTATTAAAATCATTACCCAATTTTATGTTACTTAAACCACTATTGAATCTAGTATTCTGACTCTTGAACTGACTCTTAGAGTCCCCACTCCTATACTTCTAGTTTTTCTTTTTAAAAGTTGGCTTAGAACTTCCAAACTTTTTTTAAACTTATCTCTGCCCTAAGTAACAAATTTAAACTTTTGTTCCTAATTGATTGCCTTCTCAAAAACTTAGTCCATGGTAGATGATCCATGAATGTCCACCTCTCCACCTATTTGGGGTTTTAATCCCATGATGAACTTCCTAATCATGAACCTCTCATCTGCTTGATATTAAGGTATATATTTCAAAATTTTGGTGAACTATTCTCAGTACTTATTCATCGATAGGTCTCCTTGATTAAGATTTTAAAAATCTATAATATTTTGATCAAAATATAACTATGAAAGTCACTATGATCTAAATAGTGTCACAAATTACTCCCATGTAGTGGTGGTCAAGTTAAGATTCATTTCCAACTTCCTGTTAGCCCACCACATAGTTGCTTCTCCAGCCAATTGGTAAACTCCCCAAACTACTTTGGTGACCTTAGATTAGTTTTGAATCTAGAAATACTTATCCATTTCAGTCAACCACGCTTTAGCTCTATCTCCCATAATGGTTCTATCAAACTTAGGTGGATTCACCTTTGTCATATCTCTAACAAATTCTATAGCTACGCATGCTCTCACATCCTAAGGCACTTCCTCTTGTATTTTCTCTTCAGGGATTTCTTACTCATCAAGATTCTCTTCAAGCACATTTTGATGGGCTTCCTCCTCATGTCCATGAATTTTCTATTTCAAGGCTACAATTTGGTCCCTATTCTCATTCATGGCTGTAAGAATCTAATCCAACTTTTTTACTTGCTCAGCGGTAAATTGGTTAAAACCAAATGGAGGGTTATTATCATTGACATTTGAAGGGGCCTTTCCAGATGCTCTAGCTCACACCATTCTACTTTTTTTAACAGAAAGATATGAAAACATTAGCGAACTCATTAAGTCTTAGATTTAAAGCTATAACTCTGATACCACAATGTAACATCCCCATTGGAATTTACTAGAATAATATATATATATATATATATATATATATATATATATATATATATATATTATTTCATTATATTACACCATGAGAATTTAAGTAATGATCTTAGTATACATACTAAGTATGTTAAGCATAAAATAAACATGTAACATATATTAGTTACTGATCTCTAGCATCACATGAAACAAAACATAACTCCATATAGAAAGTAATTACATATTTATAACCATGACTGGTACAAAAATATAACCATTATTATCAATATACAATGAGTAATTAATTGCATATCCATCTGACATAATGTTTCAATAATAAATATAGTACAAGATACAAGACTCCACATAGCATGAGTTTTATGAACTCCAGTATCTCTGATAATCTCAAGTGTAGTCTCTAAATAAGTATTGTTGTGGGGAGGGAAAGCATCATCCAAGTGCTTTTTCACACCAACCACAGACTATTGATCCCTTGCATAATCCTCTAATCAGATAATGACCCTCCCTTCATGGATGGGTATATAGTGGCATTGCAGGAATCCAGAGAGACAAGCTAGTACCTGTGTATTGTAAAATTTCTAATACATGATGTGTACCATAAAAAAATACTTTCTAATATGATATCACACAAACATGTAAATCATACATATGAAATGATAATGTTTAACTAAACATTACTTTGACCAAAGTTTTTAAATAGTTATTGTTAAGCATGAAATATACTGAGAGGGGGGTGAATCAGTATATTATATATCTTTTTTAGTTAATCAAATTCATTTTCTTTAACCACTTAACCACACATTCAAGATATCCAATAAAACTAAAATAATAATATGCACCACACAAGAGAGAGAGAGAGAGAGAGAGACGCCAGATTTTTACGTAAAAATTGAAATTGAAAAAAACTACAGAGAACAATCTCAAATATATGAGTGAGCACCAACTCAAATTACAAAGTTTGCAAGCACCAACTTTCAAGAGCACCAACCCCTTTTCCATGCACCAGTACGACAACTATTTGTGAGGACCAACCCCTCTTGTGTATAAAACACAACTATCTCTCAATGTTACTTACTCAACAAATGATAGAACTCTACAATATCTCCTACTTTTCTCTCTTCAAAAATAAATACAAACTATGCACTCTCTTGCATATTACAAATGGCTTTTCAAGCTTTTATTTATAGCTTTCTAAATGACCTTTGACATTCACCCTTTTTGACCCTTCAATCCTCATAAAAAATAGTGCCAAACTTGCATGACCCTTCGTATTCTTGCATTTAAAAAGTCATATGGCGATCCTTCATAAGCAAATGTGTCCTTTCTTCTTTTGTCTTTATCTTTGTGACTTTTTGTATTTCTCAAAGTGTCCCTTCATAGAAAAATGTACCATAACCTTTTTTATCTTCATATGGTGACTCTTGGAATTCTTCAAGATGACTCTTCATGAAAAAATGCGTCCCATTCCTCTTTTGTCTTTACCCCGTGACTCTTTGACTTCTCCATGGGCCCTCTTTTGACTTATATGCAACTAAAAATATATTCATTAGTATTAAATAAATATTAAAACACATTATCCAAGATATGAATATTAAAAATATCAATAAATGCAATGGAGCCTTTATCACCAATGCTAGACCTTTCACATCAATGACAATATTTCCAATAATCTTTCCCTTTATCATTGATGGCAACTTCAAAATGAAACAGCCACATACTACCATCTGAAAAACACATAGTAACTCCCCTTTATTGTAGCAACCTATACATATTCTTTGTACCTGTTCTTGCACCTATTTCTAAACTTGTACCTATTTTTGTTCTTCTCCCCCTTTGGCATCAATGGTAAAGGGCCTATCCTGGAGCTAACACTTAGCTCCCCCTCAACAGATATTGATCCTCAATGGTGGCGAGTAAAAGAAATTACTCTTACCTTCTCCTGTAGATATTCAAATATGTCTTTTGGTAGTGCCTTTATGAAAATATATACAATCTATCTATAGTATTGATATATTCTATCTTAACCTATTGATCTACAACCTGCTCTCTCAAAAAGTGATATCTGATGGGAATATGTTTTGTTCTTGAATGCATCACTAGATTCTTCAAAATATTAATAACACTTATGTTTTCATAAAAAATAAAAATAGATTCATCATATTTTACCTTGATATTTTCCAAAGTTTGCTTCATCCAAAGCACTTACGTACAACATATTACCACTATAATATATTCTACTTTAACTATAGAAAGTGATATTGAATTTTGTTTTTTATTTAGTCATGATACTAAGTTATCACCGAGAAAGAAAGCTCCTCCACTTGTACTTTTTCTATCATCCAAGAAACCTGCCCATTCTAAATTTGTATAAGCAACCAAAGTAAAATATCTACCTGTGGGATACCATAATCCATAATCCAATGTCTCCTTCATATATATAAATATTCTCTTCACCAACTGAACATGACTGTCTTTTGGAGTCGACTAATATCTTGTAACCATACCTACTACATGCATGTTGTTTAGCCTTGATGCTATCAAATATAAAAGACTACCAATCATATATATATATATATATATAAAGATTGATCTGCAACAAGTGAATCTTTATCGTTGTTTACCTTATTTTATGTACACATTAGTGTGCCAACTAGTGCACAATCTTGAAAACCAAATTTTTTCAACATTTCCTTGGCATATTTACTTTGAGATATAAAAATTCCTTTATCTGATTACAATATTTGCAATCTTAAGAAAAATGATAATTCTCCAAGCATAAACATCTCAAATACTTTTTGCATATTATCAAAAAATTCTTTTGTCATCTTTTCAATGTTTCTTGCAAAAAAAATGTCATCAACATATACTACAACAATCAATTGATGCTCACCTTTATTTTGATGTAGAGATTACTGTCAACAAATTCTCTTTTAAAACTTTGATCTTGCAGGTACTTATCAAGTCTTGCATACCAAGTTCTGGGAGCTTTTTTTAATCCATATAGTGTTTTTTTCAATTTGCATACATGACTACTAATATTTGAGAAAATAAATCCCTCAAGCTACTTAATATAGACCTCTTCTTCTAGATTCTCATTTAGGAAGACAAATTTGATATTCATCTAAAACACTTTGAAATTTTTAAATATTGCATATGCAAGAAACATTTTAATAGCCTCTAGCCTCGCCACTGGTGTAAAAGTTTTTTCAAAATATATTCCCTCAATCTGAGCATATCCTTTACATACTAATCATGTTTTATTCTTAATCACTTCTCCATTTTCATTCAACTTATTTCTATAAACTCATTTTATTCCTATCACGTTATGATCTTTTGGTCTAAGCACTAATTCCCAAGTATCATTATTTTTTATCTAATTTAATTCTTCATCCATTGCCTTAACCCAATGCTTATCATGTCTAGCTTCTGAAAAAGTTTTAGGTTGAATTTTGGATAACAAAAAAAAATTAACTTGCTCAGATTTATTTACCATCATTCTTCTGGTGTGAATTCCTTCATTTATGTCCCCAATGATATCACTTTCATTATGATTTCTCTGAACATATTTAGATGGATTTTTGGTGTCTTTTTAATCCTTCTTCTCATCTTCATCTGATTCTTCAAAATCTTCCTCTTCAATGATTTCAATAATATCTACTAGATCACTGATTCTTTGTGTTCGATCTTCTTCTATCTTGACACTTGAACTTTCAATGATTTTTTTAGTTCTTTTTTTATAACATTTATAAGCTTTAATTTTGAAATAATAACCAAGAAATATACTTTCATTTGCTTTGGATTCAAACTTACCAAGTTTTTCATCAGTTCTTTTTATGAAGCATTTACTACCAAAAACTTTGAAATAATCAACTGTTGTTAGTTTGTCTTTCTATAGCTCATAAGGAGTTTTGTCACTATTGACTCTCAAAAATGCTCTATTCTAAATATTCACTACTGTAACAATTGCCTCTCTCCAATATTTATCTAGTACCTTATATTCATTTAACATTATCCTCGCCATCTTTTAATTATTTTGTTCTCTGTTCAACTACTCCATTTTGCTATGGAGTTCTAGCTACTGAATAATATCTCTTTATTCCATGGTCTTCACAAAACTTAATAAACTGATCTAACATAAATTCTCCTCAATCTGATCTTAGACACTTAAACTTCAAACTAGTTTCATTCTCAATTAATGCTTTGAATGCTTTGAAATATCTGAAAGCTTCTGATATTTTTTTAAAAAAATATTACACAAGTCATATATAAAAAATTATCAATAAGCAACATGAAATATTTCTCACCTTGAGTACTTTGAGTTCTCATAGGTCCACATAGATCAATGTGAACAAGCTCTAACATCTAAGTGGTTGAGTACTCTTTTGTTTCGAATCGCCTTCGGAGTTGCTTTCCATGTTGATAAGGTTCACAAAGCGTGTCAGATGGCTTTGTAATCTTTGAAAGATTTTGACTGCTTGTTTTTTACTGATGTCGATAATATTATCAAAATTCATGTCCCATTCTCCTATGTCATAGTCAACTTTCTTTAATCTGACTCAAACATCTTTGATCTTTGATGTTTGATAACATATATAAATTATTGTCTGTTCTCTGAGCATCTACAACCAACACATCTAAATATTTTCTCTTAATTACACAACCTTTTGCATAAAACTTTAGTGTATGCCTCTAATCACACATTTAACTTACACTCAAAATATTATGCTTAAGACCTTCTACATACAAAACATTTTTAATTTTAGTTATATCATTATCCAAATTTAGTGTACTTTTTCTGGCAATTCTGGCAGTAGTATTATCTTTGAATTTCACTGAGCCACCATTGATATTCTTCAAGGTTATGAACATGTTTTTATCTCATGTCATGTGCCTCAAACATCCACTATCAATGAACCATGGCTTTTCTTCATTTTTTGCATGCAAAGTTGTTTGTACTAACATAGATTTTTTAGGTTGTTTTTTCTACTATGAACTAGTCTGAACTTTCTTCTTGATGAATGGAGTCTTAAAACTTTGGTCCTTCTTGACTGACTCAAACATGCTTCTACAGTATCGAGATATGTGTCCAAAGCTTTTGCACTTGTAACATATTATGGCCTCTTCATTAAACCCTGATAGAGGAGCAAAAGAGCTGTGGCTTTTGCTTGACTCTGCATGACTTTCCTTCTTATTTCTAAAATTATTAGCCATTTTTTGACATTCTATTTTATTATAACCATATCCATTACAATAAAAATAATAACCATAAAAATAAGACATATTTGTGTATCTCTGACCTAATTTCCTTTTGTAACTTTGTTCTTTCCAATCTTCTTTGTTTGAGATGTCATTTGTATTCTTAAATTTTTCTCTTTTTATTTCCTCTTTTGTAAGAGCTTTAGCATAGCTCTTTTTTTTTTCTTGTTTGTGAAAGTAGTGACCTCCTCTTTCTCTTTTTCAAATTTGATACCTATTTTATCTGACATTGATCTTTGACTTTAGAATATCTTATTCAACATATTAGTGTTATTCTCAAATTTTGAATCATTGGCTGCTCTATCATTGATTACTTTATTTATTTTCTCAAGATTTGTTTTTAAATAAGTAATTTCAATAACATACTTTTCACATTCTTTACCTACTTTTTACAACTATGATGTTAGATCTTTTTCATTCTTTTTGGCTTCCTCAAAGTGTGCTTATGTATCTTCAATTATTTCTTTTGACTCCTTTTTATTTATCTTGATATGGAGCTTTAATCTTTGATTCTTCTTCTCAAGAGCTTTTAACTCTTCTAAGGCACAAACAAGCTCTCCTTCCAAATTCACTTCAGCTTCATCATGTTCTTCTTCTTGATTATCTGTACTTTTACTTATGGAGGCATCTTCATGTATGGCCATGAATAGAATCTTTTCTTCTTCTAAATCACTAACTCCACTATCTTCAGCTGAGCTAAGATCTTTAGACTACAAACTCTTCTTCTCGAATCCCTTCTTGAAATTTTATTTAAAATTCTTCTTATATGTAGACTTTCCTTCTTCATTGTCACCATTACCTTTATTTGGGTACTTAGCTGCAAAATGTCTAATCTTTCTACAATTAAAATATTTAAAAGGTAATTTTTCTTGATATTTACTTGTACTCTTTTTTGGCTTGCAAATGAATAGAGCTCTATTGTCATCTTCATCATCGCTATAACTGTCACTTGATTCTTGAATCTTAACCTTCTCTTTCTTTGATGTCTTGAAAGTAGCTTCTCTATTTGAAGGTTTCTCTTGTTTGATCTGCATCTCATATGTCGTAAGAATACCATGTAGCTCATCCATCTTTAGCTTGGCTAAATTTTTCATCTCTTCAATTACCAAAAAAATTTCATCATATCTCAATGGTAGAGATCTCAAAACTTTTTGAATCATAATTGATTCTTTTAACTTTTCTCCAAGACCTTGAATCTAATTAACTATTTGATCAACCTATAAAAGATAAAATGCTATATTTCCTTCCTCGTCCATCTTCAAACTCTCAAACTATCTTTTGAAAGTCTGAAGCTTAGCTTGTTAAACCTTTTCATCACCTTTGTAAATATTTTCAAGTTTTACCCAAGTTTTATGAGTAGATTTATATTACATAACTTTAACAAATTTTAATTCACATAAATCATATAAAATAGCATTTAAAGCTTTAACATTATTTTCACTTGTCTTCTTTTCTGTCAGAGTAGTTATAAGTGTTTGTCGCTCTTCATGTTCCTCAACCAATGCTTAGCAAATGTCGAATCCAAAAGCCATCAAATAAGTCTTCGTCTTTATGTTTCAAAAAGCATAATTTGTCCCATCAAACAAAGGTGCCTTATTTGTATTAAAACCTTCATGTGATCCAGCCATTGTGCTTTCTCGATCTACCTTCAAGCTATAAAATATTTTTCAAAGGAACTTGCTCTGATACCAATTGTTAAGAATGAAATATACTGAGAGGGGGGGTGAATCAGTATATTATATATCTTTTTTACTTAATCAAATTTATTTTCTATAACCACTTAACCACACATTCAAAATATGCAATAAAACTAAAACAATAATATGCACCACACAAGAGCGAGAGAGAGACACCAAATTTTTACGTAAAAACTCAAAGTGAGAAAAACCACGGAGAACAATCTCAAGTATATGAATGAGCACCAACTCAAACTACAAAGTTTGCAAGCACCAACTTGTAGGAGCACCAACCCCCTTTTCATGCATCAACACAGAAACTATTTGTGAGCACTGACCCCTTGCAAAGATTTGTGAGCACCAACCCACATGAGCACCAACCCCTCTTGTGTATAAAACACAACTATCTCTCAATGTTGCTTACTCAACAAATGATAGAAATCTATAATATCTCATTTTATCTTTTCAAAAATAAATACAAACCATGCACTCTCTTGCATATTACAAATAGCTTCTCAAGTCTTTATTTATAGCTTTTCAAATGACCTTTGGCATTCACCCTTTGTGACCCTTCAATCCTCATGAAAAATGGTGCCAAACTTGCATGACCCTTTCGTATCCTTGCATTTGAAAAGTCATATGGTGACCCTTCATAATCAATTGCATCATTTTCTCCTTTATCTTTATTTTGGTGACTTTTCATATTCCTCAGAGTGTCCTTTCATGAAAAAATGTGACATACCCTCTTTTGTCTTCACATGGTGACTCTTGAAATTGCTCAAGATGACTCTTCATAAGAAAATACATCCCATTCCTCTTTTGTCTTTACACTGTGACTTTGACTTCTCCATGGGCCCTCTTGTGACTTATATGCAACCAAAAATATATTCGTTAATATTAATAAATATTAACACACAGTAGCCAAGATATGAATATTAAAAATATCATTAAAAGTAATGGGGCCTTTATCATCAATGCTAGACTTTTGACATCAATGACAATATTTATAACAGTTATTGATCTATAAAATTAGTTAAATTAATACACACCACTTGATTGGATTACCTTCATCTGGCATTGGTGATGCTAAGTAAGCTAATGAAGTCTGTCTCACTACTTAGTTATTATTAGCAATATGAGATTTTATTAATATAAATATAACCAACAAATTCATATAAATTACTTCTTATTAGCAGGCATAAAACATGCTAAACACAAGAATAATCAAAATGCATACATTTAGTCTATCAAATATATAAATGAATCTTCACTATATTATTTATCACATAAATAATAAGCATAACATATAAAGTTTATACCAATCGAGTAAAATATATACTTAGACTGCATGTTTTTAATTTTTGTAAGTAATTTCAAATGTAATACATTCTAAAATAACAACAATATCAAAGTCTGATATTTTTATGTACACATTACTCAATTACAAATAAACAGTCATAATAATTTTTAAGATCAAATAACTCATAAACAAAAACATAATCTTTCATTTATGTAACCTATTGTACTTTTGGAAGGCTATGCATATAATGATAGTTTTCTATCCCTCAGGATTTATGACTTAATTTAACAATCAATAATTCTATAAGTATAGGCATACATCTCAATGTACAATTATATGTTATATATGTATATGAGTACCTAAGTCTTCATATTGATATATTTAATATATAAAAACACTTGTACATATTAAATATATTCATAATATGTACCACATACAAGTACTCAAACAATATATAAATAGTGTATATAAATATTAGCAGTCATTTATATTTTCTAATCAAGAACTTCATATGATTTCAACAACCATTATAACTTTTCTATCCCCAAATACATTCATGATCCATCATAAGATATTAATATTCCCAAATTATTAATAAATAGAGTACTTAGTCAATAAACTATTTATATCAATATTCTTCTCTTCTTATTTACTGTAAGTTTATATAAGTGTGAAATAAATCAAATCGACATCCGATTTTAACATACAAACATTTATACAGTTTCATTATGTATTTTAATCTCACAACAATATATATATTTGTTCAAATATATTACCATATATACTATTACAGGTTCAATGTTGTCGGCTTACTACATATAAAAACTCATGTGCTTTAAAATACATTAACAATCTCCATAAAGAGTTCGAACCAAATACTCCAACCCACTAAACAACTATAGTCACTTATTTGTATAATATGTATAAAGATCCCCTGAATATGTTAACAAATATCTCAAAGGTTATACAGTTGACTCAAAACACAAATTTCTCTATCAAATTTAGATAAGACTTAATCACCTACCCTATCCATTCTAGGATAGTTATATAATTTTCCTTGACCCAAGCTAGCTAACAAACACATACTTTAGCTTTCCATTAAATTTATAAGTACATACTCTCGGTTCAAACATATATTTATTCACTATTTTGAATGACAAACATACACACAGTTCATATATATTCTCACTATTTAATTAACAAATTTCATTCATGGTCCATGCATATATTTCCACAGTTTTGTAAAACAAGAGTGCACAGTACACATATATATGTTTGTATTTTTTAAGACATATGACCTTAGTTCATATATATATAATCACCTACCCTATCCATTCTAGGATAGTTCTATAATTTTACTTGACCCAAGCTAGCTAACAAACACAGACTTTAGCTTTCCATTAAATTTATAAGTACATACTCTCGGTTCAAACATATATTTATTCACTATTTTGAATGACAAACATACACACAGTTCATATATATTCTCATTGTTTAATTAACAAATTTCATTCATGGTCCATGCATATATTTCCACAGTTTTGTAAAACAAGAGTGCACAGTACATATATATATGTTTGTATTTTTTAAGACATATGACCTTAGTTCATATATATATATATATATATATATATATATATATATATATATATATATATATATATATATGAACTAAGGTCATATGTCTTAAAAAATACAAACATGTGTGTGTGTGTGTGTGTGTGTGTGTGTGTCACGATTTCATATAATAAATACATGCACGCACACACATATGTATCACGGTTTCATATAATAAATATACACACAATCCATCTTTATGTATATACCCTATTTTTGATTGACATGAATACACAGTCCACACACACACACACACACATATATATATTCATTATTTCAAATAACAAAAGCACTCAGTCAACATATATATATGCTAACCCTAATTCAACAGTCATCATTTATATATGTTAACCCTAATCAACTTCATAACTAACAGTTACACAAAATTTCTTTGTAAACTCGTTCATTCATCTATTTGACTCAAACATCATTGCAATCAAAACATACACAAGACTTGTATATTATATCTATATGCTCAGAGTTCCAACCTACATCTAAGTGTGTGTGTGTGTGTGTGTGTGTGTGTGTGTGTGTGTGTGTGTGTGTGTGTAATATGATTTCTAAAATAAAACTCAATCTTTGTATATATATCAAATTATTTGCCTAGGTTTTAAATTTTCTAAGCTAGGGCATTTTCCATTTCAACAATAAATCCATTTAAACCCTATTGGATATACACACAGAATTCGCTTGCCTTTTTATAAGGATTTAGGGAATAGAGATTTAGTTTTGTAGATAATTGAGCTATCCACAAGGCTAAACCTATATCAATCTTATAAAATCAAATAAATTCCAAAAACCCTAAGAGGCAATATATTCATATTTATTTTCCTAATTCAAACAATAATTTAAATACATCACCAACCTTATATAGCTTTTAATTTGTAACTGTATGAACCAAAAATCTCTCTCCTTCACTCTGCTCTTTCTCTTCTTCTCTTTGTTCATCCATTCTCTTCCTCAACTCGCCTCTTATCATATTTTTTCCATCCATGTTTTCCAATTCAAGCTTGCATGCAACTATTAGGTCGTAGTTCTCCATGCATAATCTGAATTATCCGTTCAAATTGAAACTAAATATAGTTAACTCTTCATTAACTTAATCATGAAAATCCCTAATTTCTCTCGAACTTCTGCCCAAATTCCTTTAATCATTATTTTATTCTTTAAAATCCTTGCATGATCAATCTACATTACATGCTCGTGTATCACCTCGCAAAAGTCCACTTTTAACATTATTATCTGTGATAACTAACACTTTAAACTTACCACAGTCTATGCATGCAAGCAAAGACTAGGTTTAGTTTTTAGGATAGTCTTAGGATATAATGCAATCTTTGTTAATAACTCTGTAAAAATAATATCATAATGACTTTTAATAATAACGAGACTAATATAAAGTCAATTATATTCTTTTAACTGTAATGGCAAATCAAAAAATTATTATACCAATCATATAGTATTATAACAACGTAATTTTTGTGTTATTACTACATTATATAGACTATCATGTGTCTTTTGTTAACTTTATATATTAATACATTAAGCCATATAATGAGATATCTCAAAATATCATATGATAACAAGCTAATGTCCTAAAACATTACAAAGGCATTATAGTTAGTCTATAGACAGTAGTAACTAGATACTATTTACACATATTTATGTTCTCATATGCATTAACAATCATGAATACCATAACATGACATAATCATATAGCAACATTATACATTGAATCTACATATAATAGCCATAATGCAATCATGCAAGATTAATTTCACATAAGCATTAAACTGAACTAACATACAACTAACACATATAATCAATTACTTAAAAGCAGATAACATCAAAAATGTATTAATGTTAATAATTCAAACAATGCATATAATGTGTACTATCTAATGTGGTGTGTGCATGGGTTCTATCCATTTCTCTGTTGTCTCCCAACACATCTATCTACGCCATCCTCTCCAATGATCTCCTTTCGTCATACTCTGAGGGATGAAACTCTCCTGCATCCAACTCACAACAAGAAGGTAGTTAGCTCGTAACATCATAATATATATTGTAAAACACTATTGTAACAACAAATCAATATGAGCATAATGTAAAGAATATACAATACAACTAACTCATAGCAATGTAATCATTTAATCAAAGCAACATACAATTGTCCCATAATAGCATATGACTTACAGCTTAGTTAAAAAATAATTAATCAATTTAACAACCATAATAATCTATCGATAATCAAGTAAATTAGCTTAGTGAGAAATCAAGATATGACACTTGAGCTTCTAACAAGGCAAAACACAAGGTTTTGAGGTATTTACTCTCTTAACAAATGGTTCATACCATACAAAATCCTTGAGGAATAACCAATGCCATAAACTTGGAGTGTGAGAACCTCCTCAAAACCTCCATACTCCATTCCATCACATGCATATCCTCAATGAAGTTTTGAGCTTATAAAGACAGCTTATCGGGCAATGAGGGACTGCATGAGTGCATTTTAGAGGTATGTCTTGATTCAAAACCTATCCAATTATTTATTTGTGATTTGTAAAGGCTCTTTGAGACATGTACAACATATCATGACATGTGCCAATGGTTATATCAATTGTTTGACTCCTCAAACTCACTAGAACTTGTATTATCCCATTGTTAGGGCTTGAAGATAGTTTTCTGTGGATAAACCTAATGGTCTTGATTTGGCACTTTTTATCCATTCTAATGAACTCCATACCTATATTATTCTCTACCCATTTGTTCCTTATCTTTTTATGGCCTTCATCTAACAAATTTTCCAAAACTTGCATAAATTTTTCATGCTCCATATGCAAGCATGTAGGTGTACTTTTTAGGCCTCTTGACTAAGTTTGCATTGGGAATGGGTTCTCTTGAGCTAGTGTTAGACTTTTAATGATTCCAATGAGGGTATAGACTTCATTTAGTATCTTCCTGACCTCTATAAACCTTCTTTATCACTTACCATCCATCATAAGCATACCCTTTATCTCATCTGCCTATAACAGGCCTATAAGTGCACATTTGGATTTATTGGCTGTTAGGCTCACTAAATTGAGTTATTTTAGTTTGCATATCTTTATTGATAATGATAGTAAGGGTAGACACCTTACTCATCTCCCTCATACCTTTGACACCTCTTGGTCTTCCATCAAACACCACAAAATTAGTCTTTTCTTCATTTACGCCTATGATAGGCTTGTTGGTGTTCATAAGCCTAAAGCTCTCTCTTGCTTGTTTTCCGCCCTCTCTATGCCTATCTGGACAATGTTGACACTGTGAACAATATATATTCATGTTTCATGACTCCTTTCAATGCCTTTAGTCATGCCAACTATCCTGACCAACTGATTTGCTCTTCACCATGATGTACACAATTCATAGAATGCTTAATCCTTGCATGACTTCGCCTTCTTGATATGTTTGGGACTTGGAT
The DNA here is from genome assembly GCA_037957365.1 of Torreya grandis. Lineage (NCBI taxonomy): Eukaryota > Viridiplantae > Streptophyta > Pinopsida > Cupressales > Taxaceae > Torreya > Torreya grandis. The sequence continues at coordinate 1,328,383 of JARHVA010001132.1, forward strand.
TGTGACTTACATATTCCTATCCTTCCTAAGAATCATTAAATTATATACTTTAATGGGTTCCATTGAATTTTTTATACTCATCTTGATCACTTGAAGCCCAAATACCTGCACAAGTGTTTTAAGCTGTCTCACTAAATCCTGTGTACAGCTGAATGCCCTGTTACTCCCTCCAAAAGGTTCATAAAGACCTTGGGAAAACTTGTTTGGAATCCTCCTTCAATTTGATTAGACTATATATTATCATGAGAAACCAATATTTGATTGGTTTCTTGAGATTTTAACTCCATATTTACAGAAAAATCCTCTTCTAGGCTCTAAAGTCCCTCGTACTCAATTCTCTGCCCTTTATGTTTGATGTCTGCCACTTGAAGATATTGTTATGAGGAACGAGAGGTTGATGGAGGTTGTTTAAATCCCATTTGAGGTAAGCAACATTCAAATCCACCAAAACCCTACCTGTAATCATCCTATATAGGTCTGTAATATGTCATATATAGAGTTTTCTTGACTTCCCCTACTTGCACATGCCAAATAAACGCTGGAAAATGGTGTGGGAAGGGTAGTGGAATTCTAAAATACCTCATACAATCCTTAATTATCTCATCAACGAGCTGTAAAATGCTTTGAAATTGCCTAAAATTGAGTTATTGGGGTTTTAAAAGGGTTTTGGACTGCTTATTTTGTTAGCGATGGTTCATAAATCATGGTCCCTATAACTCTCAACAAATGCATGTAATTTAAAGGGCATAAGGACATACATCAACCCCTAAGATCATTTGATCTAAATCTTCTTATCCTGCATGAAACAAACATTATAAACTAACCTTCAGTTGGTTGCCAAGAACTCGATGAAGTATGTGATGCATTCCCTAACTTGACATGAATTTTGCAAGCTCAACCAAGCATGACTTGGCCTTGGTGAAGCTATACCAATGTACTCTTACCCTTTGATCTTCTTCAAACACATTTTACCCTTCTTGAATGGCTCATAACATGCATTTGTAACTATTTTGTAGGTTATCATTGTTCTTTCAAACTTATAACTATCATTTCTGACTTGTACCTAATCATATCCACATTAAGACCTCTTCATGGAGTTGGGAAAGTGCATTGGTACATACAAGACATTATATTTGACTTAAAGGTGCTATTACAAGGCTTTGAAAGACATTGACCAAGCATGAAAGGTTTGGACTATGCAAAATGACCCATGAGACTTAAGGTTCGTCTAAGTGACTTCAATTACATGTTTTTTATATCCATGCCAAGGTTAATTTAATTGCCTTAGACCCTATCACCCATGACAAAAAGGGCTTGTGCAATAAATAAGCTTTGGGGAAGGATTAGGCTAGGCAAAACATTAACATTAACCTCTCCAAAAACCTTAACATATGCTAAAGTACCTTAATTTCTCCAAAATATGGAATTACATTGTTTCTCTTCATAGCTTTGTCTTCTCATGCACTTGCTCACTAAGATCATCATACTGTATTGAAGAGTTGTCGTATCACCAATGCCTCAACTTAGATCAAGCACAATCTTAAACTTTGCAAAAGAACCTTAAAGTTAACATTGTCAAAGTTACCTTAAACAATGTTAAGTGTTTCATGTGAGTATTGATACCATGGAGATTAACAATGAAATTGAGGGTCATGACTCTTGGACTTGGACTAGACCTCTAACACTTTGACATAACCTAAGGACCAATGAATAAGACATCACCTAATGGCAAAGCATGACATCAAACCATGGCCTACTAAAGGCTATCAACAAAGTCAAACAAGTCTAGATATCAAGTTTTTAATGTTACTCACCTATGATAGCCAATTTTGGCTAACAATAACTTTTCATCCTCCAACAAGGGCTTTGAAGGCACAATAACAATAACAGACACACGAAAAGAAAAAGAACACAGTTGTGGGTTCATTAATAGGAAACACACATTTGTGTAATGTTTCAACACTCCATTAACATACAAGTAAACATTTAGTCGGATATAAAGGCACGCTAAAAAAATAATGAATGTTGTCTTCCAACCCATGTCATGCAGGGAAATAAAAATACGACTTAGAAATGAAGCACATGACAACATGAATTCAGACAATATCTAGGGATTCCATTAAAATACCAATAAATTTGGAACAAGATGTGAATGAAAACATGTAGACAATGAGGGTTCAATATGGGTAATGTTTCATCCCTCCAAAAAGTGTCTTCCAACAAGGGCATTGAAGGCACAAAAATAATAGCAAGCACGCAAAAATAAAAATAACACATTTGAGGGTTCATTAACAGGCAAAACAACTCTGTGAAACATTTCTGCCAACTAAAAAAACCATGAACATAAAAGACGTAGTAACAATAGTTTTCATCCCTTCATTCTACCAACTAAAATTCCTCTATAAAACAATGCATGGTCGAGAACTTTTGGGTAGGTTCTATGGTCGTTTGAGGGCACACAACAAAAAATATGAACAAAGAAAGCACACCAAAAAACCCATGAACGTATAAGGCACACAATAGAAAATAGGAACATATAAGGCACAACAACCATAATAGCCATGCAAAAATATGAATAACTAGGAACGTTTCTTTGTGGCGCGTAGGACGACATTAACTTGTCACAGTAATGGAGAAAAGCTTGTAAAATCGTGTGGAAACTGAGTGGTGGCTTCCACAGTAATGACCCACACGTCTTCCATCGTGAGCTTAACCCAACAAAAATGTGTCACATATATAAATAACATAGCAGAGTGAACGAAAAACATGTAAAAAATAACTATGTCAGTTCATTAACATACCAAATTAACGTTTACTCAGGTGTGAAAGCATGTAAAAAAAATCAAGTGATGAAGCCCCAAAAAAATTGAGGAACATAGAAAGCATGCAGCAAAAAACATGAACAAAGAAGACATGCAACAAAAAAATATGGACAGAGATGGCAAAACAACAATAATAAAAAAATGAAAACAAACAAAACACTATTGTGGATTCAGTTATAGGCAACACACCCACATGAATGCTTTCATCAGTTCATTCTACCAACTAAAATTCCTTTGTGTAACATGCCATGGTTGAGAACTTTCAGGCAAGCTCCATCCATTTTGGGAGAGGAGGTACGTGAAATAGTAGGGAGAGAATGTGGTAAGTGGGGCATTAACTTGCCACATTAATGAAGAAAAGCCCATCGAGCCATTTGGAAAATGGCACTAGCTTTTGTATTAATCAGCCACGTGTCAATGAACATGGTACATCGTTTCATATTAATGATCGTTGCCTCTTCTAATATGGCACATCGTTTCATGTTAATGACCCGTGAATATTTTGATCTGTGACTTACATGTCAACAATATAAGCCAATAATAAAATAATAGATTCGTTTGAGAATAAGTTTTGGTGATTTTGATCCCAATTAGTGGTCGCTTTGGTCCCAATGATCAATCGGACCTCCAAAATGTGAGAAAAATGACATGTTACCAAAAAATTCATTGTACAGCTTCTTAGAACATGATTTTTTCTCCCAGACCACCTTTTCAAACAAAAAAATGTTAAACTATCTAAATCTAAAATTTTAGAGCACAAGGTGCCATAATATGGAAGATATGGGACCTCGAAGTTAGGGGTCCCAACCACTGGTCCCCTTCCCCTAAAGATGAAAAGAAGAAGAAAAAAATGAGGGGAAGAAAATAGGTAATGATAATATAGAGTGACAAGGAAAGGTACTCCCATCACAACCCACCCTTCCCCACGTTATTCAATCCATGACATGGCTCCTCACAATTGTCAATCCCCACATCCTCCAACTAGTATATGTCATGATTCACCAAGAAATCGACCTTTATATTTACTTTCCAAAAGCAATGTGTCATTTTCTAAGATCTAATAGAAGTCAGCGATCACCATGCCCTCTCTAGAATGTTCTCAATTATCCATGTCGTTGACTTGTGATTTTGAATGGCAAGAATCATGAATATTAATTCTCCTTCAATGATCACACATTCAATTCCACATTGAACAACCAACTTTAACCCTAGCACTAAGGCTTACACCTCAAGTTCATTGCTGGTCCCATCAACCAATTTTTTGGGAAACAACAAGAATCAACAACCCTGAACAATTTCTAATCCAACACCACACTCCTGAGGCCCCCAAATTTCCTTTAGCTATGTCGTCAAAGTTCAGCGCAAAAAAACACGAGGAAGGAGAGGCCAACACTAAGTGATCCTCCCTTTGTCAAATGAAGCCACAAACTCTTAACCCATTAACAAGGTGCTATATTTATTTTATTGATGATAAAAAGAGTTATTTCCAATTTTTAAAAAGTAATATTAATTTACCTATTGATTATGTATTCATAAGATTATATAGTCTTTTTCTTGTGCTTTTAATATTTAAAAAGAAAGAATTGAGAGCAACCCTCACATAATTAGACCATAATAAATATGATGAAAGCATAAAAAATATTGAAATTAAGTTCAAATAGTTAGTTAATTTCCAAAGCGCCCTCACATAATTAGGCCGTAATAAATATGAAGCATTTAAAATATTGGCATTAAGTTAAAAAGTTAATTTACCATTCTTAAATTAAAATTTTATTATTTAAGCGATAAAATATTTCATGCTAGATAAACTAAAAGGTTAGCTCATGTACTTTTATAATTTATTTAAATTAACTTTTCCTTATACTAATCAAAAGCGACCTAAAATTATATATTAATAAATTTCAAATTAAAATTTTGTAAATTTAAATAATTTACTGTTAAGAATTTTTTAAATTAAGAATAATACACCTTACTCTATTAACATTATGGAAATATGCAACACAAGACTATTAAACTTGGTTATGATAAGTTTCTCATTATTACCCAACAGTCATGTTTAATTATTTACAATTAAAAAAGGTTGGCAGAATGTTGGCAAAAGGTTTGTGATGCCTAAATATTGAAACTAACACCATTCAAAACAAATTCAAAAAACAAAAAGATGAGTATTATAAAAATATCATTGACCCAGAATAGACCATCCCACCTACCCATGTAAAATGAAAAAAGGAAAATCATAATTACGAAGTTAAGAACCAACTTATATGGTATTGTATAATATTTTGCAAAAGTTACCGGCATTGCTATGGATGGAATGAAAATTTTCAAAGATATGACGCAAAAGAATGAGGAAATCCACTATTTTTTTAATGAAAACGAGAGGATTCATGAAACGCAGAATGGTATTGTACGTACTGCACTACCTACACCTTTGGGAGAGGTATGCTTACGATTCATGAAATACGTCGCTTTAGAGTGCAAATTCAGTTGGTTGTATTCTTACCACTTTTATATTCTCAACCATTTTAGACACAAGAAGGTTTTGAGTATCCTTGTCTTCCTTTTAATGTCTTTGGAGAATTTTTTGATAGAATATCAAGATGGTAAAACTGATATCCTTGCTCATCAGGGTCTTGTTCATCTCCTTTTTCAAACAGGCCAACCTGCCTTAGTCCCCAAAGTTGTTAATACAAGGATCGTGGCGCTCAAACCCTTGGGGATAGGGAGGGGCACTTTTAACAACCTTGCGGAGAGGCATTTTCACCCCTGAGGTGGTTCATAGCCCTAATTCCGGAAAAAATGAAGCTATGGTGATTTCCATCAATCCTACAGCTGAAGTGGAGTTTGGTTGCCAAACTAATTTTCAATCTCCTCTAGCCACTCCCGTGTCTACTCCTAACCCATTTCCTTCTTAGTAAATGGACATACTGGCCCCTAATAATAATCTTCGTGCTAGGGTGGGGAAATTGGAGAAAATCTTGAACACCCAACTGTAAATTATAGAAAATAAAATTAAAGAAAATGAACTTAGATGTGAAGGATATGTGGATACAAACGGATAAACAAATGATGGAGAAGGCAACAGAATCTCAAGACCAAAAGAACCTAATACAGGATATTGCCCAGATAAAGGAGGAAATTGTTGTCATGGAAAACCAAATGAAAAGAATGGAGGAGATGCAATTGATTAAAGGCAAGATGAAAGAAGTCAATGTGAAGAACAAAGTGAATACCATTAGCAACATTGCCAGTAAAGATGACAACAGCAACAGGCCGGCCAAAGAAATGCAAGATGATCTTAGTAAAAGAACTCGATGGCAGAAGAAGAAAAACGAGGTAGATGAAGAGGAAACAAAGGAAGACTCCTCAGCAACAAAAATCCAAGCCCTACAAGAGCAAATAGAGGCAGCAAAGAGTTTGAGTGATCTAGCTATCCATTAAAATTGTGCTTTCAGTATAGTGGTTTTTTTGTTGTAGTTTGGTAGACTTTCTACCAATATTTAGCTAACTGAACCTTTGTTATTTTGTGGTCTACAATTTGGTAGGCATGTTTTAAGTTTGTTTTAGTTTGATGCTTTACAGTTTTATCTTTTTGGATATTGTATAAGGGTATGAGATCCTTTCAAAACCCTTGTTTTTAACCTAAAAAAGAAAACACTAGATTCATAGGTCCAATTAACCCTTTTAACATAAGACACGTTAAAAGTCATATCATCTCAACTTAATTTGCTTAGAGCTATAATATCAACCATATAAATGCTCTAGCATCTATGCCAACTGGCTCTGCGAAACAATATTTTGTACTTCTAATTTGACCCTAAAAGTTGTGAAGAAACCAGGTTTGAATGTTCTAACAAAAGTCCATATGCTAAAAGACTTCTAAGTTTCTTTAGAATTTCCCATCGGTTCATGTCCGCATCTATTTGGTAGAGATAAAAATCAAGCAGACCGTCCAATAATTACTTAATATATTAGATCAAATTAAATACATCTTTAATAAGATAAGAGAAAGTCAAGTGCTATATATTACATACACCCTGGTTTAGGGCATGGCTTGATGTATGTTTTCAATGCTGAAGGGATTGTAATAAAACTGAGGTTGTTTAGTTTATATAGAGTTCACCAAGGTTCCATTCTAGTTGACTGTATTGAAGTGCCCATCAGATAAGGTAAGGGACTGACGAATGAGAAAATAAGAGAATACGAACCGATGTGTCTATTTAGTAAAAGGAGGTACAGTTATTGAAGCAAGTACAAATTTTCTGACTCAAGGTTCTATAGTTTATATATAACCCCCCAACTAAACTATGCATCTAGGTGGTACTGCTCAAAACCAATTATGAAGTGTCAGCAGAGGTCCTCTTCTCAACCATTCTTCAACGTGGGTACTTACAACACCAGCATTACCTAGAAAAGCTTTTTCTAGAGAACCATAAGCTCGTTCAGATGTGACATTTTTATTGGTTGTTAAAATTTAATAGGTCAAACTTTTACTTTGACAACACATCTTGATCCCAACAACACCATTGACAACGGCTCTGTGACTACCCCCTACTAGCAAATGCAACTATAACAAATATATCTTTGTTCAAGACTACAACTAATCTCTAAAAATCCAACATTGAACATGGTGATGAGAGGCATTGTGATCACATTACTACAAGTGTTTAGGACAGGTAAGAATATTGGAAAGAATGAAATGAGCTAATCAAATATGATGCTCAAGTACCACGTCAAACACAGAAGTGGCTAAACATCTTGCAAAAAAATGTCTGAAAATTTTCACATTTTTTGTAGTGCATCAAATTCTATTGAAAACATTTCATAAGAGTTCATACCGTCTTCATAATCATTCCAAATCCATATTTATAAATCGCAGGAAATGCTTTCGGTAGAATTTGATGCACTGTGCAGGCATGCTGTTTTGCAAGATGTTTAGCCACTTCCATCATACATCAAGGAGGTCAGCCCAGGTTTCCAGCCTTGGCTGCATCTCTAGTCTATCACAGACAGATCTGACTCTCCTACAGCCCTTCATAGTTGTGTGCCTCTTACCGATTATTAGAAATTCATGTAGCACACTAAAGCAAAATTAAAAATCTAATTCAGTTAAGGCATTGTGAATGATGGTAGGTTTTTTTTTTTGATATTGAGGTGAACATTCTGCATCAACAATAACAGCTAATTTTTCTTGAAAACAGCTAGCAAATGGAAGCTATAAAACAAAAAATCAATCAATCTTGGCATCTTCTAATACTAAAGTACCTATTTCCCCCAATCTGTCTGGGGATAGACCTTTCATAATTAGAATCAGTGTTGCACTGTACTGATATGTGCACCTGCTAGCGGCAAACAAATTAGTAGTAACATGGTATGGCATGTACAGAAAACCATCCCACAATTTTTGATATGTTTTATTTGTCAATAGATTTACATAGAAGTCCATCCTTAATTTGTTCTCTTTCAATTGATTCAGTGGCATTGAGTTAAATGTGGTGAACAACTTCACATGCTTCTTCCCATTGTTTTCTTAAAAATGAGATGCCCAAAAGTATCCTCAGAATTCTTGGAACCATATTTGAATAGAAAAATAAAATAGGACAGGGTCAAGGGCAGGCCCCTGCGTCTCCCCATGAACATACATCCTGCCAAAAGGTTTTGCAAGGTTAAGTGAAGTGGCTTAAGGATCAAATCCATGGGTGGGCTTTGCCAATCTTCAACATTGAATCCAACTTTAATGTTCCATTTTTTTCTCATTCCACCTCCCTCTACATTGCGGCAAAACTTACAATTTAGTGTAATGCATCCGCACAATTTAATGTAATGCATCCAGCCATGCCATTAGCTTGGATTCTAATAAATTATGCCACAAGCAAATACCTAGAAGAGGCAAATGTTCCATTCTATTTTTTAGCTTTCATCTTGAGATTGGCTCACAAAAACCTGACGCTGCAATTACGGGTCATTGCTACTTTACAACAATTCATGCTACAACAAGGATAGTTTTGAGTGATTGGAATAGTATATATCAAGGTGTTTCTGCACAGTTCGAAGTTACAAACCCCACAATTCAATGCATTTAAATAGATAGCTCACCACCATGACCAAATATTTTCTATCTGAAGGCAATCAACTATATTAGAACCAATATTAACAATAAACAACATCTGTTGCCAGGTATCTTCACATATACGGGAGAATAGACTTACGCTTCCAGCTTTAAACCTTGTCTTCATTTCCAGCATTTAGATAACCTATATAAATAGGCATAATACAATATTAACATTTAACATAGGGAAAGTGGCCAAAATAATGAAAGTCCAACCGACCTTAACATGACTGCAACTATGCACTTTAATTCAAACACTCGATAAAGCTTGGAGCCCTTTGTATCATTCGTTAAAAGCCATCACTTACTGCCAAAGCATAGGTACAAATATGTACAGCCGTGTAAAATACAACAAAAACTTCCATATGAATTTGACTCGTAGCACCTCACTCATCACTCAATACTGACAGATGCCTATCTACTAAACCTTATTTCTACACCACAAAGCTTGTGAGTGCTAGGAAATTGTTAGAACCAATGGCAATTAGCGAAATCTATTGATTGCACAAAATAGCTGCAAGCCACTAAAGAACCTAAGCAACTTCAGTGCATCGTTCTGAACCTATTTGTCACCAAATTGATCTGAACGGGAATTATTTTGGACCCTCTCACTCGCAAACCAGCTTTGTGTCAAAAGTACTAAGACATATGGCAAATGCCTGAAAGGCTGAGAGTGGGTAGCGATAATCCATTGTGAACATGTCCTTTCCAACCTTTCCAAATTGGAGTATAACCTTTTCATGATCATTCTGAGAAATAGGTGGGCTGGGCTCAGGAGATGCAACAAGCTGAAAATTCTTAACAGAAGCCACTGTAACACGCCCCCGAAAATTCAAGCACCAACATTGAAGCTGATCGTGCCACCTTGGGGCCTTGTTTTTCAAAACCAGTGGTTCCTCTTTCAAACTCTTACTGATTAAGGGCCCTGAGAGAGACATGCTTTCAGAGATGCCTGATTTGAATCCAAAAGAAGGAAGAGATCCGAGGGAAAGATCTACAGTTGTAGGTGATAAATCAGAGGGAGTAGGAGCACTTCCTCCTGGTTGCGTAGAGGAAGCTGGAATAGAATGCATGATGCATTGCATTCGCCGTGGACCCCTAGTTCCCAGAACATTCAACTCATAGGTAATATGAGCAACATTATAACTACCAGCTGGGACTCTTGGAGAAACTTGCTTTGATCCTACTCGTCGACCTGCACGGCTAGTTGATGCAATAGCACCACTATGAGGTGGCTGGCTATCATATATTGTAAACTTCGTACCAAGAAAATTTGACCTGCAACAACCAAAGAGAAAATGATGCAAATGACTAATGGTTCTGAACAAACATTCTGAACAGAAAAAGCAAATAAACCATGGAACACAACAAATGTACAAAAGACTTTAAATCAAACTTTATGAAAGGCATATACAATGTCCATGCAAATAACAAACCATAAGTGATTGACCAGACCATAAAAGCACCACAAGTTAAGAATCAAAACATTAATTAGAATCACCCTTACCTCAGTTTACCAACATAGCTGTTGCTACCCCTAGACATGTCCTCTGCATCAAGAGATATAACATAATCTGCACCAGTAGTCCGCCTCAATTTTCGAGCAGCAAGCAGAAATTTTCCATTGTCAGCAAGTGCTGCAAATATACAACTCTAATGTCATACTTGCATATGCTGCATCTTGTCTGTCGTCTTCAATGTTCACACGCACATTATTGATTACATAAGTTGGATAGAAATCGATACTAGCCATTTTTCCCAAGCTCTTGCAACAAAAAGGTTGCAAAAGAAAAATTGACAAGCCATTTCCTCGTGTCAAATAAAAAGATATCTAAACTGACAGGCTCAAAACCCACCTTTCAAGACATGAGAGACAACAATATTCTGGATGATCCATAACCTTAAAGATAAAGATTAACAAGTCAAGCAATAAATACTCCAACTGCCAACACCGCTACAGACCAAAGCAACCTTAAACAGGGGAAGGGGAAAGGTCTTTCCAAACCAGCACATCATGCGTGTACAGAATGGACAGAATATTGCGATAAGGTATTCTTTTTGATTTTGTATTCTCATTCTTATTTTACGATCTCTGAAAATATTTGAGTTACTTTTGAATACAATGTATGTCAGCTAAAATTTCGCAACCCAGAAACACCTAATAACTAAGAAGCAAATAGGAATATTTCCCAATTCCTTGGCAATTTAGATCCAAATTCATGCAACTAACATTTGCTGTGATACTACTTACCAATACCATTGGAATTGACATACAGTACAATGCAAACCTATGATAAAGTCTTATCTCAAATGCCGAAAGGTCCTGGCCATCATTTTATGAAGTCAAGAAAGTTCAAAACTTACTTGAACTCAGTCCCAGATACAATTGATAAGTGTTTGTAGCCCTGTCTCGCTTGATGAAGCACTGCACAGGGGAATCCTTTGACCCAGGCTGCAAACAAAGACATAAAAACAGTGTCATTCAAAATGCAAAAAACAGCTGCTAGGTAATTATCACCACCCCAGGCCCAAAGAAAATAATCACATATGAAAAACATACAAAAGAAGCCTTCAACTAATATAATAATCACCTCAGGGCCCAAATAAAATAATCATCCATGAAAACAAAATACAAAAGAAGCCTTTACCTAATATTAATAAAGAAAGAAATTATATTAATATCCACAGATGATCAAAAGTAGGTCAATGGGACTCAAGAAAACAACAGTTAACAATAGAAAGTTCAAGAGAAAGAGAACCCAAGAAGCAAAAAGAAAAGGAAAACAAGTACAAAAGACAAAGTATAAAGTAAATCATGCAAGCAAATCACCAGCAGTTTAATCTTGTCCATTTGAGGGGAAAAAAAGGAAACACAAAAAGATGGGAATCTGTCCAAGTAAATGAGGTAATTTGCGAGTATTAAATAGTTGTAACAGGAATCACTAAAACACTCTCGAGTCCTATCACACCCAACTCAGCATTTTGTTGACTTCAAATCTCCACTAATGACTTCCAACCTAAAGAAAAAAGACAGGAAATTAAGACAATGAACTCTTAAATGGTTGGAAACTAGAAGTGGAAAAGGGCCAAACAAAAGAATGCCATGTCATAGAATTTTTGTCAAGTATACACAGAACTCAAGACAAATGCACCGTGATTGTCAGTCACCAGAAGAGAGGCTTCTCCAAAGAGATAATACCCCTGTTAGGAAAAGTTTAACCGGATGTCAAAATAGCCCACATCAATAGTGCAGGTTTTATCCACAAATTTAGGACCAAATTTGCACCATTGATGTCGCCCATTTTGAAGGCTGGACAAGATGCTCCCTCTCTTTTATATATAGGAATCTTGTGACAGTGTAGCCGGTATTTTCAAAGAACAGGCAACCCCAGTTATAATATTCATCCAAAAGAAACCATGGAAGTTCAGTGCTCAGATTCTGGAAGCTATGGGAGTTCTGGTAGATTAGAGCCTGTGTTTTGGGTGGACCCGGGTTTCAAACATTCCCTTAGCAGAAAGGCCCCCAGCAGCGTGGACAACCCTGCTCGTCTCAATATTCTAAGATCTAACAGCTGCTATTCCTTCGATCTGTCTGCTTGACCATCGTGTTTCCACAGCAGCAGTACCGTCAAAAAAGGGGTGTCAAAGTGCAGGTCTGTGCAGACGGTCTGTGCAGAACAGGGCCATTTATCCTTTTGCTCCTACGGTCGCCTCTCTCACTGCTCCCCTTCTGTTTGACCCAGGCACCACGCCCCACTCCTCTCTCTCTGCCACCTGTCCATTCTTGGTCCACCCTGCCCTTGTCACCTGCCAACTCCATCCCTCTAAGTGCCTGCTCCGGCCTTTCCTATCCCTTTGTCTCTCGCTCTCCTGTTCTTGGCAGCACACCTCCTTTTCACCATGCCAAGCAATTAGCTACACTCTGTTTCATCATCCCAAATATTGCTGCATGTTAAAGATTTGCTGTTTCTACAAGAAGCTGAGGTGTTGGAAAAAACAACCATAATATGCAAGTTTGCAGGTCTTTGTCCTTCTATGCCGGTGTTGAAAGAATCTCTCCTCCTTGGAAAAGTACAGAATATCAGCTATCAAAATCCTTCCAAAAGGAGTCTTTCTGGTTTCAATCAAGGACGAGCACTCTTGTGTTGAGGTTCTCGAAAGGGGCCCTTGGTTTTTTTAAAATTCTAGCTTATGTATCAGGCCTTGGGAAGAGAATATCTTTGTACCTGTCTAGATTAGATTATACAACCTACCCACCATCTATAGGAAACAGGCCATTCTGGAAGGAATAACCTCAAAGATTGGCTCTTTTGTCTCACTCAACATTGGGTACCCACTTGCAGCATTTTACACGTGGATCTGTGCTCAAGTCAATGTCTCCAGCCCCCTCCCTGCACACATTCTACTTGATTCTTCTCTGGGAATGTGGCATCAATCCCTTGACTTTGAAGGGTTGTCTTTTTGTTGCTATCAATGTCACAGCACTGGCCATTTTGGCAGAGAATGTATGAGCTCCTGCCCACCTCCCTCAGCAGCCGTCTCTCCTTCTCTGGTTTCTCCTTGTGCTCCTGCCCCTTCCCATCCCCCTCCTGCCTCTTCTCTTCCTCCACCGTCCCTTCCCTCTCCCCCGTTGGCCTTTCTTTTGTTCCGCCTCTCCCCCCTTCCTCGTCCCTCATCTCCCTTGCCCCCCCTCTCCCCTCTACCTCTATCTTCCACCCCACCTTCGGTCCCTTCCCCTAAACAGCTATCTTCCCGTTGCCTTCTCTCCCCTGTCGATGTCCCATCCCCATCACATAATATTCCTCCTCAGCCTCGGGCAATGAGATGGACTGCTCACCTAAGTTCCCAGTTAAGCTGTGTGATGCTCATACTTCCAGCACTGTGCACAACTTAAATGTTAAATGTCACAGCGTTAAAGGAAGAAAACCTAAGCTCCATTTATACAAAGAAGCACATGAAGAATCTGGAAAGGAAGATCAAAAAACAATCAGCGCTTACTTCCTATGCCAGAGGGAGGAGGAGCCTCTATTGTTTAAAAGAAGTGCATCAATGCCCCTAACAAACAGAGGTCCTCTAAGATATCCCCAGTCTTGTTCTCTGCAGTCAGAGTCTTAAGAGTGGTGCTCATTATCAATGCAATTTTACCATAGCTTTAGTCATAGTGGTGGTGCTACTCATGGTGGATGTAGAAGTACTTGGTTTTTAATATGTCCTTGGTGCCAACTTAAACTGTAAATTTTAACCCTTCATAGAATTAAATTAGATATTAACTATGGCACAGCTACCTCTCCTAAAAGTGCCAACTTAAGCTGTATTTTATGAATTTATATATTTTTTTAAAGAAGCGATAAAAGTGCCGAGAAATTGCCGAGCTCCGAGTACTGGTCACAATTTTTGGATGCCGAGTAACCGCAGTTCCTGTTTTTTTCTACTATGATCACGAGTATACTTATTTAACACTGCTCTTAGATTGCAAATAAAATTCGCTAAAAAATGGGCCTTTCAGTAGGGAAGCTCCCTGTAAAATATCTAAGAATTCCATTCTTCCAAATGGCAGGGAATAAAGATCTTTGGAAGGAAGTCATAGCTAAACTGGATGCCCGAACGGCATCTTAAAAAGGCAGATGGTTGTCCCTAGCGGGATGAATCGCATTGCTCAAGTTAGTCTTACATGCTCCACCTACTTATCTTATGTCTATTATTATAATTCCAGCCACTATTTGTAAACTAATAAATCAGAAGATGGAGAACTTCCTATGGCAAGGATCTGCCCAGGAACACAAGATTCCGCTCATTAGCTGGAGCAAAGCTTGTAAACCAGAACAAGCTAAAGGAGCAGGTCTCCTAGTCCTCCATCACCATAGTACTGCTCTAGGAGCCAAACTGTTTTGGAGAGCCTTCAGTTGCCATGACCAGCTCTAAAGCTTCCTTTTAAGAAGCAATTATTGTGACTGAAAAAATTCGTGCCAACTTTTCACTGGTGATATCCTCCCGAAAGGATCTCATGTCAGGAACTTCATCACATCCTGTATACCAATTCTCTCAGACCATCTCACATGAGATATTGATGATAGGGAAGCAGCATTGTTCTGAAAACGAAGAAGACTCATTGAGAGGCAATCTGGTCCTTGTCTCCAGCCAAGACATTCAAGGGATCAAACAGTTAGCCAAATAACATTGGGGAAATTGGATTTCAAAGTACCTAATCAAATAAAACTCCTCCTTCACAAGATAGGCTTGGAAAAGCTGGTTCTCTCTTGGTGGCACACCCAACCAAGAAAAGACAATGGACAACATAACCAAGGAAGTTAAAAACTTCCCGTTTGAGCATCCAGACACCTTAATTTGAGCTCTTCTAATTGTGGATCTTACATAGTCAAGGAAGGCTATCAGCAGTTGATCTAGAAGGAATCGGTTAGGGATAGGAATCGGCCTAACAAGAAAATATGGTCAATCTGGAATCTTCCAAAAGCTAGCGCATTTCCCTGGACAGCACTACAGCATATGATTCTCGCCTATGATAAGCTAGAGGTAAGAAAACTTCTTGTACCAAGCCATTGTGTGCTATGTAAAGCCGACTAAGAAACAGCAGAGCATCTTCTATGGACCAAAAGGGTTTGGTATCAGCTCCTAAACAAATGTTCCCTTGAAAAGGTGCTCCCTTCATCAGTCCAATCTCTCTTTGCAATGTAGAGATTAAGAAAATTTCTTGGACCAAACCATTGTGTGCTATGTAAAGCCGACTTGGAAACAGCAGAGCATCTTCTTCTACTTTGCCCATGGACCAAAAGGGTTAGGTATTAGCTCCTAAACAAAGTTTCCATTAAATAGGTGTTCCCTTCTTCAGTCCAATCTCTCTTTGAAATGTACCCTGCATCATCAACTTCAAATTTACTACCATTGTGGACAGCAACCCCAATTATGACAATCAAGAACATTTGGCTAAAAAGAAACCATAGAATTTTTCAAGGCAACTCTCTCTCATGACACAGTTTTGTTCTTCGACTGGAAACAAATGTTTCAGAATGGATCTCCTCCAAACTGTCTAAGATTAAGATACCTTTCTCAGCGGGAGAACCACTTGTCCTTCATCGATGGTCCACTAACATCCCTCCTCCCATTCATGGGCTGAAAAGGGAATGTTAAACATGACGTAAAATTGAGTCCTCCCAGTACAAGATGGATAGATATAAATTTCGATGGTGCCTCAAAAGACAACTCAGGGCAAACTATGGAGGCTATGTCCCTTGCGATTACAGAGGCTCATTCATAGCAGCCACTTCATTCCAAATTTCTAGTGCAACTAACAACCAAGCCAAGTTCTTAGCACTCACAACTGGGCTACACCTAGCACACAAGCGGGGAGCAACCCATATAGAGATTAAAGGTGACTCACAATTAGCAATCATGGCTCTAAAAAAAGACTCAATATCAAATTGGCAATGGGGGTCCCTTATAATACCCACTCTAACTCTTCTTTAAAAAATCCGAGAAATAAAAATAACGCATTGCTTCAAAGAAGCTAATGGAGCAGCAGACCTCACTGCCAACTTGGAATCAAATTTGCACACCTTCAGTCTAATGGAGAGCAACCAAATATAGGACTTTGCAGGACTTCAACAAATCATTAAAACCAAGGGCAGCCTGATATTTCTCCTCAATCCTAGCACACCTTTTTCTTGTCTCATCATCTGTCTTATTGGTATTCACCACCTCTTGCATTCATTGTTCACACGTTTCAGCACAAAATTAGATTGCCCCATATAAATGGCTTCAATTGCACTCATTTCCACAGGGCAGCTATTTAATATTTCCTTTGCTCTTACACTCGCCACAATTCTCTGATTTACGCTTCATCCTCACACAATGGTCCCGTCCATGCCATCTTTTCCCGCCCTCCCCTATCTCTTGATGACGTGCATAAAAACTTTGGAGGTGACAATTCATTATCGCATATAATTTGGTTTGCCCTTTCCGTTACAAGAGCACAGGTGGTCCCCCTTTTTCCGCTGAATCATTAGGAGACAACCTAATTTCAACTTTAGCTCTTGTTATGCCGGCCTTCCCAACATTCCAGTTCATCATGGAACAAGCTCTCCCAAACAAAAAGCTATACAAGGCAAGTGTCCTGAAGCAAATTTGGGAGCTTTACAGGCCTCCCAACGCAGAGTAGATTCTCAGCCTGGGCTCCCCGAAATGGTCAAAAGAGGACCAAGAGCATTGCTCGGACTTCAAAACTAGGTCAAAAGAGGGCAAAAAAGAACTGCTTATAGAATTGTCAACAACAATCATTTTGGAACATATTGAGGCCCTCGAAGCCAGAATGGAGCAATGGTTCAACTCCCACCCCTTGGCCCCTCTTCATGTTCAACCATGGAAACAAGGCAAGAAAATAGCGTCTTCCACACCAATGGCCCCTTCAACCACGCCAACTGCCAAATGAAGCTCATGAGGGAAGCGTGCAAGAGGAAGAAGTCTATTGGACAGTACGATGTAGGTTTTGGATGTTTGATCACAAGGGACATCCACCAGGTATGCCTTCCATTCAACATATTCTAGCTGGCCTGGGCCTAACTATGAATCAGCTTATCATAAAGCAAACAACTACGACTCCTTTGCACAAGAGACAAGTTGGATTCTGACTTCAAGAGTTTCGCCAATGGACTTCTATCAGCAAATGAAAGACTTTATCGATCGTTACAAAAAGGAGGAATAATGGCATGCAATAGCGAGAAACGAGTTCTGATTATAGTATCGTAACATTCTATGCATCTTCTCTCTTCTCTATTCACTCTTCAAACATTCATCCATAATCTCAAAGAAAATATATGTATTGCAAAACTTTTCAAAAAGGATGAGGGCCCCAGTAGAACCCTCTATATATATATATATATATATCCAAATAAGTGGTATACATATAATATATATATATGATATGTATACCACTTATTTGGATATATATATATATATATATATATATATATATATATATATATATATTCATCCAAATAAGTGGTATACATATCATTCCACATTGTAGTTACGAAATCTAACATATTGAAAACACAAATACTTACCCCTATATTGAATCCAAATAGGAGCATGGGATTTTGACATTGTACTCTGACCACGCAACCCAAATACATATTATTACTTTTGGTCTGATTGCTCAAAATTGTTACTCTGACCATTCATCCCTGCATAACACCACTAGGGCACCTCGACCTTCTTCCTATCATTCTAGACATTGTGGATGTACTTCATCTTGATGTCACAGGCCTTTTAACCCCAATGTTCTGCAAACAGGGTTGGGAGGGCAAGCACACATTACCAGTTTCTTTTTTTCTTCCTAGCACTCCTCAGCCTTGGATGCTAGGAGAAGTTTGAGTACCTTGCTTCATCCTAGGATTGTCTAGCTGGGCCCTATTAGCCCTGGCCATTCCATGATGGGTATTATCAGGTCTAGCAGTGATGATTTTGCAGTGGCAGACAAGGATGCTGTTGTTTTTCTGGCCCAAGATGATCTGATGACTTCCGACACATTGTTGTTTTATCCTTGGTCACACACACTACTAGCTCATGTTGGCCCAAGCCATTCTCCTTCTAAGAGTCTTCAACCATCTTGAAGACATTCTTCAGATTGGTAGTGGGACTGAAGTTTCAGATTCTACTCATGAATGATCACCATTCTATCATAATATTCTATCTAGCTATTTTCAATGTTCAAAGGTTGTAGGTGAACAATTTTCTATTTTCGTTTTGTTTATTGTTCATTGGAGACATGGTGAACGCTCCTTTTGCCTAAAACCCTAAACTAGCTGGCTGTACATTCCACTCCCATTGACCTATTTGGTCATAAGAGGATATTTATATATTTTATTTCTATGTTAATAATCAGTTCCTCTAATATTTCAGCAGAAAATCCCCATGACTTTTTCTTCTTAAGAGCAATTTCAATAAATTTGATAATAGAAATAGGCATTTAATAATCAGAAATCTGAAACTATTTTTCAGTACTAAAAATCAGTCTTTTTAGTGAGCTTTTGATCCCCTCCTTTGGCAAGTAACAGCTTTGAATTTAGTGCAATTTTGTCAATTCAAAAATTCTAATAAATTTGATAAAAGAAATAGGCATATTTTTTCAATGTGTTTTTTTCTTCTTTTTTTTAAATTGAAAAGTCAATATGTTAATATTGAAATCAATAATGATACAATCTTTGGATAATAACAAAGGTCACATGATACCAAGACATGTTCTTGTCCTGTATTTTTCGTATCAAGAAATACATGTTAGATTTCAGATTAGTATGACTCGATTAGTATGCTATCTATATTTTATATTTCATGTAATTCTCCTTTTGCATAAAGATAATTGTAATTCGTACCTACATGATAGCTGAATCCCCATAAATTGCATATCATGAATGGACAGTCCTTTTCATGTTAAGAAATTTACCGTTAAGAATTAACTTAATAAAGTGCTAAAAGTAAAAATATTCCGCTCCAGTCACACTCATAAGAGTTGGAAATGCCAGATAGCCCTCCAAGTAGCACCAGTTACCTCATCTAAGTGTATTTTCCTCAGGTTTTGCAACAGTACTTTTCATTACCTACACACACGATGTGATTTATTCTGAATGCATGCTAAGATGGTGCAACCAAAGGAATCTGGTATAGGATGGAGGAGTATAGGCTCGACCACCCTTAGGGCCTTTAGGTCAACCACCTTTAGGGCCTTAAAGTTAATATTACATGCGAAATATGATTAGTCGAGGGAGAGATCTCAACAAAAGGACTCAGGTGAACACTAAACCAATGGAAGGTTGTTACCATCCTATGGTCGTAAGCATGGGCATGGGAAAACCTCTACCATAGAAGCAAGTGTAAGGTTGACCATGGGTCACAAGGTGCATCACACCTACTGACATAACATGATTGATCCATCACAGAGTTAGTGGGGACTGGCGCCTGCTAATAATAAAAGTAATTATTAGAATATAGTTTTTATTGATAAATCAAGGTGATTCTGTTAGAAAAATAGTATATACATCATTTTTTTGGTCAGCATATGAGTTTCACCCATTCCATACCCAACTCATTCCAAAAGACACAGTTATACAACTAACGAGACTACACACCCCAAGGGCATTCAACAGAGATATATATGATGGCAACTATAGCCCAGGACTTTTAACATTAAGGAAACAACAAATAAAGGACCAAAGATTAACAGCAGCCTAATAAAGATGAGTTCCACCACAGACAGAACAGCAGCCACAAGAACCACACCTACAAGGAACTCCATTATGATGGGAATAATCACAGATATCACTAGAGTCACCTCACCCCCTACTGAGGCGGTTACTCAAGAAGTCCATGCAAGAGTTTAATTGCTGCAGCAAATCATCCATTCATTCCACACATGTGCTGAAGGCTCTCTGACCATTTCTCATGGGCTGATTTGAGCTGAACATGAAATTGTTCATGTTGACCAAAACAAGAGCAGTATAAATGTCATCACCATCACCCCACCTTCACCATGGTCCCTGGCAACAATGGGACGCAGCCGGGCCCTTGGCCCATTATTGTGCCTTCTCATGGGGTTCTGACTTTCCAGAGAGACCCCCGCCCATAAATTAACAATATCTTCTTTGTCTGTGAATGCCAGTCTCCTCCAGATTGTTATTTCCATCATCTCCTCTCTCTAAGACAGTATTCTCTTCAACATTGTCATTTTTTACTTCAGCTAAAGGCAAAGTATAGGCACTCAAATTACCATTATTCTCCATTTTAATCCTCTCAAGCAAATTGCAGCAAATTTTGACAGCCTTCGCCAATATACACTTCATAATGTTGTAGGGTATGAAGAGGGAAGGGGGTATATAGAGACATCACCTGTCAGCCCACCAACCCTCATAAATGATTCTTGCTGCCAAAACATCTTTCTGCCTGAGAACACCGTTTATAGGTTAGACTCCTCAACTGGGTATGTCTCGTTCATGTGGCAATGAAAGGGCCATCCCCAGTTGAGGCCCCTAACCTAAAAAACTGTTCTCACAAGCAGAAGAATGTTTTGGCTGCTGGAATTCTTTATATGAGGGTAAGTGCACTGAAGTACTTGGTTAGAACAAAAAGAAATGGAACATGAAATAAACCACTGCACATGCATAAACAGTAGGTAAAACACATGAGAGGCGCGTTATTTCAAGAAATAAAGAAAGGTGGGATTATCATTGATTTTAAGTCAAATGCATATAAAATCAGTACTCTGATGGTTTGTTCTCAAAGAATCAACCACATCTAACACCCTTTAAGTCCTGCAACTAACCTTATATCTAGGCATGAGAAATTACAAAACATAATTTTTTAATTTCTTTGAACTACCTGCTTGCATGATTACAATTTGCTATTTACTTACTACGCATTACCTATTTATTATTTTTCAGTCATAAAACTAAACAAAATATCATCATAGATAATTCTAAACAAAATCCCACAGACAGCATTGATTGTGAAAAGGCAAATTACAAAGATCCCATGCACAACAAACAAACCATTACCCAGAAAAACATCAGCCATTTGAAAATAGAAAATAGAAAACAAAAGGGGCAGTGAATAGACTACGAAACAGATTCTAACAGTTTCATGCTGTGCAGTTACTTAGAACTACCTACTTACATGATGCATTTTCTCATTTACTCAATGCGCAATAACAATTTGTCATTTTTCAGTCACAAAACCATACAAAATATTATTGTAGATGATTATAAACAAAACCTTTCTAAAAGCATGGATTGCAAAAAGACAAAACAAAAACAACCCACATACAAAAACTGGACCCTTCATAAGAAAAAACACTGCCCATTCAAACCAAAGAAAAGAGACACTGAATATTTACAAAACAGACTTGCATTCTCACACTGCATAGTTACTTGGAACTATCTACTCACATAACTACATTTTGTTATTAAGTTGTTGCACAATGACAATTTATCATTTTACCATAGAAAAAGAAACATTATAGACAATTCCAATCAAAGTCTCCTTAACAGCATCGCTCGCGAAAAGGCAAAACAGAAACGTCCTATTTCCAAAAAACTATATCTTTAATCAGAGAAAATATTAACCATTTGAAAAAGGGGCCCAGAATAACCTAAAAACAGATTCTTATATTTGCAGACTGTGCAGTTACTAGGCACTATCTACTTACGAAAAATGCATTTTTGGATTTACGTATATCCAGCAACAATGATTTATCATTTTGCAGTCACAAACTATATAAAATATCATTGCAGGTGATTCTAAGCAAAAATTCCATAACGGCATGGAATCTGAAGAACGAAAACACAGATAAAAACACATTAAAAAACTGCAAAATTGCCATAACAACATGGAATCAGAAAAGGGAAAGCATGAACAACCAACATACAAAAAATGGATCTTTAATCAGAAAAAACATCACCTATTCAAAACAATATAAAAGGGGCACTGAACAGACTACAAGACAGAAAATTTTCAAATTTACATATCTACATTTTGTGATTTACTTGTTGCGCAATGACAACCTATCATTTTGCAGTAACAAAAGTATACAAGCTATCATTGTAGATGACTCTAAACAAAAATCCCCCTAACAGGATGGGATTGTGAATGGGCAAAACACAATGAACCCATTTTTTAGAAATAGATAATCAATCGTGAAAAGACATCACCCACTTGAAATTAAATAAATGGACACTAAATAAGTATAAATCATATAAAAATACTTCAAAATATTAAAGTTTCTGCTTGTTTTCCTTCCCCCAAATTATCACCCACTTGAAATAAAAGAACAGGGGCACTAAACTATAAATCAGGTAAGAAAACTGAAAAATATTAAAGTTTACATTTGTTTTCCTCCTCCATTTTTTTTCTTTTTAAGGATTAACTAAGGGCTACATACCTGCTTCAAGGAAATGGGAAAGCTGATTTTTCCAGACACTTCAGGTACCTTAACAAGCTCCTTTGTAATCTGCCTCCATGTCCTGCAAACCCCAGCACAGGCCACCACATGCTTTCTGGTAGGCCACCCACTCTCACTCTCCTCAATTCTCTTAATAACATCTCTCAGCAATTCAGGCGGCATATTTCCCCACACACTTCCCTGCACAACCGCATTACCGATATCACTCCTCTCATTCTCTTTGTACTGAGAATCCTCGTCAAAAGCACTATGCGAACGAGATCTGGAAAACTTTTTCAGTTCAAAGCTCCGCCTGGAGAAGCTTCCGATGCCGCCTTTCATAATGTCTTTCAGAGGCATAATAATAGTAATAACGTCAAAATGAGTAGAAGCCTTTCAATGTAGGGAAACAAACCCTGGTTGAAACTTCAGATCCTGATTTTGTCGTTCATGGCCGAATTCTTCACCAAATCGAACGATTTTCAGGTTTCCAGATACCCAAAAGCGGAATCTGTTAGCTTCCTGTTACCGCCTGAGAACGTTGGTACACGAGCGGCGCGCATCATGTGGCATCGGCATCGCCATGGCGGACACTACGATAACAAAACCCTCGTAAAAGTGCTTCGGTACTAGAAACAGAACGCAGCGGTTTTCTCAAACCATCTGGTTTCTCAACAAGCTGAATTAAAAACCGCGGATAAGTTTGTTTGGTTCTTATTCTTCCGTTTGGCATTTATTTGGGGGGCCGCTAAATTAGGCAGCCGCTGACACAACTAACCAGACCTTTCCAAGCGTCTATTTGACCCTTAAAATATGGATATATTGATTTTACGTTAAGATTATCCCATTATAGATATGGGTCTAATTCGCAGATGGAATAATTAGGTTAGATCGCCCTTTTGGTAACCGTGTGGGATGTTATGGTTGGCCATAAGTATTTTCAACAAAATTTGTGGGCCCACTTAAGTGGATTTTTGTCCACTTTGCTCCTCACAATTTGTTTGGTTATGTTTCAATTATCTATCGAATGTTTGATTAAATTGCTCCAAATCTATATGGTTCATGTTTTGGATTTGACAAGGTTAGGTTTTATTGTGATTTTAAGATATTAAATTTGAATAATACATATTTTTTATATAGAAAATAGTTTTTTTTTAATTTTGGAGAAGAAATTTGCAATTTTTAAAAGTAATGTTGTTCATTGAGTTCAGGTTGTTGATATTAACATTTGTGATTATAAGTTTATTTTTTGAAAGTGATATTTATGATTAGATTTTTTTAATCGAAAGGGTTGTAGTTTGATTGGTGAAGATAATGGTTTGTTTTATTATTTATTAAGGTATAAATCTTTCCAAATATTTATTCTAAAGAGTCAAAAAGATAGGACCAAAATCTTTCAAAAAATGTTGATAAGAATAAGATGAGATTTTTTTAACCAAGTGATATTTTTAAGTTTTCATATCACCTTTAATAAAATATCAAATATATATCAAAAGAGTTGTAGTTTCACGGGTGAGGATGATGGTTGTTTATATCCACTATCAAGGTACAAATCCTTCCACATACCTAATATAAAGAGTCAAGCAATTAAGGTTAGGATTGTGCCTTAAGTGATTTTGATGACGTGGATGCCCATTATTCGTGGTTGCTTAACCAAAAGAACTCACTGATTTAAATATATTCTTACTCAGTATTGTAAATTCGTTATATATTTACTTTTGAAATATACGCAAAGGCACTGATATTTTATATAATTCAATGATTTCATGTAATATTTTCAGCGATATAAAAAAAAATTATCAAGTATATTTTTATTAAAAAAAATATAATAACCATTATTTTATGCAATTTAATATTTTCAGGAATATAAAATATATATATCAAATATATTTTTGTTAAAAAAACATAATAATCATTAATTTATGCAATTTAAATTTTTTTGTTAGAATAAACACTGTGTAACAGTCAGTCCATATTTTAATAAGAAAAAATATTAACAAGTATATACAGAGATCACAAACAAAATTTAAAAGAAAATGAAGAATTTTATAAGGTTGTGATTGGTGACATTATGAACAAAAGTTGTGATAAATTTTTGATATTGTCATTAAAATAGTTCAAAGTGAAATAATCAAAAGTATTTTTAATGTACAAGTTTTAGATATCCCTACTAATTATGTCTTATTATTAGAAAAATATTGATTTAAAGCAAGTATTACTTTTGTAGGTAAAAATGGTACTTAGATTCTTATTGATTAAAAAAATGATTTTATGCATGGAAAAGATTGGGATAATAATCTTATTGAATGTGTACCAATTGATATTAAATTTATTGAAATTAGAATTGGTACTTATGAGTTGTTAATTTTATATGAGCATGATAAAAAATAAATAAGAACCATATTTTTGGATACCATATGGTTTTGTAATTTTATAGATCATGTTCGCACCATGGAAGTGGTGATAGAATTGTCTTAGTTTTTCTTATAAGTAAAATTTTTAAATATATTTGTAAATTATCTTTTGAAACACGACTAAATTTAAGACTTTATGTTTAGGTTTTGAAAATTAAATTAAATTAAAAATCAAACATTTAGAAGTTTTTGGAGACTCTAAATTAATTTTAAAACAAGTTAGAAAAATATACAAAACTAATCAGAATTATCTTCAAAGGTACACACAGAAAGCCTAGTCACTAATTGAAATTTTTGAAACTTTCAACATCACCCATATTCATAGAGAATTAAAATGTTGATAAGCTTACTATTTTTGCTTCTAACTTCACTTTAAGTGACATTAAACCTTATGTTGATTGTTTCTTTTTTTTTTAAATTAGGCCTAAAGTTTTTGATCTTAATGATAACTAACATGTTTTTGAATGTAAGGAGTGTATTTATGTTTTCTTGTAAGGTGATTATTTTGATCATGATGATTACATGTTCAATTGTGGTGATTATTTGTAGTTACTTATATAATAAGTTGCATGATGGTTTAGTCAACTGGGTATCAATGTTTACACCACATGATCAACCTAAAATATCGTGAACTAAAGAGCCATCTAAGAGAATTATAGGTGAGACTATTTCTATTAATCTTAGTATTAAATAGGATCCTAAATTTTATTTATATAGAAATTTATTGTACTGTTAATAAAAAGGTAAAGTTTGTCAATTAGTTTAATGAATTCATTGGCATATTCATTTGGTCTTCCAAAGACTTAAATGGTTATGATACTAAAATTATAAAACATGATATACCTATTAAACTTAGTATAAAATCTATTAGGCAAAAATCTCTAAGAATCAACCTCTTGTTGGTAGACACCATCAAAAAGGAGTTGGATAAAATGTTAGATGGTGGCATCATTTTTCTTATAAGATATTCAGATTGGACAGCCAACCTTATCCTTGTTAAAAATAAAAATGGTGATATTCACCATTGTGTAGATTTTAGAGATTTAAATTATACAAGTGTAAAAGATAATTTTCCTTTACCAAATATAGGTTAGATTTTGAAACAAGTTACAAGTGATGAAATGATGTCTCTTCTTGATGAACTCTCAAGTTATAATCATTTTTTTGTAAATCCATAGGATAGACATAAAACTACATTTACCACATGTAAAGGAACATTCACTTTTAACAAAATGCATTTTGGTTTGATGATTGCAGGTGCCACTTTTTAAAGAGTTAAGTACGTATATTTTGACAACCTAACTAGCATCATCATTTAAGTACACATGCATGGTCTTATTATGCATTCAAATAAACTAAAGAATTGTCTTGATCATTTACATGAAATTTTATTATATGTAGGAAAAATGGTATTACTTTGAATTCAAAGAAATCAGTGTTTGGTGTTACGAAAGGTAAATTGTTGGGTCATATTATATTAAAAGATGGAATTTTGATTGATCATGAACGCATCAAGGCTATTAAAGACTTACCACCTCTAAAATATAAATCTAATCTCTTTTTTTTTTTTTTAATTAATTATGTGCATAAGTTTATCCTTGATTTTTATGATGAGTCTAATCTATTACAAATGTTACATAAGAAAAATCAAAGTTATTTATGAGATGCAGGTTTAGACATAGCCTTCAATGATATCAAAAATGTTGTGAATGCTCCTGTGCTTACTAAACCTAATTTATATAATACTTTTATCTTGTATGTGAATTCAATAGAAAAATCCACAAGTGTTGTTATTATTCAACATGATGCAAATCATGAAGAAAGACCTATTGGTTATATAAATTAAGTTCTAAAAATATTGAAATTAGGTATCTTTTAATTGAGAAGTTATTTCTTTTATTAATTATATCTTTAAGTAAATTGATGGGGAATAAAGTTATTGTTTGTTTAAATTATTTATTTTATCTTGTTTATTAAAACAACCAAGAATCTAAGGTGGTTATCAAAATGAATTTTCAAAATTCAAATTTTGATTTTGAATTCAAAACTTTAAAAACTATCAAAAGAAATGAATTAGATAAACACTTAGATAAAAATGCAGATTCTAACATTAATATTTGAATACCTTCGATCAATGATAGTTTACATGCTAAACCTCATTTTTATACTATAAAAGTTGTTGATCTTTGTAAGAAATTTAAGATAGGACTCGAATTGCATGATTGGGATTGTATGTTTTCACAAGATTGGAATCATAATTTAGTTTGTTATTTTCAAAACTAAACATGCCCTGATTTGTTGGATAAATGTCAAAGAAGAGCTCTTTGACTACAAGCTTTAAATTTTGTTTTACTTGAAAATTTTATTTTCTATAGGAATAGAGATGGAGTGATTATACGATGTTTAACCCATGAAAAAACTTAAAAGGCTCTTAGGAGTTGTCACAAAGGTAATTTTAGTGGACACTTTGCAACAAAAATTATTACATATACAATTTTACATGCAGGATATTATTAGCATAATTTATTTCAATATGCCTACAAATTGGTGAGGTCATGTATGCCATGTTGACTTTTTACCTGTAGAGATAGACTACCAACCATGCCTTTAAATGTTGTAATACTTGAGAAACCTTTCACTAAATTGGGTATCAATTTTATTTTTGACATTCACCCTCAATCATCAATCGGTCATAAATATATTCTTATTGCCACTGATTGTTTCACTAAGTGGCATGACATTATAGCATTTAAAAGTTCTATCACATCTAAAGTGATTTACTTTTTTGAAAATATTTTTTTTCAAGATTTGGTGTTCCTTTTGAAATTATATAAAATTATGATCATCGGTTTACTTCTCATGAATATTTAGAATTTTTAAGCTGCTATTCAATTATTTCTAGTCATTCATCAAAATACTATCCTCAAGGGAACAAACAAGTTGAATCCAATAATAAAAATATGGTATCAATTATAAATTAAGTAGTTTGTGAATATAAAATAAATTGGCATGTGTAGACGATATTTTGTGATTATGTAACACCTCAGTCTTGTACACTTGAAACACTCATGACCCTAGTTGTTCCTCTTAGTTCTCATATGCCTTACTTCTGTAAGCCTCACATGTACTCTATATTGTGCCCCTTGGCCTGTCTCTTAGTCTAAACAGCCTTCTATTAATGACACAGACCTTTCATCTTGCCTAAAATGCTTAAAGTGTACTTATCTTATACCTCAACAAGTTCTGAGCCTATGCCTACTCTCTTTCTCCCTAGACACTAACGTTTAGGTCAAACAATAGCATTGACATTACTATCCTGGCTAGAGGCAAGTGTCATGTGCCCTCGAGTCATCTAATTTGTAAATACAATGTATTACAATGGTCGGCCCAAGTGTTTTAATGTGAGTTATCTCTTGATAGGATTGGTATAAATACAATATCAACTCTCATTCATTCCTCACCTAGCGATCAAACCAAAAGAGCACTCAAAAAGCACTCAAGTTACCAAAATATTTCTTATTCTACCCTATTCGAAAACCAATCAAAGGAAAACCTAGTTACAAGTCTAAAGTACTAAAGGAGCAGTCATAAGGTCATATTTGCCAAGTTACAAGCCAAGTCATTATTGTACTTATTTTACACAATGCATGATTCACATACAAGCCAACATGTAGGGGAAAACTACACGAGTTTGAGGCCCTCTTCTAAAGTATTGGCTATGGTAGGCAACACCCTTTGATAGTGGGGCCATTACGGGTCAAATCGACACCGTGTACCCACTGACTTGTTTTCTCCGAAGGTCACAATAAAGATGCAAATTTAGGATTTTGTCATTTCACCAAGAGTGACAGTCCATGACCCAGATCTGAATGTACCAAAGTGAAGGCGAAGCCAAACCTAAAAGCATCTAGGTGGTCACATCCTATTTGAGTGTATATTTCATACAAGACACTAGTGTCAAACTCAAACACTAGCATCGACATAATTGTCCCAGACTAACACAAATGTCTAGAGAGCCAAACGCACTAGATCTAGAATCTGATGATTGATCCAGAATCTACTTCTTGCCTATTTCTCACCTACACTAGATCCAATAGTGTATTAGCATCAAAAACAATGAAGTAATTTATCTTATGTCATTTGTATATCCCTTTTCAACCTAGCCAATAATGATGCAAATAATGTAAAATATCCAACTTGGGGTTGTAAGGTTCACAGTAAGGGAAGACATCTATGACCATCTATTGGATGGCATCATAGGATGATATTTCCTCATCATCAAAAAGTACTCAAAAAATAAAAATAAAAATTTGGTACCTACATGTTTTATTGGCTCCTTGGCATCTGTGTGTCCATATTGAGGGATAAATAACATTTACTCCTACATGCACATATACAGGCATACACATATATATGATACACTTATGGGTGTTGGGCCTTCCCTCTACTCGATTAACAAGATGTTGGAAGCATCCATCTTCTATGATATTGGTACACACATGTTATATGATTCAATGATCACTCTAGACTATCATGTTTTAGCTTACATATGTACTTACACATGTCCATTATCCATGATTATACATTACACAGGGTACTTGATATGTTATATACTCAACATTTTTTGCTAACACATTTGATTCATGGGCCACTACGACATTTTTATGTTAGTTGCTTATGATTTTCCTTTACACACTTCCTTGAGTGTTTTGCCTTTCTATTACCTTGCTCTTTCAAGCATTTGAATATGCGCTATTTTATGTGGCCCCTATGCCTATGTTTGCTTTCTTGGACATTTAAATATGTCATTCCTTGTTTTTGTAGACATTTGACTAAGCCATGTCCATTCAATTTCATAGTGTTTGAACATGCCCCTTGTTTGTGGTCTCCTTAAACCATTGCTTTTTTTACTTACTTTTGAGTGCTCTCATATGTGTGCTTGTTTGCTTGTTGAGCTTATTTTGTTACTATCTAGACAATGCCATGATCTTTATCATGCATCTTAGACCTATATATGATCAAATTGGTTCTATGTGCTTCAATTTTATATTTACCTATACATATTTTTTTCTATATGCTATATAATTACATTCACAAATTTACAGTTGTCTCCATTTTTGAGGTGAGCTAACTACTAGGTACTATTTTTACCTCACCTCAAAGGGGGGATATTAGTGGGGGCATGTCATAGTGACATCACTTCCACATTTTTCATAATTTCCAATTACAATGGGAGAATGTTCTCCACACTCACACAACATATGGTACTTACACTAGTTTGCAGATTCAATGGGGGCATGTCACGATTACATGGATTCCACATATTCATGGTTTCAAATTTAATAGGGGCATGCTTGGGAAACATGTTCTCCACATTCATTCAGTATGGCACTTATAGTTCACATATTCAGTGGAGGCATGCTTTAGAAGCATGTTCTCCACACCTACTCAGTTTTCAACAACTCTAATTTATAGTGGGGGCATGTTCTATAAATATGTCCTCCACATTGGTATTTATATCAGTTTCAAAATATATATATATATATAGTGGGGGCATGATTTAGAAACATGTCCTCCACACTTACACGATTTTCTAAATTGGTCAAAGCACACAGTTATATGATTTTGATACACATTTGTGGTAGATTTCTATAAATGGTACCATTGTTACACACAGTTTCAGCATGAGACAAATCTAAGGCATGTATGTTATGGAACATGTGCCTAATATTTCAAAACCCAAATCAGATTCATATTCTAAAACTATTGCATGTACTGATACCTAACAAACTTTTATGGACTTTAGTGAGCCAATCTACTGCAGTAGTTCACCTTTTGGTATGGTTGGGGTGATTAAATCACTTGATCTTGTTGGAGTGCACAATGCACTCACCCAGGGTCTCTCTAAAAGTGCATTACAATAGATGAAAACATGAAGGCATTGCGTACAACAAAACAATGTTATCTATTACTAACAAATAGATTATAAGTGAATTAACTCTTCACATATCTCCTCACCTCCTTGCCATACAAATACACTCCAAGAGTGTTAATAAATAGGAGTAAGAGGTGAGTGGAAGACAAATAAGTGGCCCTCCTACTAGGTGAGTGTTGAGACCATTGTCTCCTATTAAGGATCGAGTGATGATGCCACTATCCCCCACTGAGGAGCTAGTGTGGCCCACTAAGCACTTAGGCAGGTCCACACCTCAAACAAGCTTAACGAAAGTAATTAAACTACATTAATTACTCTAACACCCTCCCTTAAGTAAATATTAAGGAGTGAATAGAAAACAAAAATAGGTCCCGACTGCTAGGCCTGATAAGGTACCCATGTACAAAATAATATGTAGTGTGAAGTCAAATATCCCTATGGACACCAAACCATCTTATCGAAGTACATGGATGTCGAATCGCTGTAATCTTCAAGTCGAAGTAGGAATGGTGTTGAATACAAGGATCATTAAACACAAATGCTGCACTTCAAAATACTAGGTAAAATGATGAACCCAAGGAAGCATTGCTTGAAACACCCTCCCTCAATGCTGAACTAGGAGAAGATGGCAATAAAAGTCTCAAAAAAAGTGGACTGAAAATGGTGAAAAGTGAGCACAAATACTGGTGGGGATTTCACATTCATGTCACTACATAAAAAGTCACCAAGAATGCCATTAAGACATAACAATCCTCGTATGGGTTTCAACAAACAAAGTGTCTTAATAAGATACCCATGTAGAAGGAAGAATCTAGAAAACACTAAAAAAAGGTGCTAAGTACACAAAAACACATAGTTGCTAAACAACGAGCTCAAAATAACAAAGGAGCATAAAAAGCAATAGATGCAGGCAATGATGCTGAAGAACAAAGGAACAATGTCTTTAAAGTCCTCGCTAAGAGTACTTCTGATGTCACTAAAAATTGATCAGAGATCCCCCCCAAATGAATAGGAATGATGGATGAAGATGCCTACATAGGAGTGGAAACAAAGTCCACAATAGTAAAATGCAAGTTAATATTTGTATATGTGCCAAGTTGATCAGTGCTGATAACTACAAGCTCAGGTATCTCAAGCCTGAGTGAAGGTGCAAGTGTTTCCATGGAAGAAGGCAAGGCTCTAAGAAATGGGCCTTGACATAGACAATCTAGAGGACAGCGGACTCTACCAAAAATGTATCTGTAAAATACAATGTAGGAAACTAGAAAAACATGAGATACAATGCAAGGGTCTCTTAAAAAACCAATAACAACAGCTAAAGTCGAGAGAGAGAAAACATATGTTGCAAGGCATCCCAAGAAAGCAAACAACTCAATACTCAAACACAATGTTGAAGAAGGTACACTGGATGGAACAAAGGCCATCAAATATAAATGCACTTGATGGAATCAAAAGTCACAATAGAACTCAAATCTACATGAGTGGTCTGGATCCACGACTCAAACACAAAGAAATAATTGACACTGTATGTACCATAATCGCTCTTATAAAAAGAGACTATCAAAGGTGTCAAAAGTGCAAAAAGCTTACCAAACTGAATTCGATCTATAGTCAGAAGATGCGGTGCACAAAGGGTTAACAAGGAACACGACAACCAAAGAAGTAGGATCTGCACCATACCCTCAAATAATATAAAGCAACTCCACTCAAAGGTTTTGTCTTTTACCAAGTAACAATTTGTTCAAGATTATTTTGCAAAAATAATGAAATATAAAAACACGAAATCAACTCATCGATCTAGCAGGTGGAAGGCCAGTTGGTGTATGTGCAAGCAGACCAAACTGTTGGCGGTCATACAAATAATACCAAACAATACCTAAAAATGACTCAAAACAGGTTTGTTGGCGATTTGAGTAGTTTAGAGCAAATTTGGAGGTTGAGATGCATGATGCATAGTTTGTAGTTGTTAGTTGGTGGTTCCCATGTAAAAAAATCCACCTAGATGTTTATTCCTAGCCAAACTTCTTTACCTCTCCATCTACCAAACTGATATGTGTTCTCATGGATGTCAATGTGTTGTCTAAGAGCAAATTACCAAGGGTGGAGGATGGTAGCATATGACAATTGGACGTTACGTGGAGAACACGAGAAGATCGTGAACCATCTGAGAAAATGGAGGATGTTTTGACTCCCTCATGTCGAGAGAACGAGATTAGGTATGTAGTCTTTAACATACCACGTTGCAGCTGGAATATAATCAACTAAATGTAAAATATGATGTAGTTGAACCTTCCACATTAAAGAATGAACTAATCACAAAACATGTTGGTCAAAATCCATGGGAGAACATGGTATGGACATCAAGGTGGTGACTAGTAAACATGCAGGTCGACTATAATGGTTGGACCAAAAGCTTGGATATCTATATGGGCTACGTAGATAAAGCATCAATGTGAGATTGAGGTTAGTCCTCAGCTGAGCCAAGAGGTCATTGGTGATGGAATGACAATTAGCTCTTAATGTCAAATCAAAAAACATCCTACCAAGAGATTTCGATGCAGGGTCGAGCGTCCTCTTCCCGTTAAATGCATGGTTTACCCACTCAAACACTTCGTTGGTTGTGTATCGATCAATTGTAGACCATTCATCGATTGAGAGAAGAATGCAACATTAAGAAGGATAGAATATCCTCTTGACCTTCCACCACCAAGTTGCTTTATCAAACTTATGATCGCTGCTTAGGTGGTTACACATTAAAACTAAGTATGAAGAAATCAATATTCAATGGAGAAGTTTCAATTATGAATTAAAAAAATCAACGTGATGCCTTTTTGTTTTAGATAGCTATCATTCTCAGCGTCTCACCAAGCATAGACATTGCATTTGACGGTGCCAACAATCATCTACCATCCGTTGGGGCGAGGGGAATAAAAAAAATAGCCGCTAAAATTATTAAACCCAATGTAGGTAACGGTTAGGCGTGGGGAGGGCGAAGAGGAGTAGAATTATGGTGGGAAGACCCAACAGAGTGTACAACTGCGATGACACAGATCTGATGACCAAATCGGGCATGTGGCCGAGTCTACAAGCTCATAAAGCCATTGGAAATCGACATAACACTGTGGAATCCAAGTTAACAGGTGATACGACAATCATGCCGGTCATGTGGGTGGACGAGCAAGCAAAGAATATGAGAGGGCCCAACCTTAAAAAAAGCATGCGAAGAGCACCGTTGTAGACGACTAGGAAATGTGAGGTCAAGCTTTGCACGAAATAGGCAGATGCATGTTGAGGCTAAGAGAATCAAAGCCAATGCCAATAAGGTCATTGCCTTAAAGAAACTAGATCGAGCCGATACCATAAATACCAAATCATATACAATATGAATTGATATGCCAAATAGATCAAAGCGCAAAAAAACTTTCAAACCCTCTAAACCACGTATGACAGATCTCCAATGAGAATTATTACTGATGCAAAATTAAATGCAAAAGACTTGGCGATTTCAAATAAAACTAGCTCTGTAAGACGAACTTTACAAAAGCAATATTGCAAAAGTCGTAGGGCTAGATTGAGGAGAATATTAGTGAAGTGTGGGCAAGAAGATATGGGCAAATGGTTTCAGAAAAACTCTTAAAGCTCTGATCCATGTCGGACTGCTCAATGCACTCACCTAAGGTCTCTCTAAGAGCGCATTACCACAGAGGAAAATATGAATGCATTGCTCACACAAATAACAAACTATCTATAACACAAATGGTAGTATTACAATGTCGTCACCTCCTTGTCAAGCAAATGCACTCCAAAAATATCAATAAATAAGAGAAGTAAGAGGTGAGTGGCGAACAAACAAGTGACCCTCTCATTAGTTGAGTAGTGAGACCATTCTCTGTCATTAAGCATTGAGTGGTGAGGCCTTTGTCCCCCACTAAAGAGCCAATATAACCCACTAAGAAACCAATGTAACCCACTAAACACTTAAACATGTACACACCTTAAACACAGTTAACTAAAATAATTGAACTACATTAATTAGTCTAACACCTTCCCTTAGATTAAGGTTGGGGAACGAATAGAAAACACAAATGGGTCACTTTGATTTTTTTTAATTCGTAATTAACTAACTAGCATAATCCCCCAACAGTTATCGCAAGTTTGATAAAGCAACCCAGGGATGGGAGGTCAAGAGTTCGACTCCACCACCTGCTCTTTGTGCATACAATTCCTATTTGAGGTGGAGACTTTAAAAGTGGAGGAAATTTTTAATGGATATTCTTTTAAGTGGTGGGGCGATTTGTAATGGGGAAACAAACCCTGGTTGAAACTTCAGATCCTGATTTTGTAGTTCATGGCCGAATTTTTCACCAAATCGAACGATTTTCAGGTTTCCAGATACCCAAAAGCGGAATCTGTTGGCTTCCTGTTACCGCCGGAGACCGTGGGTGCACGAGCGGCGCGCATTTTGTGGCATCGGCATCGCCATGGCGGACATTACGATAACAAAACCCTCGTAAAAGTGCTTCGGTACTAGAAACACAAAACAGCGGTTTTAACAAACTCGTCTGGTTTCTCAACAAGCTGTTTTTTAAAACCGCGGATAAGTTTGTTTGGTGCTTATTCTTCTGTTTGGCATTTAGTTGGGGGACCGCTAAATTAGGCAGCCGATTCGACAACTAAACATACCTTTCCAAGCGTCTATTTGACCCTTAAAATATGGATATATTGATTTTAGTGTTAAGATTATCCGATTATAGATATGGGTCTAATTTGAAGATGGGATAATTTGGTTAGATTGGCCTTTTGGAAACCATGTGGGACGTTATGTTTGGCTTTAAGTATTTTCAACAATATTTGTGGGCCCACTTAAGTGGCTTTTTGTCCACTTTGCTCCTCACAATTTGTTTGGTTATGTTTCAATTATTTATAAAATGTTTGATTAAATTTCTCCAAATCTGTATGGTTCGTATTTTGGATTTGCCAAGGTTGGGTTTTAGTTGCTACTTTAAGGTATAAAATTTGAATAATACATAAATTTAAATGGAAAATAATTCTTTTTAGACTCTGGAGAAGAAATTGGAGTCTAATTTGATTGCAAGTTTAAAAGTAACGTTGTTTTCAAATTGAGTTAAGGATGTTGATATTAATATATGTGATTATAGGTTTATTTTTGAAAGTGATATTTCAAATTAGATTTTTTTGTCGAAAGGGTTGTAATTCAATTTATGAAGATGATGGTTTGTTTTATTATCTATTAAAGTATAAATTTTCTAAATATTTGATATAAAGAGTCAAAAAGATAGGACCAAGGTTTTTCAGAAAATGTTGATAAGAACTAAATAAGATTTTTTCAACCAAGTGATATTTTTAAGTTTTCAAATCGCCTTCAATAAAATATCAAATATATATTGAAAGGGTTGTAGTCTGATTGGTGAGGATGATGGTTGTTTATATCCATTCACCAAGGTACAAATCTTTCTAAATACCTAACATAGAGAGTAAAGCGGTAAAAGTTAAGATCCTGCCCTGAATGATTCTGACGACGTGGATACCCCTTATTGTGCTTGCTTAGCCAAATGAGCTTACTAATTTAAATGTATGCTTATTCAACATTGTAAATTTATTATATGTTTATTTTCGAAATACGGGCAAAGATACCAACACGCTATATAATTCAGTGATTCCATGTAATACTTTCGGGTATATAAAAAAAATTATCAAACATATTTTTATTAAAAAAATAGAATAATCATTATTTTTATACAATTTAAATTTTTTTGTTAGAATAAGAGCCGCGTAGCAACGAGTCCCCGTTTTAATAGGAAAAAATATTAACAAGTATATACGGCAATCAAAAATAAAATTTGAAAGAAAATGAAAAAAAATATAAGGATGTGATTGGTGACATTATGAACAAAAATTGTGGTAACTTTTTTGATATTATCACTAAAATAGTTTGGAATGAAGGAATCAGGTTCATTTCAAATGTACAAGTTTAGATATCCCTACTAATTATGTCGTACTATTAGAAAAATATGGTTTAAAGCAACTAATGCTTTTGTAAGTAAAGATACTACTTAGAATCTTATTGGTAAAAAAATGATTTTATGCATAGATGATTTTAAGTTTTTAAACCACTTTTAATAAAATATCAGATATATATTGAAAAGGTTGTAGTTCGAGTAGTGAGGATGATGGTTGTTTATATTCATCCACCAAGGTACAAATCTCTAAAATCTACACAAAGGTGAATATCACCATTTTTATTCCTAACAAGGATAAGGTTCGCTGCCCAATCTGAATATCTTATAAGAAAGAGTCAAGAAGTTAAGGTTAGGATCCTGCCATAGGTGATTTTGATGACGTAGATGCTTAGTCAAGGGAGCTCACTAATTTAAATATATTATTACTTAGCATTGTAAATCCGTTATATATTTGTTTCTAAAATATGGACAGAGATACTGACATTCTATATAATTCAGTGATTCCATGTAATGCCTTCAAGAAATATATAAAAAAATTATCAAATATATTTTTATTAAAAAAATAGAATAGTAATTATTTTTATGCAATTTAAATTTTTAGTTAAAACAAGGGCCACGTAGCGGCTAGTCACTACCTTAATAGAAAAAAGTATTAACAAATATATACAACGATCAAAAATAAAATTTGAAAGAAAATGAAACTTTTTATAAGGATATGATTCGTGACATTATGAACAAAAGTTGTGGTAAATTTTTTGATATTATTGTTAAAATAGTTTAAAATGAAATAATTAGGTGCATTTCTAATGTATAAGTTTTAGATATCCCATGTCAATGAGATGTAGAAGGATTAGTGAAGTGGTTTGGTTGTGCCTAGCCCACCCAAGTTCGAATCTCATTGGACGTTTATAGGCCAGATGTGACCGTTTTATTGATGGTTTCAAATATGATCAAGTGTTAGACATTTATAATGGTTCAATAATTCTCTTGGGGATTGAACCTGCGGTTTGTACCCCAAAACCAGTTGTAGCTCCAGTCAAAAGCTAGTACCGAGCCAAAAAAAAAAGAGTTTTAGAAATCCCTACTAATTATTTCCTATTATTAGAATTTTTTTGGTTTAAAGTAACTAATGCTTTTGTAGGTAAAGATACTACTTAGATTCCTATTGGTAAAAAAAATGATTTTATGCATAGCATAGATTGGAATAATAATCCTATTGAATCTATACCAACTGATGTTGCATTTATTGAAACTAGAATTAGTATTTATGAGTTGCTAACTTTATATGAGCATGATAAAAAATAAATAAGAGCCATATCTTGAGATACCATATGGTTTTTATAAGTTTATAGATCGTGTTCACAACATGGAAGTGGTGATAAAATCATCCTAATTTATCTTATAGGTAAGCTTTTTAGATACACTTGTAAATTATCTTTTGAAAATACCAAAAACACAACTAAACTTAAGGCTTTATGTTTAGGTCTTGAAAATAAAATTGTATTAAAAATCAAACATTTAGAAGTCTTTGGCGACTCTGAATTAATTTTAAGACAAGTTAGAAGAATATATAAAACTAATCAGACTCATCTTCAAATGTACACACAGAAAGTCTAGTCACTAATTAAATTTTTTGAAACATTCAACATCACACATATTCTTAGAGAATTCAAATGTTGATAAACTTATTATATTTGCTTCTAACTCCACTTTAAGTGACATTAAACCTTATGTTGATTATTTCTTTTCTAAAAATTTTAGACCTAAAGTTCCTAATCTTAATGATAACTGGCATGTTTTCGAGTGTGAGGAGCATATTTATGTTTTTTTGAAAGGCAATTATTTTGATCATGATGATTACATGCTCAATTGTGGTGATTA
The DNA here is from genome assembly GCA_037957365.1 of Torreya grandis. Taxonomy (NCBI): domain Eukaryota; kingdom Viridiplantae; phylum Streptophyta; class Pinopsida; order Cupressales; family Taxaceae; genus Torreya; species Torreya grandis. Next base: position 1,367,467 of record JARHVA010001132.1, read on the forward strand.
TTTGTAACTAAACATAATAAGTTGCATGTTGGTTTAGTCAATCTGGAATCAATGTTTACACCACATGATCGACCTAAAATCTCATGAACCGAGGAGCCATCTAGGAGAATTATAGGTGAGATTATTCCTATTAATGTTAGTATTAAAGAGGATCTTAAATTTATTTATTTGGAAAATTATTGTACTGCTAATAAAAAGGTACACTTTATCAAGTTGTTTAAGGAATTCATTGGCATATTCATTTAGTCTTACAAAGACTTAAATGGTTATGATACTAAAATTATAAAACATGATGTACCCATTAAACCTAGTATAAACCATGTTAAGCAAAAATCTATAAGAATCAACCTTTTGTTGGAAGACGCCATAAAAAAAGAGTTAGATAAAATGTTAGATAGTGGTATCATGCTTCTTATAAGATATTCAGATTGGGCAGCCAACCTTATCCTTGTTAGGAATAAAAATGGTGATATTCACCTTTGTGTAGATTTTAGAGATTTAAATCATGCAAGTGTAAAAAATAACTTTTCCTTACCAAATATAAATTAGATTTTGAAACAAGTCGCAAGTTATGAAATGATGTCTCTTCTTGATGGATTATTAGGTTATAATATTTTTTTTTGTAAATCCATAAGATAAACATAAAATTACATTTACCACATGTAGAGGAACATTCACTTTTAACAAAATGCATTTTGGTTTGATGATTACAGGCACCACTTTTCAAAGAGTTATTTACGTATCTTTTGATGACCTAAATGACATCATCATTTAAGTATGCATGCATGGCCTTATTGTGCATTCATATTAAAAAAAGAATCATATTGATCATTTACATGATTTAAAAAATAACAAATAAATATGGGGTTATTTAAGGCCCCTAGCCGAAGTAGAAAGTTTATACAAGAACCAACCACCAAGGGCCAAAGTGCACAAGAGATAGACATAAACGACACCATTGCCCAGACACGAACAACACAAAAAACACCCCAAAACAAACTAGGGGGATACAAACCACCAAACAGAGCAAAAAGAACTAATAGAACATCAACCTACCAAGACACATAGTAACCATAAACCAGTGACCAAGAACAAAGGTCACCATTAAAAATTTACACATGCCTACATTTCATCATCAACATCTTCAATGAAGATGAGTTCCCTACCTTTGTAAACATTATCTTTAACTTCCCTATTAATTTCACAACTATGTTACTTCTATGTGCCTTTGCCAACTGCCACAAGGGCCTCTTTGGAATGGGTAACAAAATTGCCTGAAGAAGACCTTAGTTTATGTGATCATTTGAACCAAGGAGGAGCTACTACCCATCCGTGATTAACCAATTTAAATAACTTCATAACAGCTTCAACCCTTGCCTTATTATGGCGATGCTCCTGACATAGCTTGATCTTAGGAATTTGGCTTTGTAAGAGTGCCTTGGGAGGCAGGGTCAATAAATTCCCTTCCAAGGGGTCAGAAGAAACCACCTTTTTCTACAGATCTTCCACAAAGATTAACATGCCATGAAATGCATTTCAAGAGCATGGAAGGCGTTAACAAGAACCAACCCCAGACCATCTGCACTCATGAATAACAATTTAGAAAGGGGAGCAAGATCATGCAAAAGAATTTTTTGGACCAACCCCAAATGGTGCTCGTGCTTCACACAAAAGGATACTAGATTTGCCACCTCCTTCGAGTTTTAAACTAATGTCATGACATTAGACGTAAACATTACCACCACCTCAGAGTTTACCCTATAATGAACCCCTTGTTTCAAGAACTCTGCCCCCTGAACAAGACATATGAGCTCAAGAAAATCCTCCATTGGAATCCAAAAGATATTTTTCACACGAGCCTGTGAGATTGGACCCTCGAATGCCATTTCTCATGCCTTGCCTCCACCGTAAACATAGGGAGTATCAAGAGCTATTTCCATTGGAACATCCATCTCATGACCAACAAACCATATGAACAGTCCAAAGCAGAAACAAGCAACTAAAAGGAAAGTTACCAAAGAAGAGAACCAATAGCATGCAACTTGGCCAAGGAAAAACATAAAGAAAAGGGGTGATCATAAAACATATTGGAAAGATCTCAACTCCCATGTGTCCCAAGAAATTTGCCACAAAACTCAATCATATCAATGTCTTATGCAATAAATATTGTCATCATTCCTCTGTGATCATTAATACGTAAGATGATGGAGATGATTTCCCTAAATATTTGCTCCTCCTACTAAACACACCTCCAAAGTTGTCCTTGCTTTGCTAAACAAACCAGCGCTAAAAGCACCACCAGGAGAATAATAATAACAAAGGAGAGAAAAACAAGGTTAACCCATATCAATAAGGGGAAGTGATGGGAAATCCTCCCAAGCCTCCCGAACATTATCAATTTTGCTTACCTCCACTTGATCAATACTGTAATTTGATAAGAAATCAATTGCTAAATTAGCTTCCTGATAGCAATGATTAGAAACAATGGAGTTAAAGAGGGTTATTCTTTCCCAAGTTCTTGACAAAATGTTTTTGAGTTGCCAAAAAGCAATAACCTTTTGTTGGAATGCAGATATGATGATCTGTGAATCACCTTCAACAATTAGATTTTTGATATCACATTACACAGCTAGTTCAATCCCACTAGTAAAAGCTTGTGCCTCTATCTCATTGTTGGTGCCATTTGGAAGCTTTTTAGACATTACTCGGATTAACGAGCCATTGAAGTCTTGAATAATATACCCTGCCCCTGAAGCCCCATGATTACCTCTTGATGCCCCATCAAAATTAAGCTTAAACGAACCAGCAGGAGGTGGATTCCAAATACATTTAAGTTTTTGTGCATCTTTCCCAAGGACTACACTTGACCCATTAACAGGTGATTTACATGAAATTTTTATTATAAGTAGGAAAAATGGTATTTCTTTGAATCCAAAGAAATTAATGTTTGGTGTTACAAAAGGTAAATTGTTGGGTCATATTATATCAAAATATGGATTTTTGATTGATCCCGAACGCATCAAGGCTATTAAAGACTTACCACCTCTAAAATATCAATATAGTCTTATATAATTTTTTGGAAAAAATAATTGTTTGCATAAGTTTATCCCTGATTTTTATGATGAGTCTAATCTATTACAGATTTTACATAAGAAAGACCAAGTTTATTTATGGGATGTAGGTTTAGACGTAGCCTTCATTGAGATCAAAAATGCCATTGTGAGTGCTCCAGTACTTAACCTGATTTAAATAAGATTTTTATCTTGTATGTGAATTCAACAGAAAAATCCACAAGTGTTGTTATTACTCAACATGATGCAAATCATGAAGAAAGACCTATTGGTTATATGAGTTAAGTTTTAAAAATGTTGAGATCAGGTATCCTTTAGTCAATAAGTTTTTTATCTTATTAATTATGTCTTTAAGTAAATTGATGCAGAACAAAGTTATTGTTTGTTCAAATGTACCTATTTTATCTTATTTATTAAAGCAACCAAGAATCTAAGGTGGTTAGCAAGATGAATTTTCAGATTTCAGGAATTTGATCTTGAATTCAAAACTTTAAAAATAATCAAAGGAAATGAATTACACAAACACTTAGATAAAAATCCAGCTTTTAACATTAATGTTTTAATACCTATAGTCAATGATAGTTTGCATACTAAACCTTATTTTTAGACTATGAAAGTTGATGATTTTTCTAAGAAATTTAAGATAGGACTCAAGTTGCATTATTGGGACTGTATGTTTTCACAAGATGATTGGTATCATGGTTTCGTTTATTATTTTCAAAACTAAATATGCCCTGATTTGTTGGATAAACATCAACTAAGAACTCTTCGAATACAAGCATTAAGATTTGTTTTACTTGAAAAATTTATGCTCTATAGGAATAGAGATAGAGTGATTATACGATGTTTAACCCATGAAAAAACTCAAAAGGCTCTTAAGAGTTGTCACAAAGGTAACTGTAGTGGATACTTTGACATAGGAAAAACTATTGTATATACAATCTTACATGTAGGATATTGTTGGACTGCTTTGTTTCAAGATGCCTACAAATTAGTGAGGTCATATATGCCATGTCGACTTTTTACCAGTAAAGATAGACTACCAACCATGCTTTTCAATATTATAATACTTGTGTTTTAACCTTTTAGGACTTAGTGAGTGTAAATCTTATGTTGTTAAGGAGATGAGTGGGCTAAATCAGGGAAATAATATGCAATAAATATAGCCACTGATTTGTTATAAAATTGACCAGCTTTGACTTTTGTAAAAATAGTAATAAATAGTACAATACATGACTTAGTTGTAAAACACCTGATACAGATGATATGAGTGCTAGAAACTGAGATGGAAGCTGGTCTAAGTGCCATAAATTAGATCCTAGTATCATAACCCCTCCCAAATAGTAGTGTCATTATTGGAAAAGTGGTGGTATTGTCCAGATAGGGGTAGTAGTGTCCTTTGTGTAGGATTGTCTTGAGCTTCTAGGTGCACCTATGTCTAGATCTCTGGGGTATGTTCCTGCATACAAGAGTTTTGAGACCCTATATTTTTCTTGTAATGACTGATTTATTATGCAAACCCTAATCCTCCATGTAACCAGGACATGAGTTGAAAAGTGTGTTCATTAGTAGGGTAGGCTGGACATCCTCAACACCCCATTGTGAAGAGAGTTGTCTACATACCAATACTCTAAATAGGGATCAAACTTGATGCATTTCTCCCCACCTAAGTGTTGGTGTAAGTGAAAGTGATGCTCGTATGATAATGGCCATGGGGTCATGTATTTTTTTTAGACATCATATTGGCCTTAAAAACTTGTACGACCAATGTTGGACATGTATTATCGATCAGATTGAACACGTTGGTTGGCGATTATGGAGTTCTATGTTTTCCTCTCACAACTAAATGTTGGCATGCTCTATATCTAACACTTTTTATGTAAAGTATTCCTAGAAGGAATAAAATCATTCAATTTTTTTTACCAAGGTTAATTTAGTATCATCCAATGATACCTCTTGACTTATCATCATAAGTGCAAACAAAGTCGTAATAGTCATTGAAGGTGTATGTTGTTGCTTGATTTGTTCAACTAGGAGGGTGAATGTTTTTTTGTTTAAGAATGGGGATTGGATATCCAACATCCAATATGTGATCGTATGAGGTTTTCTCTATGATGCCTCTTCATTGGTTCCTCCCTAGATTGATCTTGATCTTATAGATGTGGTTGATGATTGATATTGGCTACCAGTGATCAAACCCTTTTTCACCTTGTTTGTGTGTTTCGTAGGTTGTCCTTGACCCTTTGCTTCTTGGAATTTATATTCCTCTTCTTCCTCTTACTTCTTTTCTTGTTCTTATTTTACCATGGTAGCTTATTTTACCTTCACTCTTGCTACTTTTTATATTATCCTTTGTAGCTTGTTCGGTCTCTTCCTTTAACGCTTACTCTGTAGCATAATTTATTATTTGCTCTTTTATGACATTTATTTTCATTTATTCTTACTTGCATAGGCATTATTTATTCTTATCTTTAGCTTATTTAGCTATTGCATCAGCCTCGACGTTCTTGCATTATTCCTTTGGTCTGTGCAACTCTTTATTTTTCTTTTCCTCAACGTCTTTGGCTACGTATTTAACATCTTATTTTCTCTATGTCTTCTATGTGTCTCATTCCTCTTTTTATTATTAATTTTTATCTTCTTCCTCTTTTCTATCCTTCTCCTTGGAGTTTTCCTTATCAACTTCCTCCTTTATTTTCATGGATTGTTGCACTTGTTATTTCACAGTATCTTCTTACGATTTATTTTGGTTGTTATTGCACATGCAATTGATCCACAAAAGTTGCTTGTTGTTGTGTTTACATTTTCAAAGGTTCAACCATTAGTAAAACATGCAATGATGTTGGAGAATATGGTGACAAAGGGGGTGAAGGTTGTGAATGTGGTGGGGAGGGAGACAAAGAAGTTAACACCTAGAATTTGCACACATATGAATTTGAACGAGTAAGGGGAGGAACCAAAATCTTCTTATGCTTTTTGGTAGTGTGAGTCTACACTGTAACTTATTCTTATCATTCTTGTTTAGATACCTCTATAATATATTCTATTACAACAAGTGTCCCCATGCATTCTATTATTGTTTGAGAGGGCCTCATAGTGCATGTAGTGCGATGTTTATGGTTTAGTGGCCTTATAAGACTTTCCTATTGTACCCATACTTCTTCCATCACTATTTATTATGTGATTGGATGCATTGGCATTTTTTTGGACTGAAAGACTTGATCCTGATGCAACTCCTTTAAAAATGGTTTGTGCCTTCCATTTCATATCTTCCTCCTAACCAACTATATCCACAATAATTGATGGTGGAGGTAGTGGAATCTAGATCATGACGATGACTAGGACCATGTTGTGCACTTAGAAAGTGCAAATGACCTTCCAAGACAAAAATTAATTTTCTTCTTATTCTTCATAGACATCATTTTTTATGTCTTATAGTAGTGGTCTATAGACTTCATCTAGTGTGAATTCTAGTGAATCCAAGTCATATTCTATTGTGATATTTGACATCTATTTATCTGTGTCAAGGAGCTAACATGTGAGTCTTCCTTAGTAGTGGAGAAGATATGTGATTTGGATATTTTTTATTTCCTACAACTATTTGTACTTGTGCAACTCCCTATGTTTATGGTTGAGCTTATGCTTATGCTTTTACTTGTGGTTATGGTTATTCTGCTCTCAACAACATCGATCATAGCAATTGCATTAACCTTGCAACTAAGGCCTTACACTTTTAAACTTCCATCTATGCCGTGGGAAGGTTAATGAAGAATGATATTGGAAGAATTAGTGGATTTAGGAGTTTATGGATCATGATGTGGACCCCATTCTTAATTTTGGTTACCATTACAATTGGTCCCAAATATTTTAGAACATCTTGAGGCTCATAGAGGTATAAGGCAATTAATACTTTAATTTCGATCCACCATTAATTAAAAATCCCAAGCTATGCATAATTTTGTTCGTCTCTTGTCTAGGTGAGGTTTGTAAAGGCATTTGATGACCAGTAATCTACATCCGGTGTGATCAAAACTTGTGGTGATTTCCACCGAGTTAAACAAAGAAGTAGTACCAATAATTGATACTAGAAGTGTTGCAACATTTATTTGACTACCTTTGTATGTTTGTAATAAGATATATTATGGGGAATCTAGATAATTAAAGTCTTCCACTAGCCTAATCATCTTGTGCATTATATCAATGACTCCCCTAGTGGCTTGCTTGACACTCTTGGTGGTCTACCAATATCTCTTCATGATGCACTCTATCAACACTCGCATAGGTGCATTAGTCACTTGGTCAATGGGAATCCCTCTTGATGGTTGTTCATACACCTCCTCTATATTTGAATGAATAGGTAGACTCTTAGTTTTGTAGGGAGCTAGTGATTTCCCCCTTGTTGGTAATCTAGTATAAAATGCCATTGTCTTGGCATTGATTAGGCATGTAGTCTTTAACATACCACGTTGCAGCTGGAATATAATCAACTAAATGTAAAATATGATGTAGTTGAACCTTCCACATTGAAGAATGAACTAATCACCAAACATGTTGGTCAAAATCCATGGGAGAACATGGTATGGACATCAAGGTGGTGACTGGTAAACATCCAGGTCGACTACAATGGTTGGACAAAAAATGTAAATAAATAAAAGGAGTAAGAAGTGAGTGGAAGTCAAACAAGTGACCCTCTCATTAGTTGAGTAGTGAGACCATTCTCTGTCATTAAGCATTGAGCGGTGAGGCCATTGTCCCCCACTAAAGAGCCAATGTAGCCCACTAAGAAACCAATGTAACCCACTAAACACTTAAACATGTACACACCTTAAACACACTTAACTAAAATAATTGAACTGTATTAATTACTCTAACACCTTCCCTTAAACTAAGGTTGGGGAATGAATAGAAAACACAAATGGATCACTTTGATTTTTTTAATTCGTAAGTAACATCACTTCTCGTTGAATATTGATTTTCTCATACTTGGTTTTAATGCATAATCCCCCAACAGTTATCACAAGTTTGATAAAGCAACCCAGGGATGGGAGGTCAAGAGTTCGACTCCACCACCTGCTCTTTGTGCATACAATTCCTATTTGAGGTGGAGACTTGAAAAGTGGAGGAAATTTTTAATGGGGAAACAAACCCTGGTCGAAACTTCAGATCCTGATTTTGTAGTTCATGGCCGAATTCTTCACCAAATCGATCGAACGATTTTCAGGTTTCCAGATACCCAAAAGCGGAATCTGTTGGCTTCCTGTTACCGCCGGAGAACGTTGGTACACGAGCGGCGCATTATGTGGCATCGGCATCGCCATGGCGGACATTACGATAACAAAACCCTCGTAAAAGTGCTTCGGTACTAGAAACACAAAACAGCGGTTTTAACAAACTCGTATGGTTTCTCAACAAGCTGTTTTTTAAAACCGCGGATAAGTTTGTTTGGTGCTTATTCTTCTGTTTGGCATTTATTTGGGGGACCGCTAAATTAGGCAGCCGATTCGACAACTAAACATACCTTTCCAAGCGTCTATTTGACCCTTAAAATATGGATATATTGATTTTAGTGTTAAGATTATCCGATTATAGATATGGGTCTAATTTGAAGATCGGATAATTTGGTTAGATTGGCCTTTTGGAAACCATGTGGGACGTTATGTTTGGCTTTAAGTATTTTCAACAATATTTGTGGGCCCACTTAAGTTGCTTTTTGTCCACTTTACTCCTCACAATTTGTTTGGTTATGTTTCAATTATTTATAAAATGTTATGGTTCGTATTTTGGATTTGCCAAGGATGGGTTTTAGTTGCTACTTTAAGATATAAAATTTGAATAATACATAAATTTAATTGGAAAATAATTCTTTTTAGACTCTGGAGAAGAAATTGGAGTTTAATTTGATTGCAATTTTAAAAGTAACGTTGTTGTTAAATTGGGTTAAGGATGTTGATATTGATTATATTATTTTTGAAAGTGATATTTCAAATTAGATTTTTTTGTCGAAAGAGTTGTAATTTAATTCATGAAGATGATGGTTTGTTTCATTATCTATCAAAGTAAATTTTCTAAATATTTGATATAAAGAGTCAAAAAGATAGGACCAAGATTATTCAAAAAATGTTGATAAGAACTAAGTAAGATTTTTTCAACCAAGTGATATTTTTAAGTTTTCAAATCACCTTCAATAAAATATCAAATATATATTGAAAGGGTTGTAGTCTGAGTGGTGAGGATGATGGTTGTTTATATCCATTCACCAAGGTACAAATCTTTCTAAATACCTAACATAGAGAGTAAAGCGGTTAAGGTTAAGATCGTGCCCTGTATGATTCTAACGATGTGGATACCCCTTATTGTGCTTGCTTAGCCAAATGAGCTTACTAATTTACATGTATTCTTACTCAACATTGTAAATTTATTATATGTTTATTTTCGAAATATGGGCAGAGATACCAACATGCTATATAATTCAGTGATTCCATGTAATACCTTCGGGTATATAAAAAAATTTATCAAACATATTTTTATTAAAAAAATAGAATACTCATTATTTTTATACAATTTAATTTTTTTTGTTAAAATAAGAGCCACGTAGAAACGAGTCCCCGTTTTAATAGGAAAAAATATTAACAAGTATATACGGCAATCAAAAATAAAATTTGAAAGAAAATGAAAAAAATTATAAGGATGTGATTGGTGACATTATGAACAAAAATTGTGGTAACTTTTTTGATATTATCACTAAAATAGTTTGGAATGAAGGAATCAGGTTCATATCTAATGTACAAGTTTAGATATCCCTACTAATTATGTCGTACTATTAGAAAAATATGGTTTAAAGCAACTAATGCTTTTGTAAGTAAAGATACTACTTAGAATCTTATTGGTAAAAAATGATTTTATGTATAGATGATTTTAAGTTTTTAAACTGCTTTTAATAAAATATCATATATATATTGAGAGGGTTGTAGTTCGAGTGGTGAGGATGATGGTTGTTTATATTCATCCACCAAGGTACAAATCCATCTAGATACCGAACACAAAGTCAAGCAGTTAAGGTTAGGACTCTGTCCTAGGTGATTTTGATGACCTAGATGTTTAGTCAAAGGAGCTCACTGATTTAAATATATGATTACTCAACATTGTAAATTCGTTATATATTTGTTTCTGAAATATGGACAGACATACTGACATTCTATATAATTTAGTGATTCCATGTAATGCCTTCCGGTAATATATAAAAAAATTATCAAATATATTTTTATTAAAAAAATAGAATAACCATTATTTTATGCAATTGAAATTTTTTGTTAGAACAAGGGCTGCGTAGCGGCTAGTCCCTACCTTAATAGAAAAAAATATTAACAAATATATACAGCGATAAAAAAAAAATTGAAAGAAAATAATTTTTTTTATAAGGATATGATTGGTGACATTATGAATAAAAGTTGTGGTAAATTTTTTGATATAATTATTAAAATAATTTAAAATGAAAGAATTAAGTGCATTTCTAATGTATAAGTTTTAGATATCCCATGTCAATGAGATGTAGAACGATTGGTGAAGTGGTTTGGTTGTGCCCAACCCACCCAAGTTCGAATCTCATTGGAAGTTTATAGGCCGCATGTGACCGTTTTCTTGATGGTTTCAAATATGATCAAGTGTTAGCCATTTATAATGGTTTAATAATTCTCTTGGGGATTGAACCTGTAGTTTGTGCCCCAAAATCAATTGTAGCTCCGATCAAAAGCTAGTATTGAGCAAAAAAAAAGAGTTTTAGAAATCCCTACTAATTATGTCCTATTGTTAGAAAAATTTTGGTTTAAGGTAATTAGTGCTTTTGTAGGTAAAGATACTACTTAGATTCCTATTGGTAAAAAAATGATTTTATGCATAGCACAGATTAGAATAATAATCCTATTGAATCTATACCCACTGATGTTGCATTTATTGAAACTAGAATTAGTATTTATGAGTTGCTAACTTTATATGAGCATGATAAAAAATAAATAAGAGCCATATCTCGAGATACCATATGGTTTTTATAAGTTTATAGATCATGTTCACAACATGGAAGTGGTGATAAAATTGTCCTAATTTATCCTGTAGGTAAGTTTTTTAGATACACTTGTAAATTATCTTTTGAAAATACCAACAACACAACTAAATTTAAGGCTTTATGTTTAGGTTTTGAAAATAAAATTGTATTAAAAATCAAACACTTAGAAGTCTTTGGAGACTCTGAGTTAATTTTAAGACAAGTTAGAAGAATATACAAAACTAATAAGACTCATCTTCAAATGTACACACAAAAAGTCTAGTCACTAATTAAAATTTTCGAAGCATTCAACATCACACATATTCTTAGAGAATTCAAATGTTGATAAACTTATTATATTTGCTTCTAACTCCACTTTAAGTGACATTAAACCTTATGTTGATTATTTCTTTTCTAAAAATTTTAGACCTAAATTTTCTAATCTTAATGCTAATTGGCATGTTTTCGAGTGTGAGGAGCATATTTATGTTTTTTTTGAAAGACAATTATTTTGATCATGATGATTACATGCTCAATTGTGGTGATTATTTGTAACTAAACATAATAAGTTGCATGCTGGTGTAGTCAATTTGGAATCAATGTTTACACCACATGATCGACCTAAAATCTCATGAACCGAGGAGCCATTTAGGAGAATTATAGGTGAGAGTATTCCTATTAATGTTATTATTAAAGAGGATCTTAAATTTATTTATTTGAAAAATTATTGTACTGCTAATAAAAGGGTACATTTTATCAAGTTGTTTAAGGAATTCATTGGCATATTCATTTGGTCTTACAAAGACTTAAATGGTTATGATAGTAAAATTATAAAACATGATGTACCTATTAAACCTAGTATAAAACATGTTAAGCAAAAATCTATAAGAATCAACCTCTTGTTGGAAAACACCATAAAAAAGTTAGATAAAATGTTAGATGGTGGTATCATTTTTCTTATAAGATATTCAAATTGGGCAGCCAACCTTATCCTTGTTAGGAATAAAAATGGTAATATTCACCTTTGTGTAGATTTTAGAGATTTAAATCACGCAAGTGTAAAAAATAATTTTCGTTTACCAAATATAAATTAGATTTTGAAACAAGTTGCAAATTATGAAATGATGTCTCTTCTTGATGGATTCTCAGGTTATAATCATTTTTTTGTAAATCCATAGGATAAACATAAAATTACATTTAGCACATGTAGAGGAACATTCACTTTTAACAAAATGCATTTTGGTTTGATGATTACAGGCGCCACTTTTCAAAGAGTTATGTACATATTGACCTAACTGGGATCATCATTTAAGTATACATGCATGGCCTTATTGTGCATTCAAATAAAATAAAGAATCATCTTGATCATTTACATTTTTTTAAAAATAAAAAATAAATACGGGGTTATTTAAGGCCCGTAGCCAAAGTAGAAAGTTTATACAAGAACCAGCCACCAAAGGGCCAAAGCGAACAAGAGACATACATAAACGACACCACCACCTAGAGAACAACACAAAAACACCCTAGAACAAACTAAGGGGATATAAACCACCAAATAGACCAAAAAGAACTAGTTAAACATCAACCTACCAAGACACATAGCAACCATAAATCGGTGACCAAGAATAAAAGGCAAACATTAAAAATTTAAACATGCCTGCATTTCATCATCAACATCTTCAACGAAGATGAGTTCCCTACCTTTGTAAACATTATCTTCAACTTCCTCATGAATTTCACAACTATGTTGCTTCTGTGTGCCTTTACCAACTGCCATAGGGGCCTCTTTGGAATGGGTAACAAAATTATCTGAAGAAGACCTTAGTCTATGTGATCAACTGAACTAAGGAGGAGTTGCTACCCATTCATGATTAACCAATTTAAATAACTTCATAATAGCTTTGACCCTTGCCTTATTGTGGCAACGCTCTTGTCACAACGTGATCTCATGAATTTGGCTTTGTAAGAGTGCCATGGGAGGTAGGGTCAAGAAATTCCCTTCCAAGGGGTCAGAAGAAACCACCTTTTTCTACAGATATTCCACAAAGCTTAACATGACCATGAAACACGTTTCAAGAGCATGGAAGGCAGTAATAAGAACCAGCCCCAAACCATCCGCACTCATGAATAGAAATTTAGAAAGGGGAACAAGATCATGTAAAAGAATTTTTTGGACCAACACCAAATGGTGCTCAAGCTTCACACAAAAGGATACCAGATTTGTCACCTCCTCTGAGTTTTAAACCAATGTCATGACATTAAATGCAAACACTATCACCACTTCAGAGTTTACCCTATAATAAACCCCTTGTTCTAGGAATTCTGCCCCTAGAACAAGACATATGAGTTAGAGAAAATCCTCCATTGGAATGCAAAAGATATTTTTCACATGAACCTGTGATATTGGACCCTCGAATGCCATTTGTTGTGCCTTGCCTCCATCGTAAACAGGAGTAGCAAGAGCTATTTCTGTTGGAACATCCATATCGTGACCAGTGAACCATACGAATAGTCTAGAGTATAAACAAGCAACTAAAAGGAAAGTTACTTAAGAAGAGAATTGATAACATGCAACTAAACCAAGGAAAAACATAAAGAAAAGGGGTGATCATAGAACAAATTGGAAAGATCTCAGCTCCCGTGTGTCCCAAGTAATTTGCCACAAAACTCAATCATATTGATGTCTTATGCAATAAAGATTGTCATCATTCCTCTGTGATGATGGGGATGGTTTTCCCAAATATTTGCTCCCCCTACTAAACACACCTCCAAAGTTGTCCTTGTTCTGCTAAACAAACTAGCGCTAAAAGCACCACTAGGAGAGTAACAATAACAAAGGAGAGAAAAACAAGGTTAACCCATATCAATAAGGGGAAGTGATGGGAAATATTCCAAAGCATCTTAAATGTTATCAATTCTGCTTACCTCCCTTTGATCAATACCATAATTTGCTAAGAAATCAACTACTAAATTAGCTTCCCAATAGCAGTGATTAGAAACAATGGAGTTAAAGAGGGTTATTCTTTTCCAAGTTCTTGACAAAATGTTTTTGATTTGCCAAAAACTAGTAACCTTTTGTTGGAATGTAGATATGATTATCTATGAATCACCTTCAACAATTAGCTTTTCGATATCACATTACACAGCTAGTTTAATCCCACTAGTAAGAGCTTGTGCCTCTATCTCATTGTTGGTGCCATCTGGAAGCTTTTTGGACATTGCTCAGATTAACGAGCCATTGCATTCCCGAATAATACAACCTACCCCTGAAGCCCCATGATTACCTCTTGATGCCCCATCAAAATTAAGCTTAAACCAACTAGCAGGAGGTGGATTCCAAACACATTTATGTTTTTGTGCATCTTTCCCAAGGACTACACTTGACCCATTAGTGGGTGACTTACATGAAATTTTTATTATATGTGGGAAAAATGGTATTTCTTTGAATCCAAAGAAATTAATGTTTGGTGTTACAAAAGGTAAATTGTTGGGTCATATTATATCAAAATATGAAATTTTGATTGACCCTGAACGCATCAAGGCTATTAAAGACTTACCACCTCTAAAATGTCAATATAGTCTTATAATATTTTTTAGAAAAATTATTTGTTTGCATAAGTTTATCCTTTATTTTTATGATGAGTCTAATCTATTACAAATTTTACATAAGAAAAACCAGGTTTATTTATGGGATGCAAGTTCAGATGTAGCCTTCAATGAGATAAAAAATGCCATTGTGAGTGCTCCAATACTTACTAAACCTGATTTAAATAAGACTTTTATCTTGTATGTGAATTCAACAGAAAAATCCACAAGTGTTGTTCTTACTCAACATGATGAAAATCATGAAGAAAGACCTATTGGTTATATAAGTTAAGTTTTAAAAATGTTGAGATCATGTATCTTTTAATCAAGAAGGTTTTTCTCTTATTAATTATATCTTTAAGTAAATTGATGGGGAACAAAGTTATTGTTTGTTCACATGTACTTGTTTTATCTTATTTATTAAAGCAACCAAGAATCTAAGGTGGCTAGCAAGATGAATTTTCAGATTTCAGGAATTTGATCTTGAATTCAAAACTTTAAAAATTATCAAAGGAAATGAATTAGATAAACACTTAGACAAAAATCCAGCTTCTAACATTAATGTTTTAATACTTATAGTCAATGATAATTTGCATGCTAAACCTTATTTTTAAACTATGAAAGTTGATGATTTTTCTAAGAAATTTAAGATAGGACTCAAGTTGCATTATTGGGACTGTATGTTTTCACAAAATGATTGGTATCATGGTTTAGTTTATTATTTTCAAAAATAAATATGCCCTGATTTGTTGGATAAACATCAACTAAGAAATAATTGAATAAAAGCATTAAAATTTGTTTTACTTGAAAATTTTATGCTCTATAGGATTAGAGATAGAGTGATTATACGATGCTTAACCCATGAAAAAACTCAAAAGGCTCTTAGGTGTTGTCACAAAGGTAACGGTAGTGGATACTTTGACATAGAAAAAACTATTGTATATACAATCTTACATGTAGGATATTATTGGACTACTTTGTTTCAAGATGCCTACAAATTAGTGAGGTCATGTATATCATGTCGGATTTTTACCGGTAAAGATAGATTAACAACCATGATTTTAAATATTGTAATACTTGTGTTTTAACCTTTTAGGACTTAGTGAGTGTAAATCCTATGTTTGTTAAAGAGTTGAGTATGCTAATCAGGGAAATAATATGCAATAAATATAGCCACTAATTTGTTACAAAATTGACCAGCTTTGACATTTCTAAAAATATTAATAAATAGTACAAGAAATGACTTAGTTGGAAAAGACTTGATATAGATGATATGAGTGCTAAAAACTGAGATGGAAGCTAGTCTGAGTGTTGTAAATTAGATCTCAGTCTCATAACCCCTCCTAAATAGTAGTGACATTATTGGAAATGTGGTGGTATTATCCTAATAGTGGCATTAGTGTCCGAGGATTGTCTTGAGCTTTTGGGTGCACCCTAATCCTGTTAAGGTGTGGAGCTAAAAGCTTCAACCGTTTGCACACACATGAAGAAAGGATGCTGAAGAACTAGAGCCACCGGCGTCGGCAGTATGACCGACGTCGGTTAGATGCAGTGGAGAAGGAGACCGGCGACGGCAGAGGAGTCGGTCGATGTTGGCAGCACCAGACAAGCAGGGACCGACGTCGGTCGCCTGTGCGGTCCAGAACTGCTGTTTACGAACAGTCAGTTAGTTAAACCGAGTGTTTGCATGTTAAGAGACTATTTTAAGTCGCGAGCTGTATGTCTAATTTTAGTTACTAGATGTCTATTTTGTGTAAGCATGGGATCTTATTTATAGACCCATATGGCATGTGTTGTAAAGTAATTCTAAGGCAAGTAAAGGCATTGAAGCTAGCAAGGTCAAGGAGATCTACAGGTGTAAGGTCAAGGAGATCAGCGATAGCATTCAAGGAGGAATTGTAACTCATGTTTTAGAGTTGGTTTTGTGTTGAGCAAGAGAGAGAGGGAAGAAGGTCTTGAGGTGTGGCAAGCCTTTGAGGTGGAGGAAGAAGTGGCATCTTCCTTATTTGTATTTTCTTCTAGTATTATCTAATACAATTGTGTGTATTGTCTCTCAAATTCTTTGCTGTCTCATGTTTCTAGTTTCTTAATCATTCTGGTATAATTTCCGTGTTCAATTGCTCATATATAAGTAATCAATTGTGCTACCGTTGGATAAGGGGCCTCCTAACAAATCCTACATGTAACCAGGACATGAGCTAAAAAGTGGCATTAGTGTCCTGCATACAAGAGTTTTGGGACCCTGTATTTTTCTTATAATGATTGATTTATTATGCAAACCCTAATCCTACATGTAACCAGGACATGAGCTAAAAAGTGTATTCATTAGTAGGGTAGGTTGGACATCCTCAACATCCCATTGTGAAGAGAGTTGTCTACATACCAATACTCTGAAGAGGGATCAAGCCCGTCCAGTTCTCCCCACCTAAGTGTTGATGCAAGTGCAAGCGATGCTAGTATGATAATGGCCATGGGATCATGAATTTTTTTTTCAAACATCATCTGGTCCCCAAAAACTTGTACGACCAATGTTGGACATGTATTATTTATCAGATTGAGCATGTTGGTTAGTCAATTATGGAGCTCTATGTTTTCCTCTCACAACTAAATGTTGGCATGCTCTATATCTGACACTTTTTATATAATGTATTCTTAGAAGGAATGCAATCATTCAATTTGTTTTACCAAGGTTAATTTAGTATCATCCAATGATACCTCTTGACTTGTTATCATAAGTGCAAACGAAGTCGTAATAGTCATTGAATGCACATGTTGTTGCTTGATTTGTTCAACTAGGAGGGTGAATGCATTTTTGTTTAGGAATGGGGATTGGATATCCAACATCCAATATGTGATCATATGAGGTTTGTTCTATGATTCCTCTTCATTGGTTCCTCCCTGGATTGATCTCGATCCTATAGATGTGGTTGATGACTGATTTTGGCTACTAGTGATCATACCCTTTTTCACCTTGTTTGTGTATTGCGTAGGTTGTCCTTGACCCTTTATTTATTGGAATTTATATTCCTCTTCTTCCTCTTATTTCTTTTCTTGTTCTTATTTTGCCATGATAGCTTATTTTACCTTCACTCTTGCTACTTTTTATATTATTCTTTGCAGCTTGTTCAGTCTTTTCCTTTAAAGCTTACTCTATAGCATCATTCACTGTTTGCTCCACTATGACCTTTTTTTTCATTTATTCTTACTTGCATAGGAATTATTGACTCTTATCTTTAACTTATTTATCTATTGCATCAACCTCAACATTCTTGCATTATTCCTTTGGTCTGTGCAACTCTTTATTTTTCTTTTCCTCAATGTCTTTGGCTATGTATTTCACATCTGCTTATTTTTTCTATGTCTTCTATGTGTCTCATTCCTCTTTTTATTATTAATTTTTATATTATTCCTCTTTTCTAGCCTTCTCCTTAGAGTTTTCCTTGTCAGCTTCCTCCTTTATTTTCATGGATTGTTGCACTTGTTATTTCATAGTATCTTCTTATGACTTATTTTAATTGTTATTGCACATGGAGTTGATCCACAAAAGTTGTTTGTTGTTGTGTTTACATTTTCAAATGTTCACCCATTAGTAGAACATGTGGTGATGTTGGATAATATGGTGACAAAGGGGGTGAAGGTTGTGAATGTGGTGGGGAGGGAGACAAAGAAGTTACCACCTATAATTTGCTCACATATGAATTTGAATGAGTAAGGGGAGGAACCAAAATATTCTTATGCTTTTTTGTAGTGTGAGTCTACACTGTAACTTATTCTTATCATTCTTGTTCAGATGCCTCTATAATATATTCTATTACAAGTGTCCCAATGCATTCTATTATTGTTTGAGAGGGCCTCATAGTGCCTTTAGTGCGATGTTTATGGTTTACCAGCCTTAGAAGACTTTATTATTGTGCCCATACTTGTTCCATCACTATTTATTGTGCGATTGGATGCATTGGCATTTTTTTGGATTGAAAGACCTGATCCTAATGGAACTCCTTTAAAAATGGTTTGTGCCTTCCATTTCATATCTTCCTCCTGACCAACAAAATCCACAATAATTGATAGTGGAGATAGTGGAATCGGGACCATGACAATGACTAGGACCATGTTGTGCACTTATAAAGTGCAAACAACCTTCCAAGACAAAAATTAATTTTCTTCTTATTCTTCATAGACATCATTTTTTGTGTCTTATCGTAGTGGTCTATAGACCTCATCTAGTGTGAATTATAGTGAATCCAAGTCATATTCTATTGTGATATTTGACATCATTTATCTGTGTGTCAAGGAGCCAACCTTTGAGTCCCCCTCAACAGTGGGGAAGATATGTGATTTGGATATTTTTTATTTCCTACAACTATTTGTACTTGTGAAAATCCCTATGGTTATGGTCAAGCTTATGTTTATGCTTTTGCTTGTGGTTATGGTTATTCTGCTCTCAATGACATTGATCATAGTAATTGCATTAACTTTGAAACTAAGGCCTTCTGATTTTAAATTTCCATTTATGCCATGGGAAGGTTAATGAAGAATGATATTGGAAGAATTAGTGGATTCAGGAGTTTATGGATCGTGACATGGACCCCATTCTAAATTTTGGTTACCATTACAATTGGTACCAAATATTTTAGAACATCTTGAGGCTCATAGAGGTATAAGGCAATCAATACTTTAATTTCGATCCACCAATAATTACAACTCCAAAGCTATGCATAATTTTGTTCATCTCTTTTCTAGGTGAGGTTTGTAAAGGCATTTGATGACCAGTAATCTACATCCAGTGTGATCAAAACTTGTGGTGATTTCCATCGAGTTAAATAAAGAAGTAGTACCAATAATTGATACTGGAAGTGTTACAACATTTCTTTGACTACCTTTATATGTTTGTAATAATATATATTATGAGGAATCTGGATAATTAAAGTCTTCCACTAGCCTAATCATCTTGTGCATTATATCAATGACTCCCTTGGTGGCTTGCTTGACACTCTTGGTGGTCTGCCAATATCTCTTCATGATGCACTCTATCAACACTCGCACAGGTGCATCATTCACTTGGTCAATGGGAATCCCTCTTGATGCTTATTTATACACCTCCTCTATGTCTGAATGAATAGGCAGACTCTTAGTTTTGTAGGGATCCAATTATTTTCCCCTTAATGGTAATCTAGTATACAATGCCATTATCTTGGAATTGATGTATATAATCGCATCTTTGGAGATATAGATGGTGTATTCATTGTACCAACTCAAGAGAGTTATAATTACTTCATCCAACTATTTGAATATATGAAAACTTACTAATTTGCCTACATTTGAAGCTCACAACCTAACTAGTAGTGCAAGGGCTCTTGACTACGAACTGGCTGCTTATGGTTGAGGGAACCACTTGGTGTTGGTTGATTCGATGAATTCAAATGGATATAGGTCATGCCATCTCACTAACCTCAAGGCTATACCAATTCTAATATTTCCCTTTATGAAGTAAACATCAGTACAAGAATTTGGTGTGTCACCATTTTCTACTTGTTGTAGATGGATTTCACTAAAACCTTTGTTCAAATAATTCATTGAAAGTTGGATCTCATAATTTACATGTTTACTTTGATTATTTCAAGTGTTATTTCCATTTTATGCCTTTGAATTTATATAAATCTGATTGGTAATTACTTGTTGACACCATCACTAATTCCTTGATCTTCTTTTTGCATTGTTATCCTCCTCACATTGAATTCTAGTGGTTGACCTGATATGACTTTACTTTTTCGATGTATGAATTCAATGTTTCCTTTAATGGATTTTAATGATGTTGCACACCACCTTTTTTTCTTTAGGATTTAATTTTATTATGTATTAAATTCATCTATGAAAATATACGCACATTGGGATTACCACCATTTTTGACATCCTTTGTCATTAACTATCTTAGTAGTCACCATTTTCCTACCACTCCACCATACCTTTTATTTTCCACTTTGTTTTGGGGCTTATTCCTTTGACCACATTGTTGACTAAATTATGTTGCTTTGATGCTATGTTGTTTCCTTTTTATTATATGTGACTTTGACTAAGTTACATGTTATAAATGTCTATGATATATAGATCAAACTATATACATCTACACTAAAACTTGTAAAAAAAATGAAACTAAAGAATAAAAATAAAAATCCCTAACTATCTTGTATTACTTAGCACACACTCATTTTATATATGGTTTTATAGAGACCATTTATGGGACAACTTAAGAGCTTACAACCATTTAATTTCCCCATAAGAATGGTTGCTTGAAGGTATCTAAGTGTAATAGTACCTTATTGTGATAATTCATGAATAATATATGGACCCTTCCATCTAAAACTTGGTTTCCTAGGGTGCATTCTAAATTTACTATCATATAACAAGACTATTTGATCCTGCTGAAATTCTTTTGATCATAGGCTACAATTGTGCCAATACACACACACACACACACACACACACACACACACACACACACACACACACACACCAATTAGCCCTTTACTATTTTTATCCATTCTGGTTAAATATAATAATCGTGCTCGAAGTGAGTCTTGATCCCCTAGTTGAATTATTAGTATGACTTGTAGACTTGGTACTATGTATTTCATATGCATGACTGCATCCATGCCATAGACTAATTGGAATGGTGTGAACCCTATCATATGTTTAAAATTGGTTATGTATCCCATAAGATCACATGATGTGATCTTTCCACTCATCCCTTTGAACATTGTAGATCTTGGTGAGCATCTTTTCTAGCACCTTCTTTATTTCTTCTGCTTTCCCATTTACTTATGGGTGATAAGTCATAATTTTATGGTGTAATATCATGGATTCTTTAGTTATAGATTTTATGGTATTATTTATAAAGTGTGTACCTCTATCATTGATCAACTTGATAGGACACCCAAACTTGGTTATGATGTTTTCATACAAGAAATCAGATGCATCTTTGGAAATACAACTTGGTGTTGCATCAACTTCTACCCATTTTAAAAAATAATCAACCATAGTAATTATATATATGGAATTATTGTACTTGGAAAGAGGATTAATAGGCCCTAAAAAATCAATTCTCATTGTTCAAAAGTTTGTGAAACAAGTACTAGATTCAAAAGCATTTCATCACACTGATTTAGTCTACCTACTCTTTGACATGTGTCATGATGTTTAACGACCCTTTGTGCATCCTGGAATAGTGTAGTCCACCACAAACTACTTTATAATATTTTTCTCATAGTAGATTATCCTACAAAATTCCTTCTTGTGACTTCTTGGTGCGCTTCTTCTAGAAACTGTGACCTTTCATGATCCAAAGCTATTCTTCGTAGAACATCATCTTTACCCAACTTATGAAGGAATCTATTGACAATGTTGAATGGCAAGGTTTCTGAAACTAGCTTCTTTTTTTCTTTTCCACATAATACATAAGGAAGATGCCCTACTCTAGAAAGTTTTCTATGTCCTCCATGTTTTTTGGAATCGTAACTACTCTAAAAAAATGAGCATTTGATGACTCATCCTGCAATTCCTATGATTCCTCACATTATTTATATGAATGAGATGATCTAGACCCACATTTTCTCTACCTAGCTTCACATTGATCTCAAACTAAAATTATTGAAATAACATTAACCACCTAGATATTTATCCTCCTAACATTGGCTTATTCACCAAGTATCACAATGCCTAATGATCGGTGAAGAACTCAAATGGTGTAGCCAATAGATAATGCCTAAAATTTTGGAATGAAAACACCATAGCCAAAGATTCCCATTCAATGGTGGTAAAATTATTTTATACTATTAAAATCTTATGGCTTGTGAAGTGGATAGGGTGATCCAGACCTCCATCCCCAAGTTGAGCTAACAATGTGCATGCTATGATAATAGATGTATCCACATGGACATGAAACAACTTCTTCCAATTAAGGAAGACCAAGATTGTAGTTGTGACTAGTATTTGATTTATGTTAATGAAAGCCAATTGACATTTTGTAATCCATTCAAACTTCATAACTTTGCATAAAGATTTCAACAATGGTGTGGATATTGCACCATATCCCCCTATAAACCTTTTGATGATACCCAATATAACCTAGGAATGACTGCACCTCAAAATAATTTACATGAGGTTTTAGTACCATAATTAATGTGATTTTTACTAGATTTACAAGTATTCTACCACTGCAAACTACATGTCATAACATGATACCAAAGGGTGTATAGAACATACAGTTCTTAAAAATTAGTGTAATACACAAAGCTCTATATCTTTCCAACATAAGTCATAACTTTGAAAGATTATATTTGAATATAGATAAAACAACCCAGTCATCTAGGTAAACCTCTAGAAATTAATGTATGACATCCTTAAATGCATTGACCATAGCTCTATAAAATACAACAGGAGAATTTTTGAGACCAAATGACATTACCTTATATGCAAACTATCCCCATTTTATCACAAAGGTAGTCTTCATCTGATCCTCTGCTATGATTTGAATTTGATTATAGCCACTGAAGCCATCTATGAAAGACTAAACTTCATGTCCTACAAGCAATTTGAGGACTTGATCTGTAAATGGGATTGGAAAGGGATTGTTCACACATGCATCATTTAATGTTCTATAATCACCATAGACTATAATTTCTCCTGATTTCTTGGGTCGGACCACCATAAGTCTCACATAGTTTAATTTTTTGATTGATTGATTTTAATACACCTTATGCACTCCTTCAATTTGATATGCATTTACCCCATGTAAGGGTATACACCCTTGAATTCTAAAAACTTTATATGAAATACATATTGATAATCTCGTAATAATTGTACTACATCCATAATTTACATATATGTCTAGTAATTTCCAATGGCTATTATTTTTGGTACAAAATCTATACCAATGTTTTCAATTGCCTTCTTCATTGGCTCATGTAGATAATATTTTATGATTATATAACACCTCAATCTTGTAGACTTGGAAAACTTAGACCCTGGGTGTTCCTCTTAGTTCTACACATGCCTTGATTCTACAACCCTCACATCTACTCCATCTTGTGCCCCTCATCCTATCTCTTAGTCTAACCAACCTTATATTGATGACATAAACATCCTATCTTGCCTAGAATGCTAAAAATGTACTTATCTTACACTTCTTCAAGTTTTGAGCTTGTGCCTATTTTCCTCTTCCTTGAACACTAATGTCCAAGATAGATAGTAACATCGACATTACTGTCTTGACTTGACCTAAGTGTCAAGTGCCTTAAAGTCATCCAATTTGTAAATGAAATGTATTATAATCATCCTCCTAAGGGATTTAATGTGTGATCTCTCCTAATAGGATTGGTATAAATATAATATCAACCCTCATTCATTCCTCACTTGGGGAACACCTAGTAATCAGATCAAAAAAGCACTCAAGTTACCATAAGCTTTCCTCTTACACCTTATTTTGATACCAGTCAAAGGAACAACCTAGCTACAAAATCTGAAGTAATAAAGGAGTAGTCATAAGGTCATATTTACCAAGTTATAAATTAGGTCACTATTGTACTTACTTTACACACATGACATTATTCACATAGAAGCCAACACGTAGGGGAGTACTACATGAGTCTGTGGCCTTATTCTAGATTATTGGCTATGTAGGTAGTGACATTTAACAGTGGGGTTATTATGGGTTAGCTTGACACCATGTTCCCATTAACCCATTTTTCTTTGAGGTCATATTGAAGATAGAAAGATAGGGTTTTTCCATTTCATTAGGAGTGATAGTCCATGACCCAGATCTAAATGTACTAGAGGGAAGGCAAGCCAAACTTATAAGAATCTAGGTGTTCACATCCTATTTGAGCAGATATTTTATACATGACACTAGTGTCAAATTCAGATACTAGAGTCGACGTAATTTTCCCAAGTTGATGTAATTATATAGAGAGACAAAGACATCAAATCTAGAATCTAAAAATTGATCCATAACTGCCTTCATGCTCACTTTCTGCTTGTACTTGGTCCAGACCTACATTAGCATCAGAATCAACTAAGGACTCTCTTTTATGTCATTTATATATCTAGCATAGTTGTACTTTTCATTAATAGCTTATCTTAGTTTTATAAATTAAATATATGGTATATCTGAGTTTAATACATTAATTAACCTCTTGTAGATCTGATATTCACCCTTGTGCCCTATCATTTCTATATTGTTAACCCTATATTCCCAAATATGATTCCACAATCCAAATTAGGGTTAAACATTTGATGAACCTGACCTTTGAACATCATTGTTGTATAAGTACTCTCTTGTAGATGCTTATCTCTTACCTTGTCCTAATCTTTATCTTCTTTTCCCCTTTTATAATGGATGATATTGATTTCTTTGATGATTACGACTATGCATCCCTTAAATAATCTCTCCAAGCAAGGATCAAAATCCATTACTCTTGCATTCGTCCAAGTGCTAATGCAAACAATATAAAAACTTTGAATGGTGGTAGCTACTATACCTCTAATCAGGTCCATGCTCACTTTCTTTCAAGAAATGATATGATCCATCCCAAGGAGGATCCAAAGCATGTGCCTTTGCATTCTATACCAAAATTGATCCCCCATGGAGATAAGGTACTTTCATTTGATCTTGACAATTTCTATCAACTTCATAAGGAAATCATAAAGGATTTACAAATAGCTAATAGAGCAGATGTTCCTTTGAGTTCATTGATCAAAACCCATCCTATTATTACATTTACAAGCAATATTCCCCCTATTAAGGGTGATAATATTTCTTGGCCTTCATTTTATATTAAATTTTTTCAAAAGGTTAACTAAGAAATTATGGCATCTTTACCAAGTCATATTAAGCCATCAAGAAAAAAGAAGCATTATGCACCTACAAAGCATTACAAACATAAGATACCAAAACATTCTAATATGACAATGGTGGATGTATCATGTTCTTCTAGGCCTTCCAAATCCTCAAGTAAAATATTGCATAATTTTGGCCTTTGATATTTGCTCAAATATGGGTATTAAGGATAAGGATTGGGAAAATGTGAACAAGGTATCATGCATCCTATAAATCTTAAGCATAATCAAAATCGATAGGCTTGGGATATTCAAAAATAATCATGGATAACCAATAACCTATCAACAAATTAAACATTGGCGTACACATAAATGCACATAAAAATTAGGAATCATCACAAGGGGAATCGATGTTACAAAAAATCCAAGAGAATCAAACAATCAAGCTCCCTTTGGTGATCCATCCACATGGTATGAAAAAGTTGGATATAAATCTAGATAAAGGGAAAGGTACAAGAACTAAAATTGATGAGCATATAGATGCTCGTCCTTCCATACCTTATTTTTCATTGAACACATTGGATCAATTATAAGAGAACCAAGTTCCATTAAGTCATATACATTATGCAAAGTCTTTTTAAAAGGCTTCACAACACATTTTACACATCACAATACAACAAGATAACACTGATACTATTTTGTCCATGTTACTTGAGTATAACATGATCTCTTTACCTTCTACTTGGCACACATAAGGCAGGCACCTTCTTCATCAAGAAGGATTACCATATTATAACTACCATCAGATCAAAGACCACAATGCAATTCAATGTGGGGATTTGAAGGCCAAATTCAAGAATAAAAAAGTGCAGGACAAATATATATTTTTTGTTTCCACAACAAAGCAAGTTCATTATTTCACATCTTTCTAAAAAGAAAAACCTTCAAAGCCACCTACAAGTGGACATATAATAGTTTCTAAAAATATCGATGGGTTATTTTGTACATATATTCCAATTGGCATAAAATGGGCCTCACTTTGTAGTAGGATATTTTTTAAACAAATGGGACATCAAAATGATTAACTAAAGAAATCTCCATTAAATCTGGACTCCCTTGGATACATACTTCTACCTATAGCATGCAAACCAAAGATTGTATATTTTATGATATGGGTAACAAATCTGAAGCCAAAATTCACCATGCATCTAGGTTAGTCTTGATTGACTGATATGGAAGCAAAGCTCGATATGAAAATAATGTGTATTGCATTTTAGTTTCAAAGTAAAATATGTGTGCTATTTGATGTGTATAATGATACATTTATGATAACAATAGATGGAATAAATTTACCAAAATGCATCACAACATGTGCCACGATAAGTCATAAGACAAAGTGCGATATGAATAAAAAAATTGCATTACCAAATAGTCCTTTGCATTCTGATTGGGAAAATGTTTAGATCTTAACATTTAAATTGGGAAAAAGAATAATATTTACATTTTTACAAAATATCTTAAAAAATATATAAATAAAAAGCATTCAAAAATCCAAAAATATTTTTAGCACCGACATGTTCTATTGGCTCCATTGCATTTATGTGTTAGCTCCATGTTGAGGACTAGCATATCATTTACTCTTACATACATATATACAGGCATATACAAATACATGATACACTTATGGGTGTTGGGCTTTCCCTCTACCCACATTGCTAAGACATTGGGGGCATCCATATTATATGATCTTGATACATACATGTTATATGATTCAATGATCACTCTACAATATCATGTTTGATCTTACATATGTACTTATACATGCCTTATCCATACTTATATCTTGCATAAGGTACTTGATATGCTATGTACTTGATGTTTTTTGCTAACACATTTGATTCATGGGCCACTATGACATGTTTATGTTGGTTGATCATGATTTTTATTTACAAACTTCCTTGAGTGTTTTAACTTACTATTGTCTTTATTTTTTTGAGCATTTGAATATGCTCCATTGTATGTGTCCCCTATGCTTATGTTTGATTTCTTGGACATTTGAATATGTCAATGCATTCTTTGACATTTGAATATGTTATTCATTGCTTTTGTGGACATTTGACTAAGTCATGTCCTTTTGATTTTGTGGCATTTAAATATGCCCATTATTTGTGGTCCCCATGAACCATTGCATTTTAACTTGCTTTGGAGTGATCCTATGTGTGTGCTTCTTTACTTGTTAAGCTTATACTATTACTATTTAGACATTTCCATGATTTTTATTATGCATCTTAGGTTTACATGTGATCACATTGGGTCTATGCACTTCAATGATACATTTACCTAGACATTTTTCCTTCTATATGTTATATGATTATAGTTGTCACCAAATCTTGCACCCTAGAAGAGGGTGTTCAAGCCTCTTACAAATTGGGGCAATGTGGGAGTACTTTTAGGTATGTGGGTGCACATATAATGGAAGCGATCCTCTAGTTTTAAGGGCTAGCTCCCTGAATGTGTCTTGGAGTGCTTATCACCTAAACTAGTTGATTATTTGCGGGAAAAGAGTTAGAAGTTGTGTGAAGTGAACCTAATCTAAAGGGATGATACACCAAGATATTTTCCACATGACCATAATACTCCATTCACTAATAAAAAAAGCATGCAAACTAGTCTCAGAGTCTTAAAGGATTCTAACATGAGTATTTCAATATAGAGGTGAGATGTGTGAAGCAACACAAGGCAAATGAACCAGAGGACAAGTTGCACACTCCAAGGACAATCATACACTTGAAAATAGCCTAAGACACTTGAATACACTCTATATGGCCTGTTAGAATATTAATTCTTGCACTAACATGAAAGGATAAGGGAAGAAAGGATAGAAAGTAATCACTTTGCATCACCATACATCACTTGCATACTTAGACAATTATTCATGATGTCAAAATAGATTTGCATTAATGTTCAAAGGAAAAATAGGACATCATTCCAACAGGGCTTCACCATACATGGTGTGGTATTATATTACAAAGAGGAAAATGGCAACTACTTATAGATCTTGAGAGAGAAATGGACAAAGATAAGTCTAAAGGCCACTAGAACACATGTCTAGTTGATATGATGAGTTACACATGCATGATGATGAATTCTAAAACAAACCGTACAAGGTATAATAGGATAGATGGCTCTTAAAACATAAAAACTTCTGAAATGTGGCATAGAACTCCTTTTGCTCACATAGGAATTTGCCTTCATCATGGATCAGCAATTCAAGCACTTGAAACTGAACTAGAGAGAGTTGACACCTACACTATGATAGCCATAAGATATTTTCCTAGATGTTACCTGTATTATAGACACTTGTATTCATCATCTACAGTCACTCATTAGTTTCTTGGACTCCTCACGTCTGGCAGTCACTATTCATCTCAGGTCTCAACTGAGCTTTCATGGTAGTGTATGAGTTTGAAGTGTTTGCTCTGCTACAAAATCCTATGACATGGCTGCCTATGTGACATTCCCTTTCCACATTGCTTATTTCATTTTAAAACATTCTTGTCATTGTTTGGACATGTAGCCCCATCTTGTCCATTTAGAATCCAATCAAATTTGCTCTATCGATATCCTCTGGAGTCTCTTTGATTCAAATTTTGATGTTGACTGTTGATCTATGACCTAGACATCCAAGATTATGACATTTGTCACTACCATGTGCTTTCTATAGTTCTTATTTTCAATTCTTCTGGTTCATGTGCTTGTTCCACTTGGTAGTCTCACATTTGATTTGGGATCTTTGACCTTTGACTCAATGTGCACTATTGGATCTTAGTACTTACGATCAAACACATGTCATTAATCTATTATCTATTTGTCATGATTATGACACATGTCACCATTACATTCAATCAAGATCTTTTGAATATTTGACTCTCACTTGCATCATTGATCTACTTTTGCATGATCAAATGCACATCATTGATCTTGGGTCCCAATCTTTAAACATGGATCATTGATCTACCTTGTACGTAGGAATACACACCATTGATCTACCCCAAGGACCTTTTGACTCATTGACTGCCCAAGTGCCATTGATGTATGATCTGATCACACAAGATCTCACTACTTATCAACCCTTTGTTAAACCTTAGGAACATTTGAATCCAAATTTTTATTTCATGAGGCTTGAATTTGACATTTTCGTATATGTCTATTTTTGCTAGTTCAAATTTAAATGCATATATCTTGAGATATCAAGCTCCTCAAGAGAAATTTTTTATAGAGGGTGATCTTGGCACCAAAATCATCATGTCCATGTAGTCTTTTTGGCCTGAAATATTTCCTAAACATGCTTATAAAATGCATAAGCAAACTGATTTGTTCATTTCTATGTGACATGCCATGATGGTCTGACCCCTTAGATGACTCAAAATGACACAAGGACTAGACTAGATCATGACCAAGGCTAGAATGACATTAAATGACATCAAATATACCACAACACACCCTATGACACTATGTTCTATCCCATATCAAATCTTGACTATAGGGGGTTGACCCATTTTTGACTTGTGGTAAAAAATGGTCAATAACTACATTCACAAATTTTATGGTTGTCTTACCTTTTTGAGGTGAGGTTACTTCTAGGTAATATTTTTACCTCACCTCAAGGGTGGGGGGAAATATTAGTGGGGGCATGTTTGGGAAGCATATTATCCACATTTATTTAGTATTCGGTACTTATATTAGTTTATAGATTTAGTGGGAACATGTCATATGGACATGGATTCCACACATTCACATGTTTTAAATTTAGTGGGGGCATGCTTTGGAAGCATGTTCTCTACATTTCATTTAGTATGGTACTTATATTGATTCATAGATTCATTGGGGGTATGCTTTGGAAGCATGTTCTCCACACCTACTCGGTATTCAACATCTCTAATTTACAGTGGGGGCATGTTTTGGAAACATGTCCTCCACATTGGTACTTATATTAGTTTTATATTTCTCCATATATAGTGGGGGCATGCTTTGAAAACATGTCCTCCACACTTACACAATTTTTTGAATTGACCAAATCACATAGTTATATGATTTTGATACATATTTGTGACAAAATTCTATACATGATCCTATTGTTATACATAATTTTAGCATGAGACATATTTAAGGTGCATTTGCTATGCAACATGTGCTTAATTGTAAAACTCAAATCAATCTAAGATTCTAAAACTATTGCACGTACTGATACCCTGTAAACATTTACAAACTTTAGTGATCCAATCTATTATAGTAGTTGGTTGGTTCACATTTTGGTATGATTGGGGTGATTAAATCACTCAATCTTACCAATTTTTTAGTTTAAACTTGATCATCCAAACTCACTAGGTTATAAGTATCATTGGGTTGCACGGTTGAGTTTATCTCAACTACCAGGTGGCAACTCACTTTTACTCCAAATTTGGGGGCATGGGCCTTCCAAGCTCTCTCTCTATCTCTTTGGATATATGTGTAGACACCAATTCTAGTCACAACTGGATTTCGACTGGACTTCAGACTGATTCTTACCAACTATTGTAAATTAAGCTTAGGAATCACTAAACGTCCCAATTTTGGTTGTGCATCATTTATAAATGCTCATAATCATGTTAAGGCATCCCTATTTGGGATGCTAACCCATATGCAACAATAACCTTTGATGGATTCACCTCTAATCACCTTGTGACATAACAAATGTCAATTTGGCCCATGGACCCATTGATTGGGGCACTTAATCAAATCTTAAAAGAGAAAAAAGGCTAATCAAAATCAATCAATAAATTAAATAAGATTAAATACTTAGTTAAATTATCTATTTGTAATTAATGAATATCTAAAAATAGAAATTCTAAAAAATAAAATATCAAGCCTTTCATTATTACCTTTATGAGTTGTCAATATATCCCAATATATCTAATTTGAGAACTATGACTAGTAATTGAAAATTATAATTGCATGATAAATTTTAACTCAACTGGAGTTCATATCAACTCAACCTTAACTCACCTTGGGTGAGAGTTAATTCTTGAGGTTATAAATACAAGACAATACCCATTGATGGTTAAGTTATCTTAGTGTAATTTTATAATGCACAAATAGATGCAAATAAGCCTTGAATATAATGTTACCATGCCAAATTCATGATCCATGTAGCCAAACCAAGGTGCCAAGGAAAGGTGAAGCCAATAAAGCTCCATTGATGGAGATTTATTGATGCACAAGTTGAACAAACCATTTCTATAGGCCATTTGGAACTCCAACGAAGGTAGAAGAAGGTCTTATTTTATGTTTTATGTATGTTTCATATGCATGCTTGTTACCTATGCTCTCCCTAGTGTCTAAGCTAGAGGTGTTAGTGTTTAGTGTGTTTATTTGGATTTGATTTTATCTTACTAACACAATACTAATCTCCCCTCTTAGATTCCTTGTTCACAATATGCACTTTAAATATTTATCTATATTTATCCTAATCTCAATTTCAGAACCTCATAATGATACATATTTTGCAAAAACAACTTGCTAATAGGCAAGGTGGTTACATCGACACACATGTGTACTCCTAAACCTTACTCTTTCAATTTCAATCTATTTCAAGTATTTTTGACCTAGATTATATGTGTTGATTATACACTGTAACATGCTCTTGGTTTTAGGTTAGTCAATAACAAGGCATTCAAATCCAACTCTAGAAAATCTCTCGAATTCAACTCAAGCAAAGACAAGGTGTGCGCACACACCCATGTACTTATTCCTTTCCTTAGTATTAGAAATTTCATTACTAAATTAGAGGGGGCAATGTGGATGATATTTTATGATTATGTTGCATCTCAATCTTGTACACTTAGAAA
Source organism: Torreya grandis (assembly GCA_037957365.1). NCBI lineage: Eukaryota > Viridiplantae > Streptophyta > Pinopsida > Cupressales > Taxaceae > Torreya > Torreya grandis. Next base: position 1,399,878 of record JARHVA010001132.1, read on the forward strand.
ATTTATACCATGGTTGTTCCTCCAAGTGATGCACATGCCTTGCTTTTGCAAGCATCACATCTACTCCATTTTGTGCCCCTTGGCTTATATCTTAGTCTGACCAACCTTATATTGATAGCATAGACATCCTATCTTGCCCAAAATGCTTAAAATGTACTTATCTTACACCTCTACAAGTTATGAGCATATGTCTGCTCTCTTTTTCCCTAGATACTCATGTTTGGGATAGATAATAATGTCAATAGTATTGTCCTGACCTAACACAAATGTCCAGTTACTAAAGTCATCAAATTTTTAAAAGAAACATATTAAAATGGTCAGCCTAAGGGTTTTCATGTGAGTTATCTTCTGATAGGATTGGTATAAATAAAATATCAACCCTCATTCATTCCTCACCTAGGGAACACCTAACAATCAGACCAAAAGAACACTCAAGAAGCACTCAAGTTACCAAAAGCTTTTCTATTCTACACTATTTTGATATTAGTTAAAATAACAACCCAACTACAGGTCTAAAGTACTAAAGGAGCAATTATAAGGTCATATTTTCAAAATTACAAGCTAAGTCACTATTGTACTTGATTAAAACACATTGCATGATTCACACACAAAGTAACATGTAGGGAATAACTACATGAGTTTGAGGCTATCTTATAGAATATTACTATGTAGGAAATACCATTTGGTTGTGGGGTCATTTTGGGTCAGCTTGACACCATGTGCCCACTAACCCATTTTCCCCTAAAGTCACATTGGAGATGGAAAGGTAGGGTTTTACCATTTCACTAGGAATGATAGTCCATGACCCATATTTGAATGGACCAGAGCAAAGATGAAGCCAAACCTAGAAGCATCTAGGTGGTCACATCTCATTTGAGAAAACATTCCATATAGGACACTAGTTTAGAACTTAGACACTAGCATCGATGCAACCGTCCTAGGTTGATGCAATTGCCTAGAGAGCTAGAGACACTAGATCTAGAATTTGATGACTTATCCATAACTATCTTCTTTGTGATTTCTACCTATACCAGATCCAAACTTGCATTAGCATCAAAACTAGCTAAGTACTCTCTTTTATGTCATTTCTATATCTAACATAACTACACTTTCCATTAATAGCTTATCTCTATTTTATATATTCAATATATGGTATATTTGAGTTTAGCACGTTAATTAGCCTGATGTAGATTTGATTATCACTATTATTCCCTAATATTTATATATCCTTAACCCTATCTACCTAAGTTGAATTCCACAATCCAAATTAGGGTTAAACAATTCCTGATATAATTTACTAGGCCCTTTTAGGATAGACTCTCATAGTTTCCATTCTCCTTCCTACTATTGAATATTTATGTTTCATAGTTGTGCATCTTTTAAATTTTCAATGAAATATAGTTTAGGCTTGTGAATATCTCTCTTAGGCTTAAAGAATCCAGTCATATTTATATATTCTTTGCTTTCATTGGATTATGTTTTCTCTATGTTGTCTTAAATTATATTATAATATTTTAACAAAAAATATTCCCTTTCTTTTTGATCTCTGTAATTCTTGATAGCCTTATCCAATTCCATAGTTATTCTTTTTGTGAACTTTGCTTCTACACAATAATTATGTCCTCCTCTCTTATGTGATATAAAAATACTTTTAGATGTTGTAGAGACTTATGTACCATTGTATTCTTGTCCTCAAACATAAATGTTTGTATAAATTCCTATTGTATATGTTCCCAACTCTTGGTTTGGTGTCAACGCTCTTGATGTATATACAAAGCACTCAGTAGAGGTGATAATGTATGTTGGAATACGTGTACCCAATATTTCAATTCTACCCCCTGTTGCTAAGTTGTGGAGCTAAAAGCTTCATAGGTGTGAAAATGTGGAGGTTGCTGGGTTACATAGTAACCGACATCGGTCAGGCCAACCGACATCGGTTATCTTCAGCTACATAGTAACCAACATCAGTCAGACAGGGACCGACATCGATCACCTGTGTGTTTCCAAAACTGTTGTTCTAATTTTAGACGAACAATTAGTTTGCATGTAAAGAATAATTTTAGTCTTGAGTCTGCGTTTCTAATTATTGTTTGGTTTGGGATCTATTTAAGAGACCCATGGGTCTGTATTGTAATTAAGGACTAAAGGATTAGATCCTCAAGTGTAAGATCTAGAAGGTCTATAAGAGTGCAAGACCAGGAAGATCTACAGGTAAGTAAGTAGGCAAAAACAATTGGGTTGATTGTCACTGAAAGTGTAGGCAACAACAACCATTGGGTTGATTGTCACATGTAAGCAAGGTCAGTTGATCTGCAAGGTGTGCAAGATCAAAGAGATCTGCTGGAAGAGGGAACAACTCGGTTATTGAGTTGGTTGTAATTGATTGAGAGAGAGAGAACTCTTGAGGGAGAATTAATTTACACCCAAGAGGTGTGGGAAGAGTGAGATTTCTTCATTGTATTTCCTACTGGAAGAGTGTTAATACAGATTGTATTGTTTCTCATATCTCTTATTCTTTGTTTTTCTAATTTTTAGTTACTTATTACTTCTGGTTTAATTCCGTGTTTAGTTGCTTATACAAAGGTAATCAATTGTACTCTAAGGAGGATCCTGATAGTTGGTATCAGAGCTAGGATCACTAACAAGTGGTAGAGTGGGTTAGTGTTTGTTGACTACAGGTCACTCACAGGGGTTTCTGTTTGAGTGGGAGTAAAGCAATGGCAGAAGAAAGTACACTAAGAATGGAGTAATTCAATGGCAATAATTATCAATTATGGAGGATGCAAATAGAAGATTATCTGTATTAGAAAGATCTGTACTTATCGTTGGGTGGTGTTTCAAGTAAGCCCACATATATGCAAGATGAAGAATGGAATGTTCTTGATAGAAAGGCTCTGGGATCTATAAGGTTGAGCCTGGCATCGTCTATGATCTCCAACTTATCACAGGCAAAGACAACGATAGAGTTAATGGAATCTTTGGCAAATTTATATGAAAAACCCTCAGCTTCGAATAAGGTATTTCTTATGAAGCAATTATTTAATTTCCAAATGCAGGAAGGTGGATCGGTATATAGTCATCTTAGTGATTTCCATGGATTAGTAAATCAGTTAGTTTCAGTCAAAATAGTTTTTGATGATGAAATTAAGGCTCTCTTAATCTTATGCTCTTTACCTAAAAGTTGGAATAGTTTGGTAATGGCAGTTAGTAATACTGCGTCTACTTCAAATATCTTGAAAGTTGATGATGTTGTTAGTGTAATTTTGAATGAATAAATTCACAGGAAAAGCACAGGGGAAACATCAGGTAATGCTTTAAGTGTTGAAAGCAGGGGAAAGCAAAGAGAGAAGATTGAGCAAGGGAAATCAAGGTCAAAGATGGGCAGTAGATCCAAATCCAGAAATGGAGGTATAACCTGCTGGAATTGTGGAAAGAAAGGGCATGTAAAGAAAGATTGTTGGTTGGTAGAAGATCAGCATGAAGGAAATAAAGAAGCAAATGATGCAGGTATTGTTGCACAAGATGCTCTTATATGTTCCTTGGATAAAGTAGAATCTTGGGTTTTAAATTTTGGTGCCTCTTTCCATGCAACCCCAAATAGAGAATTTTTCCATGATTATGTCCATGGAGACTTTGGAAAAGTTTATTTAGGGGATGGTAAGCCTTGTCAAATTGTTGGCAAAGGAGAAGTGCAGCTGAAATTGCAGACTGGCAACATATGGGTGTTGAAGGATGTCATGCATGTTCCCATCCTGAAGAGGAGTCTAATTTCTGTAGGAAAGTTGGGTGATGAGGGTTGCACAGTAACTCTCACAGCGAAATCTTGGAAAGTTTCCAAGGGTGCACTTGTATTAGTAAGAGGTAAGAGAGTAGGTACACTTTATCTATCTACTTGTATTACTGATAATTCACCTTCTGTTTTATCTACTTCAGATGTAGATGTAAAGATGTGGCTCTGTAGGCTTGGTCACATGAGTGAGAAGGGAATGGATGTTCTTAAGTCAAAATGTAAGCTTTCAAATTTGAAAAGCATAGATTGAGATTTCTATGAGCATTGTATTTTTAGGAAACAGAAGAAAGTGAGGTTTCTCAAAACTGGGTCAACAAAGAAGAAGCACAAGTTGGAGCTTGTTTACGCAGACGTGTGGGAACCAGCTCAGGTAGCTTCTATTGGAGGATCACAGTGTTATGCTACAAGAAAGGTATGGGTTTATTGCATAAAGAGTAAATCTGATGTTTTTGACACATTTAAGAACTAAAAAGCCTTGGTTTTTAAGGAGAAGGTGATGGACAGTGATCAGCTTAAGAGGCTGAATAATTCTGAGCAGGGCAATGTTGATTTGGACAAGGTTATGATCCAAAATGAGCTCACAGGTAAAAATCATCACTCACAGGAAAACACAGATACTGACGTCGGTCAGGTGAGAATTGACGTCGATTAGGTAGGAACCGACGTCGGTTCGGTGGAGACCAAAGTCGGTGATGTCGGGCAGGTGGAAAATGACATCGGTCAGGTGAGAACCGACGTCGGTCAGGTGAGAACCGACGTCGGTTAGGTCGGTCAGGAGGAACTGACATCAATCGGGTGCAGATCGAGAGATGACCGGGATCGGTCACTGTTAGAACAAAATTTGGGCAGACAACAAGCTATCAATGAGTCTCAAATGCCAATGAGGAGGTTCGAAAGGGTAAATAAGCCTCAAATTCATTATTCCCCTTTTTTATACTACTTATTGCTCACTGATGGTGGAAAACTAGGAATTTTTGAAGAGGCAATGCAGGTAGAATCCAGGAAACAGTGGGAGCATGGCATGAATGAGGAAATTGACTCCTTGGAAGAGAACCAAACATGGGATTTGGTAGAGTTGCCAGCCGGAAAGAAAGCACTAAAAAATGAATGGATATACAGGTTAAAGAAAGGAGAGAATGGAAAGGTGAGACATAAGGCCAGGTTATATGGTCTTGAACAAGCTCCAAGACAATGGTAGTTGAGGTTTGACAGGTTTATGACAGAGCATGGCTTTAGTCAATGTCAATGTGACCATTGTGTTTATTTTACCAGGTTGGATAATAGTAGCTACATTATCCTGTTACTGTATGTAGTGTATATGCTTGTTGCAGAGTCACACATGCAAGGAATTACTGAGCTAAAGGTAAAATTAGCTCAGACATTTGCCATGAAGGATTTAGGAGCAGAAATCCTTGGCATGAGTATTTCTAGAGATAGGGAAAATCACAGGTTGATTTTGTCTCAAGAGGATTATGTGAATAAGGTAGTGGAGAGGTTTAATATGCAGGATGCAAAATCAGTAAGCACACCTATGGTTGGACAGTTCAAGTTGAGCTTAGAATAGTGTCCTAAATCATATGATGAGGTTGAGTATATGGTATGTACTAGACCTGATATTACCCAAGCAGTGGGAGTTGTCAGCAAGTTTATGGCCAATCCAAGAAAGAAGCACTAGAAAGCAGTTCAGTGGATTCTCAGATATCTGAGAGGGACCAGCAACAGGTATTTATGCTATGCAGGGTCAAACACTTCTCTACATGGATATGTAGATTCGGATATGGCAGGTGACTTGGATGGCAGGGAAAGCACCACAGGATATGTGTTCACTGTTGGTGGAACGGTGGTTAGCTGGATTTCAGAGCTGCAGAAGGTTGTTGCAGTCACGGTGGCTAGCAAGGATAAGAACCCTGCTGATATGTTAACAAAGCCGGGAACAAAGGAGAAGTTGTATCTTCATTCAAATTTTGTTGGTCTTCAAGATTGAACTTGAAGATGGAGATACAAGCCAGAAACAAATTAGAGGATGTTGCTGTATAGGTACAGGTACAGGTGCAACTGTTTATCTCCAAGTGGGAGATTGTTAAGTTGTGGAGCTAAAAGCTTCATAGGTGTGCAAATGTGGAGGTTGCTGGGTTACACAGTAACTGACATCGGTCAGGCAAACTGACATCGGTTATCTTCAGCTACACAGTAACCGACATCGGTTATGGTCAGCCGGCATCGATCAGACAGGAACTGACATCGGTCACCTGTGTGTTTCCAAAACTGTTGTTCTAATTTTAGACGAATAATTAGTTTGCATGTAAAGACTAATTTTAGTCTTGAGTCTGCGTTTCTAATTATTGTTTGGTTTGGGATCTATTTAAGAGACCCATGGGGCTGTATTGTAACTAAGGACTAAAGGATTAGATCCTCAAGTGTAAGATCTAGAAGGTCTGTAAGAGTGCAAGACCAGGAAGATCTACAGGTAAGTAAGTAGGCAACAACAATTGGGTTGATTGTCACTGAAAGTGTAGGCAACAACAACCATTGGGTTGATTGTCACATGTAAGCAAGGTTAGTTGATCTGCAGGGTGTGCAAGATCAAGGAGATCTGCTGGAAGAGGGAACAACTCGGTTATTGAGTTGGTTGTAATCGATTGAGAGAGAGAACTCTTGAGGGAGAATTACTGTACACCCAAGAGGTGTGGGAAGAGTGAGATTTATTCATTGTATTTCCTTCTGGAAGAGTGTTAATACAGATTGTATTTTTTCTCATATCTCCTATTCTTTACTATTTCTGATTTCTAGTTACTTATTACTTCTGGTTTAATTCTGTGTTTAGTTGCTTATACAAAGGTAATCAATTGTACTCGAAGGAGGATGCTGACACCTGTGATGATCATATATCTACACATATATGAATGTGACACTGAGGGAACTAACCCTCTAGAGTAAATGGCCATTTATCTAAGGCCAAAGTTATAACCTGGGATCTAGATCTCATCATTTCATTAGCTTCTTCCCAATGCAATCCGATCTATGAAGTTCCCACCAAGTGCACTGACTCTCTAATCTATGTTTGGGACATGTTTTTCCATCCTAAAGATAAACTCCACTAAGTATTCATTTGAAAGGTATTGAAGCAACTATATTTTAGTAGCATGGACCATTTTCATGGGCCTTACTTCATGGTCTCCTTGTGCCTAGTTCAACATATGAGTATTTGAGTCACCACTCACAAAAGACACATTCTCTTGGGATGAAGTCCCATCAATTATGGGCTCTATATAGTCCATGTCTATAGGTATTACTTGATACAAAAGATCCACTTCTGACCTAATTCAAGACCACACTAATAGTGGCTTGCATTCCTACATGTGGAATTGTGGAACTTGCTCTATTGTCTTCATAGGTTGCTATGAAAACTATTCTGGTTGATGCAACTGAGAAAATTGTTGTTCTTATTGTGCGAAAGAATTGAATTATTTTTTTCATAGAGATTTAGGTTTAGGCTTTAAGCTAACCTTAAATTGATTATCTCTTGTGTATGCATAAGACAATATGGGCTCTTTGGAGATGATGTACGGTTTACTCTCAGCCTTGAACAATAGTATGATAATGATGTTATCACCTTGATGTGCCTCAAACTGGTTATCCACTATGTTGGTGGTCATTTTACCATCATACACCCATTTATTCATAATTAACACAAGGTAGTGCGTTTCATCAGTTTTCATGTCAATGAATTCGAAGTCTCATTGAAAACTAAGATCAATGAATTTTATCTACACATCCTCTAATCTCCCAATAGGCTCTACACGTCCATAATCTGTGAGACTTAATGTCATAAGGCTATAACTAAGATTTGGCATCCAAAGTAGACATAGGAATAATATTCACATTGATTCTAAAATCAAACACAACTTTGGATACTTTTTAACCTACGAGTTCTATGTCCATTATAGATTCAACATTCCAAGTATTTTTGGTTTTGATGTATCAGATGAAAATTTTAGTTTTGTGTTGCCCCCTTTCACATAGTCTAGTAAATTATGTAATAAATTGGTTATATTCTACCAAATATCTTCATTACGCATGGTACTTACCAATTTGAGGAGATATGTAAAGGCCATAACTACTCCATTTTCCCTAATATGCAAATAAACTATCTATACATCTTTGCATCCACTATTGCATAATCTCTTTCTAAAGCATTTTGACTTTATATTGATTACAATAATTGTGCTACTTCACTCATCAAAACTTTTTCCCTTGTAGCATCTAAGTACTTATCTTGCCTAACCTTTCTTATTAAATTATCATGAGGAATGTATAAGGGTGGTAATCCTTGCTCCATATACTAATTTATCGTAATGGCTTGCATGAAATTTGGATATTTAGGATGCAAATTCACCATATTGACATTTATCACCACCTTTTCCTTCCATTACTTTTCTGATACAAGGAAATCTTCAGTATTATTTTGTCCATTCACTATAAAATATATGTAGTGTGTTTGCCTCTATAGATTATAAAATCAATTCCATGCGATGTGATTAATCTCACCACACATGTAGCAGAGCATTGTCTATCTAGGTTACCTTTCCCCTTGTTCATGATTTTGATATCCACCTTGGTACCCACCTCTAAAACCTCTTTGCGTTTATGGAGATCCCCAACCTTGTTTTTTACCATCATATCTCCCATACTATATTGGAAGTGAAGGAAGAGCCCATCCTTGTTGTTGTTACAAAAAGTAAGGTGTCCACCCCACTTGATACTTTGGATAGTATGATGTCCATCGTATTTTACCCTAAGGTGATTGGGGCATCCATTTGGTACTATGGATATTGAGGTATCAACCCAATAGTAGATTGTGTTGTTGGTGGACCCCAACCACCATGCATTTTCATCTCAACATTTGGACTTGGAAATCCATGTTTTACAGAAGGAGACTATTGTGCTGCGACTGTAAATTTTTTAGAGTGATAGCTTCCTTCAATTCCTGGAGACTTTGACAATTCTTCTCATCATGGCTATGTGAATTGAAAAAAATTTAGAATAAACTTTAAGGTTTTTTTAATATAATGTTGCAATAGATGTCATTTTGTATTGGGATGCATGGCTATATGACAAACTTCATAGAATTCTACCTTGATTGTAGGACATTTATTCCTATAATATCCCTCTTTTTTGCATTCAATACACCACATAGCTAGTTTGGGTAAGTTGATTTCATGCATTTATTCCATATTATGCATGTCAGTGCTTATTTGGCATCTATTTTTATAGTAGGAGGACAATATCCATAATATTTTATATACTCAACCTGAATCACAGCTGATCAAACATCAACTTACTATAGAATTGCATTTTTGTAATGGAAAACCTAATCCCAAGTCACATGCCTTCGACAAAACATGCAACCTTGTCTGAGTCTATAAATTAAGAATTTGATTTATTCATCACGTTAGAGAACCTATGATCATCATCTCAAACTAATTATCCTAATTTATATCAAGTCTCCTTAAAGTCTTGAATAGTTTGAGTTGCACATTTTTACATTTTGAACTCCCCAATCAATTTATATTTGACTTGTTAAAAATTTATTTGTTTCAGATTAATTTTGAACAAAAAATATAGATCTTTGCCTATCAAAAATCCTATGTACATACACCTTTTCACATCATCAGTGGTTATGCCGTTAGCCTACCATTTCATTTTTTAGGTTAATAGATATTGCTCTGGTTTGGAAGACCCATCATATGGTCCTAGAATGACAAAAATTCCCACGTTAAGATCCATATTTCCTATGATTGCATTTGATCCTATTGGTTACTTTGAAATTATTTTAACTAGCATCTTCAAATCTATTGTGACTATCTTTGGAGTACTAGTACCCTTGTTTGCCAATAACTTCTTAGTGGTTGTATTAATATTTCTAAATTTCTTTATGAAATAATCAAACCACTTATCTGCTTTCTTATCTTATACACTATTTATTTCAACTAATAAATTAGGCATAGGGGATGCATCCCCTTACAGTGAACAAACTTGAACTAGGCTAACTTCCTCTCTCGATCCTAAACTTGACTTAACCCTACAACTCAACATAAATTCTTCAATAAATTGTGTTTCATTATTGAACAATCTCTTACATAGTAACCAATTTTACTATCTAACTGATCTAATAGCGTCTCTATGGCTTCTCCTTGATCACTTCGATCTATTTCCTCCTTCAAGCTGATTTCTAAATCCTGAACCGTTTTTTTGTCTCTACAAACTCTTAGATGCCATCAATCCTTTGTTATCTTCAAATTTTCTTGGAGGTCTAGTTCCTCACATAGTCTTTGTAATCTCTAGTCTAATCCTATTCACAATTAATTTTGGCCCCTTTTCTTTGGTACCACTCTATTTATTCCATCATTTTTATTGTCATAGCTCTTACTAAAGTTCCAGAATTACCTTCTTGGTTTGGTTTTCTATGTCATCCATGTTTTGAGTCTAGGTTCAGGTTCCTTACTTCTACCCCATTAATTATTTTTTGGTCCAAATCCCCTAGTACCCATAGGGTATTACTCCATGTTGGTTAGGATTGGCACCATGGCCTTCTCTATAACCAACATTTTCAACAATATTGGAAGTCATTGCAAGAATTTACCTTGGATTCCTCAAACAAATAAGTCATGCATAATCTCAAACGTAGTAAACCCTTGGATAAAAAATTTAGTGATATATCCATTTATTTTAGTCTTTAGCCAATGATCAATCACATGGGACCAATTGGAATCCAAGTTGTGTAGTTTTTCAAGCCTTTCTTCATCCCAGACAAAGAACTCTAATTGTCTAGGTCTGAAATAGTAATACTCGATTCATGATAACCAAGAGGATAGTAGTTCACATAACTTGCACTAGAATATTTCATAAATTTTACCATGAATATATTCTGCTATGATTTATTTAACATAGCCTCCTATTATTTGAGCTTCTTCTTTTATGAATTTTTGTATTCTTTCATCTAATTAGCTTTCAATACCTCTTTGACCGAGTAACAATCTTAAAACATGTTTAAAGTCCACGCTCACTACACCATTGTTAGTAGAGGTTCCTAAATTTTGACATTAGATCATGCTGAGGATTAAATTCTATGATGGTTGCCATAGGGTCGATATATTCAAATAGACTTAGGGCAATTGGAATCATTTTTTATTAGTGTACAATTAGTTAAACATAATTATTAGCTAGGATAATACATCTTTGTTAAGTTAAACATGCATATTCAAACAAAACGAGGCAAAACTTATGTGCACAGAACAATACAAAAAACTTTCAATGGAACAATAACTTAATCTCTATCATTATCATTTTCATTACACAAAGCAGAACCATTTCTCCTATACAAGGCAAGTAATTATAGTATTGCGATGAGGCTCTATCTCTTCACATCCCTGACCTTTCCATTCTATCTTCGAAGGAAACTCTTCATCTTCTACAAACTTTTTACATTCAAACAAAAGTAGTATTTTATATAAAATGATTCATGTCAAAAGCTTGTCACTTATACATCACTCTTACGATTTTACACTTTCATAGTTTACTACCAATAAAACACAACAAAAGGAGCAAAACTAGCTTCATTTACAATGTCCATTTCCTTTCTTAAAAAAGATCTAGGGTTAACCAATGGAATTTAAACAAAATCAATAAGATTAAAATTTATCCTAGCAATCCATCTAGTTGTTGTCTTATATCTAATTACTTTGGATGACATAAGAAGAAAGCATACATGTTTGAAGACTCAAGGTTTTAAACAATATGTAATGAAATCTATCTAAGGTTTGGAATGTAACACACAAGGCCTGGGCTAGCATGATTGATAGAATACAATAGATTAAGTCTTAAAAAAAAATTATCTATCACAATTAGAGAAATATCTAACCCGAGAAGGCTACAAAACATGTGAGGCAATGTGGGTTCACTAAAATTTACATCAAAAAATAATACATCTATCGATTCACTATTGCAATTAAATACAATCAAATGTAAACAATAAAACCAAATCTATTTTCTAATTTAATTCCCAATTCTAATATATCACTTGAGAGATGGGTTTAGAAGAATATATGATTTTGTATGAATATAAAAATAGTCATCAAGATAAAACAATGCAGAATAGGTCTAGACAACAAGGCAAAACAAGCCTTAAAAAATTAGACTAGAAAAAAAATCTCCTAGAATGAACTTTCTTGGAAGAGTAGGGTCATTCTCAAAACCATAGGTTTGTTCTAGGAAAATAACAGATAGGTAATAATTGCTTTGAAAAATTAGTTTTCCAGATTTGGAGCTTTGAAAATCTTGCTTGCATTTTTCAAATTCTTTGTAGATCCTTAGAAAATTGATCTCCTTTAAAACCATAATAGAGCAGCTGCATCTATAAATGGATAAGGAAGGCATGTGTTTAGGATTATAAAAGTTTTTAAACACTAACTACTCATTAGACTCCCCAACAATTCACAAATATCATAACATCAAGTCAAGTATAATGTAGATCGGTTAAGTAGTTTTGTGTGTTGTAGTATCTATTTTATATGAATTTTAACACTATAATGAATGATTGATGCAATAACAAATGTTTTATATTTATATATACTCTCGAGTCTATACTTTAAATGCTTGATTTGATTGTTTATATTCATTCACTATATGTCTCTATCATGTCTTAAATATATTAATGTATGTTTCTATTTATAAACTTATCAAATTCAAAGTAGACCCTATTCAAATACAAGATGAGACATAAAGAAAAAGAAATCAAATAAGAGAGAACCCACCATCCACATAAAACCTAAAATGAGAGGTGAAAAAAGCTTAGACTATACATTGTAAAGCTTTAATGTAGAAAAAACATCATAAATCTAAAAAACAAAAGGTAAAAAGAAAAAAGAAGAAAGAAGAAAAAAGATTAAAAAAAACACTAAAAATATAATTAAAAAAATATACCAATAAAATCTTAATCTAAACTACTAATTAAAACACACACACATACTTACAATAATATTTAAAGTTTTATAATATAAATATAAATATTGAAAAAATTATAACTTAATAGCGAGCATAACGATTTGGTAAAAGTTGATCAAATAATCAAATTTAAAAACACTGATTTAAATGTACTAAATACCAATATTTATATACTTTAAATATAAATATTATTATAAATGATATTGTCGTTCTTAACAAACCAATTTAAAAAAAAAAATTGAGATAATTCCATTGCATAAAATATATTTCACTCTTATAAATAAATTATCATTTACAAAAGCACAAAAAAAAATATAACAAATTTTGTAAAACGCTGCATTGACTTTTTTTTTAATTTTTACCCTAATCAAGCTTTCAATCACCTCAAATACAAGCATTATTCATTGTTCTATCTAATCATAAAATTATAACCATTGTTCCATCTAATCATAATTTGTCTTGTTGACTTTATTATCAAAATTTAAAATCTAAAAATAACAAATAAAATACAACAAATTTTGTAAAATGTTACATTGACTACTCATTAATTTTAATTTTAGATCAAGCTTTCATCTTGTCAAACACAGAGCATTGAACATTATTCATTTAAAAGCCACATTAAACAAAATTATAACCATTGTTCCATTTAATCATAAATTTTCTAATTGACCTTATTATCAGTATTTAAAATCTGAAAGTAACAAATACAATAATTTTTTAAAAATCTGTTTTGAAAATAATTTATTGCTCTAAACAAATTGTAGAGCTTTGCTTCAATAGAAAAGATCGAAGACCTGCACTCTCATTCTAGTTCTTGAATGGATGCATGCACTATACAATTATGTAAAAAACATGAGTTTTCAAGAATCTAACAAATGCAATATCTAAAGTCCATCCTAAAATGCAATATCTAAAGTCCATCTTAAGATTGATGAAGATTGGAAGCGATGGTGCAGATGCATTTCCAACTTAATGAATATGAATCGATGATTGACGAACCTATTATTGGCAACAAAGATGACAATTATGCAGTCATCATCATTCTGACAAATTCCTCATAGTTAACCTGCCCATCTCCATCAACATCTGCTTCCTTTATCATTTGCTCAACTTCTTCATCGGTCAATTTCTCTCCCAAGTTGATCATTACATGCCTCAACTAAACCAAAAGAAAATTGTCAACGTTAAGACTTCCATTAAAAGCTGAAACCCATAAAAGAAATTTTAGATTCAGACCCTTAATCGTCCATCAATATCTACAGATAAGAACTATGAATTATAAATATATATATATTTTTTAATTAATTTATTTTATTAAAAAAATATTTGATTAATAATTTAATTATTTAACACTTTTTACTAGTTATTTATGTTAATTCGTAGACATTCAAACTAAATATATTGTTTATTCTTCATCAACATATTTGGTCAATAGTTTGAATATGAACACTTTTTACTGTTTATATATGTTAATCCATAGACAATCAAATTAAATATATTGTTTATTCTTCATCTTATCAGTATATTTGGTCAATAGTTTGAATACTTAACACTTTTTATTGTTTATTTATATTAATATTTAAATAATTAAATTAAATATGTTGTTTATTCTTCATCTTATCAATAATTTAGTTTAAACAGAAAAAAGTATAAAAATTTATTCGAAGAATTATTATATTTATAAACTCTCACCAAAATTTTGATGTGTTATCTATTTAATTAATGAATGAAGATTTTAGAATTCTAGAAACAATTCTTAGATATATCTCATTTGGAATGTAAGGCTAAGCAAAGAAAATATACTGACGTGCAGTGACAAGGTATGTATTTGAAAGCATTTGAATGGTAATTTGTTTAAGATTATGAAATCACTCAGAAAGAAAACATATTGACAATAGTTAGAAAACCATTTTCATTGTGACATCATCTTATTAATATAAGATCATAATATATTGAATTTATGTATTATCACAAATATTAAATTTAATGTTGAATTTAATTGGCTTAATATCCTTGTATGAGTTGAGTTTTGAATCACAATAAGAAAGTGCATGTCCTTCGGTGTGTTTAATAGTTAACATAAAAAGAAAAAATAAAAAAAAGTTTGCCAATCCATAAAGCCTTCATTCTTCAATCAAAAATTAAAGGTGTATACTTACATATAGTAAAACATAGTGTTTAATAGTTAACATAAAAAGAAAAAATAAAAAAAAGTTTGCCAATCCATAAAGCCTTCATTCTTCAATCAAAAATTAAAGGTGTATACTTACATATAGTAAAACATAGTTCATAATAAACAGAATGCACATGAATGCCTACTTATAGTTAAATATAAGATCAAAATTTATTACCAAAAAATCCAGATCAACACCATGGTTCTCAAAGAGAAATAGATAGAGGATAGATGGTAAGTCATGTATCTAACCTCAGAAGCTGAAATAAAGCCATTTTGGTCCTTATCAAACACTTTGAATGCCTCCCTCAGTTCTTCATCTGTATCTGTTTCCTGAAAACCCAAAAAGAAAAAATATTTACAACCAACAAAAAAAATTCCAATCCATTTTCTTAACATTGACCCCTCCAAATCATAAAAACTCATATACCCACAAACGTACCTTCATTTTTTTTGCCATGAGATTCAAAAACTCACTAAATTCTATGGTTCCATTGCCATCTGCATCTACTTCCCTGATCATGTCTTTCAACTCTGCTTCGGTGGGATTTTGTCCCAGAGACCGAATTACTGTTGCAAGCTCCTTGGTTGTAATACAACCTATAAAAACCCAAGACTCAATAAAGCAAACACACCCAAAAACACGAGAGAAAAAATAAATTCAATATTCATGAACCATATCACAGACACTGATATTTACCATCACCATCTCTGTCAAACAGACTGAAAGCTTCTCTGAACTCAGCAATCTGCTCCTCTGTCAAGCTTTCTATTGCCATCCCCATCTCAATTCAATAAATCTTATGAAATATGCTATGATTGTGCCACAGAGAGCTATGGACTCGTAAGAATCACAGGCAAGATTTATAGATCAAGCAATGCAAAAGCGACAAATCCCAAGGCCACCCAATAAATAATACCACTGACCGCTAAAGAAAGATCCACAAACGAAGACAATACAACTGTAAGCCTTTCTTGCAACAAATCCCAAAGCCACCCAATAAATAATAATCCTGCGCCACAAAGATCCACAAACAAAGAGAATACAACTGTAAACCTTTCTTGCAGGCCTATACAGTCTGGATTGGTTGTTTTTTTTTTATATATAAACAGGGTGGTCTATGTGGAGATTCTATTGGTTCGGTAATAGGAGGACTTCTGCGTTAATAACGGTGTTGAACACGTCTTCAGGAGAAGCCCTAGCATCTCATTTCACGCGCTTTCTATGGAAACGGGCCTGTGTTTTCTAGAATAATAGAGTTTTGTATGGATTCGATCTTTGAACTTTATAAATGTGAAATTGGTTGTGGATGGAGACTGGAGTTGCTTTCATGACTCCGTGTTGCATGTAAAGAGAAAAACAAAACTGATTGGAATTCACGCCAGATTAGTTTAATTGGTATCTTCCCAGAAGTCTTTCAATTGGCATCTTCCCGGAAGTCCATCTGTAGGGCTGGTTTCATTGTTGAAATGATAGCGCGGTGGAGTCGATTCTTGGTCCAACCGCCCCCTTCGTCATATTTGATCAGAATTGAAACTTTCTCAGTCAGAGTCTCTTAATGTGTTTATTGACAGTCTTTGAGTTGCCTTGACAACGACCTTAGTTCATGTGGTATTCATAAAATTTAATTTTACAATAGTTAACACATTTGTGTGCATACAACAATTTTAGGAAAAAATTATAAATACAAATTATCATTATTTTTCATTTTAAATTTATTTTAGTGTTCTTTAAAATTGATTTAAATTAAGATGATTACTTTTTAGAGTCGTTTCCACATTAAGTTATGGTGAGTTATTCGTGAAAAGTATCCACAATGTAATGGGCTACCGATTCGGTATTCAATGAGATGGGAGTCGGCATATGGCTTGAACCCTGTGTTCAGTACGACGAGACAAGTCCATAGTCACCGCTGGTTTGAGCATTCTGGTTACAAAAATACCTGGGATGCTGGTTTCATTTCAAAAACCCTGTTACCCAACATTTTTGCCAATGAAATGTAGAAGGGTTGGTAAAATGGGTTGGTTGTGCCCAGCTCCACCTAAGTTCAAATATCACATAGTGTTTATAGGCCGGATGTGGCTGTTTAAGTTTACTTAATGGTTTCAAGTGATCAAGTGGTAGCCATTTATATTGATTTAATAGTTCTCGGAGATTGGGCCCTCGATTCGATTTGTAGCTCCGGTCAAAAACAAAAATTTATGTAGCATTTAAGATCATAACAATTTTATTCTTAACGTGTAGATCAAAGATTTTATGTTATTATATTATTTGTAGTCATATTATCAAATACGCAAATTCTTATATGGAATTGAGTTATAATATAGGATAATTATTGTAAAGATGAATGAAAGTATTTTATAGGCTATTATAAGCTATGTTTTTTTTTTGAATGGAATTATAATGTTAATAATAATCTAAAACTTATTTTGAATGGTAGGAAATTAGGATTGTGCACCTCCAAACACATGTTGCACATCATTCCATATAAAATTTAATTTTACAATAGTTAATATATTTGTGTGCTTATAACAATTAAATTTTATAAATACTGGATGAATGTATCCTGCTTGTTTAATTTTGTATTGAAAAATATCTTTTATTTAAATACTTTTCAATGTAACATTTATGTAGCATTTAAGACCATAACAATTGACTCTTAATTTATAGATCTAAAGTATTTTGTAAATTATATTCATTTTAATTTTTTTTTTTAAATTTATTAGTTTGGTTAAGTTAAAATTAAAAAAATATTAAATATTGAAAGAGTTTCAATATTATTTTATATTTTTTAATATTTAAATAATTTAATTATAATAATTTAAATTTTTTTAGAATGGTAAGAAATTAAGATTGTGCACCTAAAAAAAAGGCATTTAATTTAAATTCCTTTCAACATTACATTTATGTAGCATTTAAGATCACAACAATTCTACTTTTAACTTGTAAATCAAAGATTTCTTACTAGTATATATATTATTTGTAATCATATTATCAAATATACAAATATTTATATGAAATTGAACTACAATATAATGTAATTATTGTAAAGACGAAAAAAGTATTTTGTAGATTATATTTATTTTGTTTAAATGAAACTATAATCTCAATAATAATCTAAAACTTATTTTAAATAGTGAGAACTTAAGATTATACACCTTCAAATACAAATTGCACATAATTTCATGTAAAATTTGATTTTACAATAATCAATAAATATATATGTTTATAACAATTAAATTTTACAATAAAATGAAAATTAATAAATATAAATTATCATCATTCTTCATCTCAAATCTATTCTATTTACTTTTGTGTACTTTAAATTCGACTTAAATAGGGATGAATATGTCAATCTTTTTCCGTTTTATTTTTGATAAAAACAATATATTTAATTTAAATACTTTTCAATGTTACATTCATGTTATATTTAAGATCATTGCAATTTTACTTGTAAATTAAATATTTTGTGTTAGTATATATGTATTATTTGTAATCATATTATCAAAAATATAAATATTTATATAGAATTCAGTTACAATATAATGCAATTATTGTAAAGAAGAATAAAAGTATTTCATAGATTATGTTTAATTTTTATTTTTTAAGTTTGATTATAATTAAGTTAAATTTAAAAAATTACTAACAATTTCAAGAGTTTTAATAATATTTTATATTTTTTAATATTTAAATAATTTAATTATAATATTTTAAATATTTATTTATTTGAATGAAATTATAATTTTAATAATAATCTAAACTTATTTTGAATAGTGAAAAATTAAAATTGTGCACCTCCAAATACATGTTACATATTATTCCATATAAAATTTGTTTAACAAGTCCTTTCATAGAAGCTTATAATCTAATTTTTTTGGTTTAAGACAGTTAATTTCAGTCAAAAAATTGTATAAGCTGTAAATGTTTACAGTAAAAAAAAATAAACATTCCTAATTTTTTGTAGTATTTTTCATATAATATATATAAATATGATATAAATTTTTCTTAAATTTTTTATATAGAGTTTTTTTTAATTTTTAAATTACATGTTATCAAAAAGAGTTAATTATTAACAATTTTAAATGAGTATGATTATTTTGAAATTCTAGGCTTATTTTTATGTAGAAGTTAATGTAGATGGTCGATTTTGTATATAAATTAATTTTTTTATGATAATTATTTATTCAACATTTTTAAATAAAAATTATTAAGTCATATTTAAAGAAGTATTAAAAAATAAATAAATATTTTTATAATTATTTATAAATATGTAATAATTTTTAAGATTTTTTCATAGTTTACTTAAATTTTCTTATTTCATTCTATACAAGTTGATTTGAAAAAATTGGAAGAGTAATATTTTAATAGAATTTAAATTGAAACACAACTATTTTTTATAAATTTTCATCATAAAAAACGTATGAATATATATTTTTTAATTTTAAATTAAGAATAATCTTTCAAATTTGATAATTAATCATGTGTATTTTTATCATTTTTTTCTACAAATTTTTTAGAATTGTAAAAATAATTTTAAAATATAATAAAGTAACATTAGACACTAAAAAATAAAACATATATTTAAAGGCATTTGAAAGAGAGGATAAGGGCAAGAAAGTCACACTAAATAAAATAAGTTGTTTGAAAAAGAAGTAAATTTTAACAAAGTGTTTTTCCCATAGTGTGCATAGAATAAAGCCCTTAAATATAGGGAGGTGAGAGAAGAGAGAAGAGAGAAGAAGGGGTCATAAAGAAATGAATTTTCTATAAAGTTTTAGAATTACTATTGTGAGGGAGGAAGGAGGGGGAAGGAGGGAGGCCATTAATATAAAGTTGAGATTATTTATAAATAATTTAAAGATAATTATGTATAATTGAGAAACTATTAATAATGTTGTGGGATTTTTTTCATCTTTTAAAATATTATATCATTAGAAAAATTTATAGTACTAATAGTGTCTTATAAACTACATTTTTCTCATACTTTTGTTATATATAATGTATTATTTTAAACACATAAATTTAGATAGAATATTATAGTTATCTTCAACATAAGCATTGTTAACACTCAAAATTTTAAATAGAGAGTATTATAGTAAAATTAGATATTTAACTTATACTAGATATTTCACTTTGTTCTTCAACTTATATAGGCTATGCCACTTTATTTTAAAAACAAATGTAATAAAAGACTTATAAGACATCACAAAATAACATCTACATACCCAAGATGAACGTAACACACTGCTTTAGAATTTTTACACTCTAAACTCTTACTCTATTGACAATACTTGTGATACCAAGAATACCTTATAGATCACCTCTTACTTGTATTTTATATACATGTAGAATTATTATAAACCATCTCTTACAATTTTTATACATGAAAAATTATTAACACACAATAGTGAGGGAAGAAAGGGAAGATGATGATGTTAATATGATTGAATTAAAAGAACCTTGCCAAATATTAGTAGTTATCAAGGTGGTGCCCACCACACACTCAAGAGGATAAGAGGTATTAATAGGAATCAAATATCAATATAAGAATATTAATTCAAATATCTGAAATATATTTATCTATAAAATATCAAAAAATAATAATGTTGAGGTGCCTATCTTGGATTTGTCACATAGTTTCACTCATTGAAAGGTTCCAAACTAGTTAACAACCCTATTACCTTCTCTAAGAATTTATTAGTGACTAGTGGGATATGTACTCAATTTAGTTTCATCAAGATCAAAAAAATATTTTTGATAAAAAAATCAGGACCAAACTCCACCTTTGCCTAAGATAAAAGTCATTTTATTATCAGGGCCATCAATGTTCACAAATATGTAGATAATGAAAATCAGATAGCATATATTTGAATTTGGCATCAATAGATATAATAGTTATCCATAATACATTTCTAGCTCTCAACAATAATGAATGTTAAAATGACTTCTCTATCTAAATGGAATATAACACTTGGATAGTGATAAGTGACATTAAATTTAAATGACTAGGACGTAGAAAGGATAAAGAGGGGGACACTTTGTGCGAGGTTATAAAACTATTATGGGTTGTGAGAAACCCTCAAGATTCCATCTCTGTTCTAAAACAAGCCCTGAAAAGATCAAGGCATGTATAACAAAGTAGGAAGGAAATCAATATGGAACAAAAACCATATTAAGAGAATGTCAAAAACTACAGTAACATCCTCTAAGGGAGAAAAACATGGTTGGGAGCTATCGCGATCCATTAACATAATCTCCTCCTTTCACAAGTTTGAGAATAGAGTTTTTGACCAAGTCCAGGAGTGTGCTGATAAATTTAAGGGCATGCAAGGAAACAACTTCATGAAAAGTGCAAAAACCCTAGGAGCACATGAAGTGGAAGGTCAACTAAAAAAAATATTAACACACACTTTGTGGGAAGTTGGACATTACACGAAACCATGATCAAGGAGGAAATTATGAAAGTGACATCACATAAGTCTAGGAGTGCAACTTAGAAGGAGAGTCGACATGAACATTTTTCATTCAATAGTATATTATTGTTAGGACCCATTCATCCTAACCCTTTTATTTTCAATTATTGTTATTAATAAAAGTGATGGATGCATATGCTTTGTAAGTTATCCCATTAATTAATTATAATAATCCCACATGCATGCAAAGTAGTAGTTATCTAATATAAAAATAATTTAAATAAGTGCTAAGAGTAGTGGAAAGGCATCCAATAATTATATTGTATTGAGCTTTCTCAAAGGATATTACCCCATCGAAGAAGACAACAATATTCTCATGCAATTCTTCTCTTTTTTAAATACAATATAATTATCTTCCATTTCATTTGTAGTATAATTGATGTTTAATTTTATATTAGTTTAATATGTTGCAGGAAGGTTCAGATCATATGGTATTAGAGATATTTTAAAGGCATGTTCTGCAAAAAAATTAACGGTTTAGGGCTCTCTAAGACGGTCCACCACATGCTCTCACTTCGCTCAACTAGGATCTTGGTGATTATAAAGTGGTAATAGAAGTAAAAGCACTAAGTCTTTTACCCCAATTATTCCCAAATTTATTTCTTATAAATATTTTTTTATTTTAGGTTATAAATTGTGTTTCAAAAAATTTAAAACTTATAGAATGTTGTCATTTGGGTTAAGAAGCTATTAATTTTACTTATTATCCATGAAGTGAGGGGGATTATGCCTCAATACTCAAGCCATTAGACAACACTATATATAGACTTGAGATTCCACATACCTTTAGGTATATCTAAACACCACATAGTTGTTATTGAAACTTAGTCGTAGAAAGCCTTTAGTCATCTGTTACTAGTGGTACACTAATAAGTAGTTAGCCTAGGGAATCTACTTGCAACTGAACTCAAATATGAGATAATGGGATATGGATATGGAATACCCTCTATAGTTAGTGATCTAAAACATTATACCAAGACTATTTAAAAATGAGATAAGTTTGAATATGAGCCCATAAACCAAAGACACATTATAGAATCCATACCCATTTTAATCTAACAATGCTAAACTCTAGTGAATTGGAGTTGACAAAAACCACCACCAATTGATTCCTTTTAGAAATGTAATAATAGAGAACATAATCTGTAGACCATAACCAACAGTTCTAAAATTTAGAGGATTAAAATAGTCTATAAAAGTGTCAGAATAAGGGATTACAAAATAGAGGTATAATATTCCAAGAAAGTTATCTTTGATACAATAAATATGAATGAAACTTATCCCAAAGGGTTACTCTACAATATAAAAAAAAGTTTGGAAATTTATTTCTCTCCTGAGATAATAATATTGTTGTGATTATCTCATCAAGCTGATCATTTTTACATATAAATATAATAAGATTTTTTTGTATTCCTAGGACCCATCTTGTTAAGGGTTGTGACAACTTGGTCTAGAACAAAGACCATGCAACATAAAGTTACCGATTTGAGATCCTAAGTCATTTATATACAATAATATGTACTTGGCCTCAATGCACAAAATTCATAACTCTCGAGCAGAGTCAACAATGATAGGCATTCTAAAAATAGTATCTCATTAGGAAGCATGTTGCATTTACCAAAATTAGACTTCCTAAAATTTGATGGTACCAAATCTACCAGTTGGATTTACTATGTAGAACATTACTTTAGCCTCCACAATACATTGGGGGTAATGAAAGTACCATAGCCTCCTTCCACTTGGAAATGAAATCCATCCAATGGTACCAGTGGTATCAAAAATCCCAATAAGAACCAATTTAGTATTATTTTATAAAAAAATATATAGTTCACTCTGGTCCCAACACCTATGATGATTTTATAGAATACATTACCAAACTCAAGAAAATCGTAACAGTTCACAAATGTCAATTTGAATTAAAAAATTTGACAAACAAAATTGGAGGGTTATTTGATGATTATTTCAAAAGTTTATTCATCATTGGCCTCAAAGATATGGTTCATACATATATGAACATGTTGAAACCTAATGACATGATGGAAGCTCTTGGTTGGCCATGTTAGCTTAGGATAAGCTCACTGCCTAACATCATTATTTAAATTTTGTTCCCTTTAAACCATCCACATTAAAACACAACATAATAAACTAAATTCCAAAAACATATCCTATTCAATTCCTTATAGTGGTTGAATGGTAAGATCATCAAGAAAAAGGGTTGTGTTATAACTATGATGAAAAAATCAGATTAGGGAATAAATATGTTGGAAAAAAAAATTATTTCTAGATGTCAAGTCACCTCTAGATCTAGATGAATGAGATAATGCTCAAGAGTCCTAATAAGAACATGAAGTGGATGAGCCTAGCCTCATGGACTGCCAACCTAATTTTTTTGTGTATGCCTTGTTAGGGGAGACCATTCCTCAAACTATGAGAGTAAAAGTGTATTTCAAGAAGTCAACTATTTTTGATACCATTGCTATAGTTTTGAAGTTATGATAATAAATGGGGGAACATTTCCCTATAAAGGAAAATGTTATAATGTTCGTATTTAAGTGGGGGACTGTAACATCAAATCAAACATGTTTTTTTTACTATGGTAGGATGTGATATTGTTATAGGGGATCACTTGGATCTATTTTGTGGGACTTATTACAACTCTCGATGCAATTATTTGATAATGGATAGTAGTACACATTGAAGGGCCTCTTTCTAGGATCCAATAGTATCATAAGATCCCATCGCATGGAGAAGCTTCTTAAGAAAGTATCTCGTTGGTTCATTACTTAATTTTTTTTCATTTAGCTTAGTACAACCCTTGATTCCAACCAACCCAATGTCTTGAATTTGTTTTAGTCAAACATGAAATTATATTTGAGGACCTAAAAGGATATCCACCTCAACAGCCTGAGGACCATCACATTTGGCTATTTTAAGGGAGGGTATTCCTAATGTTTGACTATACTTCTACCCTTTCATCTAGAAAAATAAAATTAAAAATTTGGTATAGAATATACTATAGGAATAAGTAATTTTATTAAACACAAGTCCATACTCTTGTCTTATTTTTTATGGGTCATGACGACTCTGCGTTGATTTCCAAGAACTAGAAAAACTCACTATTAAGGAAAACTTTATTATTTTGGTGATTGATGAACTCTTATATGAGTTTTATGGTTCCCAATTATTCTCCAAACTAGATTTAAGTTTTGTCTATCACCAGATACACATCAAGGATGAATATATTCCAAAAACCATTTTTTACTAATGATGGCCACTATGAATTTTTTGTCATGCCCTTTGGGTACACCAATCCCCATAAACATTTCAGGGATTTAAGAGTAAGAAATTTTGGCCCTTTATTTATAAATTCATATTGTTATTCTTTGATGACATCCTAGTCTACAATTTTTTTTTGCAAGATTGTTTACATCACCTTGACACTACCTTACAAATTTTCTCACATAAAAAATTACGTGTAGAATAGTCTAAGTGATCTTTTAGTTAAAATTAGGTGGAGTACCTAGGGCATATTTTTTTAGTGACGAGTTGAATTCGACCTCAAAAAAATTTAAGCTGTGAAAAATTACAAAATATTAAGACGCTCAAAAGCATTCATCGATTTCTCAATCTCATCAGTTCTTACTAAAATAAAATAAGATTTTGATATATTGAAATAAGATGTGTACTAAACTTGTTTTGAAAAAGTCACATTTCTAAAATAACTTCATCATTGAAAGTGGTGCATGTGGTAATGGACTCAACACCATCCTTATGCAGGAAGGACGACCCACCACATTTACCATCAAGGCCCTCACTGGATGAAATATGGTTTGTTCGACATATGAAAAGGAAATGATGGACATACTACATGTGGTTAGCAATTTTATCCCTTACCTAGTAGGATGACATTTTTGTATCAAAATAGATCGTCATAGTCTCAAATACTTATTGGATCAAGGGTATACTCACTAGATCAACAAAAACAAGTCACTAATCTGATGAGGTATGTTTATGAAATAACCTATAAAAATGGAAAGGAAATTTTGATTGAAAATGCACTATCCCACCAATATGTGGAGTATGCAAACCTATGTGCATTTTTTTTACCCATTCTAGAATGGATGCACAACATCCAAAAAAAGTGGCACCGGGATACTCACACACAACAACTCTTTCAACAATTTTATATTGACCTTGTATCCAAACTTAACTACACTTGGGATAGATAATATTTAAGATATAAAGGCTATATTATTTTATTCCTTGGTCAAAGCTCCAAAATAAGATTCTGATTAAATTGCATGCCTCAGATTTAGCTAGTTATTTTGGTTTTCTAAAAAATTATGAGTAGGTTCGTCAAAATTTATTTTGGTAAGGAATTAATCAATAAATAAATAAATTTGTAAAGTAATGTGATACATGTCATTTTCCAAATAACGTGATACCTATCAGTGTCACAAAGCTGAAATAGTGGAAACACTAGGATTGTTACTACCATTATCCATCACATGAAGAATTTGGAAAAAATGGATCTTATAGAAGGCCTACCAAAATCAGGGGGAAATCAGTCAAATTGGTGGTGGTGGATCTAATAGAACTAATTCAGATCTACATAAAGAAAAAGAGATGAACATAGAGACAATTTTTAAAACACAATAATATTCTGCTCACTGTATATTTCTTCTGCTGTATATAAAAAACATACAGGAGTACATAATATATAGGAAAATCATTCCTCTAATTGGGGAGATACAATCTCCACCAATATCTCACAAACAAACTCTGACTAACCAACCCACTAAATATGAATATATTGTTATTAACAATATATTCGACTAACTAAATAAAGCTAACCACAAGCTATTAATGTAATATTGTTATAATAATAATATTTATGTTATTACATTAATAATGTGAACACTATACGTTAACATTAACTCCCTTGTGAACATTATTAATCCTATCCTACACCCCCTTAATATGAACATGGGGAAAATAAATCTCCCATATCTACACCTATACTCATGATTCGATGATTTTTAGATGACAATCACAAACTTACATGATAGTTTTGAAGATGAACGACCAATAACCAAAAACAATACTTGATGGTTTTATAGATGACTAACCAACAACCAAAAATAATGGTTTTACAAGTGGTGAACTAAAAACCACAAAACAGTGGAAGTGGTGTACCATAAACCACATCACAATGTGCAGTATAGTTTCTAGCTCTAATCACTATCACATTTTAGAGAAGTTACATAGAAATATTTAGTTCACTTATGAAAAACATGAATAGGGATACACCATTTGTTCTTATTTCAAATTACACGATGCTAAAAACAAACACACCACACAATTGACAATAAAAATGCCACTAAATTAGAAAGTGGCCCCATCATTAGTGGCTAATGAGAGGCTATGAAACTTCCAACCTCCATTTCCTCCATCATCCAGTAAGTGATACTACTTACTCAGCTGACAAGATCTTGAAGCTCATGTCATTTTTGATGACAAGACTCCCCCACTCACATAACTGACATATACGACTTAGGACATTAGGGTCACCTGATAATGGTTCCTTACCAAGGATGGGTTTTTCAACTTGACAATTTGACTCGATATACTTTATTGACATAAAAATGAATTTTAGACTCATTTTTGGCAACAATTTGACTATGGACCCAAAAGAACTATTTTGATAATTTTAATGTACAAACAACCTTAAACTTGACTAAACCTGAAAACATTAAAATACTAATGATTCAATATACACAACCTAATTCCAATGGATTTGACAAAAATATAATCCAACTTAAATAATTATGAACTTAACTTCATAATAGATAAAATACTAAAAAATGATTTGCTATTATCTATTTAAACCTTTGACTAACTAATATACCCTTAATACAACCTAAAAGCAAATAACTAATAAAGACTTTAAAAGATAAAACTAAGACTATAAAAACATGAGTGAACTTTAATACTATGGGCTTCTTTGCTCTATGCACAAACCATAATTGGCATGATTAACAGCTGGCTAGGCTTGATGCAAACTTTGCATGTTCTAAGATGCCTTTGATCTGATACGCTATTTGGAATCTAGAATATAAGTGTTGGAGAGGAAGATTAATGTAGCTGTGAATAAAAGAACACAAGTTTATGAAAACCTGAATGAATCTATTTAGTCTTTACGAGGTTTATCGTATTAGAATAGAATGGACTACAACTTCAAACAATAGATGCATAGGCTTGACAAAACTAATAGAACACATGAAATAATATAGTAGTTATAATAGTGATGCTTAGAAGATAAATGGTGATAATAACCCATAATAGGCACATAGGCTTTAGAATATGAGAAGAGCAAAAAGTCAAGCTACTTGGATAATTGAGATTGCTACATTATTTGCACACAACAAGATCTTGTACCACATAATATTATACCAAACTGATGCACTTTCTATTGAAGAACTCAAAGATTCAAAGATAAGTGTACAACTATGGTGGGATGCAATCTTTGATCAATACAACAAAGACTTGAGTTTGATCAATGTTGAATACAAATAATGGTATGAGATCACCAATCACACAGTCGAGTGAAATTAATTTAAGGCATGGTCTAATGCATTATAAATTTCACAAATACTATCTAGAAATACAAAATGGATCAAAAATACAACTGAGATCCAAAGTAATACACAGATCTATGTGATACCACAGGACATATCAATCAAGGTCCATTCAATGAACTGATTTGAGCCTCCTAGATTTTTCATGGAAAATATTGTAGATTGTGCTAACTCTAAATTTAAACCACCAAACCACTCTTTCACCAATTATGTTGAATGTAAATGGTACAATTGATAGATTATGCAATAATCAATTATCTCTTCATTCACAGGGGTAAGAAAATGTATGTATGATAGCCACTCACAAATCTCTTATGTATCCATCATGGGAATGATAACACATCTCTGATACCAATACTAAAACTAGTTTAGATTTGCATAAAGAAAAAGAGCCGAACACAAAGATAATTTTTAAAACACAATAATATTTTTCTCACTGCATATTTCTTCTGCTTCATATAAAAAACATACAAGAGTACATATTATATAGGAAAATCATTCCTATAATTGGGGAGATACAATCTCCACCAATATCTCACAAACAAACTCTGACTAACCAACCCACTAAATATGAATATATTATTATTAACAATATATTCAACTAACTAAATAAAACTAACCACAAGATATTGATGTAATATTATTATAACAACAATATTTATGTTATTACATTAATAATGTGAACACTATACCTTAACAAGTTCACCTCTCCAAATATGCCAATTTATGTTCCGTAGCCTATCCTTACACTGCATCTACCATTACACAAATGTTCTTTCAATAAAATTTGCATTTTAACGGTACACCTGCTTCTATTATCTTTGATCATGACTCAAATTTTACTATTCATTTTTAGCAATAACTAGATTCAAGTGCATGGGAACTGTTGTCTCCAAATCTTGCACCCTAGAAGAGAGTGTTCAATCCTCTTCCAGATTTGGGCAATGTTGGAACATTTTTAGGTATGTGGTATAATTATAGAGGAAATGAATCTCTAGATTTAAAGGGCTAGCTCCCTGAATGTATCTCTGAAAAACAACCTTTATCTAAACCAGTTTGATTGAATGGAAAAGAGTTAAAAATTGCATAAAGAAAACATGTTCTAAGAATGGTGATGCACCAATATTATCTTCCACATGAATACCATACCCTAGTGCACGATACAACAAAATACACAAACTATTTTCAAGATCCAAAGATTCTGACACAAGTATTTTAGTATACAGGCAAGATGTATGAAATGACACAAGGCAAATGAACTGAAAGATAACCTATACATTTCAAGAATAGTTATACACATGCAAAAATTCAACACACTTGGACATACTCTATATGACATGTTAGACCCATAACTCTTGCTCAGGCATGAAGGATAAAGGATAGAAGGATGAAAACCATAACTTGTTGTCACTATATGTCACTTACACACTTAGATAATTGCTTAGAACTTCAAAGAAAAAGGACTTGTACCAATGCTTAAAGGCAAAAACATGACATCAATTCAACAAGGATTCACCATACATTGCGTGTTTATTTTTACACTAGCCCAAGGGTTGTATTTATAGCTAAAAGGAAGTGAGAGGGGGATGCCTTTGGCACCAAAGAGAGGACTCAATTTATTAGAAGTCTCCATCTTCAGCTATAACTAAATTTATAAATGATGCTCATTTGGACCATTTGATTGATCCATGTCACCTCCCTTGATCACTCTTGCCCTGATCTCTCAAAGATGTTTATCCAATGGTTGCCCAGTGGAATCAAGATATTTTGAGTAATGGCATCAATGTGGTTATTACAAGAGAGAGTCCACTTGTTGCAGATTTATCCTAATGCTAACAACTTTACCTTAGCTTGCTGAGGTGTGTAACGGTGTAGGGGAGAGTCTTTTTCATTTTGTGGGCCTTATCCTCCTTCTTTGATTGGTTGTCAAAAAATGGCTTGGATCATGATTTGATCAATGCTGAAATGAACCCTCTGATCTACTTTGGTGGATGAATAATGTGAGCCCTTAGATCCTTGAACATTTGAATGAAGACCATTGATCTGCCTAGGACCACTTGTTTAAATGCCAACAACTAACTCATCACCTTGAAGTTGACATCCATATAGTTGTTACTCTACTGGGACCATTCCTTTGAACTTTTTGTTTTGAATAAAAATTCTAAAACAATTTTATCATGGACCCTTTTCTCTGACAGAATTAACCTCTCGAGCTCCTTCTCTTTTCTCTGAAACAATCTTTGTTTTGTACTTTCTACAAGTGTCCCTTTGAACATTCTCTGAAAGACACTTTTGCCAAGAATAACCCTTCGGAATTACTTCTTCGAAAGCCTAAACATGCCCTTCAACATTCTTGGAATGTCCCTTTGTACTTTATGCAAGGGACACTTTCGTGAGAAAAGACCCTTTGGGAAAGTGTGTAGGGCACTTTGTAGGAGAAAAAGACCTTTTCGAAGAGCACCAATTCCTTCAGAGAGAAGTAAGTGACCAACTCTTTCAAAAATATTGTTTCAGACAAAAAGTCTGAAATAATTCCTTCAAAAAAATGTAAAGGACCAATCCAAGAAAAGACCCTTTGAAAATATTGAAAATGTCCCTTTGCAAGAGAAAAAGTGCCCTTCGACAATCTTGAAATGGACCCCTTCAAAAATATATTAAAGGGTCAATTTTTTGAGAAAAAGACCCTTCAAAAGAATGAAAATGTCCTTTTAGAAAGATAAACATGCCCAATTCCTTTTAAAAAGTTGAAAGGATGAATTCCTTCTGAGAAATTACAAGGGACACTTTCCTTTGAACTTTTTGTAAGTGACCAATTTTTTGAGAAAAAGATCCTTTGAAAAAGTTTGAAAGTGCCCTTCAAACTTTCTGAAGTGGACCAATTCTTTGAAAGAATAAACCCTTTGGAAAGATTATTTTAGATAAAAAGTTCAAAACAAATCCTTTGAAATAATTGTTTTGGACAAAAAGTCTGAAACAAATCCTTCAAAAATCCTACAGATGCCTTTCAGAAGCTTGAAATGTGCCCTTTGAAAAAGTTGAACTGCACCAATCCTTTGAAAAAATAAACTAATTCTTGAGAAAAGACCCTTTAGGAATCTTGAAAATGTCCCCTTCAAACTTTTCGCAAAGGACACTTCCATGAGAAAAAGATCCTTTGGACTTTTGAAAGTAACCTTTTAGAAAAGTTGAACTGGACCAATTCCTTCGGAAAGATTGTTTCAGACAAAAAGTTTGAAACAATTCCTTTGAGTCTTGAACAAAAAACCTAAGTAAAACCTTGCCGAAAGAAATAAACTTGAGCAAAAGGACCAAAATAACACTTGCAAAAAGACCAGACAAAGGCTTCCGAAGGAAATAACACTTGATCTTTTTTGTTTTGGGGATAAACCAATAAGGATGTTTCACTAATCCAAAAGAAAGATGCAAAACTTGGGTGTAAAAATTGGCTAACATGAACTCAATTGAAAATGAGCTCTATCTCTCACCCAAAAACACATGGGTAAAATGAATTATTCAACATTTATGCTTAGAAATATATCTCAGATTAATTAATCATACTCATCATTATGTCATGTGGTTAACACTTAATAAATGGTGGTACAACACTACATATCACATAGCCACCAATATATCTCCTTATGAAGAAGTCTATGGTCAGAATCCACACTCTCTTCTCTCTTACCCCCTAGGTAGTTCTCATGCATAGGTAGTGGAAACTATCCTCAATGCATGAGAGAATATTTTTTGAGCCCTCGAGGACAATCCCAACCTAACTCAAAATATCATGAAGTATCAAGCCGATAAACATCATTTTGAATGGACCTTCCAAACTATGGATATGGTTTTCCTCATATTGTAGCCTTATAAGTTGTCTTACTTTAAAATGAAGGTTCACCAAAAACTTGCTTCTAAATATTATGGGCCTTATAAGGTTCTTTAGTAGATTGGTCATGTTGCATACAAGCTAAAAATCCCACCTTCTTCTCGTGTTCAACCTCTTTTTCATGTTTCCTATTTAAATAAATTCCTTGGCCAGAATATCATAGCTCAGATGGTACTTTTTGAGCTTGATGCCAAAGTATCTATCACTTTCAAACTTAAAGTTATCTCGGATAAGCCATCCCTTCAGATTTTCACCCTATTCATCATGGAGGTTATGGTGTAGTAGAGAGGGATGCAATCACAATATGCAACTTGGGAATACATTTTCCAAATGTAATAGTAGTTTCTTAATATTCAACTTTTAGGGCAAAGATTTTTAAGGAGGGCATGCTAAGATCCCTTTTTTAACCCTTTTCTTTGAAATTATTATTATTAATAAAAGGTATAGACACATGATTTGTAATTTATCTCTTGAGATAATTTTAATAATCCCACATGCATGAGAAGTAGTAGTTAGTTAGCTTAACCACATGAAGAGAAAATCTAGGGCAATTAGAGAAAATATAGGCTTTTTGTTAGATATGGTATTTTAAAAAAATGATTGTGTTTGACCATATTTAAAAGTTTTTACACTATTTTAGGGGGGGAAGAATTTAGGATGTAATGATGAGGTTGTGTTCATGCCTAAAAAATACCACCTGTACCTAAGTCTTTGGTTGATAATTATTGTTAGTTGTCAGTTGTGTTGCTATGTTACTTTGCTATTGAAAAATTGATATGTATTTGACATATGATTATTGTAAGGATACTAAATTATTCTGAATGTAAGGATTCAAATGTGAGATCAATGGAAACAAGATTTATTTAAGCATTATGTTATTGATATTCATTAATGAAGTTTAGTTCAGTTTAATGGGATATATGTTAATAATTTCTTTGCAAGATTATTGATCAAGAATATAGGATTAGCTAATTAGTATTTTATTTATGATAACTTACTCAAACATATAAATGGTGTATATGGTCAAATCATCCTATTAAACTAACCCAACACACCCTGATTTTATCTCTCTATGTGTTTGGTGAGTGCACAAGGCCAATTGTGTGATAGGTTGGTGTGGTGATTTATAATTATGAGGGTAAGTGATTTGGAAAAAATGTATTGATAATTTCATACAAAAAGTACCCCAACATTTTGGTTCTATTACTAGGAATGATCTCAGGTCTCTCATGTGAGAGTTTAGTATCTTAAGCAATACATAAACTCACTTATGTGATATTTCAGTGCATTGGTTTATATTTTTTAGGGTAAGCACAATGGCATATATGTATTAATAAGTTCATATGAAAATACCCCATATTTTGAGATCTATTGGCGGGACTCATGTTGACCTAGTTTCAGAAGATGATGGTCGAAGATGATTTAGTAGATATTTTTGGAGAACATTGAAATGTAGTTAGTGGATCAAGAATGCACTTACATTTTGATAATCATCCAAGCTTAAGAAATTTGTCCCATAATAAATTGGTGGAGGTGTATTTATATGATTCACTCTATGATTTGTTTTTTCTAGTTACTTGAACATTTACACACATGGTTGACCGTGCATGTTATGGGATGGAGTATAAATTTTGAATAAAATATCCTTGAAAAAATGTGTGGATTTATCAACTATAAAAAATTGACAAATTTTGGACTATATCAGCTAAAATGTGGTGAAGCATGCTAAATAATTTCCTTTTGGATTTTTTAGTCTCCATATATCCTACTTGAAAGAAGTAAAATACTATTTTTGCATGAATTAGAGAATATTTAATTACATAGCTACACATGGAGATAAAACTATAATCACTGACTAAGATATTGAAGAAATTTCCATGGAGAGATAAAAATATCCTACACATGTTTCAAGTAGGTGGTAGGATAGGGAAGGGAAAGGTTTACATGTTGCACTGGTAAGGGTCGAATGCTAAGATATTTCAAAGTGGAAAATCTAGATGATCATGAACTAAAGTGGATAAAAATATGGTGGACGTCAATAGATAATAATTGACACCATGGAACCTAGGAATGGGGAGAGGTGAGTTAAGAAGATGCATTGAGAACCCTAAAAATATGAGAAGGGCATGGGACTAACTTTCATCTTGAGAAGACACACTCCAATGATATAGAGGTGTGTATCACTGAGTAAGAAGTCACCACTATAAAAGGGATGGTTGAAGGGGTTACTTGGAACCTTTTGAACATGCAAAACCATGAGATAATTGAGGGAATACCCACTTGTAATATACCCTAAGTGATGGCCCTTGTGTTTCTTACTCAAATAAAATAGATTTAGGGAGATTTTGTGTAGTGGTATTAGATAATAAAGTTTAGAAGGCAAGAAACATACGTGATTATTTTGTACTAGATAATATTTTACCATCAATTAGGACCACTAGTGATACTAAATATCCCTTCAATTTTAGACACAACACAACCAAGAGGTAACAATCATACTACATAAACTAGTACCAATATAGATTGAGGGATAGTATTTTTGAGGCCAACACTTATTAATCTAGGTGAAAATTGAGCCCCTATTTATCTTAGCTTAGGATTTCAATGAATCACACCACTAATTAGGGGGGTAAGTGGATCAAGAGGAAGTAATCAAAGAGGAATTCAAGCTACATGTGCTCAAACAACAATAAATATGCAACCAACATAAATTCTTTCCCACCAATCATTTATCTACAAAATTTATATGAAGTTGCCATAACACAGAGGAGTGTAAAATACTAAGGTGGCATGTCAAAAAATGTGAGATAATATGTTGTGCCAAGGGAGACACACAGGTGAGCTAATTCAAGATAACCATTCTATATTTCAAAGACACTTGGTACTATATATTTTATCCATAACAGGTGGTTGAGGATTATGATCTTTTTGAAGGTCATTTTACCGAATGAGTTTGATGTACCAAATTTCAAATAATTGAGAATTTATGAACACAAATAAAGTAATTAAGACCTCAATGATAGAATTTTCACCTATGATGCAAGATTAAAAATATATATTTTAAAACTCTCATACTAGATCCACCCTCTATAGCATGCTCAATGGTTTGTAGGGGGTTTGATATTATAGTATAGATGCATGTTTTTAAGTAAGACCTTCATAAAACCAAGAAAATCCTTAGAATTAGCCCTGAGATATAAAGTAATGGTAAGTGTGTGTTAGTGTATACACATAGCTCTGATACCACTTGTCATGATCTTAGAATACAATTGATTACTTTTGTATAAGCAACTAAACACAGAATTAAACCATAATCAATAAGTAACTAGAAATCAGAAACAATAAATAATTGGAGATACAAGAAACAACCAAACTTGTATTAAACTCTTCCAGAAGGAAATACAATGAAGAAATCTCTTTCTCCTCACACCTCTTAGATGTACAATAATTCTCCTTCAAGAGTTCTCTCTCTCTCTCAATCAATTACAACCAACTCAGATACTGAATTGTCCTTGCAGATCTTCTTGATCTTGCACACTTACAGATCTTCTTGATCTTGCACCTTGCAGATCTAATTGATCTTGGTCTCTTATTACAATACTGCCCCATGGGTCTCTTAAATAGAATTGCAAAGCAAACAATAATTAAAAAAATAGACTCAAGACTAATTTTAGTCTTTACATGCAAACTAGCTGTTCGTCTAAAAATAGCAATTCTGGAAATGCCTGGAAACACACAGAAGTCGGTGTCAATCTGAAGATGATCGATGTTGGCCGACCAATGACCGATGTCGATAGATTTCGGTCGACCCCTAACCAATGTTGGTTGGTTCTGACCAATGTCGGCAACTGTGTGACCAATGTCGATTACTAGTTAAGCCCAACAACCTCCACATGAGCTCATCAGTGAAGCTTTTAGCTCCACAACTCAACAATCTCCCACTTGGAGATAAACAGTTGCACCTGTACCTGTACAACAACATCCTCTAAACATCTCTAGCTTGTTTCTTTCTCTTCAAGTTCAATCTTGAAGACCAACAAAAGTTGAATGAAGATTCAACTTCTCCTTTGTTACCGGCTTTGTTAACATATCAGCAGGGTTCTTATCCGTATAGATCTTTTCCAGCTTCAACTGTCCATCCTCCAATACCTGTCTAATGAAGTGGTACCTAAGCTGTATATGTTTGGTTCTTGAATGAAAGGCTGAATTCTTTGCCAAATGAATTACACTTTGACTATCACTGTACAATCTGCAACTCTCTTGCTCCTTTCCCAACTCTTCCATGAATCGAGTCATCCAAATCATTTTCTTGCTAGCCTCTATGACTACAATGTATTCTGCCTCTGTAGTAGACAAGGCAACAACCTTCTATAACTTTGAATTCTAGCTAACTGCCGTTCCACCAACAGTGAACACATATCCTATGGTGTTTCTCCTACCATCCAAGTCACCTACCATATCTGAATCTACATACCCATGTAGAGAAGTGTTTGACCCTCCATAGCATAAATGCCTACTATTGGTCCCTCTCAGATATCTAAGAATCTACTGAACTATTTTCCAGTGTTCCTTTCCTGGATTGGCCGTAAACTTGCTGACAACTCCCACTGCTTGGGTAATATCTGGTATAGTACATACCATTACATACATCAAGCTCCCAACTACTGAAGCATATGGAACTCTACTCATGTACTCAACCTCATCATGTGATTTAGGACACTGTTCTTTGCTCAACTTGAAGTGTCCAACCATAGGTGTGCTTACCGGTTTTGCATCCTCCATATTAAACCTCTCCAACACCAACCTAGCCATATGTCTCATTTGTCCATTCTCTCCTTCCTTTAACCTGTATACCCATTTGTTTTTAAGTGCTTTCTTTCTGGCTGGTAACTCAACCAAATCCCACGTATGGTTCTCTTCCAAAGAATCAATTTCCTCATTCATGCCATGCTCCCACTATTTCCTGGATTCTACCTGCATTGCCTCATCAAAACTTTCTAGTTCTCCACCATCAGTGAGCAACAAGTAGTATAAATAAGGGGAATAACGAATTGGAGGTTTACTTACCCTTTCAGACCTCCTTATGGGCGTTTGAGACTCATTTATAGCTTGCTATCCGCCCAAATTTCCTTATGATAGTGACCGATCCCAGTCATCTCTGATCGATGTCAGTCTGCACCTGACTGATGTCGATTCCACCTGACTGACGTCAGTTTCTACCTAATCGACGTCGGTTTCTGTGTTTTCCTGTGAGTGATGATTTTTACTCGTGAGCTCATTTTGGATCATAACCTCTTCCAAATCAAGATTGCCCTGCTCAGAATTATTTAGCCTCTTGAGCTGATCAATGTACATCACCTTATCATTGAAAACTACATCATAGCTTCTAATAATTTTGTTAGTTTCTAAATTCCACAATCGAAATCCAAAATCTCCAAAACCATAGCCAATGAAAGTGCACCGCATAGATTTAGCATCCAGTTTCTTTCTATTTTCTTTGTCAATGTGCACATAAGCTTCAAAACTAAAAACTCTGTGAAATGAAAGATCTACCTTTTTACCTGTCCACGCCTCTTCTAGAATTCCACCATCCAGTGCAGTAGAAGGTCTTCTGTTAAATAGGTAAACTACAGTATCTATAGCTTCTGCCCAAAACTGTACGGGCAAACCAACATGCAACCTCATACTCCGTGCACGCTCCATTATTGTTCTATTCATCCTTTCAGCAACTCCATTTTGCTGAGGTGTCCTTAGAAGCATCCTTTCCCTACGTATTCCACTCATAGAATAGTAACTGTTGAATTTATTGCTGCAGTACTCACCACCATTGTCAGATCTAAGGCACTTCAATCTCAAACCTGTTTCATTTTCAACCAAAGCTTTTCATTTCTTAAATGTGTCAAAAACATCAGATTTCCTCTTTATGCAATAAACCCATACCTTTCTTATAGCATCATCAATGAAAGAAACATAATACTATGATCCTCCAATATAAGCTACCTGAGCTGGTCCCCACACGTCTGTGTGAACAAGCTCCAACTTGTGCTTCTTCTTTATTGACCCAGTTTTGAGAAACCTCACTTTCTTCTGTTTCCCAAAAATACAATGCTCATAGAAATCTAGATCTATGTTTTTCAAATCTGAAAGCTTACCTTTTGACTTAAGAACATTCATTCCCTTCTCACTTATGTGACCAAGCCTACAGTGCCACAACTTTGCATCTACATCTGAAGTAGATAAAATAGAAGGAGAATAATCAGTAATACAAGTAGATAGATAAAGTGTACCTACTCTCTTACCTTTTGCTAATACAAGTGCACCCTTGGAAACTTTCCAAGATTCAGCTATGAGAGTTATTGTGCAACCCTCATCACCCAACTTTCCTGTAGAAATAAGATTCCTCTTCAGGATGGGTACATGCATGACATCCTTCAACACCCATGTGTTGCCATTCTGCAATTTCAGCTGCACTTTTCCTTTGCCAACAATTTTACAAGGCTCATCATCCCCTAAACAAAATTTTCCAAAATCTCCATGGACATAATCATTGAAAAATTCTCTATTTGGGGTTGCATGGAAAGAGGCACTAGAATCTAAAACCCATGATTCTACTTTATTATCCACATAAAATATAAGAGCATCTTATGCAACAATACCTGCAACCTTTGCTTATTTATTACCTTCATGTTGATTTTATTTGCTATCCTTCAACCAACAATCTTTCTTTGCATGCCCTTTCTTTCCACAATTCCAGCAGGTTATTCTTCTATTTCTGGATTTGGATCTTCTTCCCATCTTTGACCTTGATTTCCCTTGCTTGCCCTTCTCTCTTTGCCTTCTCCTGCTTTCAAAACTTAAAGCATTACCTGATGTTTCCCCTGTGCTTTTCTTGTGAATTTATTCATTCAAGATTACACTAAAAACATCATCAACTTTCAAGATATTTGAAGCAGATGCAGTATTACTAACTGCCATTACCAAACTATGCCAACTTTCAGGTAAAGAGCATAAGATTAAGAGAGCCTTAATTTTATCATCAAAAACTATTTTGACTAAATTTAACTGATTTACTATTGTATGGAAATCATTAAGATGATTAGATATGGATCCACCTTCCTGCATCTGTAAATTAAATAATTGCTTCATAAGATATACCTTATTCGAAGCTGAGGGTTTTTCATATAAATTTGCCAAAGTATCCATTAACTCTACCGTTGTCTTTGCCTGTGATAAGTTAGAAATCATAGAAGCTGCCATGCTCAACCTTATAGATCCAAGAGCCTTTCGATCAAGAACATTCCATTCTTCATCTTTCATATCTGTGGGCTTACTTGAAACCCCACCCAACGGTAAGTACAGATCTTTATGGTACAGATAATATTCAATCTGCATCCTCCATAATTGATAATTTTTGCCATTGAATTTCTCCATTCTTAGTTTACTTTCTTCTGCCATTGCTTTGCTCCCACTCAATCAGAAACTCATGTGAGTGAATTCTGTAATCAACAAACACTAACACGCTCTGAAACCTGTGCTATGATATCAATTGTTAGTGTATACACATAGCTATGATACCACTTGTCAGGATCTTAGAATACAATTGATTACTTTTGTATAAGCAATTAAACATGGAATTAAACCAGAAGTAATAAGTAACTAGAAATCAAAAACAACAAATAATTGGAGATACAAGAAACAACCAAACTTATATTAAACTCTTCCAGAAGGAAATACAATGAAGAAATATCTTTCTTCTCACACCTTGTAGATATATAGTAATTCTCCTTCAAGAGTTCTCTCTCTCTCTCTCAATCAATTACAACCAACTCAGATACTGAATTGTCCTTGCAGATCTTCTTGATCTTGCACACTTGCAGATCTTCTTGATCTTGCACCTTGCAGATCTTATTGATCTTTCTCTCTTGTTACAATACTGCCACATGGGTCTCTTAAATAGAATTGCAAAGCAAACAATAATTAGAAAAATAGACTCAAGACTAATTTTAGTCTTTACATGCAAACTAGCTGTTCGTCTAAAAATAGCAATTCTGAAAACGCCTGGAAACGCACAAAAGTCGGTGTCGGTCTGAAGATGACCGATGCCAACCGATCACTGACCGATGTCAGCAAATTTCAGTCGACCCCTAACCGATGTCGACAACTGGGTGTGACTGATGTCGATTACTGGTTAAGCCCAACAACCTCCACACGAGCTCATCAGTGAAGCTTTTAGCTCCACAACTCAATAGTGTGTAAACATGGATCATCTCCTTCATGGTATCAAAAATCATGATGATTGATAATTCCAAAAGTAGTCTGCCAATAATGCATATGCCACATGTAGTGAGTTGTGGTGTACTGATTATAAAATAGAAGGCCATAATGAAAAAAAAGTTGAGATGTAGTGTCAAAACACTTTTAAATCCATGTGAAATCTATCAAGAATATCATGACATATGAACTTTCCCCATAATAAAATTGGTGACATGGGGAAATTTGTCCTTTTATTGTAAGTTTTTTTACTCCTCTACTCATGAAACTGAGATATTATGGGTGATCAATGAGATACATGAAATATTGGAGAGAGGAATGTAGTAAGGGATTGCATTACCTTTAAATCATTGGAAATATGAATAAGGAAGATATGGTGGTGAACACTTTTATAGAGGAAGAGGTGGTGGA
Source organism: Torreya grandis (assembly GCA_037957365.1). Lineage (NCBI taxonomy): Eukaryota > Viridiplantae > Streptophyta > Pinopsida > Cupressales > Taxaceae > Torreya > Torreya grandis. Next base: position 1,440,521 of record JARHVA010001132.1, read on the forward strand.
GGAATATTCCCTATTCACAATTGATATAATGTGGTTCACCATAACATTACAAGAGAGATTTACCCAAGTTCCCCAATTGTAGTTATTGTTGAAGGGAACATAAGACTTAAGAATGTCCTAACTTACATACAAAGATAATCCAAAAGGATAAGGTATAAGAATGCATTATGATGACTAGGGTTACGAGACCAAGGGATATATGGGCACCGAATGAAGGTGGGCATAGGCTAATTCTAGAACCAAAATTGAACATCATGATGTATAGTGGAGATAAAACTCATTGATGGATCATAAAATCACCAAAGAATAAGGTTCAATATGAACCAAACTCTATGATTGTAAAATAACTTGATGGATTAGACAAATATTTAATCTTATAGGAAGCTAAATACATGATAAGAAACCTCTAGGGACATATTAAACACATGTGAGATATAGAGGCAAGAAAAAAATATAATATCCTTAGAGAATTTAGTGTAAAATAAGTGGATTAGCTCTTAATTATCTTCATCCTCTTATGATTTAAAGGATTCATCTCATACCCAAAATTTTTGACGGGGTAGAATGTGGCAAACATGATAGAAGAGGAACCAACCAAGGGTTGAGAGATAATTATTATGCACAACACCAATTATGACTGTGAACTATTTATTGATGACACCATTGATGGTTGGGAAGTGTGTGATATCTTGATTGATACTGGGGTGGAAGTGAACATCCTCACTAAGGATTCCTAACACAAAATAGGAAGCCCTTCATTCAATTCATATCCACATGTCATATTCATGGCTAATAGGATGCACATGCAACCTCTTATAATTTTGAAAAATTTTGAGCAAAGTTTTATATTTATTCTAAGTTTCATTGAATTGATAGAGGTGGAAAACTACCCAAAATTTATTGGTCAAATTCTATTTTATGCAAATAATTATAATATTCTATTTAAAAAGCCTTATAAGATCTTTGAGAATTGAGTAGCTTTTGGTCATTCTATTAGATATAAATTATGGATCTATGTATGTGGAAATAATATATATGGATGAATAAAATAACCATATATACAATATCACCATGTAATGGGTAGAAAACTTGAACCCTCAAGATGATGGAGTTCTTAGTTGGAAAGATGTACTCTCAGTCTTAAACACCATGAGCATCATGTGTTATATTGATCTGAGAATCATAGAAAATGATTGGATGAAAGTGTGTGAAGATGAATACAAAACCCATACAATTAATTGGGCATAAGGTAATTAGGGAAAATACATGGCTAACATCATCCATGATTATAGCATGCAGATTTGGTATTTCCAATTGTTTAAAAAATTAAAAGAGTGTTTTACCTCTGTAAGGGGAATATTTCCAAACTTCCTCATTATGATGGTTCAATGTGTGACCTCATTGTTTCCAAGATTCCTCATTATGATGGTTTGGTATTTCCAATAGAAATAATTGATGCATTCTAGTGGGTGACCTATAGCCCATTATTACATATCTAAACTGCTTTCAAAGAATCAATCTACACCCAATTTTAGTTAAATAACATTAAGAGAGGCTTCATAATGATAGTATATATTTTCCACTAGAATGAAAATTGTGAGCTTGTGAGTAAGTCTGGATAAGTAATGTAATTTATCTATCAACTAGCTTGTGGGTTCATGCCTTTTATGTTACCTTAAAAACTTGAGCACACATGTGGTCTATCATCAACAAAAATAGAAGAGAGATGGTTGAATGGGGAATGTTAAAGGAGGATTTCTTCCACACCTCTTACTTTTCCTCTCCCAAGACTTAACTCTCCAAACCTTTGGAGTGGATTTGTAGGGACATCATGGAAGATAATTCCATAGTGGAAGAGCATGTGAGAAATATGCACAACAATAAATATGTTGTGCTACCCATTCTTTTTGGGTATAAATGCAATGGAAGTGGAATATATATTAAATAAGATGATGAGGTGTTGCTTGTGTGTTACTTTTGGTTCAAGTTAAACAAAATATAGTCATTCGAGAAGTAGAAGAAAATAAACCTGATGATGCCCTGGATTACCTAAATGTGGACACTTCCATTGGGGAGTATAATGTCATGTATGCACAAAATAATAAAAAAAAGTATTACAATAAATTTCTAAAAACTAAGGAGATAAATATAGGAACTGAAACATAACCCAAGATCATGACTATTGGATACTATCAGATAGATGATGAACTAGCATAAGTAGTTGAACTATTATGCGAGTTCCATGATATCTTTCCTCACAACTATAAGAAAATAAGAGGCATCCACTCTTACGTAGGAAATATTAAATTAAAGATAATTAAGGGCATAAGTCTAGTAAAAAAAGACATTACAGAGTGAACCCTAACCTTTGTGCCAATGTAAAAGAAGATATTAAAAATACATTTGTTGTTAGAGTAATTTATGAAGTTGATGAGTTGGAATGGGTGATCAAAATGGTCATCAGCTAAAGAAGGATGGATGCATTAGGATCTATGCTTAATCATGATTATTGAATGTTATTTATGTCAATAATATATTTATAACCACATTTGAGGAAATTTTAGGATTTATTTGTTGTGACATCTAAACATTCAATGATGAGTTCTCTGGTTACTATCAGATATAAATTGAAGAAGAAGTTAAGCACAATGCTAGTTTAAAAATTAAATGGGGGTTCACTTATAACTTAATTCACTTTGGGATAAATAATGCACCAATGGTATTTACATGCATTCTGGTCTTCAAATACTTCATCCATAAGTTTATATTGATGATTGGACCATCTATGGGCTAGTGAAGGATCACTCGGGTAATCTAAGCTAACGTTTGAGATTTATTAGAAGCATCAAATCTCTCTTCACCTAAAATATATATTTTCCACACCTTTTGGCATGTTTATGGAGCATGCCATATTTAAGGAGGGAATGTTTGTCAATCTCACTAAGATTGTAATCATTTGTAACTAGAAGATCCCAATACTTAAAGGGATGTTTGTATGTTTTTGGTTCATGCAAGATATTAGCTCAAGTTCATCTAGAACTATGCAAAGATTTTTGATCCATTGGAGGAAATATTTAAAATGGATGGAAATTACATTTAGATAGATAAAAAATGAGAGGTATTTTACACAATGAAAGAAAATCTAGTAAGCATGCCAATTTTACAATTTATTAATTGTAAGGCACTAGTCTACTATGTGTCAATACATTTAGGTCAACCATTGGAATATACCTATGTAGATATGATATTATAAGGTTGATAAACCCATCTAATTTATAATTAGGAATATTTCACAAGCTAAAGCATTATACCACCATTGAGAAAAAGGCATTAGCTATAATCTATGAAAAAAGAAGTTTTAGTAGTACTTTCTTGATATTTTGTTTTTATTCTCCATGAACTATGAGGTGTTGAAGTGTCTCATAAATAATATGGTGTTGCATGAGATAATTTTTAGATGGATAGTATTATTTTAGGAATTCTAATTTTTGTGGTCATCAATCCTAGAGAACAAATTTTTGGGTTGAACTACTTATTTTAGATAAACATGGGTGAAGATGCATAAAATATATAATATGGAATGACAAATGTGTCTATTTACTAGATCCAATGGATACCTAATGACTTGGTTGACATTGCAACTCAAGGGTTCCTCAAGTTGTGCATAAATGGATTAATGAGTGGATTCTATTTTCATTAGGCAGATAAAGGTATTTTTCTTAGGGGCATAAGGCAAATAAAGGTTATATTTATCTTATTTATACCATTAACAACCACAACTATATCTAGTTGGTGCCCCCTTCTCTCTTCAAGTGAATAAAAGAATAATGATAATAAAAAAAATTGGTGTTCTTTGCAATACCTTATCAGCTCATTGATTGTGAATTATACAAACTTGCGCATGATGATGTGTTATGCCAATGTGTCATGAAACATGATCAAGAATATGTCATGCACTAGGGTCATTGGGGAACCATAAATGATCAATATTCAAGTGAAGCCACAATGTGTAAAATTTTATCCTTAGACATTTGGTGGTAGATGATCTCGAAGGATGGTAAAGAGTTTGTGCCAAAATGCAACATGTTATGAAAATTGAATAGAATAGATTAAATTCCACTGGTTCCAATCATTTTATAATATTCGTTTGATAAGTGGTCTATTGATTTCGTTGAACTTATTTCTCCCACCACATAGAGGACTAGTGATTGGTACAATATTATATTACTAAGTGGGAAAAGGTAACCCTAATTAAGGACTAAAATGTAGACATGGATATATGTTTGCTATGAAAAAACATCACTAGTAGATATGGATGTCCACTAAGTCTCACAAGTGATTTTTATAGTAATTTTTTGGCTGAAATGATGCACATTTTGTTGGATGAATTCATAGTGGCGCACCAAAAAACCACTCCCGACCACCAAAATACAACATGAAAATGGAATATTTTAACAAAATTTTGGGCAAAACTCTGAGTAATATTTATGATGTAGTGTGCAAAGATTGGGATGATCGAGTCTTAGCATTACTTTGGGCATATAGAATAACTTACAAGTAGTTCAACAAGTTCACTCCTTTTCAACTTTTATCTGGTAAATAATCCATTTTTATAATGGAATTTATGGTGTATTCCCTATGTATTGTGTGATGGGTGATTAGATGAAAAATAATCACTAGATGTGTAGCTTGAAGAGCTAATGAAGCTGGATGAAAAGTGCATCTTAGCTAAATGGATATATAAATTATAACAGAAGGTGTGGCATGCTAATTGTATCAATGAATTTTTTTGGTGCAATGACACACATGTTCTTCTCTATGACTCAAAGTACATAAATCACCTTGAAAAACAAATTGATGAATTTTACATTATATCATCCAAGATATCTACTAGAGACAAGTGCATAAAAATTACACACCTTATATGGATAAATGTTATGAGGGCATTTCAATAGGAGCAATCTCAAGCATTTATAATTTTAATCTCTGATGGGTTATTATGCATATATATATATATATATATATATATATATATATATATATATATATATAATATATATATTTCTAGATTATTTTGTTAGTTATTTTTACTTTATGCAAATAAGCACCAACATACTCATAAATCTAATGGGGTGAGTCAAGTGAAGAATCCTTCAGGATTATTATCCCTGATTCCTGAGTAACTATGGGAGGGATTTTTTATGGTAGGTAGGACATGAGTAAAACATAAATTCTTGTAAATCCATCTAGGTTAAGAAACACTTTGGAAATCTTATGCCATATGTTTAAGTAGCTATGGGAGGGCATTATCATAGTGGTTGTAGAAAGATTATATTCAGTTCTTTTTATTTCTAATAAGAGGAAATTTTGTCGTTTTTTGGTGCATAAATATTTTATGTATATGATGGTATAATAGATAAATCTTACACAACGATCTATATTTATTTTGTGTAAGCTAGCACACCAAGTTTTGAAACACAGAAGTTGAGCACAATCACATGACATGAGCAAAAGATAACTGAGAATGAGATCATAGGTGAATTTATATAATTCAAGGGAATAATTATTTTACTAAAGGAACCTGCACATAATTAGTGGTACATAGGTTGGAAATAATGGCTCACACTATATAGAGGAATTGGTGGACATATGTGTATAAAATGACCTGAGGTGCATGTGGGAGATACAAGGTACCCAATTAATGGCTCCCTCACTCCCTAGTAGTGATAATTCTCTAATTCTCAACACATAGAGACACAACACAAATAAGAGACAACATTCATATAAAATTTCATTCACAATTGATAACATGCGATTATAATATCCTACCATATTTGCATGCTTAAAAGCTTTAATTATCCATGAAATCTCTTTTATTATTTGATTTTGTTGACTGATCTTATTACCAATGCTTTTGATTCGACATAATGTTTGACATATTGATATCTATTATATCCTACCTATAAAATCCCCTTTAATGCTTACATGAGATACCTTTCTCTTGCTTTTTCCATAATTTTTAGCATTATGTGTTTTGCCCTCTTACTTACCTTACTTTTTAGTGAATAAAAGACACATGCATGAGATATCTACATTGAGACCACATCCAAATTTTAGTTCTATTCAAGATATTTTTATTGATATATTAAACACCAAAACATTTCCATGTAAAAACTATGACCATTTAAAGATCTCACTGTCACCTTCCTTTATTGTGACTAAATTTAAATTATGGTTGTGAGTGCATGACATCATTCCATGTGACATGATACCTAGATCTTTCTATCAATGAGATAAAAATAGTACTTGTGACATTTATACTTCCCAATTGACCCATCAAAGCATTCAATATTGCTTATAATCTTCAATGTGTGTACTAAAGTGATCCTTTTTGTTGGGTGAATATTTTGTCAACCAACTAATTGGTGAGAAAAATAGTTCCTATCACCACAACATAGGGAGATTGGTCATCCAAGTGTGTAGTTTTACTACATCAACAGGGGACAAATCTCTCCTCTCATCAAGGGAAGGTTCCCTATTAAATATATAGAGGCTATATACTATATATATATATAAGCAGAAAGTAAGACACAGGGGTGGGATAAACCATCCATCTCTCTTTTTTCAAAGATGATGATAACAAACAGAGGAGAAATCCTGGGTGATTGGTGAAGGTACTTCTCTTATTTTAGAAGTAACATTCAGCCAAGAGCCAGATCCATTCCTGGATAGTAGAAATGCTGGTGAAGTGACAAAAGGCACTTCTCTTCTTTTAGAAGTGCTTGTTCTTGAAAGCAACAGGAATCTTTTTGGTAGGATAAGTAACAGGGTGCCAAGGGCGTAGCAACCAACAATCTAAGACGTAGCACAAAGTCTCCACCTTGATTTCCCAAGAGTGAGATACGAAGAACAATGGGGGCACAAAGTCATCCCAAGGTCCTCTACATAAAAACAAAAAATAAAAACACACATTGAAAATAATTATGTCAGCACAAAGTCTGAAAGTAACTGATTTCAGGACACCTTGTTACTTTCACTAATTCTGCTTGCCAAATTAAATAAACAAGAACACATTTAGAAGACAAACATAAGAATAATCTTCTAAAATGATACAATCCAAAACAACACAAAGTCTACAAACAACTTGCTTTCTCATTCAGATAAAATGAAATGAAATACAATCTGAGCTCAAAGTCCCAGTATTTGCCTTTCAATTGGGCAGAGTTTCGCTTTTGTATTGGAAAGATCTCCCTTGTAACAAATGAGAGATTACAATATATAGCGCTCCAAGAAAGACTTGGGCACTTGTTTTCATGAAAAAGGCCCATGCTGAATTGAATGCCTTCAATGTGCCTTCAGTTATATCTGGAGGGACCATGCTGGGAACAGTGCATTACCATAACTATGGCGTGTCTATTCCTCTAATATGTCTCTTCTTAGTATAGACTATCTGGTCCTTTTCTTGATGTCTACACAACTGCCCAATTCGCCATTACTTCATGGAAGAAAAATAGGCTTGTGTCCTTGATTTGGTGTGCTCAGAAGTTTACTTGATCCACTATTTCACCTACTAGAAATAACTCTTTTAAAGATATTTTTGGTCCTTTGGTCTCGCTCCTCTCTTCACTGCTTAAGCGCTTCTTTGCTCTCTGGTTGAACCATCACTTTAATTGAACTTGCCTTTGGAATCGTCCATGTTGCTTCTTTGTCCTTTCTAGCCCTTCTTGTCTAAGTCTTTGGGGGTCCTTTCTGCGTCTTTGACAAGTGGCAAGTTTCACTACTATGAAACTCATTAGAAACTTATAGAAAATGGGATCCACGACACGTCTTGGCCAAGCAACTTCAAAATGGGAATGCGGATGCATACACTTGTCACATTTTGCTGAGTCATAATAGGATACGTGACATATTCCACATAACTTATAGAAGCTTTAGAAACATTTTGAGGGTCCTGCGGAAGATGACACATGGCAGCTTCTATTCTACTTTATAATGGACACATGGTGGCTTTTGCTGCACTTTGTCTTTTTCCATTGGGCATTTTTTTGCCGGTTTTTCTCTTCAGTTGGGCTTTTCCTTCGCTTTCTTCGGGCTCTCTTCCTGAGTGAATTCCTTCAGAAAAAATGTTTGAAGAATTTTTTCCTTAGTCATTTTCCTGCAACAAACACTTCCAAAAGAATTCTAACAGCTCTTTCACTTAATAATTTACTTTGAACAAAGAGTCCAAAGGAAATGTTCCCTATCGGCCTTTGAACAAATCCGAAGGAATTTTATCTTTTCAGTTAGTCGCTTGGTTCTTCCTTTAAGTTCTACGCTTTATTTGAATTTCAATGGATATTCCCTTAATTCAAATTTGACGTCCGCGGGGCTGTCAATGGTCGCTAGTCGCTTGAACCATGTTGAACCTTAAACCTTTCAACCCGCTGAAAGTACATTGGTTCATTCTATCTCTTTTGTTCCATCACTTCCTAGTTCAATCGCTTTCTCGCTCCTTGGTTGAACCATCCATTGAACCACCTATTTGCTGCTTCTTTCCTTGACTGAGGCCACCTTTGAACCTTTGAACCCATGAACCATTAAACTTTGAACTCTTTCAGTTCAAGGTTCAATCGGTTCATTGGTTCATCCTTTGTCCATCATTTGTTCTTTCTAAGCTCTTTGATCTTCATCACATTGGTTGAACCTTTGAACCTGTGAACTCGTTGAACCTTATGGTTCAAGGTTCAACGGTTCCATCGGTTCATTCTTTTTATTTGGCTAAGTCCTTTTGATATTTTTGAACCAAACGCGTTGAACCATTTGGTTATTGAACCTATTGAACCATTGAACCCGTTGAACCTTTAAACCAAAGTGGTTCAATGGTTCAACGGTTCAATGGTTCAAGCCTTCTTCTCTTTGACAAGTGTTTTGAAGCCATTGAACCTTGAAGCGGTTGAACTTTGAACCTTGACAAATGTGCTTAACTCTTGCTGATGACGTTGAACCTTTGAACCCATTGAACCCGTTAAACCAAAATGGTTCAAGTTTCAACGGTTCAATGGTTTAATGGTTCAATCCTTGCTTAGAAGCTTACCGATGGACATTTTGGTTGAACCTTGTCGTTGAACCAACCTTGAAATCACCTAAGTGTTGAGAGCTTGCTTCTTTCCTGTAGAGTCCATAGAACTTGGCCTGCAGAGTCCATAGATTCAAGCCTGCAGAGTCCGTAAATTCAAGCCTACAGAGTCCGTAGATTTCTGAGAAAGCTTTGAAAAATGAAGAACCTAAATGCTCAGAACAATTTTTTGAAATGGGAAGAGAGGATTTTGGTCTGTAGGACCAAAATAGTTCAAGTGTTGTCCCAAAAATGAGTGATATGGCTCCAATTGGGGAACTTCCTTCAGTTGAAAACTTGGAACAGCTGAGGGGAGTAGAAACCAGAATCTCTAGTGCCTTGAAGTATGCCGTTGGGCTATGGAGTCATGCTACCCAAAAAGAAAGGCTCCAAAAAAAAATGAAAACAAACAACACAAAGTAGAAAATAAAGACTATACAAATATACATATGTATAGGTGAACTTATCTGATACTTCAAGAATTGAAGTACTTTAGACACTACTCATTGTGAGACAAAGAAAAGGGGATGCCATCTTGATAAACTAGCAGGAAACCATTTTGTCCCCAAAAATGGTGATGGGTGAATGGAACTCTCCACCAAGAAACTAATTTTTTGTAAACTCCTTTTGGCTCTCTCTTCTTGCTCCATGGCAAGACGTGGTCTTCTCTCTAAAAACTATAACTCCTTGCTCTCTCTGTGAAGAGTTCCTTTTGTTGACTTTAGAGTACAGTAATATGGTCCACTACCATAGCTTCATGTTTTGATTGTTAGCATCAAACTCCTGACAAACCATCAGCTCAACATCTCCTTTGGTGTGAAGGAGTTTGATATCTTCATCTTGAGCAGTCTTCAATATGAGCAACAGAGATTTGCATCTAGCTGTGTTGTTGAACTGCAACTTACATGAAGGAAAAATATCTCCTTGAGGAGATATCGACACAATCCTGACTCCAGCATTAGTGGAAGAATCACTGTCATTAAGTTCCAGGATCCAAGCATCATCAGAATCTGATCTTCTATCAGATTTCTCTTCATTGGAGATGGAAGATCCTTCTTCATTTGTACTGCACCCTACCAATTATTTTGATGCCTTTTTTGGATCAAATCCTGGATTACCAGCTACGAGACTTTCATCAGCAGAGACATGAGCATCCTTTGTGGTCAAGACGTAATTACCCCTGCCTGAAGGCTCAAACAGAATTTGAGCTGTAGGGGTTGACATTTGGGTGACCACAATTTTTGCCTCAGACAGGTCCACACTTAGTTCTCTACCAATGTTTAACTGCTCAGGATTGGCTTGCAGGAATTCAAATTTAGTCATTTAAATTTTGGATTTTTTGACATGATCAATTATATCAGATGACTAAAATGGACTTGGAGAGGGGATGAGAGTTCATCCTTTTGGTTTTTGGGAGGGGGAGGACTGGTCTGCAAATTTGAAGTAGAAGGTGATGTAATTAATTTTTTGGCAATCACCAGGTCCTTTGACTAGAAAGGAAGAGGGGTTCTCTGCTTAGCAATTGAAATTGTTTGTTAGGGTCACTCCTCTATCTTTTCTTTTTCAACCTATTGAGCTAACTGATTCTCAGACTGGGTGAATACTGCATATGATCTTTCGACTGCTTCACCTTCACTTCTGAGTTCATCGTGGTAATTTAGGAAACCAATGTGGGAGTCACCAGCTGATTCTTATTGATCCTTCGTGCAGAGATCAACATCATTTTCTTGCTCAAACTCAATTTGGAAAGAGAAATCATGTTCTATTTCCAGATATCCAACTGCTGATTTGGTTGGAGGCACTTCAAGGGCAAGGTTCCTTTGTGGGGGAGGAAGATGATTTGGCTGCCCTTGATTCCTAGCAGCATTGCCTTGATATGGCTGATTCTAAAATGCCCTCCTTGGCATATCTCGATTAGGAAGAGCAGACATACTTTGGGCCATTTGCCTTTTTAAGGCTAGCAGTTCATTTGCTAGCTTTTGCACCATTTGATCCGTGGTGCCTATAAATGGATACTCAGAAGATGAAGAGGATTTACCTCTATTAGGATCTCTACTTATCTTTTTTGCCAAGATAAGGTCATCTTCTAGCTCAGTAGCCAAGTCCTGAGCATCAACAAGGTCTATGTGTCTAGCCTGTCTCAGCAAGAAACTCACTTTAGGTAGCTGTGAGTTGATGAAGAAACACTTGAGATTTTGAGGTGTCAACTGGGCCATCATAGGAATCCTGTGCCTTAGCTTGTTGAACCTAGCAATGAAGTCTCTCATAGGTTCATGGGGCTCCTTCTTCATCTGTGTGAGCTGGGCTAGCAAGGCATGTGCATCCTGCAGGTTTGAACCTTGCTTCAAACTTGGCTTAAAGTGTGTCCCAGTCAGTCACTGATCTAACTTGCAGATGGTAGAACCACTCTGTAGCAACACCTTGTAGGGTCTCCACAAAAATCTTGACTACCACGTCTTCAAATTCCACCCCTATCACACCACAAACTATGCTGAAGGCTACAATGTGTTCATCAGGGTGAACTCTCCCATCTCCAAAGAATTTGGGGAAGTTCTTTCTTGAGCTATGTGGAAGTTCATGCAAAGGTGGAGTCATGTTGAGTGGGCCAAAAGAGTTACCCCAGGGGCCTCGAATTGCCATGATTTAATTATGAAAAATAGGGATAACAAATCTAGGTGGAGTGGCTAGATTGTAGAACAAAAATGGAAAAGAACTGGCCCTGCTTCAGCTTGAGGCTTCAAACTGCACACTCTTTTCCAGCAACTCTAGTTTTACAGACGAGATAAAATAATGGAGATGGAGAAAAATGGTAAGGCTATAATGATAATGGGTAAGACACAGAATGAAGTCGCCAGAGTCTATATAATGGATAAGGGAAGGAACTACTTCAATCTAAAACTTGAGGCTTCAGACTGCACGTTCATCCCCAGCAGAGTCACTAAAAATTGTTAGGTGAATATTTTGTCGACCGGCTAACTGGTGAGCAAAATAGTTCCTATCACCACATCATAGGGAGATTGGTCATTTAGGTGTGTAGTTTTACTACATCAACAGGGGAAAAATCTCTCCTCTCATCAAGGGGAGGTTCCCTATCAAATATACAGAGGCTATATACTATATAAGCAGAAAGTAAGACACATGGGTGGGATAAACCATCCATCTCTCTTTTTTTAGAGATGATGCTAACAAACAGAGGAGAAATCCTGGGTGATTGGTGAAGGTACTTCTCTTCTTTCAGAAGTAACATTCAGTCAAGAGCCAGATCCCTTCCTGAATAGTAGAAATCTTGGTGAAGTGATAGAAGGCACTTCTCTTCTTTTAGAAGTGCTTGTTCTTGCAAACAATAGGAATCTTTCTGGTAGGATAAGTAACAGGGTGCCAAGGGCGTAGCAACCAACAATCTAATATGTAACACAAAGTCTCCACCTTGACTACCCAAGAGTGAGATACAAAGAACAATGGGGGCACAAAGTCATCCCAAGGTCCTTTACACAGAAATAGAAAATAAAAACACACACTGAAAACAATTATGTCAGCATAAAGTCTGAAAGTAACTGGTTTCAAGACACCTTCTTTGTTACTTTCACTAATTATACTTTCCAAATTAAATAAACAAGAACACATTTAGAAGACATACATAAGAATAATCTTCTAAAATGATACAAGCCAAAACATCAAAAAGTCTTCAAATAACTTGCTTTCTCATTCAAATAAAATGAAATGAAATACAATCTGAGCTCAAAGTCTTAGTATTCACCTTTCAATTAGGCAGAGTTTCACTTCTGTATTAGGAAGATCTCCCTTGTAACAAATGAGAGATTACAATATATAGCGCTCCAAGAAAGACTTGGGCACTTGTTTTCATGAAAAAGGCCCATGCTAAATTGAATGCCTTCAATGCACCTTCAGTTCTGTCTAGAGGGACCATGCTGGGAACAGTGCATTACCATAACTATGGCATGTCCATTCCTCTAATATGTCTCTTCTTAGTATGGACTGTCTGGTCCTTTTCCTTATGTCTGTGCAGCTGTCTAATTCGCCATTACTTTATGGAAGAAAAATAGGCTTGCATCCTTGATTTGGTGCACTCAGAAGTCTACTTGATCCACTGTTTCACCTACTAGAAATAAATGTTTTGAAGATATTTTTGGTCCTTTGGTCTCACTCCTCTCTTCACTACTTAAGTGCTTCTTTGCTCTCTGGTTGAACCATCACTTTAATTGAACTTGCTTTTGGAATCATCCATGTTGCTTCTTTGTCCTTTCTAGCCCTTCTTGTTTAAGTCTTTGGGGGGTCCTTTCTGCGTCTTTAACAAGTGGCAAGTTTCGCTGTTATGAAAATCATTAAAAACTTACAAAAAATGGGATCCATGACATGTCTTGCCCAAGCAACTTCAAAAGGGGAATGCAGATGCAAACACTTGTCACATTCTGCTGAGTCATAACAGGACACGTGACGTATTTCGCTTAACTTATAGAAGCTTTAGAAACCTTTTGAGGGTCCTGCAGAAGATGACACATGGCAGCTTCCATTTTGCTGTATAATGGACATGTGGTAGCTTCCGCTGCACTTTGTCTTTTTCCATTAGGCATTTTTTTGCAGGCTTTTCTCTTCAGTTGGGTTTTTCCTTCGCTTTCTTCAGGCCCTCTTCACAGGTGAATTCCTTCGGATAAAATGTCTAAAGGATTTTTGCCTTAGTCATTTTCTCACAGAAAACACTTCTGAAAGAATTCTAATGGCTCTTTCACTTAATAATTTCCTTCAGACAAAAAGTCTGAAGGAAATGTTCCCTATCGGCCTTTGAACAAATCCAAAGGAATTCTATCTTTTCGGTCAGTCACTTGGTTCTTCCTTTAAGTTCTGCACTTTATTTGAATTTCAACGGATATTCCCTTACTTCAAATTTGACGTTCGCGGGGCTGTCAATGGTCGCTAGCCGCTTGAACCATGTTGAACCTTAAACATTTGAACCTACTAAAAGTACATTGGTTCATTGGTTCATCGGTTCATTATGTCTCTTTTGTTCCATCGCTTCCTGGTTCAATCGCTTTCCCACTCCTTGGTTGAACCATCCGTTGAACCACTTGTTTGCTGCTTCTTTCCTTGATTGAGGCCGCCTTTGAACCTTTGAACCCATGAACCATTGAACTTTGAACTCTTTCGATTCAAGGTTGAATCAGTTCATTGGTTCATCCTTTGTTTGTCACTTCTTATTTCTAAGCTCTTTGATCTTCATCGCACTGGTTGAACCTTTGAACCTGTGAACTCATTGAACCTTATGGTTCAAGGTTCAATGGTTCCATTGGTTCATTCTTTTTATTTGGCTAAGTCCTTTTGATCTTTTTCAACCAAACACATTGAACCATTTGGTCGTTAAACCTGTTGAACCATTGAACCCATTGAACCAAAGTGGTTCAATGGTTCAATGGTTCAAGCCTTCTTCTCTTTGACAAGTGTTTTGAAGCCATTGAACCTTGAAGCGGTTGAACTTTGAACCTTGACAAATATGCTTAACTCTTGCTGATGATGTTAAACCTTTGAACCCATTGAAACCGTTGAACGAAAATGGCTCAAGGTTCAATGGTTCAATGGTTCAATCCTTGCTTAGAAGCTTGCTGATGGACATTTGGTTGAACCTTGTCGTTGAACTAACCTTGAATTCGCGTAAGTGTTGAGATCTTGCTTCTTTCCTGCAGAGTCCGTAGAACTTGGCCTGCAGAGTCTGTAGATTCAAGCTTGCAGAGTTTGTAGATTTAAGCCTGCAGAGTCCGTAGATTCAAGCCTGTAGAGTTCATAGATTTCTGAGAAAGCTTTGAAAAATGAAGAACCTGAATGCTCAGAATAATTTTTTGAAATGGGAAGAGAGGATTTTGGTCTGTAGGACCAAAATAGTTCAAATGTTGTCCCAAAAATGAGTGATATTTTTGGGGGACAACACTTTTTATAGTTTAAACCCTGACCCCTATGTGGTGCGTGGAGCCACTAGCCATAACTTTCACATAGTCATAAACTTTATGATTTACTTATGGCATTTGATAGCTTTTTGGTATAAAATCAAGGTATTGGAACCCATAAACATGTAGTTAAATTTTATGGGATCATAACTATGTTCCCATGATCATAAACATGTGGGTTTATATGATCTACTTGATAGTCTATCAAGTCTATAATGTATCCCATTGGCTTAACACTCAATCATGGGAAAATATAGTGAATGTGAGTTTCATAAACTTAGAGACTTAAACCACAAACATAATTAATAATATTAATCCCCCATGACTTGAAACTATAGAGAAATATAATTTTGGATGTCATTGCTCTTATTACTTAGAGAAAATTTTGATCATTTCTACCAAATCTAATTTATGGGAATAAGATGTGGCCATAGTGACTTTATAACTTAGAGTTACAAAATAAAAATAATTGAATGAACCTCAATTGCAATCAATGTGGTATTCGAGACTAATGTGAATTCTGAGAACAAACTAGAATATGAGTCAAGGCTTATTATTGAAAATTTAAAAATTTTCAAAAAAAAAAAATTGGGTGATGCAAGATTTCCCATACACCTTGGATGTTCCCACATCAGACACATAAGGTATATTAAAATCAACCATGAGATCTTGCTCATGAACCTAAAATTTATTTAGCTTATTTTACATTCTTGTAAATCTTAGATGCACTCATCCAAGTTTCATCTTTGGTCACTTTATTTTTCCACTTCACTAAGTAACCATAGTACTCATTGCCTCTTATCTTCTTGATAATATGTGTATCTAGAATGGCCTTTATTTCTTCCTTCTTCCTTGATTGTAGTTTTCTCTTTCCAATAAATATTTCAAGAATTCATAACAAAAAATTCCTTCTTTATCCATCCATTTGAGGGTGATAGGCTAAGCTAAAATCTAATCTCATGCCCAATTTATGCCAAAAAATTAGTGTCTCTATCCAACATAATACTCCTTGGAAATCCATGCAATCTCACAACATCATTGAAAAACATGTTAGCAATATTTGTGGCATCATTGGTCTTATTGAAAGCTATAAAATGTGCCATATTTGAAAAAAAAAAAACAAGAATATAATCATTGCCTTGTTGATTTATTGGTATTCCAAGAATGAAATCTATGCTCAAAGCATCCCAAGGTCTATCCATAATATGTAGTGGCTATTTTTTCCTTTTGTATGCTGACAAATTCTGCACTTTGCATAAATTTATTTATCTCTACACTAATATATGGTCAATAATATTATTCACTTAGCTTCACCATTTTTTTTCATACCCAAAGTTTCCATCCATTCCTCCATTATGTTTCTCTTTCAATAGGTTCTCCCTCATAAAGCCTTGAGGCATGCATAACTTATTTATTTCAAAAAGTAATCCATCCTGAATCATGTACTATGTTGTTTGTTCCATTTTTGGGGGATTATTTCACCCTACCAAAACATCCATATTTCTGCATCATCATAATATAATTATTTCATTGACTCAAAACCAACAACTTCAACTTTGATCTCATTTACAACTAGAGTTTTCCTACTCAAAGTATCCACAACCTTATTAGATTTCACACTCCTATGTTTGAAAACAAAGGAATAAGTTTGAATAAATTACATTTATTTCATATGCTTTTGATTTTATTTAATTTGGTTTTTTTATAAACTACAAAGCCCAATGATCTAAATAAAAAATTCCTTTGACAAAAAATAATGTTGCCACTTATTAAGAGCTTGCACTTTTTTGTAAAAATATTGATCGTAAATAAAATATTTTATCTTTTCCCCATTTAAATTCTCACTAAAATATGGAATTAGGTTACCTTATTGACTTAGCACCATGCAAATGGTTGTTTTGTGTGTATCAAAATCTACTTGGAACACCTTCCCAAAATCAGGGAATGCTAAAATTCATTGTTCTACCATCTTTTCTTCAAAATCTAAAAACTATTTTCGGTTGAAAATATCCAATGGTAATTATTTCTATCTTCTTTCATAGTCTATATGATACGATAACATATACCACTAAAGTTCCTTATAAACTTTATGTAGAAAATGGATAATCTGTGCAAACTCTTGGCCTCAAACATACTATTTGGTGAAGGCCAATCCACAATTACTTTCATATTGTTAGGGTCCATTCATAACCCAAGCCTTGAGATCACAAATCCTAAGTACACTAGCACCTCTTGCATGAAGCTAAATTTCCTCAAATTAATCAAAAAATTCTATTATTTCAATTTACTTAAGACTAACCTTAAGTGCTTTAAATGATATTCTTTGGAATAAATTAAAATCAAAATATCATCTAAATAGGCAACTAGAAATTTACATGTGGATGGTTTCAACACCTCATTCATGAGCCTCATAAAAATACTTGGAGCATTCATCAACCTGAATGGCATAACCAATAACTCATACAACCCATCAATTTTTTAAACACAATTTTCCATTCATCACCTTATCTTATTTATATTTGGTGATACTTGCTCTTGAAATATATATTTTTGAAGTATTGGCTTTCCTTAAACAATTTATTATATCATGCATCCTTGGTAATGGAAACTTGTACTTGAATGTGGTTTTAGTTATTTCCCTTGAATTTATACACATTTGTTACTCTCCTCATTTATTTGGTGATAACACAATTAGAACTATACATGGGCTTAAACTCTCTCTAATCAAGCCTTTATTCAACAACTCTTGCACCTATCTCTTTGTCTTTGAATTCTCCATTAGGGTTAGCCTATAAGTTGCCTTATTAGGGAAAATTTCACTCGACACCAAATCCATATAATGATTAATTATTATCATGGGCATAAATATATCAAGAAAATATGTTGTTGCAATATAAACATAATCATCCAATAAATTTTTAATTTTAATGGGAATATTACCTACCTTAATGTCTTTCATATTTGATATGGGTTTTTCAATGAACGCAAAACATGTATCCTCTTCCTTAACCAATTAAAAAAATTCCTTGCTTGAAACCATTAGCACCTTTAAATTAATTTCCATTTATTCTCTCTCTTTTTTGAGCTAAATATTAAATCACTTGGTCTAAAGGATCCTTTTTCAGTTTTGATGTCTTGACTAGAACCCTTCATTGATTGGCAATTGCTAGATGATATGTTACAAATAACTAGTCATGCTAATTTTTAATTTCTTTATATTTCCTCAAGCCCAGTCTAAGCTTTCATCTACAAACATCAAAATCTAACTGACAGGTTTATGAAGCCTTAGTCCATAATTAAATGCTCTAATATTCACTCATTTGAATGTTGAACCTATGCTTTTTATAAGCTTAACTAGTTTCAAGGATTTCTTTTATGGATTCCTTTTAGGCAATCTAACTCATGATTATGATTTTCATAAAAAAATAGCTTAATATTTGCAATGCTTTATTTAAAGCTGAGCCAAATATTTAATAATCATAATGTTGTCTTGGCCTATAAATAAAGTCCATTGCCCCTTTGTTCTAAATTGTGTTATCACATTTTTCTATGTAGGATTTATCTTTAAAATGTTTGAGATTAAAATATTTGATTATGCGAATGAATGGTTTTTATTTTAGTATTGATTCCCTATTTTTTATGTAAAATTCACTTGGAAAAACTTGGATTTCATGAATATTTTACTTAGTCAATTTCCATTTTTTCTCATAGGCCTTCAAAGGTTTTTATAGCCTTGTAGTCAGAATCCTTTTCAAAAAAATATCATCTTTTAAAGTTCTAGATCCCTAAGATCATGCCATGTGGCATAATCATGGTGACCTGGGCCAATGGAAGTTCAATGAATGATACAAAGCTCTGAACTCTCAGGCTTCCAAGATGTCACCACATGGAGACATCTCAAGAACATAGAATCTTGGAAGGATCAAAACATTAGCCTAATGGCTTAAGTATAAACCAACAAAGGCAAGGATTTATGCCCTAGGGCCCTAGGATTGTACTATGTAGCACCTCCTAGAATCTTAAGAGCTCTGAGGGATGACATAACGACTAAAGATTGGGAAGGTTGAGGGACTACCATGTGGTAAGAAAGTGAGCTCAGAGCTCAAAATGACTACAACTTGGCATACCCTTGATTAGTGAATGATGCTACATGGTAACATCCTAATACTCTATAGTCTTAGGGTAATATTTACAATTTAGGAGGCCTCTGGGTAAGTGGGTTAATGATATTACACCATGTGGTATGATCCTAATGACCCACTACCTTGTGGGGTTTGTATAGTCCTGGTACACATCTTAACTCTCGAGTCAGTGGGATGCCACCACATGGCAACATATCACTACTACATGGGCAAGACACAGTTGATACATAGGTGAGGCTCATGTAGAATGACAGGCTACCATGTGGTAAGGAAATCAACCCCAGGGAGATGAAAGAAGCCTAATGTCCAAATAAATAGGCCTAGTCACCAAAAGATCTTGAGAACTCAAATTGACGTCTATCTAGCCCATCAAGGCCATAAAATACCCCAAATTAATTATGTGTCAAGTCTGTATAGCATAATCAAAATGTAAGTGATTCCTCACTAATTGAAAGGCCCATACATGACATAATTCAAGATGAGTAATGGAGAAATTAGTTTGAAGGTCCTAAAGTTAAGTTGGATCGACATATCAATTTAATCAACCTCCAACATTGAATGTATAAGTTTATGCAGAGGATGGTGGAATGATAGTCCTAAGAAAATCCCAATGACTATTTACCACCAATATTTGAATCTGATTACAATTAGTCCCCATAATCAAATTTAAAACACTCAGTATGGCACAAGTCATTAATTAGTGTGTACATTATAATAATTCATAAGAGACAAAGAACAAAAGGGACAAATATTTTCCTTAAATATGTGTGGCTTATAATTATAGATCATGCTTAGTCTAGCAAATCTATCAGAATCCCAACTAAATTCCCCAATCATCATTGAATATTGTAACCACCCCAATAGTGGGTTAAGTGAACTTCATGGACAAATTTTTCTATTTAAGGGATAATATTTTACCTTACAAAGGGTTAGAAAATTTTAGTCCCAAAATGCTTCTAGAATTTAGTTAGGATTACACCTTATATTCTCTCTTGCTTTTGGACTTTACTTTTCTACTAAGGTTGGCACATGGTGTAAATAAACTCTATCAAAATTGGAATAGAATTTTTGCTTGTTTAGAATTTGTCTTTTGGTCATCGAATATTACCCATTATTTATTATTTTGATTCCATGCTTATGTCAAAGGGTTGATATTATGCTTAGTAACACAACTGAATGTAGTAATTAGATTGTGCAACAACTAGTCTAATTTGCTTATGAATTCTTTTCATTTCCATTATAACATTATTTTTTTTTATGTACTTGCAATTAGAAAGTAATCTAAAAGCTCTATGTGCAATAGCTACATGTCTTTTGTGTGTTTACATTTAGTGAACAATTTTTGAGTTATGCAATCACATTTTTGTCCTTAGAATCTTGCCCATTATGTCTCTACAAATTTGTGCAATTTTTAAATCAAGTACACAATGGTATAACTATGACTTGGTAGATTTTAGCTTTTGAAACACTAGCATTATCATAACCAAAAACTCTCTTTTTTGTTGTCCCTTTCTCTCTCTTTTTATGTTTATTGTGAAACTAAACTACACTCTCCTCTATTTTAGAAAGTGGTAAAGTGATACTCAACGGTACTCCATCCTTAAAGAGCATGACAACGAATGAATTTCAACTATGATTAAATAAACATTGAGCCTCCAATAGTAATAATTATTGCTCTTTGATTAAATTAAGGTTAAACTGCTCGGTCATTAGATTGAACCAACATCAATGCCAAAATTAATGAGGGGACATCTTTATCCCATGTATTTTATTATGCTTTTATTTATATAACATTCAACCCCATGAGTGTTTTTGGACCAAAGAATTTTTGAGTGAATAATAGTTGCATCATCGTGACATCACTCAAAAAATTTTCAAGCATTAGCATAAATGCATGAAATATAAAAAATTAAACCCATGCTTAATAATTAAAGACCTATACCCCAAATATTAATGGCATTTATTACCCAAATTGGATTGAATTCTAGCCACACATATTGATCTTGATCCAATGTCCACAATCAATCTGAAAAATATATAAATACAAGGGTAATTTAAGCATAATGACCAAGCTTTTGAGTGTAAACTTATAATGCAAAAATCTAGCAAGAGCTTAAATAATTATTCACTTTGATTGATAAAAACCACTCACCGAGAAGGGGAGATGCTACCTACATGAAGGTGCAACATTAGCAAAACTCTAAGGTTACAATCTCAGGCTGAATACACCATTGATCTAGCCTTTAACCTGGCTTGGAGAAAAAATACATAAGGCATAACTTTTATTTTATGTCTTCCTATTGTGTTTACATCTCATAGAACTTGCCTAGAATGAGGGATTACACTTGAGAAGTTATGTTTTAAATTGTTTTATGTTTTATTTAGCATACTAACATTAACTAACCTCTCTTTTAATCTTAATTTACATTTGGCATGCCCATTGGGATTGACACACCCCAAACTCTTCTTAAGATCCTTTTAGCACCTTCTAAATTTGAAAATATATTTTTTGAATTTTTTGCTTCTTTTTTCATGTTTTCATTTTCTAATAATCGATAGGAACACTTTACATTTTAGCTGGATCATTTACCATAATTAGTGGGATCATTTTGCTAATCGGTGTGATCATTTTATATTCTATTATTTGGTTTTCTATGTTTTTTAGGAAAATAGTGGGATCACTCTAAAAATGATGGGTTTGTGACCAAAATGACAAGTTCATGACCAAAATGGAAGAATCGCTTTGCAAAATGATGATATCACTTCTGTTATGCTCTTTTTTTCATTTAAAAAAAATGATGAGATCACTTTGTAAATGGTAGGATTGATCTTAAAACTATAAGATCGATATGAAAATAGAGAGATCACTTTATAAATGGCAAGGTCACTCAACAAAATGGAAAGATATCTAGGTAGCAAACTGCCCAACTCTTGGAGGTTCATTCTGAGTCGTTCATACTCTATTTTTGATGATTTTATTTTTAAAACCACATGTTTTCTCATGAATATTTAGTTAATTTGGATTCATGTTGCTTAAATTTTTTATAAAATAAAAGGTACAAGAGTTCTAATTTCTTTGATGATAGGCCACCCACTGAAGAGAACATATTGAAAATCTAACTTGTTTATTGTAGGTTTTGCTTGATAAAGATGACACTTCAAACTCCTAACTTGTTTCTTATAGGTTATGCTATCAAAATAAGTGGTCTTATTTCTAAACAAAGCATTTTTTTATTCACATTTCAATTTAATGCTTAATAAAAAAACCCACACTTCATTTTAGTTCTCTTAAAACACTTATTTCCTTCGCACTTATTTTATTCACCTTATTTAAAGTTTGCATCACTTAAATTTTTATTTAGGTTTATTGTTTTGTGGATAACCTATTTTTGAATGTTATTCTCTTTCCCATTTTTGGGGTCCTAAGAATAAAAAACACGTAGGTTATTATTATATTTTGCTAAAATAATGTAAGAGCATGCTCTTATCTTGCCCATTCAAGGGGTCCTGAGAATCATAAATAATGATTCTTTCCTTTTATTTTGAATGTACAAGGTGGATTTCATCTCCTTTCTATGAGTCCTTAGGGTACGATGATTGGGACTTCATTCCCCAACATCTATATTAACCTCATACATTTGACAGGGTATATGTATAGAGGTTATATTCGATCATTATTAGTTAAACATATGCATGTTTAATTGTATTATGTGGAAGGGATTTCATGCTCCAACACAATCCTTAGATCATACCCCTCAGTTCTTGAATATTTTGGTAACACTTCATCGAGACCTTTACGAATAAAGTGAACATGAACAAACTAGACCCTCCTATACTTCCCATTAATATTTCACCTATGATGAATTTTGAGCCCCATGTACCACAAGATATATCAGGGACCATCTTGATAGCCTTATAAAATTTAGCTTAAGACTATTGGTCAAAAATTATTTTATAATGCTATGGAAACCAATCTCCCACAAGATTTCATGACATACCAATTGATAGTGAGGAGTGTGCAACCAATTTGTCACTACTTTCAAGTAAGGTAATTATGTGGACTATGATTGTTTTGCACACCTATCTTAATATTAAAAATAGGGTTGTCTTGTCTATCTATTGTTGATTATTTATTTTTATACCCACTCGTTACATGTTGTGTACTTTACAAATCAAACAAATAAACATTATTCCAAGTCCAAACATTGTCATTTTAAACTCACATGAGAAGGTGTTATGCTACCCATATTCAGAGTCTTCATCATCCCTTTCTAAGTGTTATGTTTCCTATTTAAAGACCAACTATAAATCAATTATCATTCCAATTTAATTCCAATCTAAATCAATTTTGATTTCAATTCAATTCCAATTCCATTCCAATTCTAATCTCAAGTCTATTCCAATTTCAAATCCGATTCCAATTCCAATTTCAATTTTCAATCCAGTTACAAACCAAATCTAAATTAGTTAAACATTTTCAAACAGTCAAACATTTCAAAGTCAAATAAAGTCAACATTTTAAATTTATTTCAAAATCCAAATCCAAAACAATCCAACTTAAGCTAAACAATTCATGTCAAACATTTTTCAAATCCAAAGACAACTTCAAGTTGTAAGTAAAACTTTACACGCATCCACATAAAGTTAATTCAAAAATATTATCTTGCATCCAAAATAAAAACAATTAAATCAAACATGTATAAATACACTCATAGTGGGGTTTCCTATGGTCCCTATTTAGATGGAGAGTGCTATTATGATCTGCTTGGGTATCTTCAAAGTAACAAAAATGTTGATGATATGAATGAACATCAAACCATATATGAAGAGGTGCCATTTCATATAGGAAATAGTCATAATCAATATGAGAACATGCTTCCTAAAAGTAAAGATGAAGGCCTTCTAAGATTGTTAGAGTCTAGATCAAAACTCCCACCTAAATTTCCTGTAGACCAATTGTACAGCCTTATTCGAAAGAAGGAAATACTTCTACAAGCAACTTCTAGTTAAAATCAAGTTATTATAGACCCACCCACCTCTAATCAAAATAGGTTCTTATATACCCATCCACTTTTAGTCAAAATCAGGCCCTTATACAAAGTTCAAATTAGGCCATTGCATTATTTATCAAAGGAAAAGTTCAACTTCTAGACCCATACCAACATATCCAAATCATTACTTCCACAATGTATTAGGCTAATCAATTATTTATTGATAATCTCATAGATATTTTAACTACTTCTCTATCTATTAATTCATCTAACAATTCTCAATCTATGGAACAAAATCCTCCATTAGATCAACCTCGATATCTTTTTGCTAATCTTACATTTGATGTAGACCCATTGGCTAAATATAAATAAATGCTTCTAGTGGATCCATTGCATTAGACTAAAAATAACCCACAATATACCTTTTTTAATCATCAAGATGTCCTTTCTAATTCACAATAGATTCCATTTAGTTCACAATAAATCCCAAACCATTTATACCAACAAGTTGCTAACCCAACCCCATAGCAAGTGGTGAACAATTCAAAAACATTTACTAATTCCTAGAAGGTTCCTTATCATTCACAGTAGTCCCTACCTTTCAATAATAAATTCCATACCAATAAAAGATACCTCTTAATCAGGAAGACATTCATAATCCACCTCTAAATATGAATCAGTGGTAAGTACCCTATCAAAAATATAATCCCAATAAAAGGGTGTACATTCATAATATAAAAACTAATAGGGTACCCATTTAGACACATTCCAATTCACATCCACTTGTTTAATAAAACTAAGTCAATCAACCATTCAACACCCAACAAAATACTCCTACCTTTAGGGCTTGCATGAGGTGAAAATTGTAATTGCAGAACTCCAAGTAGGAAATCAAGGTAAAAATTACAAATTTTATGAGATATTCTCATATTGATTCGACATGAGTTTCCTTCAAGTGCCTTTCCCATCTCACTTTGAGATGCCTTAATTTGATAAATACAAAGGGAGAAGTGATCTAATAGAGCATCTACAATAATTCTATATTACATGCCAAGAATTAGCTTATAGTAGTATCTATTTGCTTCACTTTTTCCCATGAAATTTGGGTGGATAAGCCTTGGAGTGGTTCCTTCACTTTCCAAAAGGACCTGTCAAATTTTTTGATGATCTAAGAAGCCAAAAGTATTCAATAAAAATAAACATATTTTAGGAGATGGATTCACTAAATCTAGACATGTAAAAATAGTGCAACCACCACCTGTCTAGAACACTCCAGTTACCTAATCACTTAGATTTTACAGACCACTTCCACCAAGGAATTAATTTCAATGAAGATTATTCGTTAACCTTAGTAAGCCTATTGAGGTGATATTTTATAAATTAGTTATGAAGAACATGGTTATTTGGCCAATTGTAAAGCCTTTTCCAGAAGATAAACCAAAGCCTTATTGGTATGAATACAATGAATATTATGACTATCATTGATTCAAAGGCCATGGATTTTATAAGTGTATGGAACTTAGACACTTTATTCAATATTGATTGAGCAAGGTGAAATTGAGCTTGTCAGTGGTGCTTCCAATCCCAATCAAAATTTGGGTATATACAAAGACCCCTTTACAAAACATAATCAGAATCAACATCAAAATCAAAATCAAAATCAAAATCATAACTAGAATTAGAATCAATAACACAACAATCAAGATCAAGGTCAGCATTCCCGTTCCAACTAGATTAGATTCCATCATGTCTCACATGACTATAACAATGTTGTAGGTCATGTTATAAGTAATTATGTGTCCACCATCTTAATCTATATGCATCCTAATAACCCTATTCTATCCATGGGTTATTCTTCTTGGCCCTACATTCAATCTTTCTAATTATAGTAACCCTATTCAATCTAGAGATTATGCTATTACAAGTCAAAATTCGTAGGTTACCCTCCTATGTCCTCCATCACCTTCCAACAATAGTCCAGTTCAAGACACCTTGCCTTCAAAATCCAAACCATCTCATTCCAATAGAAAATAATACTACCTTGTAGAACAATTAAACAAAATACTAACACATATTTCTATTCTAGACCTCTTACATATGTCTGAAATTCATAAGGAAATATTATATTAACTTTTATGCCAATCTAAGGTTTCCAATGACATTTATCATACTCAATTCTAAGAACTTGCGGAGCATTTTTCCCCAGGGTAACAAATTTCATTTAATCAAATTGATATGTCATCCCTTGGTCCGTTGCATAATAACCCTCTCTATATTAAATAGTCATTTCTTGCCATAAACATTCAAGGTATACATCAACAGATTTATAGCCAAAAACAATTACTATCAAAGCATATGATAATAAAGAATGAGAATCCAAAGGCATAATTTTTTTACTTTTCATTATTGGGCATATCACCCATAATACACTTCATCATGTCCTTGATCTTAAGGTATCATATAACTTTATCTTTGGGTGACCCTATATCTATTAAGTCAAATCAGTCCCTTCCACTTTAAATCAGTGCATTAAATTCCCCCATTCTAGAATAGAGGTTATTATTCTTGACATCTAGAGGCCGAATATGGGAACAATAATTAATATCCCAGCTTAAAGCATATACCCAAAAAGCATAAGAATGTAGTACCTAAATCTCCTAAGTCTTATTACATTGATACAATTACCTTAGCCTCCACATCTCATTCCCCACCTCCTCAAATTTCATCTCATTTTACCATTGAAGATAAGATAATTAGCACATATAGTGTCCATGATGCTTTCCATATTGTTAAATTACCCCCAAGTCTCCTAAATCCCATGGTAGATCCAACAATACCAAATCCCCTAGCAGACCCAACATTACCAAATCCCCTTTCAACCCCAATATGGAGTGGTCAAAAAATATTGATTATCGTCTTAAGGGACTCATTACTTTTGTTAAAGATAGTTTGTTGCATCAAGATCAAATCATCAATTTAGAAGATTCATGGTTGTATAATTATAATTTTCATGAATGCTTTCAAAACATTAAGTATCCAATTCCTATTAGAATCACGAGTCATAAAAATTACAAAGGAAAAGGTTTGGGACCAAAACAACAAGGCACTATTGAACCTATTTCTACAACTAAGCATAAAGGAAATCAAGGCATTGGTTATACACCAATTGGGGGTGACCCCTACAATCTTGAAAGTGATACAACTTTTAAATATAATGAATATAATCCCATTAACAATAAAGAGTCCCATTATAGTATTTATAAAGAGCTAGCTGATAGAAATCTGTTTCATTAACACTTATACCAATATCATTATACCCATTACAACCGATTCCCATATTACCCTTCATTACCCTCAATTACTTGACCAGGACAAAAAAATCATATTATACCATTGAAGTAATTCCCAACTGGTGAAAAAATTCCAAAATTCATGGGTTTCAGAGATAGTTTTTGATTGAACAATCACAAGTAATAACATGGAATCACATTAGACCCTATGACCTAATTTAGGGAGTAGACGAACTTTCCTAGTTAATATGTTAACAAAAAATTGAGGAATACTAGTGAAAACCTCTTTGAGTCACTTTTAGATGAGGGTAAAAGTAAAAGCAAATACATACATAGAGAAATAATTGATGCATTCTAGTGGGTGCAGTTTTTGTAGTAAATTATTGGCTAAAATGATGCACATTTTGTTGGATGAATTTATAGTGGTCTACCAAAAATCTACTCCCGTGCACCAAAAATCTACTCCCTACCACCAAAATACATAATTACAATGGAATCTTTAACATAATTTTGGGCAAAACTCTAAGTAATATTTATGATTTAGTGTACAAAGATTGGGATGATCGAGTCCTAGTATTACATTGGGCATATAGAATAATTTACAAGTAGTTCAACAAGTCCACTCCTTTTCAAAATTTATTTGGTAAATAATCCATTTTTATAATGGAATTTATGGTGTCTTCCCTATATATTGTGTGATGGGTGATTAGATGAAAAATAATCACTAGATGTGTAGCTTGAAGATCTAATGAAGCTCGATGAAAAGTGCATCTTAGCCAAATGGATATAGAAATTATAATAGAAGGTGTGGCATGATAATCACATCAATGAAAAAAATTTGTGCAAGGACACACATGTTCTTCTTTATGACTCAAAGTACATAAATCACCTTTATAAACAAAGTGATGAATTTTACATTATATCATCCAAGATATGTACTAGAGACAAGTGCATGAAAATTACACACCTTATATGGACAAATGCTACGAGGGAATTTCAATTAGGAGAAATCTCAATCATTTATAATTTTAATCTCTGATGGGTTATTTTGAATGATATATTAGCTAGTTTGGAGAAGATAAATCATTCCTAGTTTGGAGAAGATAAATCCTACTTACACTTTCGATTGTGGATACATTATATATTCGGGGTCATGACCAAGATGGATATTATATACCTATCCAAGGGATATATTACCATAATAATATCACTAGGGAGGGTTCCAAATCCTCATGTCAAACCAAACTATGTAATACCTCTATTTTGTAATCATTATGAAATAGAAGGCCATAATGAAAAAATTCTTGAGATTTACTAGATTTGCCATAAAATAGAAGGCCATAATGAAAAAATGCTTGAGATGTAGTGTCAAAAAACTTTTAAATCCATGTGAAATATATCAAGAATATCATGATTTATGAACTTTCCCCATACTAAAATTTGTGACACAGGGAAATTGTCCTTTTATTGGAAGTTTTGTGACTTCTCTACTCATGAAATTGAGATATTATGGGTGATCAATGAGATAAATGAAATGTTGCAGAGATGAATGTAGTAAGGGACTAAATTACCTTTAAATCAATGTAAATATGAACAAGGAATATATGGTGGTGAACACTTGTATAGAGGAAGAGGTGGTGGAGGAATATTCCCTATTCACAATTGATATAATGTGGTTCACCATAACATTACAAGATAAATTTCCCCAAGTTATCCAATTGCAGTTATTGTTGAAGGGAACATAAGAATTAGGAATGCCTTAACTTACATATAAAATTCATCCAAAAGGATAAGGTATAAGAATGCATTATGATGATTAGGGTTACAAGACCAAGGGATATATGGGTACCGAATGAAGGTGGGCATAAGCTAATTCTAGAACCAAAATTGAACATCATGATGTATAGTGGATATAAAACTCATTGATGGATCATAAAAGCACTAAAGAATAAGGTTCAACATGAACCAAACTCTATGATTTTAAAATAACTTAATGGATTAGAAAAAAAGTTAATCCTATAGGAAGCTAAGTACATGATAAGAAACCTCTGGGGAGATATTAAACACATATGAGATATGGAGGCAAGAAAAAAATATAATATCCATAGAGAGTTTAGTGTAAAATAAGTGGATTAGCTCTGAAATATATTCACCCTATTATGATTAGAAGGATTCATCTCACACCTAAAAAAATTGATGGGGTATAATTTGGTAGGCATGATAGAAGAGGAACCAACCAAGGGTTGAGAGATAATTATTACGCACAACACCAATTATGACTATGAAATATTTATTGATGACACCATTGATGGTTGAGAAGTGTGTGATATCTGGATTGACACTAGGTAGAAGTGAACATCTTCACTAATGATTCCTGACATAAAATGGGAAGACTTTCATTCAAGTTATATTCATATGTCATATTCATGGCTAACATGATGCACATGCAACCCTTTAGAATTTTGAAAAATGTCGAGTAAAGTTTAATATTTATTGAATTGATAGAGGTGGATAACTACCCAAGATTTATTGGTTGAATTAGATGTTATGCGAATAACTATAATATTTTATTTAAAAATCCTTATAGGATTTTTGAGAATAGTAAGTAGCTTTTGGTCATTCTATTAGATATAAATTATGGACCTAAATATGTGGAAAACATGTATGTGGATGAATAGGTTAACCATATATATAATATTAGCATGTAATGGGTATTACACCTAAACTTTAGGATGATGGAGTTCTCTATTGGAAAGATGTACTCTCAGTCTCCAACACGATGATCATCATGTGTTAGATGGATCTAAGAATCCTACGAAGTGACTGGATGAAAGTGTGCAAAGATGAATACAAAACCCATACAATTAATTGGGCACAAGGAAATCAAGGCAAATACTTGGCTAACATTGTCCATGATTATAACATGCAGGTTTGGTATTTCCAATTATTTGAAAATTTAAAATAGTGTTTTGGCTCTGTAAGGGGAATTTCTAAGCTTCCTCAATCTGATGGCTCAATGTGTACATCATCACATGTTAACAAATTGGAAGGATGCCTACCCAAATAAAAGGAGTGCCTAATCTCCTCGGCATACACAAAGAAATAATTGATGTATCCTAGTGGGTGACCTATAACTCATCATTACATACCAGAACTACTTTCAAAGAATCAATCTACACCCAATTTTAGTTAAATAACATTAAGAGAGGCTTTCATAGTTATAGTATATATTTTCCACCGGAATGAAAATTGTGAGCTTGTGAGTAAGTCTGGATAAGCAATGTAATTTATCTATCAAATAACATGTGGGTTCATGCCTTTTATGGTACCTTAAAAACTTGAGCACACATGTGGTATTTCTTCAATAAAACTAGAAGAGAGATGGTTGAATGGGGAATGCTAAAGGAGGATTTCTTCCACACCTCTTCCTTTCCCTCTCCCAAGACTTAACTATCTAAACCTTTGGAGTGGATTTGTAGGGACATCATGGAAGATAATGCCATAGTGGAAGAGCATGTGAAAAATATTCACAACAATAAATATCTTGTACCACCCTATTTTTTTGGTATAATGGCAATGGAAGTGGAATCTATAGTAAATAAGATGATGAGGCGTTTCTTGTGTGTTACTTTTGGTTCAAGTTAAACAAAATATAGTCATTTGAGAAGTGGAAGAAAAGAAACTTAATGATGACCTGGATTACCTAAATGTGGAAACTTGCATTGGGGAGTATAATATCATGTATGCACAAAATAATAAAAATAAGTATTATAATAAATTTTTGAAAACTAAGGAGATAAATATAGGTACTAAAATAGAACCCAAGATCATGACTGTTGGATACTATCGGATGGATGAAGAACTGGCATAAGTAGTTGAACTATTATGTGAGTTCCATGATATCTTTACTCATAAATATAAGGAAATAAGAGACATCCACTCTTACATAGGAAATATTAAAATCAAGATAAATAAGGGCATAAGTCCAGTAAAAAAAGACATTACAGAGTGAACCTTGACCTTTGTGCCAACATTAAATAAAATATTAAATATACATTTGTTGTTTGAGTAATTTATGAAGTTGATGAGTTGGAATGGGTGATCAAAATGGTCATCAACCTAAATAAGGATGGATGCATTAGGATCTATGTTGAATTATGATTATTGAATGTTATTTGTGTCAACAATATATTTATAACCACATTTGAGGAAATTCTAGGATTTATTTGTTGTGACATCTAAACATTCAATGATGAGTTCTCTGGTTACTATCAGATAGAAATTGAAGAAGAACTTAAGCACAAAGCTAGTTTCAAAACTGAATGTGGGTTCACTTATAATTTAATTTTCTTTGGGATAAATAATGCACTAATTGTATTTCCATGCATTGTGGTTTTCAAATACTTCACCCATAATTTTATGTAATTTTATCTTGATGATTGAACCATATATGGGCTAGTGAAAGATCACTTGGGTAATCTAAAGCTAATGTTTGAGACTTATTAGAAGCATCAAATCTCTCTTCACCTAAAAATATATATATTTGCCACACCTTTTGGCATGTTTATAGAGCATACCATATTTAAGAAGGGGGTATTTGTCAATCTCGCTAAGATTATAATCATTTATAACTAGAAGATCCCAATACTCAAAGGGATGTTTGCATGTTTTTGGTTCATGAAAGATATTAACTCAAGTTCATTTGGAACTATGAAAATATTTTTGATCCATTAGAGGACATATTGAAAAAGGATGGACCTTACATTTAGATAGAGAAAAAATAAGAGCTATTTGACACAATGAAAGAAAATCTAGTAAGCATGCCAATTTTACAATTTATTAATTGTAAGGCACTATTCTAATATGTGTCAATGCATCTATGTCAACCATTGGAATATACCTATGTAGATATGATATTCTAAGGTTGATAAACCCATCTAATTTAACATTTTACAAGCCAAAACAATTATACTACCATTGAGAAAAAGGTATAGGCTATAATCTATGCAAAAAAGAAGTTTTAGTAGTACTTTCTTTATATTTAGTTTTTATTCTCCATGAACCATGAGGTTTTGAAGTGTCACATAAATAATATGGTGTTGCATGGGATAATTTTTATATGGATAATATTATTTTAGGAATTCTAATTTTTGTGGTCATCAATCCTAGAAAACAAATTTGTGGGTTGAACCACTTATTTAAGATAAACATGGGTGAAGATGCATAAAATATATAATATGGACTAAAAAATGTGTCTAATTACTAGATCCAGTGCATACCTAATGACTTGGATAACATTTCAAGATTTCTCCTTTCAAGGGTTCTCTGAGTTGTGCATAAATGGATGAATGAGTGGATTCTATTTTCACTGGGTAGAAAAAGGTGTTTTTCTTAGGGGCATAAGGCAAATAAAGGTTATATTTATCTTATTTATACCCTTAACAACCACAACCATATCTAGTTGGTGCCCCATTCCCTCTTCAAGAAAATAAAAGAACAATGATAATCTAAACAATTGGTGGTCTTTTTAACACCATATCAGCTCATTGATTATGAATTATAAGAACTTGAGCATGATGATGTGTTATGCCAATGTGTCATGAAACATGAATTAGAATATGTCATGCACTAGGGTCATGAGGGAACCATAAATGATCAATATTCAAGTGAATCCACAATGTGTAAAATTTTATTCTTTGAGATTTGATGGTAGATAATCTAAAAGGATGGTAAAGAATTTGTGCATAAATGCAACATCTTATTAAAATTGAATAGAATAGATTAAATTCCACTGGTTCCAATCATTTTATAATATTTGTTTTATAAGTGGTCTATTAATTTCATTGAACTTATTTCTCCCACCACATAGAGGACTAGTGATTGGTATATTATAACATGAACAAATTATATTACTAAGTGGGAAAAGGTAACCCTTATTAAGGACTACAATGTAGACATGGATACATGTTTGCGATGCCAAAACATCACTAGTAGATATGGATGTCCACTGAGTCTCACAAGTGATTTTTGTAGTAAATTTTTGGCTAAAATGATGCACATTTTGTTGGATGAATTCATAGTGGTGCACCAAAAATCTACTCCATACCACCAAAATACAACATTACAATGGAATCCTTTAAAAAAAATTTGGGCAAAAATCTAAGTAATATATATGATTTAGTGTTCAAAGATTGGGATGATTGAGTCTTAGTATTACTTTGGGCATATAGAATAATTTACAAGTAGTTCAACAAGTCCACTCCTTTTCAAATTTTATCTGGTAAATAATCCATTTTTATAATGAAATTTATGGTGTCTTCCTTATATATTGTGTGATGGGTGATTAAATGAAAAATAATCACTAGATGTGTAGCTTGAAGATCTAATGAAGCTCGATGAAAAGTGCATCTTAGCCAAATGGATATAGAAATTATAACAGAAGGTGTGGCATGATAATCACATTAATGATAAAAATTTGTTCAAGGACACACATGTTCTTCTCTATGAATCAAAGTACACAAATCACCTTGAAAAATAAATTGATGAATTTTAAATTATATCATCCAAGATATGTACTAGAGACAAGTGCATGAAAATTACACACCTTATATGGACAAATGATACAAGGGCATTTCAATAGGAGCAATCTCAAGCATTTATAATTTTAATCTCTGATGGGCAATCTCAAGCATTTCTAATTATGATCTGCTTGGGTATCTTCAAAGTAAAAAAAATGTTGATGTTATGAATGAAAATCAAACCGTATACAAAGAGGTGCCACTTCATATAGGATATATTCATAATCAATATAGGAACATGCTTCCTGAAAGCAAAGATTAAGGCCTTCTAAGATTGTTAGAGTTTGGAGCGAAACTCCCACCTAAATTTCCTATAGACCAATTGTATAGCCTTGTTCGAAGGGAGGAAATACTTCCACAAGCAACTTCTAGTCAAAATCAGGTTATTATAGACCCATCCACCTCTAGTCAAATTAGGTTATTATATACCCATCCACTTCTAGTCAAAATCAGGCCCTTATACAAAGTTCAAATCAGGCCATTGCATTATTTATCAAAGGAAAAGGTCAGCTTCTAAACACATACCAACATATCCAAATCATTGCTTCAACAATGTATTAGGCTAGTCAGTTCTTTGTTGATAATATCATAGCTAATTTATCTACTTCTCTAGTTATTAATTCATTTAACAATTCTCAATCTATGGAACAAAATCCTCCATTAGATCAACCTCAATATCTTTTTTCTAATCCTACATTTGATGTAGACCCATTGGCTAAATATAAATAAATGCTTATAGTGGATCCATTGCATCAAAATAAATATAACCCACAATATACCTTTTTTAATCATCAATAAGTCCTTTCAAATTCACAATAGATTCTATCTACTTCACAATAAATCCCAAACCATTTGTACCAACAAGTTGCTAACCCAACCCCATAGTAAGTGGTGAACAATTCAAAAATATTTACTAATTCCTAGTAGGGTCATTATCATTCACAGTAGTCCCTACCTTTCAATAATAAATTACCTACCGATAAAAATTACCTCTTAATCAGTAACACATTCATAATCCACCTCTAAATATAAATCAATGTTAAGTACCCTATCAATAATATAATCCCAATTAAAGGGTGTACATTCATAATATGAAAACTAATGGGGTACCCATTTAGACACATTCCAATTCACATCCACTTATTTAATCAAACTAAGTCAATCAACCATTCAACACCCAATAAAATACTCCTACCCTTTACGACTTGCATGAGGTGAAAATTGTAATTACGAAACTCCAAGTAGGAAATCAGGGTAAAAAGTACAAATTTTATGAGATATTCTCATATCCATTCAACATGAGTTTCCTTCAAGTAACTTTCCCATCTCACTTTGAGATGCCTTAATTTTATAAATACAAAGGGAGAGGTGATTTAATAGTGCATCTACAATAATTATTTATTGCATGCCAAAAAGTAACTTATAGTTGTATCTACTTACTTCACTTTTTTCCATGCAGTTTGGGTGGACAAGCCTGGGAGTGGTTATTTCACTTTTTAAAAGGAATAGTCATAGCTTTTGATAATTTGAGAAGCCAAAAGTCTTCAACAAAAACAAGCATATTTTAGGAGATGGATTCACTGAATCTAGACATGTGAAAATAGTGCAACCAGCACCAGTCTAGAACACTCCACCTACCTAATCACTTACATTTCAAAGACAACTTCCACCAAGGATTCAATTTCAATGAAGATTATTCATTGACCTTGGTGAGCCTATTGAAGCGATATTTTATAAATTAGTTATGACAAACATGGTTATTTGGCCAATTGTAAATCCTTTTCCAGAAGATCAACCAAATCCTTATTGGTATGAATATAATGAATATTATGACTACCTTTGATTCAAATACCATGGAATTTACAGGTGTATGAAACTTAGACAATTTATTCAATATTGATTAAGCAAGGTGAAATTGAGTTTGTTAGTGGTGCTTCTAATACCTATCAGAATTTGGGTATATACAAAGACCCCTTTACAAAACATAATTAGAATCAAAATAAAAATTGAAATCAAAATCAAAATTGGAATCATAACCATAATTAGAATCAACAACACAACAATTAAAATCAAGGTTAGGATTCTTGTTCCAACTATATTGGATACCATCATGTCCCACATGACTATAACAATGTTGTAGGTCATGTTACAAGTAATTATGTGTCCACCATTTTAATCCATATGCATCCTAATAACCTTATTCTGTCCATGGGTTATATTTCTTATCCCTACATTCAATATTTCTAATTCTAGTAACCCTACTCAATCTAGAGATTATGCTGTCACAAATCAAAATTCATAGGTTACCCTCCTATGTCCTCCATCTCATTATAATAATAGTCCAGTTCAAGACACCTTATGTTCAAAATCCAAACCATATCCTTCCAATAGAAAATAACACTACCTTGTGGAATTATTAAACAAAACACTGGCACATATTTCTATTCTAGACCTCTTACATATGTTTGAAGTTCATAAGGAAATATTATATTAACTTTTATGCCAATACAAGGTTTCTAATGACATTGATCATAGTCAATTCCAAGAACTTGTGGGGCATTTGTCCCTAGTGTAACAACTTTCATTTAATCAAATTGATATGTCATCCCTAGATTTGTTGATTAATAACCCTCTTTATATTTAATAGTCATTTCTTGCCATAAAATCAAGTGAGTGATCATAGACAATGTTTTGTGCTTGAATGTTGATTCTTTTAAATTAATTAAACATTTAGGGTATGCATCAATAGATTTACAACCAAAAACAATTACTATCAAAGCATATGACAACGAAGAATGAGATCCAAGGGTACAAGTTTTTTACTTGTCATTGTTGGACCTATGTCCCATAATACACTTTGTCATGTCCTTGATCTTAAGGTATCATATAACTTGATCCTTTGGTGACCCTATATCCATTAAGTCAAATATGTCCCTTCCATTTTAATCAGTGCATTAAATGCCCCCACTCTAGAATGAAGGTTATTATTCTTAGCATCCTGAATATGGGAACTATAATTATTGTCATAAATTAAAGAATATACCCAAAAAGGACAAGAATGTAGTACCTAAATCTCTTAAGTCCTATTACATTGATATAATTACCTTAGTCTCCACATATCATTCCCCACCTCCTCAAATTTCATCTCATTTACCTTTGAAGTTAAGAGCATTGGCGCATATAGCATCCATGATGCTTTCTATATTGTTAAATTACCCAAGTCTCCCAAATCCCATGTTAGACCCAACACTACCAGATCCCTTAGTAGCCCCAATATGGAGTGGTGAAAAAATATTGATTATTGTCTTAAGGGACCCATTACATTTGTTAAAGATAGTTTGTTGCATCAAGATCAAATCATCAGTTTAGAAGATTCATGGTTGTATAATTATGATTTTGATGAATGATTTCAAAAAATTAAGTATCCAATTCCTATCAAAATCATGAGTCATAAAAATTACAAAGGAAAAGGTTTGGGACCAAAACAACAAGGCACTATTGAACCTATTTTTATAACTAAGCATAAAGGAAATCAAGGCATTGGTTATACACCACTTGGGGGTGACCCCTAAGATCTTGAGAGTGATACAACTTTGAAATATAATGAGTACGATCCCATCAATGATAAAGAGTCCCATTATAGTATTTATGAAGAGCTAGATGATACAAATATTTTCATTAACACTTATACCAATATCATTATACCCATTACAACTGATTCCCATATTACCCTTCATTACCCTCAATTACTTGACCAGGACCAAAAAAATTATATTATACCATTGAAGGAATTCCAAACTGGTGATTTTTTTTAAAAATTCATGGGTTTCAGAGATAATCTTTGATTGAACAATCATAAGTAATAACGTGGAATCACATCAGACCCTACGACCTAATTTGGGGAGTAAATGAACTTCCCTAGTCAATATGTTAATAAAACATTGAGGCATACTAGTGAAAACCTCTTTGAGTCACTTTTAGACGAGGGTAAAAGTAAAGGCAAATACATATCCTTTGGTGAAAACCTTTATGAGGTGCCAACCAATGGAAATGTTCACTCTCTTCAACAGGAAACACATAGCCATAAGAGTCTATGATTTCATTTTAATACAAGTGCCACTCCCTTTGAGGAACAAATATTTTTAAAATTGGTACATGATTTTTTTCTAAAAACATTTTTATGTTTGATTTTTATTCCATAAGTTGTATTCATATTCTTGTTACATTAGTGAACTTAATAAATGAGTTGAGCCATAATCAGATGAAAAAGGTTGATTCTCAGTAATTCCTATGATATTAGAGGATGATCCCACATAGCTTATGGAAGACACCTCTTATTTCAGCATTGACATTGAAGAAAATGAGTTCCTTATTTTTATTCTCAGAGAAGTTATTATTATATTTGCATAATCTACGTAAGTCAAGACATAATTAAAAAAATTACTAGGGGAATGATTCATTTGACCAATTGAAAATTTGAGTTGAATTTATAGCATCATCCCAACCAATCAGAGGTAGTATAATAACACATTAAACACTAGGCCATTCATGGAGTTTTCCAATTAATTATCAGTCAAGCCATAACTTAAAATCAAATCAGGGATGAAGAGCATGGTTGATAGTCTCAAATAGAAATTTGAATACATCTAGTTTGAGCAAATATCATGGGCTAATATCAAACTAATTGATGTTGTGGAAACCATTGGTTCATTGATATACATATCTTATAATCAATTATATTACATTTTATTTTACCAATTTGTAGTCATTTAGAATCAGAGGTGGTATGTGATATTGCTAGTTTTGATTCCCCTTTGTTAAAGCCATGCAAAAAACAATCATGGCTATAATACCAATTGTTAGGAATAAAATAAATCTGATACTACATGCTAAGATTAAAGCTTCATACTCTACCATATTATTAGTTACATCGAATATGAGGTGAAATGCCAATGAGATAATTTTTTCAACATGTCTCATAAGGATACAACTTGCCCTAGCTCCTTGAAGACTTTTAGTGCCTTCAAATTAAAGGGTCCAAGTATCTTCATGTAAATCAACATTAATTTTAGGAAGTTATTTGATAACTAATTTTTGTGTAGTAGAATCGAGGAAGATAGAGGACTCTTCTAGATTACTTGCTTCAAGGTAAGTAGTGAAGCTATGGAATTAATCTTTAAGAGATATGGCTTGGTTGAGACCTTCAATATAAATAATATTATCATTGGGAAGACTATCTTGAAGGTTGTTGGTAGTTGGGATGAGAGCTGTGATAAGTTAATCATCAATGATTTGTAATTTAAAAACTTTTTGGGTAATAATTCAGAGATCAAATTCCATGAGAAGGACCATCTGTTTGCCAATTCTATCTCCAAGAAGAAAGGCTTTAGATAAAAAGTGACAAAAGGGATTGGAATGAATGATAACGTAAGTGGTTTGATAAAGTAAATAGTGTCAGAGTTTTTCAATGCAAAATATATGGTGAGGTAATCACGTTAAACTTTTGTATAATGTTTCTCATAATCAATGAGGCCTTAGTCAATATAGTAGATGGCCTATTCCCTTCCAATATCACCTTATTGGGAAAGCATGTCCCAATTGATATGGGTGTAGAAGAGGTATATAAGATTAACAGATGATCGTTTTAAGGTGAACATGGAGTAGGTGGGTGAAGTAATGATTATTTCATATTATCAAATGCTTTTTGACATGGATCCATCCATTCTAGGGCATTGCATTTATTAAGAAGATAATTAACATAATAGATACTATAAGCCATTTTAGGAACAAATAATTTAATTAGCCCAATTTTATCAAGGTAAGTGAGAATGTCTAGAATGGATCAAAGGATGGGTATGTTGACAATAGCATTTATCTTGGCAGGGTCGACATCGATGCTATTAAAAAAGACTAAAAATCCTAGTAGTTTGCTAGATGTGACACTGAACACACATTTGGAGGGATTAAGTATAAATTTATATTTAATGAGATGACCAAAGATGACAACAAGATCAAATATATGAATCTTGAGGATTTTAGATTTGGCAATGAGGTCATCCGCATAGTTCTATAAAATATTGTGAATAAGATCATGAAAGATGTGAGTCATTGCTTGTTGATAGGTAGTTCCATCATTTTTTAGGCCAAAGGTCATTTTAATGTAGCAATAGGTGCCCCACTTTGTGTTGAACATTATCTTATGTTGGTCTTCGAGGCAATGTGAATTTGGTTATAACCCAAGAAAGCATCCATAAGAGACAACATTTCATAACTAGCAGTGGAATAAATAATGGCATCTATTGAAGGGAGAGGAAAATTATCCTTAGGATAAGCAAGATTAAGATTATGAAAATCAATGCAAATGCGAATGACCATGGTGACCTTCTTCCAAATAGGGACTATGTTAGAGACACATTCAAACTAGTCAATGGGCTTGATAGACTTTGCATAAAGAAGCTTGATAATTTATTTATGGCATAAAGTTGAAACTTCTAGTGGAAATTTTCATTGCTTTTAGTGCATAGGTTTGGCATTGAGTTAAGTTATAATATTATGCACCATGATGCTAGGGTCAATACCAAGCATATCCTAATAGGACCAAGCAAAAGTCT
Organism: Torreya grandis; assembly: GCA_037957365.1. Lineage (NCBI taxonomy): Eukaryota > Viridiplantae > Streptophyta > Pinopsida > Cupressales > Taxaceae > Torreya > Torreya grandis. The sequence continues at coordinate 1,481,181 of JARHVA010001132.1, forward strand.
CATGATATTTATCAAAGAATAAGCTAGAGTTATCATGTTCAGTTGGTGTGAGTTTGTGAGAGACTATAATTGATTAAGGGCATGATGGGGTACCATATTCAATTCAAATAGTTTCTTATATAAGCATAACATTTACATATTTGAAATGGTATGGTGCATTAGGTAATGAGGAAATGGAATTTGATTTAGGGTTGATGTTAGTGATGGAGTTGTTGAAACAAGGGGTTTTGTTTTTGAAATTCCCAAGTTTATGATGTTGTTAAGGGAGTTGAGCTTATCGAGAATGAAGTAATTCAATAATGGCTTTATTGTTAGGAAAAGTGGGAAGAAGACCATAATACTCAACATCTACTTCAATATCAAGAATTTGATTAACATGGAGATCATATTCAAAATGTATCTAACAGACACTAATGGTCTTGGCATCTAATGTAATCTTAGGAATAGGGGGAAGATGGTTGATTCGATGTGATTGGTTTGTCTTTGATTTCATTGACATGGGAAGAAATTGTAGGTTTTATAAAAGATGTAGGAATTGTCATAGGTTTGGAAGGTAGGATTTGTTCTACCACTCAAAGAGTATCAATAAGTGGAGAATTAATGGGAGGTACATGAACTTTAGGAGCTAATTCCAAATTAGTGGAAATGGTATAAACATCATAGTTGAAAGCATGTATTTGGGATAGATTTTTCTGTTAACATTGAACATCTAAGTATCAGGATTGAGATTGGGCCATGATGTAGTTATCATCGTAGGTTGGAAAAAATTTACATGCTTGAGCTTTATAATGAGTTTCAGAAGGGGAGATTCCTAGATCACTGAATTTGCATGAAAACATGGTTAAAGGATCTTAGAATAATTTGGCCACTTCATAATCATTGCATGTGAAGGCATATTCTGGGTAAGAAACATCTTAAGCATTGCATGGAGGGGTAAATCAATGAGCTAATCAATGAGATGAATAGTATGATCATGATGTGATAAATAAGGAAGAAGCCATTCTGATATGTAAGGATGTAGCTTAGTAGTGTTGTAAGTCATTAGGTTCATCATCATCTAAATCATCAAGAGTGACTTGTAAGTCTAGATTAATGTTGATGAATTCAGGTAAGGGAGCATTGTTGATTGTTGTAATGGTATGAATGTGATATTGAGATCTAGGATTGGGAAGTTGAATATTCTAAGGGTTGGGATTGGCCTCATGTTTATACCTTTTGCCACTATGCAAAAACTTGGTGCATTGGCTACCAAAGAGGTGATAACCCTCATTCTATGAGTTTGAGGTTAGCATAGGAGGATATTGTAAGATAGGGGAAAATAAAGGACCATAAGCTTAGTTCAAATAGTCTTAGGCCTTATTGTAAGGGGAAGCCAAATACAATCGAATGGATTTTGATTAGTTTTATCAAATCTACGACAAGCTAGGTGGGTTTTCTTGAGATGATCCTTATTATATCTAAGTTATTAGATGAGTCACAAAGATTTCACATTAATATCAAACCCTTTGTCAACTAAAACTTTAAAAATAAGGGTAGTATTAATGGTTATTTTAATGAATAGGGGTGGATCATTAGTGCAAAAAAGGATCTCACCATTAATCATGTCTTATTCAAGGAATTCCATGGAAGGTTTAGAAGAAGGACAAATGGATTCAATAGTATGCACATTGGTAGGTTGAGGGTTAATAGAGGGTGGTTATTCATTTATATAAGATGGATCTTAAATTTCTTGTAATTGTTACATGAATAACTTATGATCATAGGGGAGGTGTGAACTAACTCCATAAGGGGAATCTTTCAAGGCATGAAGTTGAGTTCTTCTAGAAGTTTGCAATGGGATTTAGAAGAAGAATCAATGTGAGGTTTAGAAGGTAAGGAAAATTTTGAAGGAATGGAAGTGGGTATGGGTTAAAAATAAGGAGAGGGTTACTCATTAGCTTTCAAACCTAGATGAGTGGTTTTAGTATCTTTGAAAAGTTATTCTTCCAAAGAGGGCTTCTTAGGTTTGGTGATAGGGTCTTTGTGAGCCAGTTTGTGATCATAGTTAAACTTAGCTATATTAACATATTGAGAGTTGTTGTAATATTGGTCATAATAGACATCAATGGAAAAAACATCCTTGATAGTTTGTTGAGTGGTTTATGCGGGGAAATATTTTTGGTTATTAAAAGAGGAAGCTTTAGGAACTTGTCATTTTTGAGTTCTGTGGTATTCCTGATGATGGAGTTGGATATGGCTTCATGATTGAAAGAATCACTAAACATATATGAGACAAAAAAATTGGTAAACCCTCTATAAGTTTCATGAGAATGAGCAATGTCAACATAAAACCTACAAAATTGATTAGGGTCATACCATGTAAGAGGATTATTTGGATAAGTAAAGGGTTTAAAGTGCACTAAGAATTATTTCATTTGTTGCACAGTTAGTGGTATGTGAGAAGATGGGGGATTATCAACTTTGGCAATGCCTCATTTGGTTTGAGGAGTATTTCCAGTAATGGCATTGGTATAAGTTTGAAAATATCCTTTAAGGAATTTGATATTAGGTTTGAATTGCTTCATTAGGAAGTCTTGACATTTGGCTTGGTCAAAATTTTCATTAAGTGTTTGAGGGGTATAAGTTCGAACCTTATCTTGAAGAGAAGAGGTTAAAGTAGTTATAAAGAATTTAAATAGATTATCATTAGTCATGTTAGCCTTGTGGGCCAAATATTTCCATCATTTGATAAAATCCTGAGCTGATTCAAAGGGAGATTACTCAGTGTTGATGGAATGGCGAAGACAAATTACAAGAAGGCCATTGTGTTGAAATTATTTAACTAGAGGGTTGATAAATCCTCTAGTTACCAGATGGAATGTTGGGGAAGTTGGTTATACCAGTCCAATACATCACCAGTGAAGGTTTTAACGAGAAGTTTAGTGGTAGTGAAAGTATTAGTTTGGATCCACTCTTTATAAAGATTGGAAAATGCTTTGATAAATGATGCAGAGTCTTTAGTCCCATCATATTTTATAGTTGGAGAGATATTACCAATATCAATGGAAATAATGAAAGGAGATAAAGGCTCATTCTAGATAAATTGAAGCATTTTGTTATTAATTATATGTTGAGGAAAAACATTACTTGAGGCATCTCTAAGAGGTGGAGGATTATAATTTTGATTAGTTTGAGGAATTAGAACTGGAGGTTGATTAGCCATATTGATCAAATGATGTTGTAATTGCATCATTTGGGAGGTGTTATATGTTTGAATTATGTTTATTTATTGCACGACTTGTGCAATAAGTTGAGTCATATCAATTGGTGGGTTGGTGTTTGTAGGAGGATTACTTGAATTGGTATTACGGTAAGGGTTATTGGGAGGTGGATTACTAGTAGGATTATTGGATATACGTGTGTCAATCACTCCCACATTGTGTTGAAATGGTTGAAGAAGAGAATTGTATTAGTAGGTACAAAAAGGATAAAATCCACTACTTCATCTTGAGGTGTGATTTGAACCATGTTACAATCCATAGATGAAGGAGGGGAAGAAGTGCTCCAAGAGTGAGGGTTATCTTGGGAGGTAAAGAAAGGGAGAAAAAAATACCCCATATAGTGTCGATAGGGTATTTCATGGTGATTTGAGGAAATGAACATAATTATAAGTAATAATAATGAGGGATCAAGGATAAAGAACTAAGTTGGCTAGACAAAGAGGAAGTTGGATAGACAAAGAACCAAATTGATCAGATAGAAGAGCAAGGTCAACAATCGGATACAAAGTTGACTAGGTCGATAAAGTACTACTAGACAAATGTTGAGAAGAGTATTGAGCTGATTGGGTTGACTATGTACTACTAGATAGAGGTTAGAATAAATAGATAAGAGACACAGTCATGTTGGTTGACTGTGTACTATTGGTAGGAAGAAAGATAGAGTTTGTAAGAGACTATATCGACCAGAATGATAATGTTCTAAAATAGGGTATTTTTTTTGTAATATAAGTTTAGAAATAGTGAAAGTAGACACACATAAAATTAAACTAATGTGAGTGATCTAATTGGGGCACACAACATAAAACTTGCACTAATGCTGGCTAATGTAAGTTTTTGCAATACAACACGTAATGATTAGAGAGAAAGTAATCAACTGAAAAGTAAATGCTAACTAAGTGGTTATCCTAAGTGTTATTGTATTATTATAAATTATGTATTTAAGTGTGATAGGAAATTTGGTTAAAAATATGGAACTAAAAAATCAATCTATGTATGGTTTTAAGACGTTTGGGCTGAAAGGGATATGTGTTGGCAATGGTACTAGCTTGGTATTGGGGCCTACCCCCTAATTTCAAAATCTCATAGGGATAAGGGTGTCAAGTGCTTTGACAATATATACAATTAATCACATGTTTATACTTGGCCAAAAAACTAAGTCAGCTACCCCCTTGGTGATGAAATCCAAGTAGATAGGCCTTGGGAAGAGAAGAGTTTAAATGCATTTTGAATGTTATATGATTTCATAGTGTCTCTAAAAGAGTAAAATAGTGTAACTAAATGGTAATTTGAGAAATCACCTATTTAGACTATGTGAGTTACTCTAAGAATGTAAACAACTGAAAATGAAGTGTGAATTAATTACTAGCAAATAGTTGTTAATACTTAAATGAAGAATAATACAAAATTGGTTTAGGTGACACTATATGTAAATAGTACAGAACAGAGTCAACTAGGTCACTATTGTTCTAAAAAGGAAAAGTATTTAAGAATAGAGTTGAATGGGTCAACTATTTTTCTCAGATCTAAGATAGGCTACATACGACCAGGTTGGCTGTAAGGTTGTAGTTTTAAAGACTACTAACTTGTGTAAAAAAGAAATGAATAAAGTATTGAATTGATAGAGAAATGAAAGAGAGGAACCTTGGTGGGATTGAAGATGGTTAAGATTAAAAAATTTATGCGAAAGTGAATTAATTGCTACTTTCAAATTTTACAAACCAAGTTGACTGGTTCGATCCAGTTCTGTAAAACCCTAAATGTTGAAGAAGAATAAGATGACAAAGTCAACCTCTTTAACCTAGTTTGTTTGATTTTTATTTAGGTTAATGGGGAGATTATTTGAAATAGGGTCCCTAGAACCTAGGATAAGTACAAATAAAAGATAAACAATGGTCTACAAAATACCAAACAAGAAAAAGGACCAAACATGCCAATAAATAGCTAAAGAAAAGCCCCAAAACCAATAAAAAATGACAAAAAAAACTAGTTTAAATCTAAACTACCAGAAACATCCTCTCAATAAGATTTCATATTTTTAATATTCATATCAATCTAAAGAAATAATTTATCTTGGTCCATGCCATACTTAGATCCAATGCACTGCCCCTTCTTGCCTTTCCTTTTGCCAATGACACTGGGCTCAAAAAGCTCATCAAAATGAACTCGTAGGTTCTTAACATTATGGATGCCCTCATACATATCAAACTTTCTATAATTCACCAAAAAACTTATGTTGTTACAAAGTTTCTCATTAACCTGTTCTAATATCTCCATCTTGAATGAGAGACTCTAAATTTTTTGATCTTCCTCCATGGCTGAAAAGATTTGACTCATCCTTGAGTTTACCTACTATAGGGAGTTTACCTTACCTTTTAGCTCAATGATCTCTTACATAAACCAATGCATAATAGATTTTTTAAGGTTGAAATCTTTCACTATCTTATCTGAGATCTCCTTACCTTTAAGTGAGGTAACTAAATTGTTAAAGGCCTCATTATGATCCTTCAATTGTTTGTTCTGAGAGGTCTCCCCTTTTTCTGTTGGAACATAATTAGGCCCCCTATTCAGAGTCTTAGCTATAAGATTCTTATCTGATTTGTTTCCCTATTACACTTATTTCTGGAACTCCTTAGATCTTTACTTCCTTCTTTAACATCAATAAAAGCCTTAGCCAAATCTCCCATTTTACTCTGCATGTCTTGATACCCCTAATTCCCATGTTTCCCTTGACTGATCCTTGCAAGTTTTGATGCACTCTAAAGTCATTTATTGATGTTTTCCTATGGCTTCTTATTCTTTTCTTCATATTTCTTAATTTTAATATCCATAGGTTTCTTAGTCTTTTCAGTAACCCTACTCGAACTCCCAAGGTATTTTATCCAAACTTTTTAATTTTTTCTGATATCAAAAATTCCCTCTTCTATATTTTCCTTCTAGGGATGAGGCATATCTATGTTGATTTGATTCATACCATTAAAATATTTAAAAATGAGGTAGATCATTCCCTCATGTCTAGGAGTTGAGTAATTACCATGTTTAGACTTCATGATTGACACCTCCATTGATTTCAAAATAAAAAAAGGAAGACTAAAGGGCACACCATGCTTAAAATAGTTCAAAATTTTAAATAAGGACAATATTACTACATTGTACCTACCTTCCAAGGTAACATACTGCATTAAATTTAATGCAATCTTTGTATATGACTTAGTTAAGGATTCTTGATCAAAATCATTGTGAGACAGCTTCAATTTCTCTCCCTCATTGAGAAAAGCCTCTTTGTCCAATTTGAAATCCCCCATTGAATAGTAACTCTTTATTTCCTCAATCACCAACCCAATGAATAGTAACTCCATTTATTTAAACTATTCTATCCTCTTAAGCTTTTGTGAACAAGATTGAGAAGTGTCTGTCATAGCCTTCAATTGTCACCTTAAATCCATCAAACCTCCCTCTTGTAGAACTACCCAGATTCTTTTATTTTTCCTAACTTCAACTTCAAGCTATAATTTTAGTTCTATTCTATTAAGTAAGCCCATGTTTCTTTTCTCACATCCACTCCAAATTTCTCTATTACAGAAGTTGGGCTTCCCCAAATAGAACCATGAGGAAATACAGTGTTTTGTGTTTATCTCATCTAATAGATGCTTTGGGGCATCTAGAAACTTGTCCTTCAATCCCAAATGAATTAAAACAAACCATATGAGTCCCTGACTCAAAAGAGACCCAAAATTGTACCCTCTAGGAATTAGAGGCTTCTCTAATATGCCTAAGGTTAAGAACATTAGGATTTACTTCATCTTTTATCTTGAGAAACAACTCCCTATGGATATCTTCATAGCTCATCCAAGTCATAAGACCCACAATATTTATTCCTTTGTTGGTGAACCAGTCTGTTATGGCATTCCCTTCTCTATAAGTATGTTGAATGGTAACTTGTTGAAAGGAGTCCAATATAACTATAGCTTCCTCTAAAACTTGTTTGATAGACCAACTAATTACATTTTTCCCAGATAAATAATTCACAATATTTAGAGAGTCTCCCTCCACCAAAAGCTTTTGCATACTCAATTGCTTTGCCAATTTTATCCCCCACAATGCTTCCAAAGCTTTCACATAGTGGTTAAACTCACACCTATGTCTCTAGCATAATCAACAATCAAATTTTCCTTATAATCTCTAATGATTCTACCTCCACCAGCTAGTCTCAGGTTTCCTTCCAAAGTTCCATCAAAATTGAGTTTCAACCAGCCCTGGGGGGGGTGGGGGTTTTATTTCTTTTTTTCCTAATTTCATCTTTAGGATTTGGTTTACCCAACTCAAAAGAATCTATTTTCTAATTTAGAGTTGGGATTTGTTTAAAATAAAGTAAGCTTTTACCTTTCTTAGGACGAGAAAGTTGTAATTCTCTTTAATGAGTTCAAAAATTCTTGTTGACATGACTTTGTTGTTGCATCTCTTTCCACTAAAATTTTTATTATTACTTTCTCCCCAGATCACCCATATGATACGAGGCAAAATAAATTTCCAAAGTTTCTTGAGGTGGACATTTTGAAATGGGCACCCCAAGACTTCCACACTTCTACTGGAGAACCTAAATGCACCCAAGAGACATTGAATTTGTCAAAAAAATGGGTCCAAATTTTTTGAGAGAAAGAGCAGTTGACAAGCAATTGGAAAAATGATTTGTTATCTTCTTCATATAGCACACATATATTAATGATAATGCAACCTCTTTTTATAGGTTGTCAATTGCAAGAATTATGTTCTGAATCGCCACTTATAAGAAGAAACATATTTTTGGAGTTAGCCATTTATCTCAAACAAGCTCCCAACTGTCATTAAGCTTAGGTTCTTGTGTTAGCAAGTTATAACCCAATTTTACTTTGTACTAGTAATTAATTGAGTCCTTCTAGACCATTTGATCTTCTCTGATTATACTAGGGATGTGCACATTTCCCAAAAAATTATTCAGGTTAGATATCTTCAGCATGTCTTCTTGGTTTAAGTTTTCTAAACTCAGGGTTTTCTAACCTTTAACTCCTTTCAGATTTTGACAATAGTCTACCACCTTAGAACCATATTTATGATTAATGTTATCTTGAAATTATAGTCTTATGTCACTCTGAGATAGAGGCATATCGAAAACCCATTTATCCCTCCAAAAATCAATCCTATGTCCATTACCAATCTACCATTTAGAACCTAAAATTATCAACTCCTTGTTAGAAATTAAGAAGTTCCAGATATGTGACCCCTAACAAAATGATCATCTACTAGGATTTAGATCAGATCCCTTCCTTCAATATATTTAAAACATAAGATTTTTCCCCAAACTAAGGTCAACTTGATGAATCTCCAAACAAACTTCTAAATGAGGGATTTATTAATCAACTGTAAATTTCTTAAACCAAGTCTGCCATATCTTTTCTTGGAGAAGACCTTATTCCAAGCCATAAGATGAAATTTTTTCTATCTTCCTTTCTAGCCTAAAGAAAGTTTCGTTGAATCTTATTTAATTTATCCTCCACTCCTTTAGGAAAATTAAATAGTGAAAGTATATAAATTGCATAATGTACCTAGAGAGGGGTAAAATAGTAGAATAATCTATAGTGGTTTAGTACCACATGCATAAGAATAAGATTTGGATAGATTAAGATAGTATAAATAAAGTGGCAAAGGCCATTATAAGGCATCCAAAAATTAATTTATAATTAAGCATTGCTCTTAAGGAGGTATCCCCCTTGAAGTTGCAAGTGATTAGGAGTTATTCCTTCCATGAAAGGAATTATGTTTGTAATCAGAGTGTTTAACTAATATATGACTCAATCAATATTATTATTTAGTTATTATGTGAATGAGGTTCTTATCATCTAGTATTAAATCATTTTCCAAGGCTATTTATGTGATTGTGATCCTTGTTGTAGGGCTATTTTCATGATCATGAGCCTTGTTGCAAACATATTTTGGAGAGGCACATTTGGGAGCTTTGTGGAGCAAGTCTAAGAAGTGTAGATTTTCATTTTTTGCCCTAAAAAATCTGACTGTTCTTCTTCAAGCTACTCACAAATGGTAATGAAGATAATTTTTTTTTGTGTTTTTTGCATTTCTATCTTAACTTTTCAGAACATTTTGAAGTTGTAAATTTCATTAAGTATTGTAGAAGTTAGCACAGTTTTAGTGACTACTATTATTTGTAAAAAAAAGTGAGAGTGTGTTTTTAATTGTTGAGTCTATCTTTTAGTTGTCATGGATATTTATAATTTATGTAGAACATTGAGTATACTTCATCAAAATGACATGGTTTGAGAATATCAAACATCATTTGAACACATTGCCAATCAGACTATAAGCTTGTATGAGGATTTCCTTATAACTTGATTCATTAATGGACTCAATGAAGCACTTCAAGAAGAGGTTCAAATGTGGAAACCTCAATCCATGATGGAAGCATGAGGTTTAGCCAAGATTACTAAAAACTGTATCAATTGGGAACTCTCTAAGACATCTTCATTCCAGCATCCTATCACAACACCACCTCTCGAGGCCATCAGATGTCTCTTCATGGATGTCATTGATTCACTTTTGGATGCACCTCAGTAGGTTACAGAAGGACCCATTTAGGAAATCACCATTCTCAAATAGGCCCTCGATGAGCCCAAGCTGACATTCATAGAGTCCAAGTAGGGAACCAAGTCTTCAAATCCCTCAAAGAAAAATACTAAGGGGGATAACATGTATCCTCTATTGGCTTATCAGGCTGACTATTTTGAGCACCCTTTCTCTCATTTTGAGAATATGATCATCATGCTTCAAATTATACTTCAACCTTTAGTTATAGTGCTCATATTTACCCTATTGATGTACAATATCATATCCAAGAATAGGTGAAATGGAAGTAGAAAAAGACACATGGACGTGCCTCTATCCGGTCTTCATCCTATTTTTATATGTATGTTTTGACCTTCATTTTGTCTTCCTCCTATTTATTATCATGTTTCGAGGGTGAAATACATTTAAGGGGAATGAAAATTAATGTACCTAGAGAGTGGTAGAATAGTAGAATAATGAATAGTGGTTTAGTACCACATGCACAAGAAGAAGGATTTGGGTAGATTAAGATAGTATAAATAAAGTGTCAAAGGCCATTGTAAGGCATCTAAGAAGTCATTTGTAAATGAGCATTGCTCTTAAGGAGGTATCCCCCTCGAAGTGGTGAGTGATTTAGAGTTATTCCTTCCATAAAAGGAATTATGTTTGTAATCAGAGTGTTTAACTAAGATATGATTTAATCAATATTATTATTCAGTTATTATGTGAGAAAGGTTCTTATCAAACTGGAAGACTCTGAAGCACACTCTTAATTAGAACAACCTTGCTAGTCTAGGATAAAATCTGACCTTTCCAACATATGAGCTTTTTTTAAAAATCTCTCAAAGGGTTCCATGCTACACTTGAAGTTGGTTGCTAAAGAAAGGCATTCCTAGGTAAAAGGAAGGGAATTTCTTGATTTGACATTCCAAGTGTGTAGCTATTCTAGCTTGTCTAGCCACTGATGTATTAAATAAATACATGAAACTTTTATCAAAATTATTTTTTTGGTTAGAGGCCTTTTCATACATCACCAAAATATTTTTAATGTTTCTTACTTCCTGCATAGATGCTTCAGCTAAGATAATATTGTCATCCAAAAATTATTTTTAAGTCACTAGATCTACAGACCTAGCTAGTTTAAAACCTTTCACCTGTGACATAGCCAAAACATTATATATGAATCTTCTCAGTGATTTTTCCATAGTGATGAACAAGAATGGGGAAAAGGGGTCTCCCTATATCACACATTTAACACTTTTGAATAAACCATGTGCCACCCCATTCACATAAATAAAAAGCATGCAAGTGGTAATATAAACTCTAATGATTTTTCTTAAATTATCACACAAAAACCAAATTGAGACATAAATCTATCAAAAAAGCTCCAATATAATCTATCATATGTCTTGGCCATAACCAATTTAAGCACCACAATTGCTCTTTGACATTTTTCCATTAAATGAATGGCTTTATGGACCACGATCACTCCATCGTGAATTTGTCTACCCGATACAAATCCTCCTTGCCGAGGTTGGATGATTTTTTCCATGATAATGTGCATCCTCATAGTGATAAGCTTGGTAATAATCTAATAAAAATAATTAAACAAGCTAATAGATCAGAAATATGAAAATTTTATAGCACCTTCCTTCTTAAGAATAAGCACTAAGAAAGTATGATTAATCTATTTGAGTAACTGATAAGCGATAAATAATTCATTCACAGATGAAACCATGTCACCTATTATTATGTCACAGAAAATTTGGAAAAAAGCTATGGGGAAGCCATCCAACCCAAGTGCCTTATACAGATTCATCTTGAAGAGCACAAATTTAAGATCTTCATTCGATGTAATAGCTATGAGCATATCATTATCCTCATGATTGATCAATTCTGGTATCACATGTATAAATTCATGTTCATATCTAATATTATTCTTGAAATCATTATTGTACATATTTTTGTAAACTTGGACACTTTCTTGATTAATATCTTTTGCATTAGAGGAGAGCTAACCAACATTGTTGGTGATTTCCTAGTTTATTGAATTATGTGCTGCTAGATAGAATAAGATGACAAAGTCTACCTATTCGACCTTGTATGCTTATTTGGAACTAAAATAGCATATTGTGTTGACCTATTTGATCTAGTAATTTGTATCTAATGAAGACCTACATAGACATAAAAGAGTCATTTTGATGTGATTGTGTGTTAAACCTATGCACATAAAGTTATAACTTTACCAAATAGTTTGATACAATACTGAAAATATATAAAAATATAATAAGATGAAAAAAATGATAATGTGAAGGAAAACCCTGTAAGGGTTAGATTCACATCAGATTCACTAGAATGTATGTAATAGAAAATGTCATAGATCTATAAATCAATCCTAGCTCGAAGAAGATAAATCCTACTTACACTTCTGATTATGGATACATTAGATATTTGAGGTCATGACACGGATGGATCTGTTAGACCTAGCCAAAGGATATCTTACTATAATAATATTACTAGGGAAGGTTCCAAAGCCTCTAGTCAAGCAAAGCTATGCAATAACCCTAAATAGGTCCTATGTTTTCATATTCACTAAACTAATAACAAGTAAAGTAAAGTATAATCTAATGATCACCAAATCTTATGGCACAAAGTAGGGGTGATAAAAAAAAAGTAAACATGCATAAGAAAATCTTGTTTGAGATATGTATATGTAAGACCCTAATGCATGGAGAGAAAAATATATTAAAAAGCCATTATTTATGCTACATATATATACTAAAGAGAGGATAAAATTTAGATATACTTACCTTGAAGACAAACCCATCAAGACTCAATCTATCCCTTGGCCAAAGGTGCTTCACAAGAGGTTGTTGCAGTTTCTAATGATCACTAAGAAAGGCCAAAAGATCCAAGACTTTTTCACAAGACAAGATTATTTTCCAAATAGAAACCATAAGCTAAGAATCCTTAAGTAGAATGGTAGAAAAGTAGATTGTAAATAAGTGCAAATGAATAATTAACTCTTACTATCTCTCTAATAATGGTGAAATGGATGTGTTTATGAAGGTGGATCTAACCTTAATCCTTTTCGAAAGTTTAGGTTGATAAGTCCAAACCATTCGACCTAGTATACTTATTGACAAAAATAAATTAGTTTATGGACTAGGTCATCCAAACGCTAACCTAGACCCTAATAAGTTTTATCAATTAGAGTGAAAGGTTGATGGGGATGATATTATAACATAAACATCCAAAAAGGGTTTTAGGTTAGGGAAGAGCTAATGAATGTGGCAAATGACTAGAGGAGGGTGTAAAAGAGGAGGCAAACTTTAGGGGAATGATTTTAAGAGATGAGTATGTAGATAACAAGTGGCAATAAGGGACAATAATCTTATTAAGCACCAATGGTCTACCCACTCCTTTCTCGATGTACCCCTTAAGGTGTGCACTCAAAGAGATTGAGACTCAATGGGTTCTTGCAATATAGAAAGCATCAATAATTGATAAAGTTTGAAAATATTAGGTTTATATAGAGTGTTATGCCTCACTTTGAATGACCCTCCATGGGCCACTACCACATCACCAATCAGTCACATCACTAACATGCCACACATCATGAATAATGGCCATGAATAGTGATTCATGAATAATGACTATAAACAATGACTTCATACCTAACATACTCCAACTTTAAGTGAATATACATAGGATTTTACCACACTTGAGTATTCAACAACCAACTATCCATCAATGCCCACTACTACCCTGACATAAACCTAGTAGAAGTTTTATTGCACTAATAAAAATTCTCTATCCTGATTGTCTTTATCAACATATGCTCTTCCATATCATATTACAACATATGAAGTGATTATTCACTTCTCCACAACACAGACTAATCCTCCATTCAAGATTCTATCATGAACCACTCATAACTCCCATTGCTTTAAAATATATAATTTAGTGCTCACCATGACATCATGAGGCTTCCTACTCCTGATGAATCCAATACATAAGCTAATAACATGTCTTATCCTCTTCTAAAACACTCCTAGGAACACAAATTACAATGTAAGAAGTGGGGTACTTCTTTGTTTTCCCATCCTTGTGCATCTCTATCCTTGGTTTGCTCCTCCTACCACCTTCATCATGTCATAGTCACTGAGCCATCAAAATAGTGATCATGTTGGGGATTTCATCCAACATGGGAATAAAACATAAAAACAACCTCTAATAAACATTTTAGCTTTCCATGAAGGTACTAAATATCTTGTACTCCCTCAGCACATCTACTAGAAACCCATACAATGATTTCTTCAATATTAAAACTAATGACTCTTTTTGCCTCATCCATCTATCTCTTCCTAAGAGAGATCACCATGTAGGAATCAAAATGATACAACTCCTTAAAAAGTAACTAGTGCACACATCACTATTGATATTAGTGAGGAGATAAAATCTCATAGAATTCAAAACTAGACTTTTCCACATAGTCACCAAGCTATCAACATGGCATAAATTCACTAGACCAATCATAACTCATAGGAATTTGCCACACTACTCAATAAATCATTGCACCTACTAAGTTTTTGAACCTACATCTAAAATACATCCTAATCTATCAAATGTTTCCAAAACACCAAATCATGTACCTCTAGTGTTACTCCATGCATCGGTTTACCTGGCCAACACCACAACCATATGCACAACACTCCAACACCCTGAGTTATATGGTCAATAATAGACTTATCCTTCTAGTAACACCAGGTCTTAGTTGACATTTTTCATGTAGCCTTCAACTACCAATCATGACAAACATGACACAAGTGGACCAATCATAGCTCTATGGAAGTCATTACGCTAATCAATTCACCAATGCACCTACTAAGTTTTTGAGCCTAAAAAATGCATCCAAAATACATCATGCTCTATCGTATGTCCAAACACATGGCATTCTCCTTAAGGAAACACTAGGTCTCAATTTTTCATCTATATCTTCTTCTTTTTCATCCTCAACTACTTTAAAATGGGTACAACTTTAGGTTTCTTTGTACCTCCTTCCTTTTAATGGATTTTTTTCTTAGCATCTTGGATAAAACCATGTGGTCAATAAAATACCACATCATACACACATTCCTCTTTATTTATAAGAACCACAACAAGGTCATGCCTTATCTTCAACCTTCTCTAAAGGAGACTAGCTTGTTCTTCAAGTTGTATAGTTGATTCATCTTCAACAAAAATATTGTGTAGGTTGCTGATTTATTTTGACAAAGATTTTTCAGCTTTCTCCTCCACTCATCTACATGCTTCTACTTAGAAACATGAAGAGATAAATATCTTCACCATGAGATCCTCCACCTTTCTCCACACAGAGATACCTGCCAATAATTTTTTTCTTCTCTTAAACATGGTCTCTCTTCCTATCACAATAGATTTAGCTTGCACACACTAGCCAACAACATAAAACACTCACACATGGATTTTTTCATCATGGTTGTGATACCAATTGTTAGAGCCATGCATAAAATAATCAAGGCTCTAGTAATAATTATTAGGAATAAAATAAATCTAATACTACATGCTAGGATCAATAATCTATATCCTACCATGCAGGAAAATAAATGTGGAAAAATAAGATAAAAATAACATGAGATAAGAGGGAACACATTACACAAGATGTACATGGAAAACCTTGCAATGTGTAAGGAAAAACCATGGGGAAAATAGAACTTCTAGACTTCATATTAACATCAATAATCTCTTCTACAATCATTCCTATAGCAACTCCTTCAGTGCTAACATATTAAGCACTCAGTACTTACACTTGACTCATTAAGGTTGTGAACCAAGTATAACATAGTCTCTAGGATCCAACCTCCAAGCATGTAATCTCAAACTTGCATGGATCCTCTAACAATATGATAAATACAATGGAGAGTTCATGAATATTAATAGCATTTACAATAAGAGAAAGAGTGAGAGAGTAACATCATAGGTGGCCCAACAAATTTGCCACATTCTATGTGGACACTAGTGATCAATAGTAAAATGTTTGTTTTTATATTCAAGGGTCAACAAAGTGGACCATTTATTTTGGATAAGATCCAAGCCACTTTCATGTGACTCCAAATATTGTCTCCCACGCTATATGTGAGGACAATCAACAACAATAAACTCTTATCTTCTTCTTCCATGTGCATGCCAAAGTCTAAAAGGTGTTACAATCACCTTTTGACTTTATCCACACATGTGAACCATAGGGTCCCATAGAAATTTGACCCATAACTAACACTTGACCAATTTCACCATAAGACAACCCTCATGTGACTACCAAGGACAAACCCATGTGCCTTGGTGGAGTGCTACACCCCACTTCCATCACATCAACTTGATCATACTTGAATGGCCCTCCATGATCCCCTATCATAGCACCAATCAACCACATCACTAACCATCCACATCACCAACATGCCACATCACTATGAATAATGGCCATGAATAATGATTGGGAATAGTGATTCATGATTAGTGACTATGAATAATGACTTCACACCTAATACCCTTGATGTCTAGATATATACACTTATCTCTTATACCATTACCTTCCTATTTGCATTATCCCATAATTAGTAATACTTCATCCATAGCACATTCAATTACCATTCACTTGATGGTACACTCTTTTATAGAGGATATAATGGGATACTACTTCGATGTTTACACTTGGGTGAATATCATTTATCACTTAAAGGAATACACAATGGGATTGTTGGGGCCACACTAGCAGAGTAACTACTTCAGATAGGGTGATATTGGCTCACATTGAAATCAAATTCATGTTGGGGGATCAAACCAACAATAGATTACACTTGTGAAAGCAATAAACGCGAAATTAAATCAGATTGACAAGTAATTAGAATGATAGTAGCAAGAACAAGAGATACAAGAAAACACCTTGAAAACTTATATTAACAAACTCTTTACAAAAGGAATACAATTGAAGAAAGCTTCTTTCTTCCACACCTCTCCTAGATGTATAGATCTCTCAATAGATCTCTATTCCTTAAGAGCTCTCTCTCTTAAGAACAATCAACTCTAACAAGCCTGGATTGATTCAATTCTGTACTGTTCTTCACACACAATGAATTACAATAATTCACCCAACTACAATAATCCACTACAAACTACTACAAAGCTAAGTAGATCTAATTCTACATATAGAATTAGGAGACTTGAGCATGTACACCCAACAAGCAGTTAAGCCACTTGAACAAGGGCTCTAAAAATAGTAATGCCAATAATAGAGACGCAAGCTCGAGACTTCAACTCAAACTTATCATGCAAACACTCGCTTTTGTCCACAAAAATAGCTTTCTGGACACGCAGGTAACCGACGTCGGTTCCTGCTACTTGTCTGTGACCACCATCGGTCGACCCTCTGCCGACGTCGGTGTCTCTGTAACTGCCTGTGACCGACGTCGATTGCTCCTGACTGACGCCAGTGTCTGTGTAGACCCGAACCTGATAATGAATGCTCCTTGGTGAAGCTTTTAAGCTCCACACCCTAACAATCTCCCACTTGGAGATAAATAGCTGCACCAGTACCTGTACAGCAACATCTTCTAGCTCCTCCATCTTCAACTCAATCATGAAGACCAACAGAAGTTGAATGAAGATTCAACTTCTCCTTTGTAACCGGCTTGGTTAACATATCAGCAGGATTCCTATCTGTATGGATCTTCTCCAGCTTCAACTCACCATCTTCCAATACCTGTCGTATGAAATGATACCTTAGCTGTATGTGCTTTGTTCTTGAATGAAAGGCTGAATTCTTAGCCAAATGGATTGCGCTCTGACTGTCACTATACAATCTGAAACTCTCATGCTCCCTACCAAGCTCATCCATGAACCGTGTCATCCATATCATCTCCTTGCTAGCTTCTGTGGCTGCAATATACTCTGCTTCTGTAGTTGACAATGCAATAACCTTCTGCAACTTAGATATCCAGCTAACCACCATTCCACCTATAGTAAATACATAACTTGTAGTGCTCCTCCTGCCATCCAAATCACCTGCCATATCTGAATCCACATAACCATGTAGAGAAGTATCTGAACCTCCATAGCACAAGTGCCTACTGCTGGTTCCTCTCAGATATCTAAGGATCCACTGAACTGCTTTCCAATGTTCCTTACCTGGATTGGCCATATACTTACTTACAACTCCCACTGCTTGGGCAATATCCGGTCTAGTACACACCATTGCATACATCAAACTCCCTACTACGGAAGAATATGGAACCTTACTCATGTACTCTACCTCATCATATGAATTAGGACATTGTTCTTTACTCAACTTAAAATGTCCAGCCAAAGGTGTGCTTACCGGTTTAGCATCCTGCATATTGAACCGTTTCAACACCTTGTCCACATAATCTTCTTGAGACAATATCAACCTGTGATTTTTCCTGTCTCTCTTAATGCTCATGCCAAGGATTTTCTTTGCTGCTCCCAAATCCTTCATAGCAAACATTTGAGCTAATTTTACCTTAAGCTCTGAGATATCCTGCATGTGAGACCCTGTAACCAGCATGTCATCTACATACAACAATAGAATAATATATCTACCATTATCAAATCTCTTGAAATACACACAATGGTCTGATTGACACCTACTGTAGCCATGCTCAGTCATAAACCTGTCAAATTTTAAGTACCATTGCCTAGGAGCTTGCTTGAGGCCATACAAGCTTTTCTTCAACCTGCACACAAACTTCTCCTTACCCTTGACCTCGAATCCTTCTGGCTGTTCCATATATATTTCCTCATCCAAATCTCCATGAAGAAATGCTGTCTTAACATCTAGCTGCTCAAGATGCAAATCCTCAAAAGCAACCAAAGACAATACAACCCTTATTGAAGTCATTTTAACAATAGGAGAAAAAATCTCACCAAAGTTGATACCTGGCTTTTATGCAAATCCTTTTACCACTAATCTGGCCTTGTATCTCATCTGTCCATTCTCACCTTCCTTCAACCTGTAGGTCCATCTGTTCTTAAGTGTTCTCTTACCAGCTGGCAATTCAACCAAATCCCATGTTTGGTTTTCTCTTAAGGACTCCAACTCCTCAACCATGCCACGCTCCCACTCACTCTTGGACTCCACCTGTATTGCTTCTTCAAAACTCTCTGGTTCTCCACCATCAGTTAGCAATAAATAAAATAAAGAAGGAGAATATCTAATTGGAGGCTTACTCACCCTTTCTGACCTCCTGATGGGTGTCTGAGACTCGTCCACAACACGCTGTCCACCCAAATTCTCTGACAGTGACCGACCTCGATCACCTCCAGACCTGTTACTGGCCGACGTCAGTTCTGCCTGACCGACCTCGGTACCTGTACGGTCGACGTCGGTCTCTGTATGGCCGACGCCGGTTTTCATCCTGTCGACGCCGGTTCCTAACCTACCGACATCGGTCTCTGTGTTTTCCTGCAAGTGATTATTTCTTTTTCCCGCGAGCTCATCTTGGACTTTCACCTCATCCAATTCACCATTGCTCTGCTCAGACTGATTCAACTTCCTTAGCTGATCACAATACATCACTCTTTCATTGAAAACAACATCACGGCTCCTGATTACCTTGTTAGTTTCTAGATTCCACAATCTGTAACCAAAATCATCTGAGCCATAGCCAATAAACGTGCATCTCATAGACTTAGCATCAAGCTTCTTTCTATTTTCCTTATCTATATGCACAAAGGCTTCACAACCAAAAACTTTGAGATATGAGAGATCAACCTTTTTACCTGTCCATGCCTCTTCTGGAATACCACCATCCAGAGCTGTAGAGGGTCCTCTATTAATCAGGTACACTGTAGTGTCAACAGCTTGTGCCCAAAACTGTAAGGGCAAACCGGCATGCAATCTCATACATCTTGCACGCTCCATTATTGTCCTGTTCATCCTTTCAACAATACCATTCTGCTGAGGTGTCCTTGGAACCGTCCTTTGCCTACGGATTCCATGCATGTAACAATAATCTCTGAACTTATGACTACAGAACTCACCACCATTGTCTGATCTCAGGCACTTTAATCTTTTACCTATTTCATTCTCAACCATAGCTTTCCAAACTTTAAAAGTCTCAAATACGTCAGATTTCTTTCTAATACAATAGATCCATACCTTCCTTATGGCATCATCTATGAAAGATACATAGTACTGTGATCCTCCAATGGAAGCAACCTGAGCCGGTCCCCACACGTCTGTGTGAACAAGCTCCAACTTGTGCCTCTTCTTAGTAGACCCAGTTTTGAGAAAACTAACCCTTTTCTATTTTCCAAATACACAGTGCTCACAAAACTCTAGATCTATGCCTTTTAAATCTGAAAGCATACCTTTAGACTTAAGAATTGACATCCCCTTCTCACTCATGTGGCCAAGCCTTGAGTGCCACAATTTAGCGTCCACATCTGAAGTAGATAATACAGAAAGAGATTTGTTAGTAACACAATTACACAAATAGAGAGTACCTTCTCTCTTACCTCTGGCCATAACAAGTGCACCCTTGGTCACCTTCCAAGATTCTGCTGTGAGAGTTACTGTACAACCCTCATCCCCTAACTTTCCTACAGAGATCAAATTTCTCTTCAAGCTAGGAACATGCATCACATCTCTCAACACCCATGTGTTGCTATTCTGCATCTTCAGCTGCACTTTACCTTTGCCAATTATTTTACAGGGCTCATCATCCCCTAGATACACTATTCCAAAATCTCCATGGATATAGTCACTGAAATATTCCCTGTTAGGAGTAGCATGAAAAGATGCACCAGAATCTAATACCCAAGATTCTATATTATTATGCAGAGAGAAAATTAAAGCATCCTGTGCAATACCTACAATCTTGGCTTCTTCCTTTCCTTCGTGCTGGTTGTCCTCCTTAGGCTTTGACCAACAATCTCTGCTTATGTGCCCCATCTTTCCACAATTCTAGCATTGTGGCCTTCTGCCATTTCTGGATTTAGATCTGCCTTTCCCCTTTGACTTGGATCTTGATCTGCCTTTCTTGCTCTTCTCTTTCTGCCTTCCCCTGCTCTCAAAACTTAAAGCATTCCTGGATGCCTCTTCTGTGCTTTTCCTACATATTTCCTCATTCAAGATAACACTAACAACATCCTCTACTTTCAAAATATTTGATGCAGATGCAGTATTGATTACTGCCATTACTAAGCCATGCCAACTTTCAGGCAAAGAACATAATATCAAAAAAGCTTTTATTTCATCATCAAACACTATATTCACTAAACTTAACTGATTCACAATTCCATTGAAATCATTCAGATGAGTAGAAACAGATCCACCTTCATTCATATGCAAATTAAATAACTGCTTCATAAGATATACCTTATTGGAAGCTGAGGGGTTTTCATACAAATTTGCTAACGTAGTCATCAACTCTACCGTAGACTTTGCCTGTGATAAATTGGATATCACAGTGGATGCTAGACTCAGTCTTATAGAATCCAGAGCCTTTCTGTCAAGAACTTTCCATTCTTCATCCTCCATGTCTTTGGGCTTCTTTGCAATACCTCCTAACGATAAGTAGAGATCTTTCTGATACAGATAGTCCTCTATCTGCATTCTCCAGTGTTGGTAATTTTTGCCATTGAACTTTTCCATTCTCAATTTACTTTCATCTGCCATTGCTTCTCCCACTCAAATAGAAATCCCTGCAGAAACTCCTGTGAGAACCTGTAATCAATACACACTACACAGATCTGAACCACCTGTTAGTGAACCTGAACTTTGATACCAATTATCAAGCTCTGAACCTGTAACCAAGGCTCTCATACCACTTGTTGGGGGATCAAACCAACAATAGATTACACTTGTGAAAGCAATAAACGTGAAATTAAATCAGATTGACAAGTAATTAGAATGATAGTAACAAGAACAAGAGATACAAGAAAACACCCTAAAAACTTGTATTAACAAACTCTTTACAAAAAGAATACAATTGAAAAAAGCTTCTTTCTTCCACACCTCTCCTAGATGTATAGATCTCTCAATAGATCTCTATTCCTCAAGAGATCTCTCAAGAACAATCAACTCCAACAAGCCTGGATTGATTCAATTCTGTACTGTTCTTCACACACAATGAATTACAATAATTCACCCAACTACAATAATCCACTACAAACTACTACAAAGCTAAGTAGATCTAATTCTACATATAGAATTAGGAGACTTGAGCATGTACACCCAACAAGCAGTTAAGCCACTTGAACAAGGGCTCTAAAAATAGTAATGCCAATAATAGAGACGCAAGCTCGAGACTTCAACTCAAACTTATCATGCAAACACTCGCTTATGTCTACGGAAATAACTTTCTAGACACGCAGGTAACCGACGTCGGTTCCTGCTGCTTATCTGTGACCGCCGTCGGCCGACCCTCTGCCGACGTCATCATCTCTGTAACTGCCTGTGACCAACGTCGATCGCTCCTGACCGACGCCGGTGTCTGTGTAGACCTGAACCTGATAATGAATGCTCCTTGGTGAAGCTTTTAAGCTCCACACCCTAACAATTCATGTATTTCTTATTGATTTCCAAAAACATTGGTGATTGAATTCAAACACTTTTATTGCTTATTTTGCTCAAATATTGTTTGAGTACTCGAATTGGGGGCACATTTCCCATTCATTAAATTTTCCATTCTCGAGTTAGTTTGTTATTTCCACCATCTTATTTCAATCTTAATATTGATTACAAATTATAGGTACTATAGATTTATTCAAAAAATAATTTAATAAGCAGTTCAAATTTGGTCATCATTGGTAGATCTTTATAAGAATAATATAAGAGTACTTTAGCATGATTTTCTTACTTGGAATTACTTCTAGAGCTCCTTTTAGCTTCTTCTAGTCATGTTCCCCATTCTTTATTCCTTCATTTTCATATTGATTCATTATTGAAAGATAATCTCTTTGCTTCCTAGAGTACCGTTATAACAAGTGTAATTATTCTTTGAACCCCTACCCAAGGTTGTTTTTCCTTTACTAGATGGTTCCTAGTACATTTGTATATATTATCTTCTACATATTATTTTAAAAATCCCAAAAAATTGAAAATTATAAAACTCCTAAAAAATCACAATATTCAGAAAATGTCTCATATCTCCTCAAGAGATATAAAACCATAAAATCTTTGTACAGTTTGTCATCTTGTTTGCTAGTGGATTTGCCTCTTAGTCTTATTCTAGGTGGCACTATTTGAATATGACATGGATAATCCTTCCTTTTCATTTGAACATCTTTGTGGGTGGAAGCCTTTTATCCTCTGGTCATCATTTCTAATCACCATTATCATTTCTTCATTACCATCCCATTTATAAGAGAACTAAATTGGCCTGAGGTCCACATGAACTATGTAGGTAGTGATTGGCTACAAGGGGTAGCTCAAATTAGCTCAATTGCTATCATTACCATTTTCATTTCCTCCTTCATTTATGCTCTTGCCATTTTATAAGCCAATCATGTTATGCTCTCTCTATTTTATGATCCAATCTCATTATGCTCTCGCCATTTTGGAAGATAAATATATTACGTTCTCACTATTTTATGATCCATTACTATTTTCCTCTTTAATTGGTTTCATCCTAATCTTCATCATAATTTTTATGTTTCCCCCTCTTGGGGAGAATTAAAAATAGCCTGAAGGTCCACATAGACTATCTAGGCAATGTTCAGTTGTATGGGGCATTTGGAGTCAGCTTGACTACCCCTTCTTTATTCTTCTATTCCCCTTAAAATCTAAATGGTCA
The DNA here is from genome assembly GCA_037957365.1 of Torreya grandis. Classification (NCBI taxonomy): domain Eukaryota; kingdom Viridiplantae; phylum Streptophyta; class Pinopsida; order Cupressales; family Taxaceae; genus Torreya; species Torreya grandis. Next base: position 1,504,864 of record JARHVA010001132.1, read on the forward strand.
CATTATCCTATTTTTCCACTCCCTAGAATTAGGAGCAAAGCACCAAGCCTAACTTATTATTATCACACATACAATATGATGATTATTTAATTGTTTATTACTTTTCAAGTTTGTGTGTGTATATTTTCTTATTTGTTTGATTTTATTAGTGTGCCTTGACTTAGTCACATATGCATTCATGGGGTGATTCCTTGTACTTGTACTTGATTCCCTCCATTGGAATAAGACTATAATTTCATCTTTATTTTCCATATCATGGTGTATTTTAATCATTTATCTATTGGATCAAGAGTCAGTCCTTATACACATCATGGTTAGGTTATCACGGTGTTTTGTATCTTGATTCATACCATTATGTGCTACATTAAAAATCAAGAACTTGAGTCTTATCTATAATGTCCCGACTATCATCATCTCCCCTTGTAGGAAACTCTCATCACATTTTCCATAATCAAATCCTTATCATTAAACATTCTGAATACATCTATGCTAATCAAGATGTGCATCTCCAAATTAGCATGTAATAGAGAGTCATACACATTATTATTCACATAGTGGGAAATTTTGAGCTATTTGATTAATATACACATAAACATGTAATTCAAACTCAAAATTCCAAATTACCTAGGTAAGATCTAGAGCCATTAGGATCGACTGCAACTAGATGAATGCATCATTCAAAATTGCACTTAAATCCGACAGCTAATTACTCCAAACCATGATTTAACAGATATAAAAACAAGAAGATTGGATTGATTACCTTAGACTCAAAATTTTTGACATGATGATTACTTTATCAAGGATGTTGGATGCATGAATTGAAAGATTTGTTTGGCATGAAGAATTTCCTTAGATTTCTAGTTGGATTGGACATGAAGGATGGGTGGATTTAAATATAGAAAGGAGGGAAGGATCAAGGGCTAGAATTCAAAGTTGGTTTTATGGAGATCAAGGGTGGAGAATTAAAATAAATTTAAAATTCTTTAGAATCCTCTAGATTTAGGGGCATCTAGAGAGGAGGGGTGAGAATAGAAAGGATTCTAGAATTGGATAATTCTAGAATCATTCTTAAGAGTTAATGATGATTAGATGGATGATTAGATAGGGATTAGGTGAATGATTAGAAAATAGGGGTGTAGGAGAGCCTAGGTTTATATAGCCTAATGGGTGGTTAGGTGGGTCATGGGAATTTAAAATTCTCAAATAATATATAAATGGGGATTAGGATGGGATAATGGGGATTTAGAAAAATTAATGAAGAAGCAAGGTAGGACTAATGTTATTGAATGAAGAATAATGAAGGGGGATATTAGATATATGATTAGGAAGGGGATAAATTAGCAGGATTAAAGGGGATAAATTAAATAAGCATAATTAGTGTTGACTAATAGTGGTATTAGTGATGTTAAATGAAGCGAGAAAATTTATGTACATACATTTTGCCCCTATTTAAAATGGCATTATGAGTGGAGTGAATTAGGAGTAATGCTATTTTAAATAAATACCATTTCAATACTGAATGTTAGTGGATGATGCCCCCTCAAGGGGACATGTGGGGAAGAATGAGATAGATGGCCACTCAAAATAAGAAATGAGGGGTGGAAGGAGATGGAGAGACAAGGGGATGGGCTGTAAAATGTGATATAGAAGATGAATAATATAAATTTCAATTTGAGCAATGAGCTACATATTAATGATTCCCCTAGCAAAGACACATGCACAAGGAGTATAGATGGCTTTGTCACAATTGTTGACATATTCCAAGGGGGAATCAACATGATGATGATAAGATTAAAAAGGCTAAAAGATTTTGAAATATCCCAAGTAAGGATGCATGCAAGGGAGAGCTATTAACTAGGATAAGATGATGATTTGATAAGATTAATTGATGAGTGTAGCTCAAAGACAAATTTGAGTAATATGATGAAGGAGATGAAAAATAAGAAATTATATGATCAAGTGACCAAAGATGAAGGGGAAGAATTGGTAGTGTGATGCATCAAATCACTGAGCCATAATGTGACAATTCCCCTAGCAAGGACACATGTAAGGGGGTGATAAATGAGAAATTAACCAATCAGTGATGATGGGAGAAAATTATGGATGTTGTGATGTCTGGCCCAATTGATAGGTGTGGGTGATTAAAGAAATGATTAGGGAGATGATCGGATGAATGATTGATAGTATATCTCAAATATTTGATTAATTCAAGACTTAAGGATGATGAAAGATGAGAGAGACGTAATGATAGATGATGAGGAAAAAGGAGATGGTGGAAGAACTATCTTTGGGCACTAAAAAGTGGCCAAGTGTTGCCTACATAGTCTAAAAAGACCTTAGACTGATGTAGTTATAACTAGAAGATAAAGGACAATGGTTGATTAGAGGGTGATGATGATTAGGATGATGATGTTAGTGATTGATGAAAGATTCAATGTTATTTGAATGATTTGAGAGGATTAGATCAATTAAAAATAAGAATGGTTAGATGATTAGAGAAATGATGAGGGATGAAGGTGTAGATGTTAAAGCCATCATATCTATCATAAGGCTCATCATAGTCTAAGCAATTCCATAAATATAGCACTTGGCAGAATGCCCCATGATATAAGTATCACCAAGAGGATATTATGCCAAAGTGCATGGGCAAATGGCAAACTCTACATCATCAAGGATTTTATAAGCATGATTATAGCTTTGGTGACCTCACAGCATCCTTTTTCATTGCCCAATAATAAGAGACATGATGCAAATAAAACATAAGATAAATAAAATATATACATGATGCAAATAAAACATAAGATAAATAAAATATATACATGATGCAAATAAGTCAAACATAATAGAAAAATAACACACACAAGTATCTACATGCAACATCACAATGTATTATCTTATAATGGGATGAATGATGGGGAGATGGGTTGTATTGGGATGATCATGATGTGACTGTGGACTTATGATAGACTTAGATTTGGGATAGACTAGTGAAAATAATGAGGATCGAATAGGGATTAAGATAAGGATGTGGATGAGGATAAGGAGTTCGAAAAGTGATGAGATGTGATGAAGGTTTTAAATACTAATTTGGTCTAGAAATAAAATCTAAGAGTGGTCAAAGGAGGTGATTATGATGACCAAAGGTTACCAAAAGATAAAACCCTATAATATTCCAAGCTATTAAGAAGATTAGGAGATGATGCTATCAAATACCTTTCATACTAGCAAAATAGTGATTGGATGGGTGCTAGGTATAAAGAGGCAATGATAGATAAGTGATGGGTGCTAAAATAAATTATTTGACAAAGTTGTGTATGTTGATAATACATGGTTAAAAGGATGATGATGAAGATATACTAGGATTTAGTTCCAAGAATAAGTATAGTATCCAAGGATGATGAATGGGAAAATAGGATATGTATGTTAAATGTTTGTTTGGGGATGGATGAAACTAGGGTTTTGGGTAGACGACGAGGCATGATAGACTATTTTTGGCTATTTTTCAAATTTTATGATTTTTAGGGTTTTTGAAATATTTTAATTTTTAGGGTTTTCAAAATATGTGTGTACACTATAAAAATGGGGTTACTAGAAAAGGGAATACCAAGCCTAGCAACTAGGATGAGGATGGATGGAATGATTAATGGGATGACAAAAGGATGAGGGTGATATGGAAAAGGGGATGAGGACCAAGGAAGAAGAGACTAAGGACTGCCAATGAACACATCATGAAGGAACCAAATGTTTAGTTTCTTGAGTGTCCATTGGAGGATATGCCAAGATAGTTCCAACACATTTCTCAAGACATCTTCCAATTCTTACAAAGGTCAAAACTAGTAGAAAGGAGAGACATAATAAGATGCACAATATGATGATGGATGATGGGTAAGAACAATGGATGGAGGGGATAGACAAGGGATGATTTGATAAGGAATATGAAATGGATGGATTTTTCCCACAAGTGTTGAGGTATAATCAGATAATAGATTATTTTACCATGATGCCAGAAATTGGTTTTTATCATGTACATGCCCAAGGTTCTAAAAGACTAGTTTACACCATTGAACAAATGATTTTTATTCCACTTTTTGACTTTTTTGACACTGGCTGAATTTTCTATCCAACACCCATTTTTGGGATGTGTAATGTGATCATGCTATGGGATGTATTGGGTTCCTTGTGACCTTCATTGATGTTTTATGGAGACCCTTCCATATATCTAGACCAGGTGTCTTCATCATCCCTAGGAGAGATGATATTGCTCAAGAAGGTGATGGGAGATATGGATTCAATTAGATCATGATGGGGATGTATGGGACAGATGGATGATATGATTATGAATGGATGGTCTGATGGGTGATGGAGGATTAGGACTATAAATCACATACATCATTGGAGATGTTGGACATTCTTCATTTGATTAGTGCCAGTTGACAAAAAACTCTAAGAGATCTAAGATGCTTTGACCGTGTGGTTCATATTTGATTTGATTATTGGATGGATTATCGACCATTTTGATGTTTATTTTAATATAATTTTGGATTCATCAAGGGAGATTTATTTGTGACTTGATAAATTATGATTATTTTTATTTTGACAATCCTTAAGTGCAAGATATTAGGCTTCACTAGGAGAAGACATTTTTGAATTAGGTCGATGATTTGATTCTTCTTGATTTTGACTTATGGGATCAAAGATGATTTGATAATTATGGAGGAGTTTTTTAATATGGTATTTCTCAAGTAAGGGTCTAATGATGTATGTTACTATTTATCCCTATGGAGGGAGGTGATTAAATGATCATTGATAGGAATTAAGGGGTCTATGACAGATAAAGTTGAGGGAGATGGCACGATGAGGTCAATGAGTGGTGATGGGGAAACATAATATTCATATGGGTTCTTAGGAAGACTAATCTCAACATCAGAGAAAATCTCCTCAAGATCAGCAAAATGATCACTAAGACTAGTTGTAGTATATGCATCCTGAGTAGGATCATATTCACATTGACAATATTCAATAGATAAAGCTTCTAAGAAATCTATTATGAATTCATCATCCTAATTGGGATCAAAAGATATGCTTGGTGATGTATAAGAGGTATGTGGATTATAATCATCCTAAAAAATATAGGCATTATTAGCATTTACTACAATATTGATGTGGGATGATGTTGTTGAATCCGATTCAGATATTGGTGTGGAACATGATCCTAATGTAGATAATACTTGTGTTGGATCCATTACTAATTCCAATTTACTAGATGTAATACTGCAACTAGAGGAATTATTTTCCATGATTGACCTCTCAACATGTGGTTTGTGGTGTGATGGGTGAGAGGAAGAGGATAGAAGAATGATAGATTTGGCTAAGAGAGGGCCATGGGAAGGTTCATGAGGACTATGTTCATGGGGGTATTATGGAAGAGGGGTGTGGTGTTTTAACCTTGGCTTGGAAGGGGAAGGGATTGATTATGATCAGGAATGAAATCATGGCATTCTTTTTCTTGTTCACCCAAGGATATAGATTCATCAAGCTCATCCTCAATTACTATGTCACTGCAGTTGATGAGGTCTTGGACATAATCTTGAAAAGGCCTACATTGATTAATGGTATGCCCCTAGGTTTGATGATATAAAAAATATTGATTATCTTTATACCAAAAGGGCTTAGGCTTGGTGGTATCAAGATGTCAGATGGGTGGATAAACCATCATGTTAGCAGTGACTAGTTGTTGGAAAATGGATTCCATGGACATAGGAAGGGGAGTATAAGGCACCTTTTCAATTTGTGACTGGGATGTGGAAGCATTGGACTATAGATCAAATTATTTTTGATGTGATTACATCGGTGGATTGGTAGTAGATAAGGTGACCAAGATTCGATTCCCTTTGCTAGTATGAGAAGGGGTGGACGATGGGGTATGACTAGTGGATGAAGGGGGTTGGACAGGGGGTACAATGATTTGAATGGGATCAACACCTTTAGGAAGTTGAACACCCATCATAATAAACCACAAGAGGATCTCATCCTTATGGGTAGATAAGTATTGGTTGATGAAAGTAGGGTCAAACTTCATGTTGATGGTTGGGGGTAGGCTAAGGATTAAGGATGGTTTTTTGAACAAAATAGGTCATAAGGATCGAGATAGTATGATAGGTGATGATGGATGAATGGATAACATATTAAGATTATATGTCATACTGATAGTACAATAGGTGTTAATGACCTATTATCAATGTCTATTTTTCAAGCTAGTAAAAGGATTAAGAATTTGATGGGTGCCTAGAGTAAAACTATTAAGATGATGATATGATGGGTGATAGTTATGAGTAGACAAGGATAATAGAGACTAGGTTGATGATGATGGGTTTACTAGATTGATACTGACAAAGTGATATGATGCTAGTAGAATACTGACTAGGGTATGAGATCTGACCAGATGATGAATGATAGTAGACTAGGATGATAGGATGATGTGGATGGATACCAAAAAGACTAGCTCAAGACCTTAGTCTAATTTTCTCAAGATGGGATGGGGTAGGATTATATGATGAAGGTGATAGGATGATGGTACAAGGATGAGTATAGAGAGGTGATGATGAAATGATTGGGGTAATGATGGAGATGGTTTGGACACAGATATGACTTAAGGAGCCAACTAGGATAAGATAGGATGAGGTCAGACTAGATGGGTGATGAAGGCAAGGTCAAGACAAGTGATTGGGTATGGACTTAAGATAAGATATGGATGATGAGATATTATTAGTATATTTAGGTAATGGTGGGATGAACTAATGACAGGTGGATCTAGTGATAGGATGTGACTAGAAGGATGTACAAGAGAATAAAGGTATGTACAAGAGATTAAGACAAGGATATAAGGGGGTGGAAGGAATGAGACAAGATGTTATGGTGATGATTAGGACTATTTAGGATAACACATGGATGACAAGGTGTGACTAGGATGTGTGATAAGTGAGATATGATTAATGATAAGTGGATGTAGTGAGACTAGGCAGACATTAAGATAAGATGGTGATGGGAGATAGCATGGGATGTGTAAAATGATGTACAAAAGGATAATATGTATAATGGGATGATGAAAAATATGTACAAGATAAAAGGATATACAAGGTGATATGTACAAAAGGACCTTTATAATCATGTATAGGTTTAGGTAAAAAGGCTGACTCAACTCACAAACAACACATGTATAACATGACACACATCCAAGTCAAGCAAGCCACAAACCTATGATTAGTAAATTGATAAGGGTGTATAACCCGATGCATGTACCATCAAATGCATTTTCAAGTGAGGTTGTGGATTGGTGACCCATTATTGAATCTACCAAACCCTCTCGACCTCATTTTCACATGATGGCTACTTAGGAGTTGATATTGACTCTGACAATAATACTCTTGTTATGTCTGAAGGATCCTATGCTAAGTTTACATGGGCTCTCTAGATACATCCCTGATATAGATGAAAATATAGTGTGGCCCAAGTCTATATAGAATGTTATGTAACTCCCTTGTATTTTAGAGCTTAAACACCCCTCCCTCCATGGAAACCTTTATGGGAAATTCTACTTTAGTGCCTAAGATAGCTCTCCTGATCTTTAGACTCTGCCAGAACATGAATTTTGGTCTAATGTGTGGTCGTGAAATCCACATCACCAAGACCTTCAAAAATAAAAAGGGAAAGGGGTTTATAGGTGGGTTTTGATCCTCCAAGAATTGCTACAAGGATGCAAGGAGGAGAGCGTATATCATTGTAGCTCTGGGAGATAATTAGGGAGACAAAAAGGATTAATTAACCGATTAAAATTAAATGTGATGTATCTACAAGATAAAGGATAAGAATATACAAGACAAAAAGATATATACAAGACAAGACAAAATGATTTAAAATTGATTTTCAAAGTGCCCCAAGGAGTCTTTGACAGGTGGCCTGCAAGCACACGGTTAATATTTTGGCTTTGGTACTCTAAAATAGGTAACTTGCAAGACAAGGATTAGTAGTTTGACTGATAATATTGAGAGGAAGCTTGCAAGACAAAATGTTAGACCAAAATATGATAACGACAAAATAGCCTCTAGATTGACCCCTGTAAAAAACAAAATGTTAGTATAATAGGCCTTAAGAAAAACACCTTAAAAAAATTATGATTTGGCTCTATAATTCTTTTGGGGTAAGTCGGCCATGACATGAGAGTCTTGGGGTGACAAACCCCAACAAAATCAAGGGGTAATGCCCCTTGCAGGTTCAAGGGGAGAGCCACTTGCGGGGTTTAGAGTTAATTTGGCCCTTGCAGAAGGCCGAAAATGACTCAAAATTCACTAAAAATGACTCAAAAAATGCATTTAAAAAGGACAAAATTAAAAGCAAAATCGTAACTACACAATGCAAAATCACAACCTAAAATTAAAAAATCACAATTATAAGACAAAATCCTAGATCATGAGTTACAATTTTGCATCAGTTAGCTTAACCATGATGGTCAGACTGTAAAATCATGATAGTCAGACAAAAACTATGACTTGACAAAGGCACAATCATAATTAGACAAAAGTTGATATCTACGGTTTCTGATAAATTACAAAACTTCAAAATTTGGACTTTTGACCAAGACAAATGATTAGGTAGGTTATAACAGATGGATTAGATGCCAAAAAAACCTACTTACAGATAATCAAGGCAAATTAAAGACTAATTATGAAGTATCAAAATTTGATTAAGACAAGATATTTAGCAAAAAATGGGCACAATCAATAACAATTTATAAAATACAAAGATTGTCTCAGTTAGATTTTGTCTTAAATATTCCCTAAAGATAACATCCAACAAATAGAATTGAATTAAAATGACAAAATTGATAGAACTAGATTAAAAGTGCAAAATTGCTTCTGGACCTACAATATCGTAATTCCACAAAGCAATATCATGATTGTGAAGATTTTGTGATCTATGATTTTGTAGCAAGGGGGGAAAAGGTTGAAAATTGTGTTTTGTGGTGACTATGGGTGACTTTCCTACCTTGCCCCTTTCTAGTTGAGCCTATCAAATAGATCACATAGATATAAAAGACCTCTTACAAGATAGGTTTAGCAACAGGTATGTATTTAGATCAAAATCCCCTTAAATAAAATATAAACACAAAGAGGTGTTATATACCAGTCTAGGTGATAATGAGTCCCCTTCAAGACACATAATTGTCAAGATAAACTTGTAGATCAGAAAAGAATAGAGAACTATAAGTGTTTTAATCCAAAATTACAATATCATAATTCTTGATTATAATGTCGTAATTTACAAGTCAAGGTCACGATTCTAGGATCAATGGTTTTGTGTCTTGGGGTTTATCGACCAGGTGCCTCCTTCATGTTGTTTTTCCTCCTGAACCCTACACATAGAGATTGAAAACCCTGATGTTACAATATAAATGTTTAGGATAGGCACACAAGGGGTTAGCAAAATGATAAAATAAATGATTATATGCTCACATCCAGAACCTGCAAAACCACAAGTCAACAGGGCAAAATCGTAACTACCTTTACAAAATTATGATTCATGAAATTACATCATTGTGAATGACCTGCAAATAGATTGTTAGTGGTAAAATCATGATTATGTATACAAAATCATGACTCTCTTGATAAAGTCATAATTCATGAATAACAATATTGTCAAAAGGTAAAAACCTGCATAGTTAGACGAGATGATTAGCAGTTAAGTTAAATGGTCAACACAAAATTGCAACTTATGAGGATAAAATCATGAGTACAAGGTTATGAATACCAGTTCAATATCATAGATTTCCCCTGTGCATGAAAAACTTCAAAATTTTGAGATTTATCTTTCACCAGCTAATCCTATAGGCTTGCAAAAACACTTCTAACAAACTTAGTAATTAAATTGGGAGCAAGGTCCCACCTTGGTCGCCAAAATGTAGTAATAAATTTTTAACTATTTATATACACATAAACATGCAATTCAAACTCAAAATACCAAACTACCTAGGTAAGATCTAGAGTCACTAGGATCAAATATAACTAGATAAATGCATCATTTAAAACTGCACTTAAATCATAAAGCTAATTGCTCCAAATCATGATTAAATGGATATAAAAATAAGAATATTAGATTGATTACCTTAGACTCAAAATTTTGACATCATGATTGCTTGATCAAAGATGTTGGATGTATGAATTGAAGGATTTATTTGGCATGAAGACTTTCCTTAGATTTTTAGTTGGATTAGTCATGGAGGATGGGTGGATTTAAATAGAGAAAGGAGGGAAGGATCAAGGGCTAGAATTAAAAGTTGGTTTTATGGAGATCAAGGGTGAAGAATTAAAATGAATTTAAAATTCCTTAGAAGACTTTATATTTAGGGGCTTCTAGAGAAGAGGGGTGAGAATAGAGAAGATTCTAGAATTGGAAAATTCTAGAATCCTTCTTAGGGGTTAATGATGATTAGATGGATGGTTAGATAGGGATTAGGTGAGTGATTATGGAATAGAGGTGTAGGAAATCTAAGGAATAGGCTATTGGGTGGTTATATGGGTCATGGAAATTTAAAATTCTCAAATAATAGTTAAGTGGAGATTAGGATGGGATAATGGGGATTTAGGAAAATTAATGAAGAAGTGGGGTAGGACTAATGTTAGTGAATGAATAATAATGGAGTATATTAGATAAATGATTAGGAAGAGGATAAATTAGCTGGATTAAAGGAGATAAATTAGATAAATAGAATCAGTGTCGAATAATAGTGGTATTAGTGACGTTAAATAAAGTGAATGAATTTAAGTGCATACAATTCATATCAACTAGTTCAATCCCTGTGCTATTATTTTTAATCAACCAATAAACTAGTTTATTATTGATCAAATATGCCTTACTGGGGCAACTCATTTCATCAATCAATTCCCCCCCTCTTTTGGGGTAACTCTTTTTTGTACTCTATCAATAATTGGTGATCAGAGCATCCACTTTCTTCCTTTCAAAAGCTTGTTCATCAATATTATTTTTTAGCTACTCCCTCGAGGGGGCATCATGGGCATCCCAAACTTTTTTTAGAGCATTGATGTGAACTTGTTTTTAGTAAATTGAAAAAGAATCAACAAAACATGAACACAACATTCTTCAATCTTTATTAAATCATTTTAATGACTTTTTCATTCTTTGAAAAGTTGTTACTTCGTATAGTGTCTTGTAACACCTTATCAAATAGGGGTAAAATTTATACACTTAATTTTCATCACTTTCTTATCGAATTTAAAATCAAAATGACTTTATACAATAATGTGTAAACCAAGTCAAAAATCACTAAAACACCCAGATTTACCTGCATACCTGACATGTGTATTCTAAAGCACATTAGGGCATCCCTAATTATGAAAATGCATTATAACCAACTATCAGTTTCATCTAATTCACTCTGAGCCAATTTTTTGTTTTTTAATCAATGTTCTAAAGCAATTAATGAGAACAAATGGTTAAATTTTGATATTATATATGTTAGAGTAGAGGTTTATTATTTTCAAATATTTATCTATTATGAGATTTTTTCCTTCACCTGTAATTTTCCTGCTTTCATAAATAATATTGCTTAGATGTACTTGAAGTTATAGCTTGGTCAAATGAATAGGAAGTAACTCCCTTAAACAACTATTTTGGGAATGGGAGTTACTCTTTTATTCTTGTCTCTTTGACCACTTTTTGTGGAGCTTTTTAGGAAGGAGTTACACATGCACTCCCCTTTATGTACATTGATAATTTGTGAGATTTTATAATGGAGATTAAGATATTTTATCTAAATATATTTTACATTATTCTCAGGTTTTTTATTTCATTCATCTTGCAATTATGTTGTGCACTTGCTTGACTTGTGTTTTCATTGAACCCATGCATCTGCTTGATCCAAAGATCTTGGTGTCCACCCCAATATGGTATCATTGCACCATTCTAGTATTTTAGTGCTTAATTTATATGTTTTTAGTCATTTTAAATCTAGATAATCCATATTTTAGGGTTTTGCAATGTACAATGAGACATTTTTTAGAGGGTTTGTAAAAAAATTCTAGTGTGTTTTTTAAAAAAAATCTCAAAACCCTCAAGATTTACGACTAAAAAAATTGTAGGGTTTTTTACTATTTTAAGGAGTTATATTTTATAGGTTTGTTTGTATGGGGAAAGATAAAGAATAGTGAATTCATGGCATTTGAATGGCATATTAACAACTATAACATGATGAAGCTCAACCCTTCAAAGTTCTTGCACTCTCTAAATACATTGCAAGCCTCCCATGGCCTCACAGACTTCCACAACCTCCCACACAAGCCTAAAATAGTCATCTAAAAATAGGTTAGGGTGAGTTTCAACTTGTAACAATTGCCATTAATATAATGAAAAGAACTCCTACTTAGATAGACCTACTTTCTCTAATTAACCTATTGTAATTGTTACAACCTGTGCACCATTGTAAGTTTTGAAATCAATTTTAAGATTGATGACGAGTGATGAAGATCTCTCAAAACATGGCCTAGTCCACCTCCCTCGAACATGCACCTCCCTTCCATAATTTATGGATTGTAAAAGTTCATCCATATTTTAGGGTTTTGCAATGTACAATGAGATATTTTTTAGAGGGTTTGTAAAAAAAATTTAGTGTGTTTTTTAAAAAAAATCTCAAAACCCTCAAGATTTACGACTAAAAAAATTGTAGGGTTTTTTACTATTTTAAGGAGTTATATTTTATAGGTTTGTTTGTATGGGGAGAGATAAAGAATAATGAATTCATGGCATTTGAATGGCATATTAACAACTATAACATGATGAAGCTCAACCCTTCAAAGTTCTTGCACTCTCTAAATACATTGCAAGCCTCCCATGGCCTCACAGACTTCCACAACCTCCCACACAAGCCTAAAATAGTCATCTAAAAATAGGTTAGGGTGAGTTTCAACTTGTAACAATTGCCATTAATATAATGAAAAGAACTCCTACTTAGATAGACCTACTTTCTCTAATTAACCTATTGTAATTGTTACAACCTGTGCACCATTGTAAGTTTTGAAATCAATTTTAAGATTGATGACGAGTGATGAGGATCTCTCAATAACATGGCCTAGTCCACCTCCCTCGAACATGCACCTCCCTTCCATAATTTATGGATTGTAAAAGTTCATATAAGTTTAAAACCACCCCCAAATTCTCTTTGTGGTATTTGGAAACCACTTTATTTTATTATCTTTGTTGGAAAATTAAAAAATTTCACCACCTTTCCATTCATGGTTTTCCTCCTTATTTTGGGTGGGATTTTTTTTCTAAATATTACAATCTGCTTGAATTCCATGTGAATTAAAGTATCTTTTTTTGTTTGGCAGGAAGCTTATAATTTTGAAAAGGGCATAAGAAGTGTTTATATATTATTTTTTATAATCTTCATTTTATAAAAATAATACTATGTGGGATGGTTATTATCAAAGGATAATTTTTTGATTTTTTTTTTTAAAACAATATATTGTGGGCAATATTTAAAGGAAATTTTGGTTATTGTAAAAATGCTTCATTTTTTTACTAGTTGAATACCAGAGGGTGAGGTCTGATTTGGCAGGCAACCAAACCCCCTCACATTAAAATAAGAATTTATCTTTTTATTTTGTGCCCACTTTGTGCACTCTTATTGGACACAGTATCAACTAAGCTTAACATCCTCTTTTACCTTGTAAATCATGTCTTTTTTGACATTTGCACAGATTAATCAAGATGCACTCTTAGTTGTACCCAATGTCTTTTCGAGTACACATTGTGTTTGCAACATTTGTCGGAATTCACCATTGATAGTTTAGGGGGTATAATATAATTGTCACTTTTTCATTCTATTTGCACTTCTTTTTTCCTACAACAACTTTAACTACTACTACAAATAATTTATTTCTGCATGATGGATAAAAGTTCAATTAATCCTCTAACACCATTTAATTATCATGAATGGAAAATAAAAATGTGAATTATTCTATGGAGCAAAGGTTTATATTGAATTGCACTGGGGTTAGAAATTGAACCAACTTTAGATGCAGAAAAAGTTAAGTGGTACAATTGTAGTGATGAATCTTATGGGTTGTGTCTTTTTGTGTCTCCTGATTTCCTCTTTCATATAGACCTTGATAAAACACCCAATGAAGTGTGAACCATTTTGTAAAATCTCTTTGGGAAGCAAGATGTGATGAGAGGTCATGAACTAGAAATTGAACATATGTGCCTATGTCTTAGCAACTTTGACACCCTTCAGTATTTATTCATTAAATTCAATTTTTTGAGATTGAATTTGAAATAATGTGTAATAGAGAAGAAAGATGACTGAATTATTCTTTCTATACTCTCCAAACTAGGTATCGATTACTTAGTCTTTATCTTTACTTTACATGCCGCTAAAAATGCTCTAGGCACTTCATGGAAAATTTCCTCTTTAGATGCCTTTGTTTCCAACTTGACTCAAGAGCAAGACAAGTTAATACATATGGGCACATTGAATTCCTTAAAACTTTAAGCCCCAATTTATAGGAATGTGAAAACAAAGACTTCAAACAAAGAGAAGAATAAAAATAATAAGGATCAAGAGAAGCAGAAAAAATCAAATTCTACCAAAACTACCTATAAAACTTCCTCTTCCAATGGTAAACCTAAAAAAGAGAAGGTTAAGCATGCCTATTGTAATAAAAATGGGCATGATGAACACAAGTGCATTAATAAATTGATTGACCATCTAACGTATCTTTTAGAAGAGAACAATATAGGTGTTTCTAACTCTATTAAGCATAATTAATCATCTGAAAATTCTTCTAAGGCAAAATTAAAAGGAAAAGAGAAATAAAAGGGCAAGGCTCTTGTCGTAATTGCAACTCCAACATCTTCATGGGTTATTGACTCGGGTGCTTCCCACCACAAGGGTTCTTCACAGGTTGATTTTTCTTCCTTAGATCCTTGTAGCATCTCTTAAATCACTTTGGGTGATGACACTTCTATATTAATTTTAGGGAGAGGGTCTATTGAAATGGAAGGAGGAACATTCAATAATGTTTTAAGTGTTCCATCTATTTTAACTAATCTCTTATCAGTATACCAAATCACTCATATCTCTAAGGGAATGAGGGTGGAGTTTTTAACAGATTCAGTTATCATCAGAGAGTTGCATAATGATTCTAAGTAGTAGTGGGAAGGGAAGATCACCAAGCCAATTTATATACTTTCTCAAATTTTTCCCATGATTCTTCTTTGGCTGTATTACTAACTCATTCATATGGAATTAGCAAATTATGTCATGTGCAGTTTGGCCACTTCAACTACAACTACCTATAATAACTCAACAAAAATTACATGGTCATAGGCTTATCTTGAGTCCATTTCTCTAAGGGTATTTGTGAGGGTTGCACCATTGGGAATCATCTCGAAGAGAAATTTGACAAAAGGTAATTCTTGGAGGGCTTCATAGGTATTGGATTTAGTACATAGTGATGTATCTAGGCCTTTTCCTAGTCTATCTTTCATAAGGTCTAAGTATGTTCTCACTTTATTGATGATTTCTCAAGGTACACATGGTTCCAATTCCTTAGGCAAAAATTTGAAGTTTTCAACAAGTTTTGACACTTCTAAGTTCTTGCAGAGTAACAATCTAAGAAACGCATCAAGTTTTTTAGAACTGATAATAGAGTTGAGTATGTCAATAATAGATTTGAGCAGTTTTACACAACAAAGGGGATTGATTTGCAACGTATAGTTACATATAGTCCTCAATAAAAAAGAGTTGTATAACATAAGATAATTTATTTTGAAGATATGTCAAACTATATGATTCACTCTAATTCACTTTCACCACAGTACTAGTACGCTAAAGTAATCAATTTTGCTTGATACATTTAGAATAGGGTTCCCCACAAAGCTTCAAAAGTCATAACTTCCTTTGAATATTAGTGCAATAGGAAACTGTATTTGAGCATTCCAAATTATTTATATCTCCAAATATGGCCCTTATACCTAAGAATAAATGCAAGGCTATGGAACCTCAGAGTAAGCCTTGCATCTTTGTAGGTTATCTAGATGGTGTAAGGGGCACAACCTTCTTCATCTGACCACACATGATTTTTTCATCAAGAGGAGTGTTTAATTTTATGAGAGTCCAATAGACGCAACAATCAACACTTATCCCACTTCATTGGACTCACTTGGATTCGATTTAGATGATTCATATTAGCTTGATCACATTGCATAGGTTGACACTTCATCCAATTCTGATAAGAAGAGTAGTGATGGGGACTCATATCCATCCATATCTAGCCACACTTTAGAGGATGATGTTTCTCTACCTAAATAATCCACTTATGGTCATATATAGGCTAGTTAGACATTGAAAAGTGTAGCACATGGATTGAGGATCCTTCATATGATAAGTGAACATGTTCAAAGTTTCAGAGTGGTCCACATGATTTCTATACCTCTACCTTATATCCACAGACCTTTTAGGAGGTATAAGGTATTCTTGAGTGATATTATACCATGCATGAGGAGTAAAACTCCTTAATAAATAATCATACTTGGGATAAACACTTCTTCCTAAGGGAAGAAAAATGGTTCAATACAGATGGATATATCTGACCAAGTATGTAGTAGATGGGTTTGTTGCCAAGTTCAAGGTGTGTTTGGTCACAAATTCTTTCTCATAGTGCCTATCATTGACTATCATAAAACCTTTACATCAGTCACCAAATGAGATTTTTTAGACTCACACTTTCTATTGACATAACCAATCATTGGGGTATTCATCATATGGATGTGAAGAGTTATTTTCTTCACAATGAGCTTGAGGAGGAGATTTAAATGGAGCATCCACAAATATTTATTGGTGATTATTACTTTGTGTGAAAACTTAATAAATCCATTTATGGCCTCAAATAGACCCCTTGGGCTTGGTATTCCAAGATGTATTCCATCCTTCTCTCTACAGGATTCACTCAGTGTCATTTAGATTTGATCATCTATCTCTTACAACAAGATAAGTCACTTTTGATTCTAGTTCTACATGTTGATGACATTTTAATTAGTAAGAGCTCTTCCTCATCCATTACAATGGTCAAGAGGATCATCAAAATATATTTTACATGATAGAATTGGGCTTGTTACATTACTTCCTTAGGATCCATATTTATTAGTCTAACTTGGTAATCACTCTTGCATAACCTAAGTATGCTCTTAATCTACTTAGTTTCACATGGATGATTGTAATCTAACTCTGACTCCCTTTATATCTAGAGTCAATCTTGAGTCAAATTATACTTAACTTTTGTTTGATGTTACCTTGTATCTATAACTTGTCAGCAACCTTATTTTACTTGTCACATACCAGACCTGACATATCATATGCAGTGGGCCTAGTCTCAAAGTTTCATGCAAGAACCCCATGGGATGCACTATAAATTATATAAGAGGATAGTTCACTATATTTAGGTCACATATATTTAGGATTCATTACATATCTATCATTGACATCCAATTGATTGACTATACTGACTCAAACTGGGCTGGTGATATTTAGAATCATAAGTCCACTTTAGGTCACAGTTTCTCTATCAGTTCAAGTCCAATTAGTTGGTAAATAAAAATGAAAAATATTATTGATTTATCATATACTTAGGTAGAATATAAAGTGTTTATTAATGATAAAAATGAGGCTATCTAGTTTTAAGAGATCCTCACAAAGTTTGATATCTAGTTCAGATGACTTATAATCATCTACTGTGATAACCAGAGTAGTATTTAGATTTACAAGAATCTGGTCCAACATCAATAGACCAAACATATAAATTCACATGTATTTCATCTAGGAGACCTTAGACCATTCATGGTTAAATCATTGATATGACATATTTCTTGATGACAAAGTAGACATCAAACATCTTCACCAAACCTTTCAAGGAGAGTAAGTATCTTCACTTATGGACTCTTCTTGAGGTTTAGGAAACTACAATATCATCTTCTAGGGGGATTTATAGCCTCTTCTTTATGTCTCTCTTTTAGGTGGGGGAGTTTTTTCGTATGGGTTTTATCCCTTTCTCTAATTTATGAGAGATTGTTTTGTACATGGGTACTTCATCAGGTCTCATTTTTAGGACCTACTTATTTTAACAATCTAAGTTATGTTTATGGTGGGGGTGTTAGAGTAGGAGTTTATTATTTTCCCATAGTTATTTATTATGAAATTTTTAATCTCACTTTAAAAAAATTTAATTTCATGGATAAGCTTGCTTAGGTGTAGTTAGATTTACAGTTTGACCAAATGAATAGAAAGTAACTCCCTTGATCAGATATTCTAGGTATGGGAGTTACTCTTCTATTCTTGTCTCTTTCACCACTTTTCATGGAAATTTTTAAGAGGGAGTTACACATGCAATCCCCTATATGTACATCTCTGATTTGTGATATTTTATAATGGAGTGATGGATATTTACTCTAAATCTCTTTTGCATTATTTTTATATTTTTTTATTTCAGTCAACTTGTAGTTGTGTTGTGCACTTGCTTGACTTGTGCAATTATTGAACCTATGCATCTACTTGATCTAGAGATCCTAGCATCCACTTTAATAGTATAAATCACACGATATCTAATTTGAAATAATTAGTTTATCAGATCAAATCGGATGTCTAAAAAGAGAATCCATATAAATTAGCTAATTTTTTATTATGTAATATTTAAATATTTAACAAATATATAAATAGTGACATCATCATGACATCACTCATAAATCTATCAATCATTAGAATATGTATGAAATTTTAAAAAAATGAACCCATACCTAATAAATATAGACCCAAACCCCAACTATTGAAAGAGTTATCAAAACTCTTCAACCAATATCTCTCTAAGAGATCATTACCACAGTCATTGATGCTTCAACAAACACTCAAAGAGGAAACCAATTGAAAATGAAATCAATTGTTATACACAAAAAGAGATATGAAAAATATTACAAATCATGTATATTATAAATAAGAGCACTTGCTTATATAGGCAAGGCAAAACAATATGCAAGCTAAACTAGGCAATATGGGATAAATCTCACATAGGATAAAACTAGGTGAAAACCAATGACCTAGATAGAACCTAGCAAGCATGATTAATAAGATAATCTAACACCCCCACTCAAGTGAAGCTAAGGGATAAAAATAAAAGATACAATGTGAAGTCACATGTCTCTGTGAATGCCAATCTATCTTGTTGGAGTATATGGATGTCAAGTCAATGTAACCATAAAGTCAAAGTAGGAATGGTGATGAATACGAGGATCACTAAACAAAAACACTGCACTCTAAATTACTAGGTAGAATGATGAAATCAAGAAAGAGTTACTTGAACACCCTCCAAAATGATGGTGAGAAGTGAGCACAAACACTAGTGAGACTGCCACACAAGTGTCACTGGTGGGGACACCAATAGGTGTCACTATAAAAATTACCAATAAGGCCATAGAGTCAAGTAAAAATACTCATATGGGATCTGACAAAAAAATTCTTGAATAAGATACCCATGTATAGAGGAAAAATTAAAAAACACTAAAAAAAGTGCAATAATATACATATAACTCTCATAAATTAGAGAAAAGAGAGAAACCCTGTAAGAAAAACTCCCCCCCCCCAAAAGAGAGAAAAGAAGAAGTGAAAGCTAGAACCCCCCCCCCCAAATATGATGCTAAAGAAGTACGCACTCCAAGTACTGGCAAGTCATAAAAGAACTCAATCTCCATCAGTGGTCCAAATCCACTACTCAATCATAAAAATAATTGACACTGGGCTTCACTAAAATAACTTCAATCAAGAATATTGTCAGTGGTGACTAAAGTACAGAAGATAATTACATGTGTAAGGAACGCTCAATACCAAAGAAGTAGAATATACATCACACCACCCATACTATTGACTGGGTGGAGTGGATGAAAAAAGGGTCTGCACGAGTTGTCCAAATTCACTAATCAAACACTAAATGAGCTGATACTATATGAACCAAAATAGCTCCATGTCACACTAATAAATAGACTATCAAACTATCAAATAAGATAAGATGACACTGGGATTCACCAGAATAACTATATTTTAAGGTCTAAGAGACTGTTAATTGTCATTAAAAAATGTGTCAAAAATATAGATAACTTCTCCTCAAAGATGATGGATCATGGTGGTGATGGAAGAGAGAATCAATTGAAGATGTGAAAAGGTGCCCATAATAGATCACATAAACACATGAAGGTAGACAAGGTTGAATCAACAAACCCCCCATGACACTTTATAAATCAATGCGAGTAAAATATAACCCATACACAAAAAACACCAAATGGAGATAAGGAAGACACTAGGATTCACCAAAATATCTCCAAACGAGGAGAATGTCGACCTATCGAATAAACCATCAAGAGAGATACTCTAAAAATAAGGAAGCGAAGAGGTGTTCCCATAGAAGAAGGAAAGGTGCTAATAAAGGGCCTTGAGGGGACATGACACAACTACTAGTGTGTCAAAGTACTACTGCATGTCATGTGTTGATGGAAGAGTGTGGAAAATGCTAAAAAAGCAATAATGTATGCAAACATATAGAAGAATCAATAGCCAAAAACAAAAATATGCAAAGTATATGCAAAATGACATTGGGCTCATCCAAAAATGCATCTAAAATAGTACATAATGAAGTACAAGTAGGGCCCATAAAACATGAAACCCCCTAGTAGTGACAATGCACACTTAAGAATATGATGTCAGAATTAACCAAAAATGCATCCATGAGTATAACAAATGATGACAATGCAATCCATAAGAAGGAAGTTTGTGTTGCTTGTGAAGGGGTCTGACCTCCTACCAGACTAGACATCACCCTTTGATCCTTGACAAATGAAAAAGATAAGGTATGTACAAAACAAAGAATATTCCCTCAACAAATGCTCACAACATAGAAAATACATCACCACTAAAATGTCACCACATGACAACAAATCATAATCACAAGCAAAGGATGTCAGACTCAACTAAAAATGCATTTGAGATAATGCAAAGTGCAATAGTGGCATAAGTAGTACCATGTGGGCCAAAAGAGGAACAATGTGGGCAAAAGCTCATATAAATAAGATGTCAATCACAACTGAAAATGCATCTAAAATCATAATGAGAAAGCAAAAATCAAAGAAGGATAAAATCAATTTGTTTATTTATGAGTGGGTTTAGCCACCTACCAAACCAGGCCGCATCCATTGATCTTCAACAAACAAGATCAAAATGGTAATGAAAATGAAACAATACAAACACTCTCCTTACAATAATTGTCCATAATACAATAAGATTGTTTAAAAAAATAAATAAATAACTATTTCCAAAATAAAATCCTACAAAATCTCAATAATATTGTTGTTTATAAAAAAACAATCAAAAAATATATGCCCCCACCACTTGGTGAAAACACAAAGGCCCCCCACTTTAAAATACCACCACTTTAAAAAACATCTCGCATCAAAATTTATTTACCATGTTAAAATAGACCACCACATAAAAGTGATCCCACCATATAATATGTTTATCCCCCATGAAATTAATATATCCCCCACAATAATAAAGTCCCTCCCTTTAAATAAAAATCAAAACTTCAATGTAGCATGCACACCATAAAGGTACTTTGGTGGAGTGGGGTGGGTCAAACTCTATAGACCTTCCCACTTTTGAATGTTCTCACAAACTTTATTTAACCAATTCAGATTTAGATAGCTTAAAAACTCATATGCAATAATTGATACTTAAGTTTAATCAATCAGATTTTGTGATTTAATACAACATGCCTTTCATTTATAAAAAATGTGAATGGTTATAATATGAACCTCATTATTGAGAAAATAATGGCATAGCTTTTGAGTAGCAAAAACCAAGGCTAAAAAAAAATGGAGGATTGCTCGACCAAGCAAATAAAATAGAGGAATCATGAAAGAAATGGTGGCAAGAAGTCATGGGAGATTTGAAGAGAAATAAGGGAAGAAGTACAATGAGTACTTGAAAGGGGAAAGGGAAAATCCATTGAACCAAACTTCAACCCTAGGCTTCAATCTTTTGCATAATTTTTGAAGGAAACCCTCAATGGTTATTCTTGTGAAATTCCATTAGAAGAGAAGTATAAAGGTGAATATTTTCAAGAAGAGGGATGGTAGGGGAAGATTTGGAAGCAAAATTGTCATTCGGTCACAATCGTTCGATGGTCAAGGTTGGATCGGGCAAAGAGCTGGTGGTAGAGGATGAAATGATACAGGAAAATATCAATGTGTAAGGAGATCATGACATCATTTCAAAAGTTAGAGGAGTCAAAAAATGGCCTTTAGTGGGTGATGTGAATTTTTGGATCTCTAAAAATTGAGGTTCAAACCTTCGTTCAAAAATCCTTTCGAATAGTTTATGCTTAGTTCTTTGCTCTAGTCATGTGGAAATGGATAGAATCTTAGGGGTTTCCTAGAACATGAATGGATTTAGGATTGATGTCCCACCATGGTACCCTAATTTCAATCCTCACACATGCAACCAACCCAAATCATTGGTATGGATCAGACTATATGCTCTCCCATTGGAATACTGGGGAGAGTTATGCCTCAAGGATATTGTAAATTTGATTGGAGAATTTATTTCCATTGACCTAAGAACCTCAGAGGGGTCTCTTATGGATTATTCTAGAATTTGTATAAATTTGGATTTGTAGTCAGACATTCTAGAGTCGATTACTCTCAAATATTTTGGTAGAGTGTGGATTCAACTCATTGATCTTGAAAAGGTTCCATTTCATTACTATGGATGCGACAAAATTGGCCACATCAAAGCAGACTGCCCATATGTAAAATCTTCATCTCAGCAGAGGTATAAACATTATGGGAAGCGGGTGTGGATACCTAAAGCCTCTATGCCTTTAAAGGATTTCATAAAAATAAATAATGGGACCTGGTTTTTTGATAATCTGACCTTCCTTGAGCTTCACTCTAAGCGTTCACCATTATAAGAGATGGTTAATGCAACAACTAAACTACTCTCTCAATCTTCTAGTCTGTTGGAAACCCTTTCCAATTCTCAAGGAGCCCCATAAGGTATGCTCAAAATGAAGGTCCAAGAAATGAAGGAAATTGTTAGTTTGAACTTGAAGGAACTGGAAGCTAAACACAATTGGTAAAACCTTCAAGAAGATAACATTGATTGGCAACTGAAGTTGGATGATAATGAATCCCTTCTTCCCCAAATTTATGATCAAGATAATTTCATTAATTTTGAGAATGATTCAGACTATGATTTGGGCATGAAGGATGTTCTAACTATCTCACAATCAAACTATGATCTCCTCATACCAAATTTTGGAAAGAAAAGTAAAAAGGAAAGAAGTCAAATGTAGAGAGGCTGGTAGAATAAGGCATGCAAAAGGATCAACAATAATTAACCAAATTCTTTAGTTCTAAAAGATGAGGGGTGGAAGTCCCCTCATTAGTAAAATGAAGATCATTTTATGAAACATTAGGGGATTTAATTCCCCTAAAAAATGCCTTCTAAAGCATCTTATCTTTCCATTGCAACCCAACATTGTCATGCTCCAAGAAACCAAACTAAGCAATGTTGAAACCATAAATTTTTTTCATCATGAATGGAAAGGCTGGAAGGGTATTTTTGTGGATTTAGTAGGAACATCTGGGGGCTTAACAATTATTTGGAACCTGTAAAGGGTGGAGATTTTACCTAGTGGCAATGGTTTAAACTGGTAGTGGTTCTCAATAAAATACCTATCGTATGATATTAGCTTCAATTTATTCAATGTGTACAGCCCTAATAATGTTTTGGCAAAAAGAATCTACAAGGAAGAACTAAAAATCATCTTGGAAAATATTTCTAATTTTAGGTGTGCTTTGGAAGGCAATATTAAGCTCTAAGGATAAGAGAGGGGGTGTGAGAAGGCCAAAACAATCTCAAAATGACTTTGCCTCTTTGGTAGACATAGAAAACCTGATTGATCTGGATCCAAAAAAAGGTTTGTATACATGGACTAACTAGAGGAAAGCTTCAATAATAGTGCTAAATGCCTTGAATTTTTTTTAATCAACTAGTTATGGTTGGACTCTAATTGGATCCTGGAAAGCCACATCTTGCCTGTGTCGGGTTCTGACCATGCACTAATTGACTAGGTCATTTCTAAAGAAGACCAAGATGCTTCTTTCAGCTCTTTCAAATTTAAGTTGATGTGGCTTTGTGATTCATCCATCTTTAAAAATATAAATTATTGGTGGAATTCCATCTCTAATATCAAAGGTAATTGTAGTCATGTCTTTACCAAAAAATTAATCTTCATCAAAAATTGCTTTAAGCATTAGAATTCCACTCATTTTAATAATATTTTCAAGGAATTAAGTAAAGGTAGATTTAGTAGTCTTAAATGAATTTTTTATGAATGTTGGTATGGATGTGGATTGGTACCAATGGGAAAAATCTCTTTCGACAAAGTTGGAGGATTTAAACATCCAAGAAGAGATATTATGGAGACAAAAGTCTTGTGAAAGTTGGCTCAAATATGGTGATTAGAATACAAAATTCTTTCACAATTCAACAAAGGCAAGTAAATATTCAAACAAAATTTCTAAAATTTAGAATAAGGATGGTGAGTATTTAGAGTAATTCTTAGAAATAAAAGTTGAGGTAATCTATTTCTTTCACAATTTGTTGAGTAATGATGAGGCGTTAGATTGGATTTCCCAAGAGAGCCTTCTACACTTCCATCCCTTATTTAATCACGAACCATCAAAATGATCACCTCCTAGCCCCTTTCTTGAATTATGAGATTAGAATGTTTGTCTTTTCCATGCAAAAAGACAAATCCCTAGGCCTCGATGGTTTTCCAATTGTATTTTACTAAGAATTTTGGCCAATCATTGGTGATGAAGTAATGGTAGTGGTTTAATTTTCCAGATAGGAAAATAGGGTGAGTTTTTACATCAATTTCACTGTTATCTCTTTAATTCTTAAAGGTGTCAATCAATCCACTTTTGGGGACTTTCAGTCCAATATACTCTGCAACACTATTTACAAAATAATTTCCAAGGCCATTTCCTTTTGGTTGAAGTCCTTCATTTCTCAATTAATTTCTTTGGAGCAAGGTAAATTCATCCCAGGATGCCACATTAAAGACAATATCATTGTAGTTCACTAACTCCTCCATTCTTTAACCAACAAAAATTAAAAATTTATGTTGATCAAAATAGATATAAGTAAATCCTATGATAAGGTCAATTGGAGATTCTTGTTGAAGGTTCTATTGAAGTTTGACTTTCATAAAATTTGGTGCAACTAGATTTTTCATTGTATCTCAACACCAAGGTATTCAATTCTTCTGAATGGAGGACCTATGGGTTTCTTTGAAGCAACTTGTGGGATTTGGTAGGGAGATCCTATTTCTCCCTTTTTTTTCATTTTTATGTCTAAAGCTTTAAGTAGATCTATCCATGCGACAAAAGCAATGGGCATTATAAAAGGTCTTAGTATCACTGATGGATTGGAGAATCTCTCTCGTCAGTAATTCACAAATGACACATTCTTTTTTATCAAATCCACCATCATAGAAGATTCCAACTTCAAAGCCATCATAAATTTGTATGTCAAATCATCTGGTCAAGAAGTCAGCGACCTTAAATTTGAAATTATCTTTGTAAATATTACTAGCAAGTTACATCCCAGACTTGCTCAGATTCTAAATTTTAGAATAGGCAAGCTACCAGCCAAGTACCTTGGTGTTCCTATCTTTGAAGGCACTGGTAAAGTTGCTCTATGGGATAACCTTATCTCATTTATCAAAGATAGGCTTGCCTCATGGAATGTAAATTTTTTAACTTTGGTTAGATTCTTGAATCTCATTAAATTAGTGCTTTCTACTATTTTGATTTATTTGTTCTTTATTCTTATGCCTCCTTCTAGAGTACTGAAAACTATTGATCGAATATGCAGAACCTTCCTTTGGTAGGGTATGCTTCATAAAAATAAAATTCATCTTATTGGTTGGGACAAAGTGTGTTATGCTAAGAGGGCAGGTGGTTGCAACAATAGAAAGTCTAATATTCAAAACAAGGTATTAGGTGTCAAACTTGTTTGGAATGTGGTCTCGAATCCATGCTTTTTGAGCAACCAAATCCTATTTTTAAAGTACCTCAATAATCAAGATCCTCTATCTATCCTCATGTTAGGAAACCACATGTTGGGTCTCACATTTGGAAATTTTATGATGTGTAATTGCCCTCTAATCTCTAATCATGTTTCATGGATCATTAACAATGGTAGAAAAGCAAAGTTTTGGGATGATTCTTAGAATGGACATCAACCATTAAGGGAACTTGGTGATTTGAATGAATCGTGAACCATTCTATATGATCTATGGGGAACTCTAGTAATTGATTACATTGATACAAGAAATTCTGGTATGAATCTCCATTGTAAATGGAAGGACCTTCATCAAGGAAATATCCTAGGTAATGAGCGGATCTTACTTATTTCTTTTCTAAAAATGAGAAAGATCTTTCTAAATGGTAACCAGGATATGATTTGTTGGGTTGGTACCCAATTAGGTGAGTATAAATTTAACCTAGGTTACAAAATTGTATGGATGAAGTGGATAGTTGTCCCACTAAGTGCCTCTTATGCTGGAGTTTTTTGGGTCTTCAAAAGGCTAGAAGTTTCACCTGGCTGGCTATTTAGAACAAAATTCTCACTCAAGATAGGTTAAATAAATTTAGTTGGATCAGCCCTTCCCAGTGTTGTATGTGTGAAAGGGAGGAAGAATCGATTGACCATTTTCTTTTATTATGTCCATTCACAATAACATGTTGGGATTAGTTGAGTAATTATCTTGGATGGAGCTAGGCTAGGGATTTTAGTCTTGCCAAAGTCTTTTCCACATGGCGCATTGGTAATGGAAATGATATTTTAAGGGCTCTATGGATTTTAAGTCCAACTATCCTCATTTGGTCCATTTGGAAAGAGAGGAATAGAAAAAAAAATTGCAACTCCTCCTCTTCTATAGCAACCTTCCTTTCCAATCTTAAAATCTCAATTTTGGAAATTATTTTAGCTCAAATCCAAAAAAATAATGTTATCTTATCGAAATGGGATTTGAAGGTTAGGAAAAATTGGATGCTGATCAAATTACCTCCTATTAAAGGAGTAAAAATTATGAAATCTAAAAATAGAGCCAGATTAGACATTAGTTGGTCACCCCCCAAGCTGGCTTCTTCAAGCTCAATTTTGATGGGGCCTCCAAGGGTAACCCTAGTGCCTCAGGAGTAGGTTGATCTATTACGAGATTGTTCTAGATCTCTCATACGAGATTTGTTTGCCTTCTTGCCTAATAGTACTATTAATGAGGTTGAAGCTTAGGCTATTGTTATGGGGATTCAGTTGGCTCATTCTTATGGTATCGACAACTTAATCACAAAGGGGGATTCATAGGTTATTGTGCACTCTATTAAGAAGCAACGAGGTGTCTCTTGGTGGCTTAACAATATTTTATCTAGTGTTTGGCCTATTCTTACTAAATTTAATTCATGGATTGTTAACCTTTGTTTTCATGAAGCAAATCATCAAGCTGACTTCTTGGTGAATAGGGGCATTGATTAAATTAAGGACATTATAGTGGACAACATGGTGGGGAGGACATTATAGTGGATAACATGGTGGGGAAATGGTTGGACCTGGATTCAATTGATGTCCATTAATATCCTTTATCTTTTGGTGTGTATTTTTTGGTGAGGTAAAGGATTTGGTTACCTTCCCATCTATCTTTGGCAAAAAGTTGGGAGACCATTGGTGTTTGATTATAACCACTGTGGTATTTGTTTATGTTTTTTTTCTTCTCTCGATGGTCATTTGTGCTTGGTAGTGATCATTTCACTAATTTATTTTGTTTACTCAGTGGTGTTGTTTTCCCTACTCCTTACTAAGGGGTTTTTAGGGTGGGTGCTTCTGCCCATTAATGGACTTCATTTTCTTTGCCTCTTCATCCATTTGGGGGTGTTGTTTGTAATCTTTATGGTTGGTTTTGGGGGTGTTTTTCCTATTCTTCTCCCAATATTTCCCTATCTTTCTAGTTTTATTCTTGTATTTAGGCGAGGGCCTTTAATCCTCATATCTATAAAAAAAAAAACATGGATAGTTGCTCGAATACAAAGGTTGGTTGTTGACTAGTGCACATAATGGTAGGTCAGGGAGAGTGGGGATCTAGGGTAGTGGTGGTAGGAAAGAGGGGTCATAGGTGATGATCGATCTAAAAAGACTCAGATTGAGATCAAATTATGAATGCAAATCAGCGTAGGTTGTCAAATGTTGAGCTGAGTCAAGGTGTGTTTGAGCTCATTGGGTAGCACTAGGGTGTTAACTTGCCACCAATGTAGATTCATAAAATTTGAGCCTCTCTATCAAGGCTCTCTATCCATTCAGACATGTGAAACTCAAAAAATCCTTTGTTATTTCTTCTTATGCTCTTGTAAATCTTCTTAGTCTATTTTTTTGAAGGGCTGGTAGGATTAGAGACACTCAAAACCTAGATCTGGATTCAGACCAGCCATACTAAAAGGGCCAAGGCCACTTCAAAGATCCAAGGCATGTGGTGTAAGAAGACCACAAATGGGATTGGGAATGCAACCAAGATCTGTGTTTGCAAAGTGTCAAGATGTATTGCTCGCATCATAGGACCTGCAAATATAAGACACAACCAGTGAAATAAAAAAAATTCCAAAACCTTTCAAAAATGTATAGCTCACCAGATTTATTACAAGGATGCTAGGGACAAAAAATTTTAAAGACCCACTAAAAATCTCATAAAACCCAGAAAAATCCAAAAAAAATTCTTGAAAAAATGTAAAGAAATTCATTGCATAGATCTATGCAAACTTGTCCCCAAAACATTGAAAAAACCCCCAAAAATACGTTTTTACAAAAAAACTCTATTTTTGACAAATTGACAAGCGATCCTAACATTTTGAGGCCTTTCGGACTCAATGGCATATGTTAGAAGACCTAAAAATACACCAGAAAAAAATTGACTACAAAAAGATGGCTCAACCTCTAAAATTATGGACTTTTCTAACTAATTAGAACCAAAACATAGGATGTGGGATAAATATTTTATCCAAAAAAACTTTAGATCTGCAAATAAAACCCTTTAATGGCAATGCAAAACTTGCATGTACACATAATACGTTATACAGATTGCAAAAACTACAAATCCAAATGGAAAAAAACCTACAAGTTGAGTAATGGCTTATTGGAAGGAGTCTTTGGTACCATCAAAGAGTTATCAAAACTTTTTATCCAATATCTCATTACCACAACCATTGATGCTTCAATATACACTCAAAGAATAAACCAATTGAAAACAAAATCAATTGTTATACAAAAAAGAGATATGTAGAAGATTAAAAAGCATGTATATTACAAAGAAGTGCAATTACTTACATAGGCAAGGCAAAACAATATGCAAGCTAAACTAGGTAATGTGGGATAAATCCCACATATGACAAAACTAGGTAAAGACCAATGACCTATCTAAAACCTAGTAAGCATGAGTAATAATATACTCTAACAAATATTAATGGCATTTATTACCCAAATTATACTAAATTATATCCACGCATCTGGATCTTGATACAACTACCACAATCAATCTAAAAAATCTATAAATACAAGGGTAATTTAAGCATAATTACCAAGCTTTTGAGTGTAAACTTATAATGCAAAAATCTAACAAGAGCTTCAATAATTCTTCACTTTGACTGTTCAAAACCACTCGTAGACAAGAAGGAATATTGCCTACATAAATGTGTAACATTGATGAAGAATCTAAGGCTAAAATCTCAAGCTCAATACATCATTAATCTGACTTGGAGAATGAATCCATATGGAAGGTATAGCTTTTGTTTTATGTCTTCTTGTTTTGTTTACATTCTCCTAGACGTTTCCCAGACCAAGGGATTCTACTTGAGAAGAAGTGTTTGTCAATTATTTTATATTTTATTTGGCATACTAACATGAACTAACCTATCTTTTAATCAAAATATATAATATTCAATATAATTTTATTGTGCTATTAAATACCAAAAATGGTGTTGCCATAAAAAAATGTGATCGTTTAAAGATAACAATTTCATCTCTCCATACTATGACTAAATTTTAACTATGACTAAATTTTAATTGTGACAACTAGTGCATGGGATTGTGCCACATGGCATGATCCTAGGGTATCTATATCATGAGATCCAAATAATCCACATGACATTTATATTTCCCTGTGGACCCATGGAAACATTTAATATTTATTATAATATTCAACATGTCTACCAAAGTGATCCCTTGCATGGTTTAAACCATGACCCATATATTGTTTATGGATCTACCACCTATACCTTTCACAAAGTCATGGAATCCATGATTTACTTGTGACTAAATAACTGATCTTTGGGAGGAAACTAAAGCTACAAACTTCATCAACATGAAGTTAAATTTGATAGGCTCACAACCATAATCAATAGATCACGTACACATAGTTTATATGATATATTGATATTATATATGGTCCATAATGTATCTCATGAGCTCAACACTTAGTCAATGTAAAATATAGTGAACATGATTCCTACAAATTTATAGAATTAGACAATGAGGAAAAATATATGAAGCCCCATGATTTGAGACTTAGATAAATATAATTTTTGCTACCACTACCCTTGTGACTTTGAGAAAACTTTGATCTCTACTAACAATAGGAACTTAGGGGAATAATATGTCATCATGGTGACTTTAAAATTTAGAGTTCAAAATAAAAGTAACCAAGTGAACCCAAATTATGATCAGTGTGGTCTCTGAGACCTCAAAACCCTAAATGTGACTAATGTGAACTTTGAGAATAAAACCAAAATGTGACCCAAGGCCAATTAATTTTAAATACTATTTTTGGGTGATCCAATATTTTTTGTACACCTTAGATGCTATTGCATCATCAAGTACCTATATATGATAGGTTTGAAAGGTGTGAGGGTGTGCAAAAGTTTAGGCATTGAACCCAGAAATGCAGGGAGGAAGAGAAGGCATAGGTCATGCCTAAAAGAAGTAGTGCATTGATGATGTCAATGGGTGGAAATAAAAGTTTAATAATTTCTATATTAAAATAAATAAATGAATGAGATAAGACATAATGTAAAATGTTTTTATGGAAGTTAATATTGATGGGAAAATATAGATTGACCCTTAGAATCTGAAAGCATAATTTGTGCATTCTATTTTTTAAGATCCAAAGAAAGAGAGAGCAGTGCAAAGTATGAAAATGACTAAGGGATTCCAAAAATTCACATAAATTTGCAAATTTTTTGTGTATTTAGCCAATAAAATGATAGAACACATGAAAGTGGATCATGAGCAAGTGATTTTATGTCAAGAGGGGTTAGATTCAACCAGGTAGAGGAGGAAGTGGATTTTATAACTAGGAATTGATTAAGGTCAATAAAATAGATCTTACGTATACATGGCTGAGTGGGTAAGGACCAATGATATTTTTAGATCTAGCATAAGGTAACTTACAACTCAACTGTCAAGAGGAAAGGGTTCCAAAGCCTAAATCTATGACATACAAATATAACTCTCACTAGACCTCAAAAAACATAAATAATTGTAATTATGAATGTAAATATGTGAGTAAAATAAACTATTGTAAAGGGGTACAAGTAAATTAAACTATGGGTAAGTGATTGTAAAGAAGGTAAGGTGCAATGGTCAACCAAATGGGGGTCTCTGCAATCTAAGGTGATAAATGAAAAGCCTAAGCAACCCTATATCTATAGCATCTTATTAAATATAAGGAAGAGCTTAACCAAGAACACACACACATACACAAAGCAATAAAAAACATCTAATATACTATTAAGTAAAGGAAATAGTAAAGGGATAAAAATATTTACCTTGTGGTGTACTTATTAATGTTTAAATATCCCCCTTTGGCTTAAGTGTAGCATTGTAAGAGATGTTGTAGGTTGAATATGCCAAGTAGTTGGATGAAGACCTATATATTATAAGTTATGAACTCCTAATGACCTATTTTATTGAGCTTTAATGACACCACAAGACAAGACCTCACATATAATGTTCTAAACCACTAACTCTCCCAGATACTTCTTTAAGGACGAAGTGTGAGCACAAATAGAGTGTATGAATGTCATATATCTTATTAAGAATGAATTATGACCTCTGTATATATGGTCCAATACCTAAAACCAACCCTAAAATATAAGTCAATGGTATTGGCCAATCCATATAGTTGGAATATTTTAGCTGCCACAATATTGTATCAACTAGGTCAAAATGGTAAAAGTGTTAGAGGATAGACTCAGAACTATATTGGGTTAATTGATCTATTACAGGGAGGACTTAAGCATGAAATAATGTGTATCATTGGGGATGATATCATAGGATATAGGAAGGCTATAAAATATATATAGGAATTAGATGAAGAAGAAAGATATATAGAGAATTAGAGTAGGTCATATTGATAGTAATGATGGTGTAATATGATAGTATGAAAACATCTATCACAAATTACCACAAACTAATCCCACCCCCTTCTTGGTCCACCTTTTAAGGTGTGCACTGATAGAGAATGATGCATCAATGAGATGATGCAATATAAATCATAAATAATATTACAAAATTAAAAATATTAGGTGTCTACATATGCCCCACTCAAATACCGTCACATGCCATAATAGTGTAACATGGGATGGTGCTTTGGAATAGAAATATGGCAACACAAAATAACATAACTGAAAATAAATGGTAAAAGAACTAAAGATAAATAAAATGAAAATATGTATCCTCAATTACCTTACTAATTGTAGATGATGTTACATGTGTTGTATGTGATAGAAGACACCCATCAAGAAGAATGAAATGTAAACCTAAAAAATAAGATAACTAGTTTTTTATTAAAAAAACATTAGAAGCTAAAATTTATTTATCTCACTAGGATTATAAGTCTTCTTATAATTTGTGAAAAGGACCTATGAAAACAAAGATATGTGAAAATATGAAATATTTCAAAATTTGATTTTTTGCTATAAATAGATAAAAACTATTCATTTGTAACTTTTCTATTTTTATAAAATCAGAGTTTTGTGTGACAAAAAATATCACTATGAGAGCCTATAGTTCATGGACAAGGAGGTGCATGTGTAGGAGGACATCTTGTAGTTGCAACTAGATCCCTATAGGTAAGTGGTGAATTTATTGTTAGTTTTGTCATTATTGTTAAAAAGTAACTAGATTAGGAAATGTAGGTGACATGAAAATTTTGTGTAACATAATTTTCCCTAACAAGCATCAAAGCAAAGCTAAAAATAGGATGGGCAGAGGATAGTTGATGAAAAGCCAAAGTTAGAACTAAGGTTATTTATTAGGACTAGGGAAATAAATATCCACCCTCAAGAAATTGTATCATCCAGGCCAATATAATTTGTAAGGTAGATCACAACTCCTAGTTGATATCATAGGGTATGGCCAATATAATTAATCAAGGTGTTGGTATATACCATAGGAAATTGTCAATGAAATATGAAATTGGTAAATGGATGACACTATAGGGTATCATTGATATAGTAGGATAATACATTGCCTGATATCATAAGTTATGGTCGGTGTAATTATAAATTTTCCATGGCTATTACCATAGGATATGGTTAATGTAGTTATAAATTTAACATGGATGGTACCTTAGGGTATTGCCAATATAGTTTTAATAGTTAAGCATGGTTGTTGCAGTTAGGTGCTTGGCCGATGAAGTAGAAAAATGAAAAAAATGGCTAGTATAGTATAATGTAGGAACCAATTTAAATCTAAGTATTTTTTTTCTTTGATTTTTAGTAGTACTTTCATATTTCTGGATCAAAATCTGATTGTGATTTTTTATTTGACATTTTGAAGAGATGACGATGGTTATGATAAAGTATTGATGCTAGATGGTTGTGTTGAGGTATGTTCCTATTATTGGTGTTGAAGAATTGTTGGTTTTATTGATGTCAAATTCAAGTAATTGATGTCAAATTCAAGATAAGATGTCATTAATGTAGTTGAGGCCATGCAAGGAAGATAGTATGTGACAAAGAAATCTTTTGAAAAGAAAAAATTTGAAGGAAAAATTTTGTCTCTCTATTGAGAGATAATTTGAAAGCAACCTGGTAATTCTTATGAGTTTGATGGCATGTCAAAGTCAATATCATGGTACAAGGTAAGATATTGTTGTGTACTAGGTATCTTGAGAAACCTAGTCTAGCCTTGAGAGAAGGTGTATACATGAATCATAGTGAAGCTTCGTTATTTTTGTTAGTAAAAGTATGAGAGAGTATATAAAGATATGTAAACATGAGCAATAGGAAAATAAGCCTTCAGATGAGCTCCAAAGTCAAGTTTTGATGCTTAGTCCTTACATGAAGAGACCTAATAAGAAGGCATAATTCGGATAGCATGATGAGTTGAGAAATATGAGACTTGTGTGAAGAAGGTTGGTATTATGTGAGAATTATATGAGTTAATTTGACATGTGGATGAGGTAAAGTGAATAGTGCAAGAGGTTTCAAGGTGTGATCATGGTCTAAGTATGACTAGCAATTCAAGACCTAAAGAGCAAAGAGACCCAATGTGGCCTAATGAGGGGTCAAGTTCATTTCCAAAAGTGATAGAGATCTTGAGATCATTTTCATAGGTGTGAGGGGTTATTTTAATTATTTTTTCCAAGTTTGAGCTCATATAATGAAGGATAAAGTATGAAAATTGGTGTTGAGGTCCCTTGTGTGCATAGAATGGGGTATTATAGACCTGAGAAGGATTTTATTATGCTCGTTATCATGTGAAACCCTTGCATGAGATGTTAATCAGTTCATGGAATTTGAAAAATGTTTTTAGCTTTAATTTCTTGTCATTATTTTTGGAGTTTCAAGGCAATCCTTTATGAACAATTGCTAAGAAGGGAAACCAGTCAAAACCCTCATAATCACCTGATGGGGAAGATATTATTGGTTATGGATCAAAATAATTTTTTTGATCTAGTTTGATATTTGTAACATGTAAAGGACTCTTTCAAGTTTCTCTAGGTTGTTTTGACCTTTGTTTCTCATAATTTTGATATAACAAGAAGGGTTGACCAAGTCAAAGCATGAAAATGGATGGAAGATGATCTATGAGACTTGCATTTTTTTTTCATGTAATTTTATAAGTATGTTTAAAACCTAAAATAATATAAATTGATCATGTAATTTGGCCTATCTCTAAAAGGGCCTAATGAGCAAGACAATGAGAAAACTAGGCAGTAGTGAAAAAGAGATCAGGGATTAATTGTAGAGGATTAGGGATGGATCTAAATTAATTGTTTCATTTTTAAATATAGATAACTCATATCCCAATTTTTTATAATTTTTTTTAATGCATACAAACATACTAAAACTTTATCTCAAAGTGATTTGTCTAACACAATGAAGTTTGTGTAGGGTGAAGATGTGAGATTGATCTGTAAGACTAATATTGATATTGAAACTTGTAATATATCTATTTAAATATGTTTTAATGATTATTAAGTATCATAAAAAACCCATTTTAATTTCATAAAATTGTTCACATATGTGTTCAAAATATTGATCTTAATGACTGTGTTTTTGGAGCTACAAGCAGTTTTCTGTGTATGAGTGAGAATGTTGTTATTGAGCATTTTTGCATAGAGTAGATGAATAAAATTTATATCAAGCTGTTATTAATGTCTCATATTTTAATTTTAACACATTTTTATGCATGATAAACTCCTTTTAAGGTGTGAAAATATAAAGGCTTTTGACTAGGTTCTTAAGGCTTGTGTGCAGTTCTGAGTGTACATATAAAGTTGATCAATTGGAGGTCTTTTGCCATATTTGATGAATTATAATGAATATGATGTTAAAATTTAGGTCATTTATATTTCATAAATGTTATTTTTTATTATGTTTATATTTTAAATTTTATTTTATGATTCATATTTGCAAGATAGGCTTTTTGGCAATAAGAAGGCCTAATGGCACGTAGACCTAATAATGTGGTTTAAGGAGTGAAATGAGATAAAAGGTGTTGGGAACATAAGGTTAGATTATTCAAGGTTTAATTGAATTTTTATTAAGTTCTTAATCTATTTTTTAGGCTCAATGTGTTATAATGAGGCCTAAGTGAAATGTGTGCTTAGAGAAAGCCTAATTACATTAGGTTTCTGTTAGGCCTAATGGTGGTTTTGGCTCTTAAAGGTAATGACTGAAATATTTAGTGGTTTATTCACTTATTAAATGTTTTTTTTTATATATTAAAAGGGTTATCCAAGTATGGTGAGGTGATTTTATGACTAATATGGGTGAGATTAAGATTCAAGTATAAAGAGAAGGTCTAATAGACCTAATTTGACTAGTTAGAATATTGAGCATATGAGCAAATGATATAGAGTTTTGAAAACCAGGTAAAGGGATTGAAGATCATCAGAGATTTGTGATTAATATTCCATGAATATAAAACTATGTTTTTATAGGTGATAATCAAGGCCATATGACCTAATTCAGCCAAGAAAAGGGCTACTTGAGTGAGAATGCCTAATAGGCTATTTGAGAGAGATAAAAGAGTGAGAAGAGAAAAAGGAGGTCATATTCATTTGAGTGATTAATATATGTTCAAGGAAAATTATAGATTCAATCTATCTGAGTTGGTTTTGAGTTACCTAAGGGAGTTGGTGCCTCCTTTCAAGTTAGTGCTTTCTAAAGGACTAGTCGAGTTGGTACTTGACTAGTGAGGAGTCGGTGCCTCACTAAAAGTTTGATTCATTGGTTATAGGAATATATTCAAAGCTATGTGTTAGTGTATTTTATTCCCCAAGATGGTTTTATACATATATCTTATGTTCTTATGTTATTTATTTTCATAAAATCTTGTGTATGTATTGGTTAATGTATGTATGTGAATGAATGCTTCATGGATGTTAAGTGAAATTGAAGAATTGTTTTAAGAAAAATGATTTACCCCGTTATCACTAGTTTTAATTATAAAATTTAGTATTAGATCATGTCCTTTGAAATATGTCTATTAACCTAAAAGAGACTCTAAGCAAGTGAAGATGGTTAGTCAAGCACAAGGTGGTTTTTATAAAAGCAAGGCTACATTGTTTAATGAAGCCAATTATGATTTTTGGAGTTTCAAGATGAGGGTATATCTGATGTCTCAAGGTCATGATGTTTGGAAATCAGTCTTGGATGGATATAATTCACCCCCTATTTCTCCTATAGATGTAGCAGGCAAGAAGGCTAGTGACAATAATTCAAAGGCAATGAATGGTATTATGTGTGGCCTATTAGAAGTATAACTTGTGAAGGTGATACATTGTATGTCTACTAAATAAATTTGGTACAAGTTAAAGACTATTCATGAGGGATACTCTAAGGTCAATTTGGATAAGTTTCAAACCTATATAAGACAATTTGAAACCCTAAAAATGATTGAATATGAGACCATTGTAGCCTACTTTTTGAGGGTTGATGAAGTCATCAACATCATAAGATGCCTAGGTGAAGAATTTAAAGAGTCTATATTGTTCAAAAGGTTTTGATATCTCTAACTCCCAAATTTTATTCGAAGGTATTTGTTATTGAAGAGATGCAAGATTTATATAAGCTAGAGATGGATGGACTTCATGACAGCCTAATAGCCTATGAGATGAGGACAAGTGAAGGAAGACCTGAAAAGAAGGAAACTAAATTCAAGGCAAAAAAAAATCCAAAGGAGAAGAAGACACAAGGTAAGAAAGTTAAATATATTGATGAATTTGATATTGATGATGATGGGTTGATAGTTATGTTTGCAAGAAAGTGAAGATAAGCTCAGGTAAATACAAGGGTAAGTTTCCTTTTAAATGTTTTAATTGTGAAGAGATTGGACACTATGCTAATAAGTGCCATCATAAGCATAAGGCAAAGGATGATGAAGAGCATGATGAAGGTCATGATGATGATAAAAGGTCCTATAGGTCTGATAAGATTAAGAAAAGCTTTATAAGGTATGCTGATAAGAAGAAGTTTTTTAAGAATAAAAGAAGTCTCTACACCAAGGAAGATTGCAACTCATCTAATGAGAGTGAAAGAAGTGATTTTGAGAGTGACTATGAAGGTGATGGACCTAATGTCAATGAAGTTCTCTTCATGGCTGAGAAAAGAATCTATTCAAATCAAGAAGAGTCCATATGGATTGGAGGTGTTATTGGTGATTTAGATGAAGAAGGAGATGAGGTGGACTTTGAGGCTAAGTTGATGAATACTCTAGAAGAACTAAAGATAGTGAAAAATAAAAATAGGGTGATGAGATCTCTTTTCAAAGACTATGAGGATCAAACCAACTTGTTTGAAGATGGGCTAAGCAATAACTCCAAGAAACAAGATGGAATATTCAAATAGGTAGAGACAACTTGAAATTGTGACTACAGGTCT
This sequence comes from Torreya grandis, assembly GCA_037957365.1. Classification (NCBI taxonomy): domain Eukaryota; kingdom Viridiplantae; phylum Streptophyta; class Pinopsida; order Cupressales; family Taxaceae; genus Torreya; species Torreya grandis. The sequence continues at coordinate 1,543,474 of JARHVA010001132.1, forward strand.
AAAGGCTAAAGAAAAAGAATGTGCAATGTATACAACTAGTGTAGACTCTTTAAGAACTGATTTGGATCAGGCATCAAGTACGATGAAGTCTTTTGTGAAGTTTCAAAAGAGTAACAATGATCTAGACAACATCTTGAGTAGTCAAAAGACTGTTAATGATAAATCAGGCCTTGGTTTTAATGAAGACCAAAAGAAGAACATTAATATGATCAAGAAGGCCAATGATTAATCAAAGAATGAGGGTGATGGAAGATTAAAAACCAATACTATCAGGAAACCTAATACTATAAGGTATGCTAACCCTTTCAGTGGTTATTGTTATTCATGTAACCAATTTGGTCATAGAGCAAGGCATTGTAGAAGGCCATCGAAGAATGAATATGCTTAGAAATATGAGGAGAGTCATTAGTCAAGAGGTAAGGGTCATGGTGTTTTTCCATAAAAAGAGATAGTGTGTTTAAACTTTCAAAAGGTTGGTCATATTTTAAAATACTGTAATCATGGTTTCTCAAGACAAAAACAAGAAAGTTGAGGCTCCTAAAGTACAAGAAAGAAGACAAGACAGTGAATGGAAACTTGAGGTAGTTAAGGTTGATGATCAATCTACAAGTCCAAGTGGACTATTTTCCATGGTGGAGCATATTCAAGATGCAAAGGAATGCCAATAATTCTCTCTTTCAGCTCAGATTGTTGATGAAAGAGTCAAGCTCAATAGACCAAGTCAGAATGTTTTTCAAACAAAGATTAACGAGGTCAAGCCAAAAGGACTATTCAAGCCTAAGAGGATCATGAAGGAAGTTTAATATAATAAAGACATAGAGATTTGGGAATCTTATAAGTTTATATTTTTTAGTTCCATAGAGCAAAGGTGACTCCATTAGGCTTCATGGAGGCACTCAGCTAGTAAGCAAGAAGCATGAAGGATGCTTGGGCTTAGGGGGAGTTTTGTGTTATTTGTTGACATTCAGATTCAAGTTTTAGTAAAGATTTTGTTATAGGTATGATCATAAAATATTAGTCACAAATATTTTTTATGATGACTCGGTCAAACCAAATCACAGTCTTGATAATGTCTGAATCTCTCATGGAGACAAGGGGAGCCAATCATGCTCTAAGAGTAGGTATGTAAGCCTGATCTTGTTAAGCTTGTTTGAAGAGAAAATGTGCATTTTTTCAAGTCTAAGGATCAGATAGTTACCAAGAATTTGACCCTTTGTCACTAATGTCAAAGGGGAAAAAAGTTCATGTTTGGGAGAAAGGTCAATTTTGAAGAAGATCCAATTTGGGGAGTTGTGACTGATCAGTTTTGTGTAAATGTTTCCATCAATGACAAAGGGGGAGATTTTTGAGGTATGTTCCTATTTTTGGTGTTGAATAATTATTGTTTTTATTGATGTCAAACTCAAGTCATTGATGTCAAAGTCAAGATAAAATGTCATTAATGTCAAGGTCAGAGTTGAGGCCATGCATGGTAAGATAGTATGTGACAAAGAAGTCTATTGACAAGAGAAAATTTGAAGGCAAAATTTTGTCTCTCTATTGAGAGGTAATTTCAAGGAAACTTGGTAATTCTTATGAGGTTTATGGCATGTCAAATTCAAAATCATGATACAAGGTAATCTACTATTGTGTAATAAGTGTCTTAATAAGCCTAGTCTAGCCCTGAGAGGTGTATGCATGGAGCATAGTGAAGCTTAGTGATTTGTGTTAGTAAAGACATGAGGGAGTATAAAAATCTATGTAAACATGAACAAGAGACAAATAAGCCTTCAAATTAGTTCCAAGGTCAAGTTTTGAAGCTTAGTCCTTACATGAAGAGACCTAGTGAGAAGGCATAGGCTTGGTAGCATGATGAGTTGAGCAATATGAGTCTTGTGTAAAGAAGTTTGGTAGTGTGTGAGCATGGTATGAGTTTATTTTACATGTGGATGAGGTATTTTGAGCAGTTCAATAGGTTTTAAGGTGTGATCATGGTCTAAGTATGACTATCAATTCAATACCTAATGAGCAAAGAGACCTAGTGTGGCCTAATGAGGGGTCAAGTTTATTTCCAAGGGTGATTGAGCTCTTGATATAATTTGCATATGTGTGATAGGTTGTTTGAATTATTTTTACCAAGTTTGAGGTCATATCCAAAAGGATAAATCATGAAAATTGGTGTTGAGGTCTTTTGTGTGCACAGAATGGGGTATTGTAGACCTAAGAAGGATTTTCTTATGCTCGTTGGCATGTGTAACCTTTACATGAGATATTAAGTAGTTCATGTAAGTTGAGTAAGGTTCCTATATTGAATTTATTATCATTATTTTTGGAGTTGATTGGAAATACTTTATGAACAATTTCTAAGAAGGGAAACCAGATAAAACCCTCATAATGACCTGATAAGGAAGATCTTGTCAGTTATGGATTAGAATGGGGTTTTTGACCTAGTTTGATGTTTTTAACATGTAAATTACTTTTCTAGGTTTCTATATGTGTTTTTGGTTTGTTATAAGAGTGAGTAAAATCTATAGGAAAACCCTTATTTCTCAAAATTTTGATGTAGCAAGCAGGGTTGACCAAGTCAAAGCATGCAAATGAATGGAAGATGATATTTGAGAGTTGTAGTTTGTGATCATATAATTTTTTTAGCATGTTTTAGACCCAAAATTTTCTAAAATGATCATGGAAGTTGGTCTATCACTAAAAGAGCCTAATGAGCAAGACAGTGAGAAAACTAGGTAGTAGTGAGAAAGATATTAGGGATTGGTTGCAGAGGATTAGGGATGGATCAAAATTCATGGGATAATTATTAAATACCTATACATTATATACCTTTTTTTTATAAGTTTTTTTAATGAAAACAAATATCCTAAAATTTGTTCTCAAAGTGATCTGTCTAACACAATGAAGTTTGTGTAGGGTAAAGATGTGAGATTGGTCTGTAAGACCAATATTGATATTGAACCTTATAATATATATTTTTCAAGATGTTATAATTATTTTTAAGGATAATATAAACCCATTTTAAGTTCATAAAATTGTTCACATAGGTGTTCTAAATCTTGATCTTCATGACTATGTTTTTAGAGCTACAGGCAGTTTTTTATGTATGAGTGAGAATGTTGTTCCCAAGTATTTTTGCATAGATGTTATGAATAAAATTAACATGAATTTATTATTAAGGTATCATAGGTTAATTTTAACACATTTTTATTCATGATAAACTCCTATAAAGGTGTGAAAATTCAAAGTCTTTTGACGGGGTTCTTAAGGCTTGTATGCAGTTCAGAGTGTACATATGAAGTTGATCAATTAGAGGTCTTTTGCCCTATTTGATGAATTATAATGAACATGATGTTGAAATTTAGGTCATTTAGATACATAATTTTTATTTTGTATTATGTTTATATATAAAATTTGAGTGTATGATTCATATTTTCGAGACAAACTTTTTGGTAGTAAGAAGGCCTAATGGTGAGTAGACCTAATTGTGTGGTTCAAGTGAAATGAGATAAATGGTTTTGGGGACATAATGTGAACTTATCAAGGGTATAATTTAAGTTTTTATGAAGTGTTTCATACATTTTTTGAGTCTCAATGTGTTCCAAGGAGGCCTAAGTGAAATGTGTGCTTAGAGAAGGCCTAATTGCATTAGGTCTCTATTAGGCCTAATGGTGGTTTTGGTTATTAAGGGTGATGACCGACCTATATAGTGGTTTTTTCACTTATAAAATATATTTTTTGATATATTCCAAGGGTCATATAATTATGTTTAGGTTATTTTCTAACCAATATGGGTGAGAGTAAGATTCAAGTATAAAGAGAAGGTCTAATAGGCCTAATTCGGCTAGTTAGAATATTGATCATATGAGCAAATGATATAGAGTTTTGAAAACTAGGTAAAGGGATTTAATATAATTATATAGGTTTTTTTAATATTACATGAATATATAAATATGTTTTTATATTTTTGATCAAGGTCATAAGACCTAATTTTGCCAAGAAAAGGGTTAGTTGAATGAGAAGGCCTAATAGGCTATTTGAGAGAGATAGAAGAGTGAGAAGAGCAAAAGGAGGTCCTCTTCAGTTAAGTGAGAAAAGAGTGTTAAAGGGTGATTATATATTCAAGTTATTTGAGTTGGTTTTGATTTACCTAAGGGGGTTGGTGCCTCCTTGCAAGTTGGTGCTTGCTAAAGGACTAGTTGAGTTGGTGTTTGATTAATGAGGGGTTGGTGCTCATTGTGGGGTTCGTGCCTCACTAAAATTTTGATTCATTAGTTATATGACTATAGTATAATATTTGAATCAGTGTTTTTTATTTTCCAAGAGGGTTTCCCACATATATCATATGTTCTTATGTTGTTTGTTTTCATATATGTTTGTGTATGCATTGGTTAATATATGTATGTGAATGAATGTTTCATAGATGTTAAGTGAAATTGAAGGATTATTTTAATACAAATGATTCACCCCCTCTGTCAATATATATACTTAAAATAGGATGACATACCTACTAGATAGATTGTTGGTAGTAAAAAAATGTCATCTTGTGATGTTAGGGTTTGGAGGGATCATGGAGATATGTTGCATGCTTCTTAGCATGGAGATGATCACCATGTTCTTAGGGAGATGAGAGAGGAATATAGACACCTTTAGGTGGGAGATATAAGGGGATGTGATAGAGGTGGTTTTCATATTATATAATGTCCATGCAATAATAGGGTTGTTGATTACAATCACTCCTATATTATGCAACACATCATAGACTAATGATGAGAGGATAAATTTATATCGGTGGGCTATTGGGTTATATCAATATGATGTGCATAAGATCATCATATGACTTTTTTTAGTATACATCTCAAGATGTATATCCAAAAGGCTATCATCACACTTATGACCATGCTTGTGTTATTTCATAAGTCTAATGGGGTGTTATCATATGTACATTATTTACATATATTGTTTTGCACTAGATTAATGCACATTATATGATGTGGTAGATTCCATATGAATGTAGTTGGTTCATGATTTTTATAGTGATTTGATCTGAGGTTAATAGTCTATAGACCCCATTATTATTTATTTGAGATATATTTATGAAATATTACCCATGTATAGACCAATGGGGTTAGCTCATGTTTTGGATTATTATCTCCCCTAAGTGAGGAGATGGGCATAAGTACATACAATACGTGTGATCCCCCATGTTATTTCACTAGAGATAGTTAGGAGGGATCAGATCATGAGGACACCATATAGGGGCACATTATATGCTTGGTAATCATGGCCAACCATGGTGCAGGTGAGGAGTTAGAACCAAATCATAGGTAATTACCATGGTGGGTTGAGCCACTTTTTTGAAACTAGGTCCCCATAAAATTTAGTTTGGCACACCCAATGAAACCTTTGGTTGTCCTACCATATTAGTTAAGACATGCAAGAGAGCCAAAAGGAGTGGAGGGATGAGGGGTGATAATTGAGGTCTCTATGATGAGACATTATTACCTAGGAGTGACTAGATGATGACAATGATGATAGTGAGTAGTGTAAGGAGTGTGTGGAAGCGGGTAGGTTATTTCCATGTTGTAAAGATAGATAGATCCCTAGGTGGTCCTGATGGGTAGTTGGACCATTCAGAGGTGAGCATGGAGGTTGGATTGCTAGGCTATGTTGGTCTAGTGATGGATATGGAAAGGATTCACCTTAGCATGCAACCATGATAACAAACATGTTTTAGGTGGAAGAGGTGATGAAACTACTATTTGTATTGAATGTTTAAGTTTATGTTATCACTTTTATCTTTGTATAGGTAGAGATATACATGATAGGTACTATTGATATATATACTTCAAACACACACACACACACACATAGAGATCTAATGTCTATTTTGGTTTACATTTTACATATTTGGTGAGAGAGGATGCATGGTAGAGGACTTTGGTGGTGACAAAATACCATCATATTTTGTATGCCATAAAACCCGAGCATGATACCACAAGTTTGATTGATCCCATAACACCTTATACTAAATCACATGCTATCTAGTTTTAATTTCTTGCATCAGTTGCTAGGGAGATCAAGCATTGTGAGTAGTATATAGCTTAGGAGGTAGCACCAGAAGTGGAAAGAAAATATGTGACAACAATGTGATGGGTATTGTCCATGAAGAGAACCAAACATATGGATATAGAAGGGTGAGTGGTATGGTTGTAGGCTAAGGTAGCTCATCTAGAGGGATAAGTCTAGGGTATGCAGTCATAGACTCTGACACTATGGTATAATTTATAGGTTACTCAATCTAAAGCTTCCATGGAGATCATGGCACCTCACCCTTAGGGGGTGAAGGTGATCCATAGGCCTAGATCCTATATTTTGTACTCTAATGTATTTTTGATGTATGATGATATATTATGTAGAAACTGAGACAAAATTGTGTGTGTGTGTGTGTGTTATTTTGACTCATTTTTTATCCATGTGTGTATGAATGTTTGTATGAGTTATTTCCTTTCTAGCACACATTGTGTTTTTAATATCATGCTATGAGAAAATATTATGTATTGTGATGAATGTTTTATTCTTTTATTGTAAATTCAATCAAATGCATGGTTAAAATAATAAAAACTAAAATGATGATAAATAAAATCTTAAGTAGATGGAAAACTCAAAAAACAAAATATGTAAAAATAGGACAAAAATGAATGTAAACTATGCCCAATATAAAAAGGACCAAACATGAGATATGAAAAACATTATGAAATAAATAAAATCTAAAAATCACATCAAAATGCAAGACAAAGCTAATCATGAGATGTAAAAAATAACTGTCAAATAAAATATCCAATGTAAGAAAATGCAAAATATAATCAAACAAAGATATGTGATAAATGTCTAAATAATGTTATCTAATGTCAGACAAATAAAGTCAACTTGCATCAAACATAAAGAAAGAAAAACATGATTTTAAAGTATATCCAATGTAAGTTAAGTCAATTTAAATCAGACAAGGATATTTTTTACCCTTAGAATTAATTGTGAATGGAATTTAACTCTAAAGTAATGTAAACTTGAAATATAATCTAGGAAGATAAATAAGATAGCCTACTGTAAATATAAATTGATACACAAAATCTACATAAGTTGTAAATCACTAAAAATAGAAACAAGGGTTAGGGTTAGGGAGATGTCCTTAAAAGTTAATTTATTAAAACTATTTTATTCATTTGTTGAATCTGACTGTCTAAAACTACTTATGAAATCTTGAAAAAATAGTGTTAATTTAAAATAGTGCCTTGTTATATTCTGGGACAAGTGTATAATAGCTAGGTAGTGTTGCAGTTCACCATTTTTCACTAGTGCAAATTTGTCAATGTTGACCATGCACTTAATCTAGAAATTTAAATTGGTTCACCTATGTATGAATGTTATTTGATTCTGTGCAAAGCCTATTTGGATGCACATATCACTTTCAAAAATCAAAACCCTAGCTTGCACAAGGACAAAAAAAAGATCAAAATAAATAAGATGAAAAAGTGGAAAAGTGGGATATGGCTGAGTTATCCTCATAAAACTCCCTATTGACAAGTGTTACCTACATATTCTGAATGGACCTTAGGCTAATGTAATTCTCCCTTTGGAGAAGATCATAGAATTAAACTAACAAATTTAATTAGAATGCTTGACAAAGAATGTCCTTAACCTACAATAAAACAATATTACCTCTACCAATAACTATATTACTGGAGTATAATTGTAGTAGGGCTATTTTTTAAATAGATAGATCTTTAAAAATTACCCTTATAAGATAGTTATAGATAAAATCAACGAGGCTTTGAATTAAGGCACTTGATGTGCTCTTATAAAATAATATTTGAATTATTTTTGATAACTGACCTATTATCATGATCAAAAAATCCATTAGGAAGCATGTCATTTTAAAAATATATCCTTTAGAGAATTGTAGACAAGCCTACACCAACAACAGGTGTTCAATATATCCCTATCTACATAGTGCACACTTATCCAAAATGGATAAAGGCTTTTGAAAGTGGACTAACATCAAAGTATTTGTTGATTAGGGAAGAAGAGAATTAAATTAGGGAAGTCTAAAACATGTTCTCATTAATTTTAAGACTTTGAAAGATTTCATATAAATAAATAGTTATTGGAATGGTGAGCTGGCCATGCAAGGTAAAAATTTTAAGGATCTATATTTCCAAGCATTTATTGATTAAATTTTAGTGTTTACATTTCCCCCCATTTATTATAGTGATGCATAAATTACTAGAGTAAATGAAATTTGATACATGAGTGTGTATACACACTTTGTCTTTGTCATGGAGATGTGCATGCCCCCTTGTTGTGGCATGTAGAGAAGTGTTAAATTGAGAGTGATCGAGTCTCAATTTTAAGAATCAATGTAGATTCTTGAGTTGGAAACATATATGTTCCAATCCTCATAGTATACTATGTAATGTGTGAAGATATGGGAACCAAAAAAATTGTCCGATAAATAAAATAAATAAGTAATGTAAACTTGAAATCTAATTTCAGAAGATAAATAAGATGGCCTACTATAAATATAAATTGATATACAAAATCTACAAAAGTTGTAAATTACTAAAAAGAGAAACTATGATTAAGGTTAGAGAATTGTCCTTACAAATTGATTTATTCAAACTATGTTATTCATTTGTTGAATCTGACTGTCTAAAATTACTTATGAACTCTTGAAAACATGGTGTTAATTTAAAATAGTGTCTTACTATATTTTGGGATAAGTGTGTAGTAGTTGGATAGTGTCGTAGTGCACCAATTTCCACTAGTGCAAATTTGTTTGTGTTGACCATGTAATGAATCTAGAAATTTAGATTGGTTTACCTCTATTTGAATGTTATCTGATTCTATGCAAAGCCTATTTGGATGCATATATCACTTGTAAAAATCAAAACCCTAGCCTACACAAGGATTAAAAAAAATCAAAATGCAAAGTATGAAAAAAGTGAAAAAGTGAGATATGTTTGAGCTATCCTCATAAAACTCCCTATTGACGAGTGTTATCTGCATAGTCTAAATGGACCTTAAGCTAATGTAGTTCTCCCTTTGGAGAAGATCATAAAATGAAACTAAAAAATTTAATTAGAATGATTGACAAAGGATGGCCTTAACCTACAATAAAACAATGTTAACTTTGTCAATGATTATATTACTGGTGTAAAATTGTAGTAGGGCTATTTGCTAAATAGATAGATCTTTAAAAATTGCCTTTGTAAGAGAATTATAGATAGAGTCAACGTGGCTTTGAAGTAAGACACTTGATGTGCTCTTATATAATATATTTGAATTATTTTTTATTACTGACCTATTATCGTGATCATAAAAGCGATTAGAAAGTGTGTCATTTTAAAAATATAGCTATTAGAGAATTGTAGACAAGCATGCACTAGTAATAGGTGTTCAGTGTATCCCTATCTATTTAGTGCACACTTATCCATAAAAAGATAGAGGCTTTTCAAAGTGGACTGAAATTGAAGTATCTAATAATTAGGGAAGAAGAAGATTAAATTAGGGATGTATAGAATATGTTCTCATTAATTTCAAGGGTTTGAAAGATTTCATATAAATAAATAGTTATTGGAATGGTGAGTTGGCCATACAAGATAAAAATTTCAAAGATCAATATTGTCAAGCATTTATTGATTCAATTTTAGTGTCTATATTCCCCCAATTTATTCTAGTGATGCATAAATTACTAGAGTAAATGAAATGTGATACATGAGTGTTTTTACGCACTTTGTCTTTGTCATGGAGATATACATGGCCCCTTGTTGAGGCATGTAGATAAGTGTTGAATTTAGAGTAATCAAGTCTCAATTTTAAGAATTAGTGTAGATGCTTGAGTTGGAAATATATATGTTCCAACCTTCATATTGTACTATGTAATGTGTGAAGATATGGGAACCAAAAAAGTGGTTTGATAAAGTGAAACCAAGGTATAGATCATCACTAAGCTCAAGCTTGGCTCATTTGATGAACTGAAAGAGAAGAGTTGGGAACTAGTAGATGGCTCACTAAAGTGCAACCAAGACATGGAGTGTCACTAAGCTCAAACATGGTTCACTTGAATCACATTATTATATATGGATCTACGCTTGAACTTTAAATTCTTGAAACTTGATATTTGATTTTTGAAAAAAAAAAATCTATTTTTTTAAAGTATTAGCTTGGGCATGAATGCATATCATACCTCATGTATTGTATAGAATACCAAATGTGATATTTTGAAATTTATTTAAGCCTTGTAATTTTCTTCACACAAGTGTGTTTGTGCTCAAGTATCTAGATGAGTGGAGTACATAAGCAAGTCAAATACCCCCATAATCTAATTTTTTTTTATTTTTGCACATTGTAAATTTTCATATATTAAAAATGTATTATTTGTAAAATCCCATTGTGATGCCCCCACTTGAGATGAGGGATATTGCCTACAGATCAGTTGTTAGGAGAGATAAATAAGCATGTAATAGTATTTACATATATTGAATTTATATTGAAGTAGATGTAACATTGAAGCATTTGAAAAATTTATGTGTTTTATTTGCATCATGTAAGTTTGATATAGCATTGAGGAATGGATGAATCATGTATAAGTTGTGATTATTACATATGTATTATGAACATAAAATGTTGAAAATTTGAAGCATTGAAGAACATAGATAGTATGTGCATGATATGGATCATGGTACCATAGGTAGATAAGTAGATACATAGTGGTGCATGATAGGAATCATGACACCATATTATCCAAATAAAAAACATGTAGTAAATTCACATAATTGTCATGCAAGAAGGCCAAGAGGTTGTAAACAATGGACATGTAAGATAAAAATTTTGCATATATGTCACACGTTGAGCCCAAAGGTTGAACACAAAGGACATGAAATGTCACAAAAGCATGGAAAGTCAAAGGCCATAGACACAAGGCATGGTTGTGACATACAATCAAAGTGTATGTTGATCATACATAAGGCCAAGGGCCATATACAACAATAAACAAGTTTGAATCATGTTGTGAAACTAAAATAATCATATGGTAGTAGCATACATTAAATGAAGCTAGAATAGGTTAAAAATATGCATCTGTGTTTCAATTCAAGCAAGTAGCATATTCACCAAGACATATGTGAAGATAAAATCAAAAGAATAAAGCATGTATTTTCATTTATAGCTCAACATGTAAAAAAGGTTGTGGATAAATAAATCCTCGAAGGTGTTCATAAAGAGCAACACAATGTCAAACATCAAAACCATGTAAAAGTATGCCTTAGATTGAAACTTGATTGATATCTAAATGTTCATCTTGTTATGTATGTAAAAAACTATGTAATAAGTCCATGTGAGTGTGTTTTAGTTGAAAACAAAGAGTGAAGATGTAAAAGGATGGGTGCATAGGAGGGGACAGGTGTGCAGTGTGTTGTTGTCTTCCTATTGCAACTTTATCCATATTGACTGTATATAAAAATTTATAATCAGGAAAGATTTTTTTGTGTTTGAATATTGTTTTACATTATGAAATTTTCTTATTTCACACTTAGATACCTTATGAGAAGTACTATGTATTGAAAATATGTTATGTACTGAAATAGAAATATATATGACAAAAGTAAAGACATATCCAACAACATTAAATGATCCCAACAAGTCTTGATTTTCTATTTTTTTAGAGATATTCTATTTTTATTTTATTTTTATAATATATTAATGTTTTTTTTATTTTTTCACATTTGACAAGAGAAGCATGCATAACTAAAAATTGACAAATCTATGAAAATCAAAATAAACATGGGTTCAAAAGTAGAAGGGGGAGAGTATTCAAATAACCCTCAATAAGGTGTCAAAACCAAGAGTAGCAAGGAAGAAGGCATATGAGATGCACCCACTGTAAATGTGGTATTGTAAATATGGAAAGCATGGCCATGTGAATTCATGTAAAATTATGTATGTTTAAGCATGTATGTACATATGAGAGATTAGAGCATGTATATATGTGAAATAATAAGCAAATGTGTATCCAGGAGAGATATGTCTATTGAAATCTTAGTAAGATGTTTGTTTCGAGCTGTTCAAATGTAAATGAAGAAAAATAAAGGGGCAAGTACCCAAAAATGAAAAGAGAAAGATAAGGGATAGAAGAAGTTAGGATTGGGTGTAGAAGAATAAGCAAAAAAACTATGTACAATTAGGTACTAGGGAAGGAATATAATCAATGGACTCATCCCAACTAGAATAATGGGTGGGAATGCTAGAATGTGTCCAACCAATTATCTCATCAATGGGATGCTCATATGTGTCCCTGACTACATGATAAGAATGAGCAATCTCTTGTGCAATAGAATTAGTGCCAACTATAGAAGCTTATGAATCTAAAGAATAACTATATGTTGTAAAGTAACCTTATGAATCATTATTCTTGTATCTATCAAAACCTACATCATCATGTATGAGAGTAGATTATGCAACAAATTGTACCTATGTAGGATATTTTTGAATAACCTTTACCTATTTAGGAGTCTTCTAAATAACTTGTACCTATGTAGGAGCCTTTTGAATAAAATGAGTTTGTGTAGGAGTATAAATATTTCTTTGCTTTGCCAAATGATCATGCTCATGTGTAATCATGTTATGTTCAAAAATGGATGAAAATTTTGAAATATCTACATGCTCATGAGTAGGTAAAGAAATAAAAGTATGCTCATGTTCATTAATAGTTATAAAAAATAAAATTTTAGAGTACGCTTTTTTTGAATGTGAATCATTTTCATAAATATTAGTATAGATTAGCTCATAACCAATTCGATCAATATTTGTACCAACCAATAGTTGTGGAATAGGAGTAGGTACCATGGGTATTACCAATAACATATCAAAGACTCATGTCTTTAGTACCACCAAGAAAGGAGTGGTAAATATGAGAGGTCCCACTTGCAACGGTAAAATAATGTGTCCAAATGTGTCTTGTGTAATGCCATCTAATGCCTTCATAACTCTGCATGTATGTTGTATAATTTTTCTATAAAATTAAGAGAATATAGAAGTGTTATAGTGCACACATTTTAAATTGATCCATTGTCTATCATAACATAATGAATAGTTTACATGCCAACATATGCTCTAATGAATAATGCATGTCTATCAAAATCATCATCAACAATTTCTAAATCATAAAATGTAATAGATGGATGTGATGTTAGCTTGTTTGTAACTATACCAATAATGTTGTCAAGTGGATGCCCATATGAAAATGGAGGAGGATGGGCATTATATGCATAATGTACTTCAAAATTTTGCTTCTTATCTATTTCCTCATGATTGGGAAAAGGAACTCAATACATTTTTAACTTTGCATTCTAATTTACTTGTGCCCTAGCCTCTTTAGTGGGTGTAACAATGTCAATAATATTATCACTAATGAGATCTTTAATTTTATGCTTGTGATTCATACATCTACTAGTGGAATGTCCCACACATCTATGATAATGACAAAATACATATCCATAAAAACTTCTAGGTGGATGCCTAGATGGATCTATTTAAAATGGTGGAGGAAGTGTAATAACATGACATTCAAAATTATTTTTTAGTAACACATGAGGAAGTGAAAGTAGCCTTGATAATTTCCACCTTGGTGGATCATGTAGTTAAAGCTTAGGTGGTAGTTGTGATATGACATTAACAATAACTTTAGCCTCATTTTTTACATCATTAGCTTTTCTCTAATTAGGCATGCCTTGAAACTTGATAGTAGATATAGAAGGAACATTAGAGCTATACTTGAGATTGTTCAAAGAAACCATTTTGACCTCACATTTCTTAATTGTTTGACATAGCTTATCAAATGATTTAAACTTATCAAACATGATAGACTCTTGAAGAAGAGTAATCAAGCTTTGATTGAAAATGCCTTGAAGCTCATTATATGCCATTTGATTTGACATTTTGGCAAGCATATTATTTTATCTTAGAACATAATCCCTAAGTATCTCCTTTGGACATTGTTTGATCTTTTCAATTTGAGCATAGGATAACTTCTCTCCAATATTAATAAAAAAATGGGCCAAAATTTGATTTGTAAAAGGATTGAAAGCTTTAATGGATTGGATAGGAAGATCATAGAACCACCTAAGAGCATAATCCTTGAGATGTCTTGGAAAGAGCTTGGTTAATAATATGTCATTATCCACATAATATAGACAAGTTATATGGAAGGCAAGAAAACTATGTTCAATATCATTGTTGCCTTCATAAAGAGGAAGCTTGGGAGCCACAACACCAACTAGTAGAGCGAAGTATGCAATTTGAGGAGCCAAAGGGTTATGCAACAAGGTACCATAATCTAAGGAAGGACTAACTTGATGAATGATTTGTTCTATAGTGGCTAGCTTGGATTGCAATATAATAAGGGCTTGCTCAAGGGAAACATTGGTTGTAATGATGAGAGGGGTTTAGGTAGTATGAGCAAGCATTAGCATGGATAATTGAGGGAAAACATGAGATGTTCCTAGATCAACATGGGTATAAGTGACTAAAGGAATAGAAATGGGAATATGCTTAATGGTATGAGTAACAACATCAAAATCAGGGAATATTATAATGTGAAAGGGAAAAATGTGGGAGGAAGAAGCTAAATTAACTTGGTGCTCAAATTTGTATTCAAGAAGTATATGGATAATATTATTCATCTCATGAAGGCATGTTTGGGTACCTTGACATAATTTATATAATTATTTCGCTTGATCTTGATATAATTAATTAAGCTCATTTATATCAAGGTGTGTTTCTTGCTCATTATCATATTCTTCATCAGTACTATCATGATTAGTTTCAATGTAAACTTCATTTTCATCATGACTTTCCATTGTATAAAAAACATAGGGAGATTAGAACTACACCTTAGAGGTATATAATATAATTAAAAGAAATAAAATTAATGAATCAATCAAAGTTACTATCCAAGAAGACAATACAAGAAAAAAATGATTTGTAGTCTCTCATATATACTTGCTCAATTGTTGAGTATTGTTAGCCCAACATTTTAGAGCACTAAATATGGAGGTATAATTATACCCATATCTCACTAAACTTGGTTTTGAGGGTAAATTAATATTAACTTCTTTGGGCGATACACTCCTCTTAGGTGCACCACAAATGAAACAAATAAAATGGCTTATTATTGGTGTAAACAAGGGATCATTGATGTTTCCAATATACTATGAGGCATGTAGAAACTAAATTCCATGTTATCTTTGTACTATGGCTATGAGTATTGGGGTAAACCCCTCACACCACTATGTCTATAAAAATAAAATCATGTATCTATTCACGTGCATGGCTAAGTAGTTTGAAAATTGTTGGAACATAGTTTCTAAAATAAGCAAAAGTAAATTAAACATAAAGTGAAAAAAATAACAAAAATATTTCTGTGTATGGCAGACAAAAAAACTCAACCTGAAGTCAAAATAAAGAGCCTTTGTGTTGGTATTTATTTGAGGTGACAGGACAAACATTTTTAGCATCATACTACTCCAAGGTCAAAAAAATGAATTGTTATGTTACAAATAATATTCAAGGTTGAGGATGTATTATTTTAGTGTCAAAAATTTATAGAATTAAGATGAAACCCTAAAAAAAAAAATCAACAAGTAGTACAATCAATGTTATATTCTAAAAGCGGGTTCACCAAAATATTTACCCTTATAATTAATTGTGAAAGGAAATTAACTCTAAAGTAATGTAACCTTGAAATCTAATATAGGAATATAAATAATAAAACCTATTATAAATATATAGTGATATACAAAATTTATTAAAGTTGTAAATTAATAAAAATAACAACTAGGGTTAGGGTTAGTGAGATGTCCTTGTAAACTAGTTTAATCAAACTATGTTATTCATTCGCTAACTATGAGTATTTGAAATTGCTTATGAAAACCTAGAAACACAATATTAATTTAAAATAATGTCTCATTTTATTTTGAGACAAGTATGTAGTAGTTGAACAAGGTCATAGTGCACCATTATTTGCTAGTGTGACTTTGTTTGTGTTGAATCGAAAAAACCAGATAGGTTTGCCTCTATTTGAATGTTATTTAATTATGTGTGGAGCCTATTTGAATGCGTTGATCACATTAAAAAATCAAAACTATAGCCGAAAAAAGGACACACACAATATCAAAATGCCTAAAGGGGAAAAGTGGGGAAATGGGATATCGCTGAGCTATCCTTATAATACCCATTATTAACTGAGTGATGCCTACATTGTCTGAATGGACCTCAGGTTAATGTAGTTCTCCCTTTGGGGAAGATCATAGAATATAAATAAATAATTTGATTAGAATGCTTGACAAAGAATGGCCTCAACCTATTAGAAAAAAATGTTAATTTATCCAATGATTGTATTACTACAACAAAATTGCAGTAGGACTCTTTTGTAGATAGGTATATGCTTTTAAAATTGCCTTTGTAAGAGAATGATAAATAGAGTCATTAAGTATTTGAAGTGAGACACTTTATGTGATCTAATAAAATTACATTTGAATTGCTTCTGATAACTGACTTATTTTCATGAGTGGGAAAGTTATTAGGAATCATGCCATTTTGAAAATATAGTTGTTAGAGCACTATAGACAAGTCCGCATTAATCGACAGGTGTGCGACATGTCCCTATTTTCCTCACACTTGTCTAGAATGGACAAAAGGTTATGAAAATAGAATGATAGTGAAGTATCTACTGATTAAGGAAGAATAAGAATAAATTAGGGATGTCTGGAAGGTGTTCTCTATATTTTTCAAGAATTTAAAGGCTTTCATATAGATATATGTTTATCAGAATGGTGAGTTGGCTAAACAAGATTAAAATGTCAAAGAAAAGTATTTTTAAGCATTTATTGACTAAATTCAGTGTCTACATACATGATGAAAATTATTGTAAATTAAATTAATTTTAAGATAAGAAAATAATCAAATAAAATAAGGATGTGAATTAAAATAATACAAAGACTATAATGAGTGAGAATTCAAAATCAAAACTTGTACTAAAATATGATGTAGAAAATCAAAACCATCAAGAGACATGACTAGGATGACATATGGTGTGGATATGAATGGTGATATGTGTTTATGACTAAGGATTGGTTTTATTCTAAAAGGTCTTACAATGCAACTCAAAAATTGAAAATCCAAGTGGAGTTATAAATGGTAGCTAAAATTCAAGTCTAAAGCAAAAATAAAGAGACATGAGGAATAGTGACATGATCATAAAAAGGTGATATCCATAAATGGGATACCAAGGAAGATGTAATGAAAATATAAGGATGATAATCACCACAAAGGTGATGTATAAATCCTTAGCGGAGAAGAGAAGCTCTTATCAAGTGAGCAAGGCTAACATATTTTGACATCAAGGACCTAGGGAACCCCTACTTAGCAAACACAAGTTTGGGATAACAAGTGAAGTATATAAACCATCCCATGAAGGATATATGTATGAAAACTAAAAGTATCCTACCTTCCCACAACACGTTCCTTACTCTTTGGGACCCCTTACAGATCCATTGGTCTATGACAAAGATTGGGTACTTGTGTGAGAAATTAGGTGGCACTAGAAGATAGATAACAATGGAATGAGACTTCCTACTGTAGTATACTATCCTATTGCATCCCAATGGACCTCAGATTTATTGCAAGGCCAATTTTGGAGTTTCATTTTCGACTGTAATAGAAGACGTTCCAAAAATATCATGTCTTTTATTATGTTTTGAATTTTAAGATTTTTTTTTCCTTTTAACATTGCCTTTTCTTATGATTTATCTTTTAATTTTTTTGGATTTTTTTATTTTACTCCTTCATATTGATTCAAAAATATTAAACAATGGGTGATAATTATAATTAACATAAGATAAATTACACCTAACTGGTAGAGAGGAGAACCTAAAGACTATGCTAGATAAAAAGAACTTCTATAATTGCACCACGTGAAAAAGTGAAACATCAAAACCATCCTAAGTGTGTTTCAAGTGAAAGGAGAGGGAAAAATGGGGATTGTGGAAGATGCATCCATTTGAAAATGTTGAAATGATGTTGATATGCTAGTAGCTGGCCATGATAAGTGATAACTTTGCTTCAAGTGTAAATGAACTAAAAGTGGGATTTGAAAATACATGGAAATGTAGCTCAAATCATGAAAAGGGAACCCAAATAACAGAAACGCTCTAAAATGTGGTAATCATGTCACTAGAGAAGTCGTACTAACCTAAAAATGATCTAGCATAATCATTGATAAGATAAATCATCCCAAAAGAGGGGGAATGTAAAAAGATGCCAAATAATCCCAAGGAAACTAGTGTTATTTGAAAAAAGGTAAAAGTATGATAAAATAAAATTGAAGGTGATACCTAAATCCATGAGGAAAGCTATAGCCGAATTTAAAATGATGTAAGTGATATACAAACCAAACCTGAATGTAATACCTAATATTTACAAAGGAAATTAAGGTCGACTGAAAATCATCCCAAAATAGGGGGAAGCTAAAATATTAAAAAAGAAAACCCGAAGGCAATGCGTAAGATCCACAAGGGAAACTAAGGTCAACTATAAACTGATATGAATCAAATCTACAAGCTAAAAAATAAAGTGTTGAAATGCAAAATATCATGATATAAGAAAGATATGTACAATAGACATCACAAATGCTAGAAATAGTAATATGAAATACAATCATGTGACAATGCGAAGTAAATGATATGAAATAATTATCTATTCTCAAGTGTCATGAAATATCTTGATATACATCATCAATAACATATATTAAATCTTGTTGAAACTAATATATAAATCTAATCATGGTATCTTCTAATCTTTCTAAGAGTCATGCAAGGATCCCCTAGCAAACAAGCTCTAAGGGAAAATTAGGCATGTTATAAGTAGGAGGTCATCTAGCCTCCTAATGAGAATAATAAATGCAGTGAATATGTGGTGCCATGACACGCATATCTTTTGGTCTAAGGGATGGGTCTAGTCATATGGGGGGAAAATCCTCTATCCTAGATGGACCATGTGAGTGTTAGTGTGAGGAGGCCTCAGAAAGTCTCTGAAATGTTGTTGGATAACTTTAAATTTATTTGTGTGATGTGTATAACATTGGTGCCAAAGATATTTTACACATCCCCATGTTTATGGATATGATCATGGGTGATATTTGGAGGTGGCATGTTTGGTAGATTTGGAAACTTGGCTACTTTGAGATGAAGTACATATAGATACTATTGAAGAGCTTGATAGTGAATCAAATAATGCATGTTAGTCTCGTGGAAGAAACAAAAGTACCTAAGATTAGTATACCAAGGTGGTTGACTATCCATGGTAGGATTTAGTCATTATGGATTTTGTTGTGCAAAAAATATTTGATAAGATATAGACTCTAGAACACGATGACCAAATACCTTATGAAACTCACAATATGGCTCATTTACTTGGGTGGGTGGGTATGGTGTTGAATCTAACCTATGGGGAGGAACATATTTGGGTCTATCTAGAATATCATTAAATAAATAATCACTATCAAGGCATAAAATGGTTGAGTTGGGAACTAAATTATTTTACTTTATATAAGTTTGATATGCTTTTCACTGTTATTATGAGTGATTAGATACTCTATGTAATGAATAATATCATGCAACAACTATTTATTTAGGAGACTTCATTGGTGTAGGTTGTTTAAGTGTGTCCAACATTTATGGAGGAATTGCGCTTGATGGATCAAAAAATATAGCTAAAAAATAAGGTCTAGTCATAGCACGATCACTAACCATACTTGAAAGAGGCTAAAAAATAATAGGAACTTCATGAAAAGTAAAAGGTATAACTAGTTTCATCTTGGACCTATTAGCATTAAATGAAGAAGGAACAATGTTAGGAAAGTTGGAAGGATTGTTGGATCAAGTGATGTCAATTAAGTTAATGGTAGAATAATATGAAGATTTTTCATAAGAGCACTAAAGGGAGGAATGGTAAAGGATAATTTCTACATCCTTGATATGGGCAAAAACAAACAAGTATGGATCATGTAATGTGTAACCACCATCATAATCATAAGAGGTGAAATCTATGTTTAGGGATTCAATCACTAAGTCACTAGAGAATGTATGGGAAGTGGGATTATTAGGAATCACTACAAAATCAAGAAACTCGTCAGTTGGCTTCTTGTGAGAATGAGGTTACAAGGTGGGTGGTAACTGAACTATGATTTTAGAGGGAAGGTCCAATGTTTTGATTTTCAAACTAATCTCATTGTTCTTGTCGTCATCGAAATCAAGGAGGTTAGATGGAATATTTCCCACAAGATTAGGGTGTCCACTATAACCTGTATTTGAATTGATGGGATAGTTAAAACACTAATATGACATGTCCTCGACCTATCACCATTCCTAAATAATTAACTCATGAATAACATGACAAAGCTCTTTCTTGAAGAGCAGATGTCTTGAAATATAGTCAAAAGTTTTTTTTAAGTCTAGAAAACAACATAAAACTGTAGATGATTGTTAATGAGCCTCCTCAATAATAGCAAGGTATTTAAAGGTGTGGTCAACATCAGGGAAGTCTCTCTTGAAGTGTATACTTCCTTTGCTTTGAGATTGACAAAGTTCAAGTGCATAGAAGCATCATTTCCAAAATAATGGCATAAAGTTTGTCAAAATAATGGCCATTCATAATAGTCGTGTATTTGTTTAGGTGTGAAATGTATCCAATATTATGAATGGGATAGATGATGTGCTATGATCAAAAGGATGAGACCCTCGAGAAAACAAATTGGTTAAATAGTTCTACTAAAGGAAAGACTAGTGGATCCACGCCATATTTGAGAAACTCAGACTAACGCCCCTCACAATCTTACTACCCTGGTAGTGCAAAATTCTGACCAACTCTCCTACTTAGAGACAATAGGAAACATGGAAAATGAGATAATACTTGAATGACACGTTGATTTGGATTATCAAAAATGCAAGACTAGTTGTCAATGACTATAGCAAGAGTTTTCCTTGGGAGGAGATTATGCCAAAATGTTTTATGGGAATGATAGAGTGCATCAAGAAGCTTATATTATCATCTAGATTCAAAAAACTCAAATATATTAGATTGTGAGAGAGGATTGATAATCTCTATATGTAGAGGGTGGGGAATCAGGATTGTGAGTGAGCACAAATAAAACCTTTGATGCATAAATTTTCATTCGTCATCTACTAATATTCTATAGCTTTGTGATGTTTTATGGGTTTGGCCATGGCCTAGATCCTATTAATTTATTTACCTTTGGAGGACCTAAAATATTTATTCTCAAAACATGTGAATATATTTTTTATCCTACAATAAAATCATCTAACTCAATTTGTGTGGTACCATTCATGTCAAAATAAGTTAGAATCCAGATTGTCTAAAGCCATAAAGGCTTCTTTTATCTTTCTTCTTTTAACATATTTCCATACATCAAATATGGTTCCTTAGACAACATTTAAAACTTGAGAAACTCATCAATTGGGAACTTCTCTTGAGATGACACAACTGTTGCCCATGAAATAAATTCAAAATCCAAACCACTAATATTATTTCAACACAAATCCCTTTGGAGATCATTATCTAAATAATTTTCACTTTATGGGTCACAATTAAATAATCCCCTATAAGGGATAACTTAACCACATGGTGTGACTAAGCCGAAATCATAAAGTTGCGAAAGGGATTGGTGACTTATGCACCTAGTGGGACCCTTTTGCTTACAACAATCATTCCCAGATTATGTTATGAACTATTCAAAGTGGTTATCATGAGTCGATGTAAAGTTATATGTAGGGATTAACCCATATCAAAAACTTACATTTACTGATACCTAGTCATTGAATAAAAGGGTTGAAATATAAAAACTAAAAGTGTCGAATAATCATTTGATAATTCGTATGGGTCCATTGGGTCTCAAACACAATGACCTATTACAAATAAAATTGTTATAAAGGACACAAAGATGGATGACAATGTTTGTCAACAATAAAAATAACCAGTTCTTAATGTGGCTTTTAAGACAAAAAGTGCATACATGGTCCCAATCAATTGTTATGAGTACTATAAATCCCTAGGAGCAATGCATCCTCTACCAATGTCTAATGCAAAATACAAGGTAAGAATAAACACATAACAATCATCCAAACCCATTGTTCACTACTCATTCCAAGATAAGGGAAGCATATGTCCATATTTATCATATAGATATAATGATTATACTCCATTCCACATGATTATGTCTATTGCCCAAAATCTACATCTAGTTCCTTATGTCTAATGATACTCTCCCTCTCATCGAGGGGGATTTGCACCTACATCACAACAAATAAACAAAAAGTAGTTATCCAATTCATGTTATCAAGTCCGCATAATAGAAAACAATTAAAAAATGATGGTATCAAATGTCAAACATTACCCAAACTTGAATAACATTGATTTATATGAATATATAGGGAGGGGGATTGATAGCGGTTATCTAGATAATTAGACCTATATGGGGGCCCGACCTACTATAGAATATAATTGTCTTAAGGTCCAGCGAATTATTTCATAATACATAGAGCAAATTTCAACATTCTTGATAAAAGTAAATCAATATTCTCATTATTAATCATGCTCTATAATGTTAATCAGAAGTAAGTGTATGTAATCATAATTGCATGATGTACATGAATCAATCCTAGATTAGATACGATAGAGCACACATACACTTCCAATTGGGTATACACTTGTTAAGCGGGAGCATGACCAATATGGGGATCCACTAGACCCAATTAGGAGATCACTTGTATCACTTGACACAACATATCATGCTAAGAAGGGTTCCAAAGCCTACAGTCTAACACAATCACACAACAACCCTAAAAGAGTCCAATAATTTGATATTTCACTTATGCTAACAAACAAGAAAGTAAACTATTCCAATAACAAGAAAATTAAACTAATCTAGTGCACACCAACGCTTGTGGCATAAAGTGGGGGTTAGAACAAAACAAATAAACTAAACATGCATAAGAGACATATACTCATGTCAATGTATACGAAATCCTAATACATGGAAGAGAAGAATACATACAGTATTATCTATCTACTCTTACAAAAAATAAATAAAGTTAGGAATATTTACCTTCGAAGATGAACTTGTTGAGCCTTAATCTCTCCCTTAGCCAAGGTGCTTCGCAAGAGATTGTTGTGGTTTGTAAGGATAACCAAGATAAATTATCTCTAGGCTACATGACCTACCTAAGCATCCAAAAGACTTATCCACAAGACAAGATCGAAGCTCCAAAGAAAGTATTGAACCCTAAAGCTTTATTCCTCAAGTAGAATGGTCAATAAGTAGATGTTCATTCGCACTTCTTTGTTTAATTCTTCACTCTCTTTAAATGGTGGTAAATGAACTTGTATATATAGTAGTAACTTGCCCTAAAAACTTTTGGACATGTCAGCTGTACTAGGTCAATCAGGTTGACCTAGCACATTTTCGGGCTAACTCACTAGGTCTATGATAGGTCGGTCGAGAAGCTAACAAACTAAAAGAGCTAAAGTGTCCCCAAAACACACTAGGTCAACCAAGTCAACCTAGTTTGTTGAACAGGTCAAAAGGGAAATAAGGCAAGAAATGAAGGAATAAATCATGACAATGACTAAAATGGATAGGAAAGAGAAGAATAAGCCTAGGGTTCATGGTTTTAGGAAGCTAGTGTGTAGATGGCAAGTGGTAAAAGTAACAACAATATTATGAAACACTGATGGTCTGCCCACCCATTTGCCAATGCACCCCTTAAGGTGTGCACTCAAAGAGATTGAGACTCGGCAGGTACCTGTAAGATACAAAGTGTCAGTAATCAATAAAAGTTTGAAAATATTATGTGTATATAGTAAGTGCCTTTGAAATTCAACACAAGAAAAGTGAGATGTGACACATCCACCTACAAATCAAGCAAAGATTTTGGTGGTCTAGTCCCCCTAGGTTTCAAGTAAATCTATACGTCCTTATGTTTGAGGGAAAATTAATTTAGATGTAGTAGATAATTGGTTAGATCAGTTAGAGCCATAATTTGAAATGAATGACTTTTTTAATGAAGACAAAATCAAGATTGCACATCTGAAAATTTCTTCACTTGTCAAGAAGTGGTGGCAAGCCCATTTGTTTTGGGAGAAAGTCTAGATAGAATATGAGTATGAGCCAACTTGGGATAAATTCTTAGAAGCCTTCAAGGATGAATACTATTCTTAAAATTTATATAATGACCTCTACATTTAGTGGATAAAACATCAATAAGGACATGATGAGTTAGTCCAAACTTGCATCAATGCTTTCCATTACTTGTATGCAAGATTAGGCTCATTCGTAGAGCAACATAGAGTTTTCAAGTAGTGCAGTGGCTTATAATCATCCATTCATTACAAATTGAAGTTAGCCAAGGTTAATACAATAGGAGGAACATGTTGTTATGCAACAACCATTGAGGATGAGTTCAAGATAAAGGGAAAGTGGGAAACATCTACCACACTAAATAAAATGCCTCCTTCTGACAGAAAGCAACAAAAATCTAATACAAGTAAAAGGTGTGGAAAACAAAACATTATCATGCCCTCCAACATAGAGTGCCATGCAAATAAGAGTTGTCTTCTGCAGGAAGGAACATAAGATTATGGAATCAATCCCCTTGATGGAATCATTGAGACATATCCAAATGTTTTAATAACCACCACATAAGCGACACCAGCACTAGAAGATGTAAAAGCAAAATGCATGCTCTATTTGCAAATGTGGGTGCAATGAAATGCACTAGATTTTTTGATCAATTGAGGTAGCATGAAGAAACTCATCTCTAAATCAATAGTCAAGTGACTCAATTTATAAACTATTCCTCATTCACAACCTTACAAATTAGGATGGTTAAATTCTTGCAACACCAAAGGTATACACATCACTCATTAATGTCACTTCACATATGTTATATATTATTTCAAAGATGAGCTAGTCTATGGTGTAGTGCCAACTGATGTTTTTGGTGTACTCCTTGGGCATCCATATATGCATACTCACTAGTGTATGTACATTGGCAATCCTTGTAGCATAGTTGTATTAGTTGGAAGCAAAAGATATTATATGCATGAAGTGATTCCATGCTCTAATTATGCCACACCAAATCCTAAGAAGACTGTTACATACAACTATGCATATTTTGCATTTAAAATATCACCTCTTATTGATACATGAACTAAATCGGTAAATACATATCACACTTTGGAAACCATGTTTACAAAATACTACCCTATGCTAGTGTACACAATCATTAGAGCATACTAGTTTCCACAACAAGTTAAATAGATCGTGATGTATCATCTAAAAATCCAAGGTTCCACATTTGCTTCCTACACTTAATGTAATCACAACTATTGCTTTACAAGGAGGGACGATTAATCCAGGATGATCTACCAACAACGATTCCTATGATATTTCCAAGCCTGTATTTATAGGTTGTAGTTCTTGTGGTTCATCTCCCATGATTTGCAATACTCCACAACAATGTCCAATATCATCAATCTATCTACAACATGTCACACACACTCCTACAATGGCATAGTGAAAAATATGTAGATTAGACTTAGTGCCACCCATGTGTGAACGCAACCTTTTTTATTACCTAACATTGACTTTAGTAGGGTCTAACACACCTTAAGGCCAAATCAGAAAGGTTAACTCACATTACGCAATATCAAGCTATTATGAGAGTTATATTTTTGAGATCGGCCAACACAATTCATGTGTCATGCTCTAGGGCAATCTTATAATTTTGCTAGAGTATATGTCAGCATACTACACACCTTTCAGCAAAACCATGTAGTCAAAAAAAGATGAAGAGCCACACATTGAAACAATTCAACTTCCATAACCATTTATCCTACTTGGATTTTTCAATATATGTAATACAAATTTGTAGCTTTAGGTAGTAATTAGAGTAGAAGATATTCAACCAAAAAAAGATGAAGAGCCGCACATTGAAACAATTCAACTTCCATAACCATTTGTCCTACTTGGATTTTTCAATATATGTAATACAAATTTGTAGCTTTAGGTAGTAATTAGAGTAGAAGATATTCAACCGTGCCTATTTCCTAAGAGTGTAAGATGTACAATATGCATAGATAAATAAAACACTTAATCTTTCAATTCTATCATCTCTCTCTTGATTCTTAACACACTTCTCATATAGATTTTGCATACGCATATAACACCTAAATCCCCATTATAAGTGTTGTCTATAAGATCACCTCTAGGTCCAGAATCACTTATTAACTTGTTATAATTACTAATATACATACATGCATACATATAATATAAATTTTAAATAGAAGATGAGAATGAGCCAACTTGGGATAAATTTATTTCGCTGCTTTTTGTGTTTATTTTCTTTTTTAGAAAATAAGTAAAAACTTAAAAAGAAGGGTATGGTTTAGAAGAACCTAGATTTAGTTGTGCACTCATGATCCAATCGATGTAGAAAACTCCTCTTTGTCTTGGGAGGATGACCTGCAATAGGAAAAGAAGTCAGAGATAGATTGATTAGAAATATATATGGGTGGACTGCCTAGCAAATGCTAGATCTAAGAAGTACTAGACTTCCTTAGGGGTTGTCAATCCACACTTTAAACAAGTTAAGTTGACAAAAAGTGTTGATAAAAGAGATTTGCATGGAGAATTGAAAGTAATTAATCAAATGAAATAAATGCTTTCCAAGAAATAATTAAATTAAAAAAATAACATTAACAAGGAATGCTAAACTGTTAAAGTCTGGTTCGGGTTGTGACTTCTGACTTTGTGTGGTGACAGGGACTAAGAAACAAGGTTTTTGGTTAAGGTCTATAGGTGGTTTTGACTTGTTATTTTGGGTAAAATGAGTTTCACAATGACCAATGTCAGTTATTGGTCACCGATGATGATCAAGGGATGACCGATGTTGGTCGATGATGACTGTTATCGATCACTGTGGGTTTTGGCAATTTTGGCTTTGAGAAAAATGGAGCTTTGGGTTGGTTGCATAAGGGTTTGGTAGGTTGTCTAGGAGTTAAAATCTGGTCGTGAAGACAAAAGAGGGTCTCAGAGATATCAAATACAAGGATTTGATACTCAAATAGCTGAGAATGGTCAATGGATGCTTGGTGGGAAAGGGGAGTGTTTGGAGTTGAAGAACTTCAACACAAAGGGAGTGTGGAGAGAGATGGGAAGTGGATACAAACACTAAACTACTAAAAACTAAATAACTAAACTTAAAATAAATGCAAGATACTTAGCTTGGTAGTTTTTGGCTTGAAGAAGTCCTAAAGCTGAGTGTGAGGCACTTAGGAACCTAGAACAAAATGGACATAGTAGCAGTCCTTGAATCCTTAGTGTTGAGGTGCTGAAGCACTCCCTTGTCTTTGATCTAGCTTTGATTCGGCTCTAATATCACACAAGTTTTATTAGTTTTTGCTCTGAATGATTGCACCTTTCCACCTGTCAAGCAAGGCTAGTGGGTAGCATTAAGTAACCAACATCAGTCTTGGTCAACCAACATCGATTGACGGGTGACTGATGTCGGTCAAGGAGAAATAGTCTAAATTTGCTAAAATTAGTCATTTGCACTTAAGATTAGCCATTAAGACCAATGGAGGTTATATAAGGTTATTTAAGGCAACATTGATATGCATGAAGAAGAGGTCTAGGAGGTTATGGCATTAAATGCCAAGGTGGGAAATAGTCTTAAGGCTAGGTGTCAATCAATTAGCCATTGGTCAGACGGGTGAGGTGTATATAGGCCTATTTAACTTAATTAATTAATTAAATTAGCCGAAATGGGGTAAATGAGTGTTTTTAAAGGTGTTTTAATAAATCCTAACCTAAGGGGGCCAAGGGGTGGTTTAAAGGATTAATACGACATGTAGAGCCATAGTGTACGCTTTTCTAGTGTCTACATTTTACCCCTTTTTGTTGCACAGTTTGTATCAACATGCTGCAAAATAAAAATGAATGGTTGGTGGGAGGTTGGATGCCCCAAGTATGGGAAGAGGTGTTCCCCCTCAAATTGGGAGGCAATGAGGTAAAAATGAAGTCAGGTGCAGGTTTGACAAGTGGGTATGTGAGTGGTAAAGTGGTTCAGGTGGTATGAAGTGACAAATAAGGTGGCACATAGGAGGACAAGTGATAAGTGAACCAAGCCACAACATTAGGCATAACTAATATGGGTGCACTTATAAACGCAAGTCTCTGTACTAAGGTATCCATGTTCATAGGGGGCCAAAAGTAGGGTGATCCTGAAAAGTTAGAAGTGGTCACAATTGCCAGAACTACAAGTGGATAAGGTGGGTGGCAAGGTTGGTTGGTTGGGCATTGAAACATGAATGGGTGCAGAGAATGTGAATAAGCGTGATATCATAGATTGTGCATAAACTAGGCGACCATAGTTGAGGTGGGTTGTCAAATAGGGTTCGTGCTAAAAGGGCAAGTGACAAGATAATTGGTTGTAGCAATAATGTGTGTGTGTTGGGTTAGCACCTCTAAACTCAAGTCTCCTAAGTAAGGTTGACGTGTTGTCTTAGGGATCCAAAAGTAGGATGTGATCCTGAGAAGATAAAATGGTCGTAGATGTTGAGACCGTAAAGGGTCGTGTTTTGATGCACCTTAATGGTTGTGCGCAAAAGTAGCATGAGTTCATCAAGTATGGTGAGGTAGGTATGTTATCAAAATGACCATGCTAAGGTTTGGTCATAAAAAGTGCGAATGGTAGGCCAAAATGACCAATGTTGAGGTTATTTGGTTGGGGGATGGTGGAGGGTTGGTAGAGAACAAAGTGTTCTCCCATGTACGAATAGTTGCAGTAATGTGGTTTTTTTTTTTAAAGTTCGGTTGGTGGTGCTCAAATTGGCTATCCAATTTGGTGTACCACTTGATTTGGTAAAAGGGGACCCATTTTCTAGTGAAAAGGTGAAAATTTGGTAGTTGGATTTTCAATGACTCAAAAATGGAAGACACACATCTTGTCAACAAGTCGTCATGAAAGTAGAATAAAGAGATGAAACACTCCCATTGGCAAAGACCATAATAGCAAGATGGGTTGGCTTATGAACATAATCCCCTTGCATGCTTTGCATTATCATTAGTTCGTTGATTAAAAGAAGTGCCTTGATCATGTAGTGTCAAGTAAGCTCAAAATCACTTATTTTTAGAGGGTGAAAAGGGGGATGTATCAAAGGTGGATGGATGATAGTGTAACCTTCTTATGGGACTAGCTTGCCCCTTTTGTAGGTGACCTAGCAACCATTATAGATAAAGTCCATTCCTTTAATTTAGTGTAGACTGATCAATATGGGAAATCTATGAATGCTTTGTGAAAGCTATTTAATGCGAGAAGCTTTCTTTGGGATTGTTTTGTTTTGATATTTGACTTGGGGTCCTTTGATTTCTTTTATTTGATGGGTTTAGGAAGCTTATCGATGTAGGAAGCTTCCAAGTGATTGTTGGCTTTGACAAATGTTTGACTTAGCCATCATTCAAGGGAGTGGTCTACGCCTTGGATTTGTTTATGTTGATAGTTGTTACTTCAAGGGAGCAATCTACCTTTTTCAGCAATTTTGAGTGTGTTGAGGGCAGCGGTCTTTCAAGGGAATAGTCTGCAGACTTCAGATTTTGACCCAAGTGATATTTTTGTATCCCAAATTTATTTTTATGTAAATTTTAGACATGGACTAGTCTATATAGGCCTAAGGTTTTCCTTTAGGGAGGCAAAACCATAGCACAAGAAGGTTAATGATGGGTAAAAGAGGTTTAAGTGACAATGACCATGGAAATCCATCTTATAAGGAACGAAAAGTATCCATGAGAATCATGCCATGAGTAGAACTTGCTGGGTGAATATTTTGTCGGCCAGCTAATTGGTGACCAAAATAGTTCCTATCACCGCAGCATAGGGAGATCAGTCGGCCAGATGTGCAGGTTTACTGCATCAGCAGGGGACAAATCTCTCCTCTCATCAAGGGGAGGTTCCCTATAGATATGCAGGAGATGCAGGTGGCTATATATATATATATATATATATATATATATATATATATATATATATATATATATATATATATATATATATATATATATATGCAGAAAGTAAGACACAGGGGGTAAGACAAACCATCCATCTCTCTTCTTTCAGAGATGATGCTGACAAACAGAAGAGAAATATTGGGTGATGGGGAAGGTGCTTCTCTTCTTTTAGAAGCAACTTTCAGCCAAGAGCCAGATTCCTTCCTAAATAGTAGAAATCCTGGTGAGGCAACAGAAGGCACTTCTCTTCTTTCAAAAGTGCTTGTTCTTGCAAACAACAAGACTCTTTCTGGTAGCAAGTAATCAGTAACAGGGTAACCAGCAGCCTGAAGTGTAGCGCAAAGTCTCCACCTCGACTGCCCAAAGAGTATATCACAAAGGATAATGGGGGCACAAAGTCGCCCTAGAATCCTCAACACAAAAAAGGAAAGGAAAAACACCGACTGAAATCAATTGTGAAAGCACAAAGTCTTTTTACAATTGGTTTCAGGACACTTCTTTGTTACCTTTACTAATTTTGTGCACCAAATTAAATGAATAAGGACACCTTCAGATGACACAAGTCAGAACAGCACAAAGTCTGAAAAAACCTGCTTTCTCATTCAAACAACAAGGAAAATGAAATTACAACCTGAGCTCAAAGTCTCAGTCTTCTTTCAAAATGGGCAGAGTTTCATTCTTGTAAAAATGAGAAGTCTCTTTTACAACAAAAGAGAGATTACAATATATAGAGCCCCAACAAAGACTTGGGTGCTTGTTTTTCAAAGAACGGCCCATGCCGTGCATTCAATGCCTTGAATGCATTTTCAGGTTTGTCAAAGCACTGCATTGAAAATAGGGCAGCTGTCTTAACTATGGCATGCCATTTCATCCCATATGTCTTCTCCCAAGTCTGGATCATCTGGTCTGTCCCCTCTGATGTCTGCGCAGCCATCCATTCGTCTTTACTTTATGGAAGAAAACAGGTCGTGTCTTTGGTTTGGTGCACTCAGAAGTCTACTCGATTCACTGTTCCATCTGCTAGAAATAACTCTTTCGAAGATATTTCTGATCCTTTGGTCTCACTCCTCTCTTTACTGCTTAAGTGCTTATTCGCTCTTTATAGCCCTTCTTGCCTATGTCTTTGGGGGGTCCTTTATGCGTCTTTGACAAGTGGCAAGTTCCACTGTTATGTAATTCATTAGAAACTCACGGAAAATGGAGTCCACGACACGTTTTTCTCGAGCAACTCAAAAGGAGAACACGAACGCAGACACTTGTCACATTCGTTGCACTTTGTCTTCTTCCATCGGGCGCTTTTCTGTGGGCTTTTCTCTTCCTGCTGCAATTCGAGCTATCGGGCTATCTTCCCAACTAGTCGCTTGGTCTTTCCTTTGAGTTATGCGCTTTATTTGAATTTCAACGAATATTCCCTTATGTTAAATTTGACGTCCACGGGGACGTCATCGGTTGACTGTTGCTTGAACCATGTTGAACTTTTGAACCCGTTGAACCTGTGGATCCCCTTTACCGGAAAAGCTTAAAAAAGAGGAATTTGAAAGCTCACAACAAATTTTGAGAAGGGGAGAGAGAAATTGAGCTGTAGGTTGTCTCAAAAATGAGTGGCATTTTTTTGGGGACAACAGCTGGCTCCAGTTGGAGAACTACCTTCAGTTGCAAAAATCGATTGAAGGGAGTAGAATCCAGAATCTCTAGTGCCTTAGAAGCGTGCCATTGGGCCACAGAGTCATGTTACCCAAAAAAAAAGGCTCCAAAAATGAAAACGAAAAGCATAAAACAGAACTAAAGACTACAAATATACATATGTACAGATGATCTTATCTGATGCCTCAAGATTTGAAGCGCTTCAGACGCTGCCCACTGCGAGACAGTGAAAATGGTGTGCCACCCTGATAAACCAGCAGAAAACCATTTTGTCCCCAGAAACGGTGACGGGTGAATGGAAATTTCCACCAGGGAACCAATCTCCTGCTTCTTTCTCTTGGCCTTTTCTTCTTCTTGCTCCAAGGTAGGACGTGATCTTCAAACTGAAAACCATAAATCCTTGCTCTCCCTGCAAAGAGTTCATCTGCCTAATTTTGGAGCGCAGCAGTATGGTCCAGTACCATAATTTGTTGTCCTGATAACTCAGTTCAGCACATGTCTTGATTGTCCTCCTCAGATATCTCAGATTCTTCTTTATTTGGGAGGGAGGGTTCCCCTATACTTATGCTGCACTCCACCAATTCTTTTGCTATTTCATCCCTGCCTGAAGACTCAAACAAAAATTGGGTTGCAGGGGCAGTCGTTTGGGTATTGACACATTTGACATGATTAATTATGTCAAATGGCTGGGTTGGACTAGGCACAAGTGATGGGAGTTCTTCTTTTTGGTTTATGGGAGGGGTGGGAGGACTGATTTGCGATTTTGAAGTAGAAGGTGTAGGGATGTTCAATGTACTTACTTCTACAGCAACTACCAGATCCTTTGGTTGGATAGGCAGAGTGGTTCCTTGCTTAGCAATTGAAATTGCCGATTGAAGTTGCTCCTCTGTCTTTTCTTTATCAGTTTGCTGGGCTGACTGGTTCTTGGACCCGGTGAACACTGCGCATGATCCTTTGACTGCTTCACCTTTACTTCTAGGTTCATCCTGGTAATTCAAGAAACCAATGTGGAAGTCGTCAGCTGACTCTTCTTGATCCTCCTTGAAGAGGTCAGCGTCACTTTCTTGATTAAACTCAAGTTGGAAAGAGAACTCATGCTCTGTTTCCAAATATCCAACTGATGAGTTGGCTGGAGGTGCTTCAATGGCAAGATTCCTCTGTGAGGGAGGAAGATGATTTGGCTGCCCTTGACCCCTGGCAGCATTGCCTTGGTATGCCTGATTCTGAAATGTCCTCCTTGGGGCATCCTGATGAGGAGCAGAAAACATACCTTGGGCCATTTGTCTTCTGAGGGCCAGCACTTCATTTGCTAACTTCTACACCATTGGGTCAATGGTGGCTGCAGGTGAGTTATCAGAAGATGAGGAAGATGCGCCTCTGTTTGAATCCCTTCTTATCTTTCCAGCCAAGATAAGGTCATCTTCTACCTCAGTAGCCAAGTCCTGAGCTTCAGCAAGGTCTATCTGGCCAGCACGCCTTAGCAAAAAACTCACTTCAAGGAGTTGTGAGTTGATGAAAAAGCACTTTAAGTTTTCAGGTGTTCGCGGAGCAATGATAGGAATCTGATCCTCAGCTTGTCAAACCTTGCAATGAAATCCCTCATAGGCTCATGAGGCTCCTTCTTCATCTGCGTGAGCTGGGCCAGAAGGGCATGTGCATCTTCTGATGGTTTGAACCTTGCTTCGAACTTAGCTTTGATAGTGTCCCAACCAGTCATTGATCCAGTCTGCAGATGGTAAACCCAGTCTGCAGCAGCACCTTGTAGTGTCTCCACAAACAGCCTGACTGTTACGTCTTCAAATTCCACCCCTATCACACCACAGGCTATGGTGAAGGCTGCAATGTGTTCATCAGGGTGGACTCTTCCATCACCAAAGAATTTAGAGAAATTCTTCCTTGAACTGAGTGGTAGCTCATGCAGGGGTGGAGTTAGATTAAGTGGGCCAAAAGAGTTACCCCAGGGGCCTCGAACTGCCATGATTTAATTATGAAAAATAGGGATAACACATCTGAGTGGAGTTGCCAGATTATAAGACAAAAATAAAAAAGAAATTGGCCCTGCCACAGTGTAAAGCTTGAGGCTTCAAACTGCACTTTCTTTCCCAGCAGCTTTGGTTTTGTAGACCAGATAATATAATGGAGATGGATGAAAATGGTAAGGCTATAAATGGATAATAGGTAAGACCCAGACGAGAGTCGCCAGTCTCTATAATGGATAAGGTGATAATGATAATGGGTAAGACACAGGTGATGTTTCAATTTGAAACTTGAGGTTCCAAATTGCACAAAATTACTGTGTCCCCAGCGGAGTCGCCAAAAACTGCTGGGTGAATATTTTGTCGGCCAGCTAACTGGTGACCAAAATAGTTCCTATCACCGCAGCATAGGGAGATCAGTCGGCCAGATGTGCAGGTTTACTGCATCAGCAGGGGACAAATCTCTCCTCTCATCAAAGGGAGGTTCCCTATAGATATGCAGGAGATGCAGGAGGCTATATATATATATGCAAAAAGTAAGACACAGGGGGTAAAACAAACCATCCATCTCTCTTCTTTCAGAGATGATGCTGACAAACAGAAGAGAAATATTGGGTGATGGGGAAGGTGCTTTTCTTCTTTCAGAAGCAACTTTCAGCCAAGAGCCAGATTCCTTCCTAAATAGTAGAAATCCTGGTGAGGCAACAGAAGGCACTTCTCTTCTTTCAGAAGTGCTTGTTTTTGCAAACAACAAGACTCTTTTTGGTAGCAAGTAACTGGTAACAGGGTAACCAGCAGCCTGAAGTGTAGTGCAAAGTCTCCACCTCGACTGCCCAAAGAGTATATCACAAAGGATAATGGGGGCACAAAGTCGCCCCAGAATCCTCAACACAAAAAAGGAAAGGAAAAACACCGACTGAAATCAATTGTGAAAGCACAAAGTCTTTTTACAATTGGTTTCAGGACACTTCTTTGTTACCTTTACTAATTCTGCGCACTAAATTAAACGAATAAGGACACCTTCAGATGACACAAGTCAGAACAGCACAAAGTCTGGAAAAACCTGCTTTCTCATTCAAACAAGGAAAATGAAATTACAACTTGAGTTTAAAGTCTCAGTCTTCTTCTTTCAAAATGGGCAGAGTTTCATTCTTGTAAAAATGAGAAGTCTCTTTTACAACAAAAGAGAGATTACAATATATAGAGACCCAACAAAGACTTGGGTGCTTATTTTTCAAAGAACGGCCCATGCCGTGTATTCAATGCCTTGAATGCGTTTTTAGGTTCGTCAAAGGACTGCATTGAAAACAGGGCAGCGGTCTTAACTATGGCGTGCCATTTCATCCCATATGTCTTCTCCCGAGTCTGGATCATCTGGTCTATCCCCTCTGATGTTTGCGCAGCCATCCATTCGTCTTTACTTCATGAAAGAAAACAGGTTGTGTCCTTGGTTTGGTGCGCTCAAAAGTCTACTCGATTCACTGTTTCATCTGCTGAAAATAACTCTTTCAAATATATTTCTGATCCTCTGGTCTCGCTCCTCTCTTTACTGCTTAAGCGCTTCTTCGCTCTTTATAGCCCTTCTTGCCTATGTCTTTGGGGGGTCCTTTCTGCGTCTTTGACAAGTGGCAAGTTCCACTGTTATGTAATTCATTAGAAACTCACGGAAAATGGAGTCCACGACACGTTTTGCCCGAGCAACTCAAAAGGAGAACACGAACGCAGACACTTGTCACATTCGCTGCACTTTGTCTTCTTCCATCGGGTGCTTTTCCGCGGGCTTTTCTCTTCCTGCTGCAATTCGAGCTATCGGGCTATCTTCCCAGCCAGTCGCTTGGTCTTTCCTTTGAGTTCTGCGCTTTATTTGAATTTCAACGGATATTCCCTTATGTTAAATTTGACGTCCACGGGGACGTCATTGGTTGACTGTTGCTTGAACCATGTTGAACTTTTGAACCCGTTGAACCTGTGGATCCCCTTTACGAAAAAAGCTTGAAAATGAGGAATTTGAAAGCTCACAACAAATTTTGAGAAGGGGAGAGAGAAATTGAGCTGTAGGTTGTCTCAAAAATGAGTGGCATTTTTTTGGGGACAACAGAACCGTGGTATCCATGATAAGAATTAGGCTAAGGTTTTGATGGATAATCACATGATTTTGTATTTAATCAGTTGTCCTTAAAAATAAGGAGATGAAGTTGCTTGAAAACAAGGGATGAGCTTAAGTTAAGACACAAGATGATTTAGAACTTGTTTTAACAAAGGAACAGACGTGAATGCCAAGCATTGAGGGGCTCAGGATCTGATATGCCCCAAACCCACACTTACGCATAAATGGTTCAAGCTAAATTAAGAGTGAATATGTCCCTCGACTACTTTTTTGATACTTGATTAGACGTGGAAAGGGTTCTGGATGGACAACGTTTAAGGAGGGGGAATGAAACAAAATGATTCCATTTGTGTCTGCAAGGTTGGTTAGGTGATGGTTTTTTAGGCTGTAGATGGATTTTAGGTTTGATGGTGTTTGGTTTTGGTTTATTAGGTTGGTTTAGGTTGTTTGGGTGAGAAGACAAGTTTTCGGGCTAGGCCTCGATACCAGTGATCAACATCAGTCAGGTTTTGACCGTTGTCGGTCCATAGAGACTAACATCGATTTGGATTTAAAGGCAAAAGAGGTTTAAGGGTAGATCGATGATGGTCCAATAGAGACTGGCATCATTCGGGTTTAAATTGAAGGTTGTATGCATTTTGTTTAAAGGTTGGGTAAGCTCAATATTGGTTAAGGTTGGTTTTGTGCTAGGCTAGGCTAAGTTGAGGCTGAGGCATAAATGTCAAGGGTTGGTTTGGTCCTTTCTTAATGTTTTTAGGCATAGGTTTTGGTTGGGAAATAGTGTAGGGTTGCAGGCAAAAGGTTAAGGTTTAGTTTTGGGTGAAGTTTTGGGTTATTACTTAAGGCGAGGTTTTAGACTGAAAAATGATCGAAACTTGTTGGAGGGAGATTCCCCCAGTCGCACTTTCTATTTATGTCTAAGGTGAGAAAAGGCTCCTAGGTGAAGATGTTGGTTAGTAAAAGAGGGTTTAGTAAGGATGAAGATGACTTCATTCGCCTCCCAAAGATTTATAGTTTGTTATTCGTTAGTTGTTGTGGAGTTCAAGTTGTAGGCGGTGGTTCAAGGATGATTTCGCCTATGATACTAGGGTGATGGGAACATTGTTGGATTGGAATTTGGTGAGTTCAAGTTTTAACAATGATGTTAGTAACATCATCTTGGAATAAAGATCAATTGGACAAGAATGTCTAATTGTCCCAATGAGGGGGTTTTGGTGTGGTGCCAAGGAAGGGTTTAAGGAGTTTGGGAGTTCTAATTGAGCTTGATGATGTGGTATGGGTAGTTTGGCTAAAAAGATGACTGAGACTATTATTATTTAAGAAATATCGAATGAAGGGTTGATTTCGGTTTGAGTTGATAGATGAGTTGGTTGTGGTTGATTTATTTGGTTTAGAGGTTAGCTTGATTGGTTGAGGGAGGTAAGATAAGCAATTAATTCAATTTGTTGGTTTGGTTTGCTTGTTTGTTTGATTTGTGTGGTTTGTAGGTTGAAGTAAGATGACAAAGGTTTGACCTTGTTCTAAAGGGAATCGAACCAAAGACAATGTCATTAAATAAACTAAAACTATTAGATTATAAAGTAATTGGATTGACTTGGTTGTAGTTGAGGTTGGGTTAGCTTTAGTTGAAGTATTTCAAGTTTGTTCCACTAAAAGTGGAAGTGAAATGGGTGAATTGGTTTGAGTGCGGGCTTGCTTCACTAAAATAGGGAGTGGAATGGGTGAGGTAGTTTTTATTGGTTCCACTAAATGAGTAAGTGGAAGATGTATGGTTGTTTGGAGTGATTCCACCTTTTGAGGAAGTGGAAGAGGTAGGTTAGTTTGAGTTTGATCCACTACAAAGAAAAGTTGAAGAGGCAAGGTTATTTCTTAAATTATAGTTTCAAAGGAAAGTTGGAAAGGTTCCACTTGGTCAACAGGGGGATTGGTTAAAGTTGAGGTTTCGATTATAGTTTTCTTAGTTATAGGCTCAGTAAGGATCAAATATAATGTATGGACCTCATTTTTTTGATGGTTTTGATTATTGGTTTGCACAACAATGGGTGTAGGAAGAGGTTTGATGATTGATTGCTTGAAGACATTCAAGGCTAGGTTGGGGAGAACGTAGAGACTATTCTTTGGAACCTCCTTTTGATCGATAAGGTTTTGGACAAATGTCTTAAAAGACTTACATATGTCTACCACATGTCTATTTGTGCAATGATACGCACAAAACTCATTATCTATAAACCAAATTGATTTTGGAAGAGAACTATTTGAAGGGTTTGATTTGAGGAAGTCTGATGGCAGAAACCCTTAAGAGTTTGTCTAAGATTGAGGCATATGATTCCCCCATCAGGGTGTATGGCCTCTGAAGAGGGTGCGCCAATGGCTCTTGAGGTTGCGAGCTAATTGGTTGGTTTGATAAAGTTGGTTGGTTGAATAAGTTGGATTGACTTGACAAGTTTGGTTGATTTGATAAGTTAGGTAGGTTTGATAAAATTGGTGGCTTTGAAAAGTTTGGTTGATAGTAGTTGGTTTGATTTGATGAGGTTGGTTGGTTTGACATGTTTGATAAGTTTGATAAGATGGGTAAGGTGGGTTGATTTGATAAGGTTGATAAGGTAGGTTGATTTGATAAGGTTGATTGATAGTTGTTGGTTGGATAACTAAGGGGATAGACAAAGTCTTGATTTTGAGATAAAGAGGCTTGCCCTAAAGTGAATTTAGGTAATTGATATGATGTTTGAGATATGTAGTCTAAAGTTTGATGAGGTTGAAATAGTTGTAGTTGAGGTGGGTTATGACAATGGTCAAATAGGTGTTGGGAGGTTGTTAGTTGGTTGTAGTTGAGAATTGACTGATTGCAGGTGAGGTTAGATTGGTTGTAGGTGAGGTTGGGTTGGTTATAGGTGAGGTTGGGTTGATTATAGGGTGACATGGGAGCACAAGTGGCTCATGATGCAAGGTAAAGTTCTAAGGCAAGAGGGTTATTTTCTAGGAGTCTAACAAAGCTAGGATCTCATTGAAAAAATAATGGGGGGCTTCCCATTGAACCAAGCAATGGAGATGAGGTAGATGAAGTCAAGATGGTGGAAGATTCCAAGGGGGTTCGATTCCTCACAACTCAAACATAGAGAAGACAAGAAAAGTCAAAAAGATAAAATACACACTAAGGTACGTTTAAATCCCAAAGGTTATTTTTGTCTCGCTTGTGGCTTATGCTTAAGTTTTTAGAATTATGTGACTCAACATGGCTTGTAGAACGAAAACTAGAAAAATAAGTTTAAAGATGGTTTTGGGTTGTTTAAGGCTCTCAAAATCTATATTAGAATTTGGTATGTGGCTTGATATTGGGGCCTACCCCTCACTTCACACAATGCAGCGATAAGGGTGTCAGGTGCTTAGCCAAGATATATCAAATTGCTAGAGTTTATACTCAACCAAAGAACTTAGTTTTGATTTTTTCCATTGGTAATGAAGTCCAAGTAGAATAGCCAAGGGTGAAGGTTTACCACTAGGTGATGAAATCCTAGTTGGGCCTTATGCCAATATTTGATGTATGAATTATATGAGTGGTTTGGTCTTGTGTGTGTGACAAGAATGATTTGTTGCAATTGATTTTACCATTTACTTATAAACTAAGTGATCTACCAAGCAATCAATCAATGGATGCAAGTTATTTTTAAACCCAAAGGAAAATTTTGATTTCTTTTAAATGAGTACAAGAACTATGAGTGCACCTAAATGCAAATATGAACCCAAGAAAACATTGGGTCGCACTCGACGTGCCAAAATGTTTCACTATTTTTTGTGTTTTTTTTTTTTAATAAGTTAAAACTTAAAAAGAAGGGTATTGTTCAGAAGAACCTGGATTTAGTTGTGCGCTCGTGATCCAGTCGATGTAGAGAACTCCTCTTTGGCTTGGGAGGATGGCCTGTAATAAGAAGAAGCTATAGATGGATTGATTAGCAAGATAGATGAGTGGACTGCCTAGCAAATGCTACATCCAAGAAGTACTGGACTTCCTTGGGGGTTGTCAATCCACTCTTTAAACAAGTTAAAGTTAACAAAAAGTGTTGATAAAAGAGGTTTTCATGGAGTAATGAAAGTACTTAATCAAATTAAATAAATTCTTTCCAAAAAATAATTAAATTAACAAGGAATGCTAAACTGTTAAAGTCTGGTTCAGGGTGTTGCTTCTGACTCTGTGTGGTGACAGGGACTGAGAAATAGGGCTTTTGGTTGAGCTTTGTAGGTGGTTTTGACTTGTTTTGGGCAAAATGAGTTACACAGTGATCGATGCCGGTCACTAGTCACCGATGAGGGTCAAGGGATGACCAATGTCGATCGATGATGATCGCTATCAATCACTATGGGTTTTGGCAGTTTTGGCTTTGGGCAAAAGGGAGCTTTGGGTTGGTTGCAAAATGATTTTGTAGGTTGTCTGGGAGTTGGATGCTGGTCGTGAAGACAAGAGAGGGTATCAGAGATATCAAATATAGGGATTTGATACTCAAATAGTTGGGAATGGTCAGTGGAAGCTTGGTGGGAAAGGGGAGTGTTTGCAATTGAAGAACTTCAGCACAAAGGGAGTGTGGAAAGAGATGGGAAGTGGATACAAACACTAAACTACTAAAAACTAAATAACTGAACTTTAAATAAGTGCAAGATACTTACCTTGGTAGTTGTTGGCTTGAAGAAGTAACCCACTTGGGAACCCAGAACTAAATGGACAGAGTAGCAATCCTTGAATCCTTAGTGTTGAAGTGTTAAAGCACTCCCTGGTATTCGGTCTAGCTCCGGTTCAACTCTGATATCACACAAGAGTTGTTAGTTTTTGCTATAAATGATTGCACCTTTCAACTTGCCGAGCAAGGGTCGTGGGGTAGCATTAAACAACCAACATCGGTCCTGGTCAATCGATGTCAGTAGAAGGGTGACCGACATTGGTCAAGGAGAAATAGTCTAAGTTTGCTAAAATTAGTTATTTGCACTTAAGATTGGTCGTTAAGACTAGTGGAGGTGGTACGGGGTTATTTAAGGCAACATTAGTATGTGTGAAGAAGAGGTTTAGGAGGTTAAGGCATTAAATGCTAAGGTGGGAAATAGTCTTAAGGCTATGTGTCGATCAATTAGCCATGGGTATAGGTGGGTGAGGTGTAAATAGGCTTATTTAACTTAATTAATTAACTTAGCTAAAATGGGGTAAATGGGTGTTTTTTAAGGGGTTTTAGTAAATATCTTAACCCAAGGGGGTCAAGGGGTGGTCTAAAAGTTTAATGCAACATGTAGAGCCGTAGTGTACAGTTTTTTAGTGTCTACAAAATTCTTAGAAGTCATCAAGGATGAATATTATTCTTAAAAGTTTAATGCAACATGTAGAGCCATAGTGTATGGTTTTCTAGTGTCTACAAAATTCTTAGAAGTCATCAAGGATGAATATTATTCTTAAAATGTTTATAATGACCTCTACATTTAGTGGCAAAAACATCAACAAGGACATGACAAGTTAGTCCAAGCTTGCATCAATGCTTTCCATTACTTGTATGCAAGATTAGGCTCATTCGTAGAGCAACATAGAATTTTCAAATAGTGTAGTGGCCTATGATCATCCATTCAGTATAAATTGAAGTTGGCCAAGGTTAATACGATGGGAGGACCCTATCATTATGCAACAACCATTGAAGATGATTTCAAGCTAAAAGGAATGTGGAAAACATCTACCACACTAAATAAAATGCCTCCTTACAACAGAAAGCAACATAAATCGAAGACAAGTAAAAGGTGTGACAAACAAAATATTAACATGTACTCCAACATAGAGTGCCATGCTCATAAGAGTTTTCTTCAGCAGGAAGAAACATATGATTATGGAGTCAAGCCCCTTGATGAAATCATTGAGACATCCAAATGTTTTAATAACCATCGCACAAGCGACACCAACACCACAAGATGCGGAAGTAGAATGCTTACTCCATTTGCGGATGTGTGTGCAATGAAAACCACTATATTTTTTGATTGATGGAGGTAGCATGAAGAACCTCATCTCTGAATCAATAGTCAAGTGACCAAATTTACTAACTATGCCTCATCCACAACCTTACAAATTGGGATGGTTAACTTCTTGCAACAATAAAGGTATACATGTCACTTACTAATGTCACTTCTCATATGTTATACACACTTCTCATATGTTATACATCCTTTCATAGATGAGCTAGTCTATGATTTAGTGTTGTTGGGTTTATGATCCAAGAGACTTTTATTTTAATGTTTTTAATTAGTTTGTTTTTAAATAAGTTGATTCACGAGAATTGGTTGCATCCCGTAACTACCCATAAAAGCTTATAAAGCTTTTATCCGTATTGTAATTAGTAATCTCGAAATAATACTTTACTAAATTTTTGTGTGAAATATTTCCTTTACAATGTAATTTATGAATATTTTTTTATTGCCCCCGGGCCATTAGAGTGTCAATTGATGTTTGTGATGTACTCCTTAGGCATCTATACATGCATATTCACTAGTGTATGTACATCGCAAATCCTCGTAACATAGTTGTATTAGTGGGAAGTAAGAGATATTAGATACTTGAAGTGATTCCATGCTCCAATTATGCCACACCAAATCCTAAAAAGATTGTTCCATAAAACTATGCATATTTTTCATTTAAAATATCAACTCCTATTGATGTACAAACTAAATCGACAAAGACAAATTACATTATGGAAACCATGTTTACAAATAACTACTCTATGCTAGTGTACACAGTCATTAGAGCAGACTAGCTTCCACAACAAGCTAAATGGTTTGTGAAGTATCACCTAAAATCCAAGGTTCCACATTTGCTTCCTAGACTTAATGTAATCACGACTATTGCTTTACAAGGAGGGGCAATTAATCCAAAATGATCTACCAACAATGATTCTTGTGATATTGCCAAGCCTATTCTTATAGGTTGTGGTTCTTATGGTTCCTCTACCATGATTTGCAATAGTCCACAATAGCATCCAAGATCATCAATCCGTCTACAACATGTCACACACACTCCTACAATGGCATAGTGAAAAATATGTAGATTAGACTTAGTGCCACCCATGTTTGCACCCAACCTTTTGTAGTACCTAACATCAACTTTACTAAGGTCTAACACACCTTAAGGCCAAATCAGAAAGGTTAACTCACATTGCGCAATATTGAGCTATTATGAGTATTATGTTTCTAACATCGACCGACACAATTCATGTGCCATGCTCTAGGGCACTCCAAAAGCTTGCATTATGCTAGAGCATCTATCACCATATTGCGCACCTTTCAACAAAACCATGTAACCAACAAAAGATTAAGAATCACACATTGAAACGACTCAACTTCCATAACCGTTCTTCATGCCTACTTGGATTTTTGATATATGAAATACAAAATTGTAGCTTTAGGTAACAATCAGGGTAGAAGATATTCAACCATGCATATTTCTTATGAGTATGCAATGTACAATATGCACAAATAAACAAAACACTTATTGGTTCAATTCTATTATCTCTCTCTTGATTCTTAACACATTTCTCATATAGCTTCCACATATGCATATAACACTTAAATCTTCATTATAAGTGTTGTTCACAAGATCACCTCTAGATCCGAAATCATTTATTACCTTGTTATAATTACTAATATACATACATACATATAATATAAATTTTAAATAGATATTAATAAATATTACATTACCTAGTGAAAGTATTGTTGCATAGTGCTTAACTCAAACTTAATTTAAATTTATATATCAACAATGGTACATTAAAAATATGTCATTTAGTTTAAAATTATATATCATTAACAATGACATATTAAAAATGTGCTATTTAATTTAAATTTACATATCATTAATGATGGCACATTAAAATTTACATATCATTAATGATGGCACATTAAAATTTACATATCATTAATGATGGCACATTAAGGAGGTGCTATAATAACATTGGAAGCAATATTAACAACTTTAAATTTTAAATATAAGAATTTTATTTATTTCATTAAAAATTAAAAAATTTATAATTTTTAAATAAATTTAAAAAAAAAAACACTAAATATTATGGCAACCATATAAACATGTTGGTAAGATTTGAACACAAATCAATCTACATTATAAATGTAAATCCAAACTAAAACACTAAAATAAGTATTACATCCAAAGCTTGTTTAGTGAAGATCATATATGTTTGGATGATGGAGTAGATTTTAAAATAGATTACGTCTGTGCAAAATAAATAAATATATATAACCAAAATAACCAGAATCGTTTTATGATGAAAAGAGATCACAAGACGCAC
The DNA here is from genome assembly GCA_037957365.1 of Torreya grandis. NCBI lineage: Eukaryota > Viridiplantae > Streptophyta > Pinopsida > Cupressales > Taxaceae > Torreya > Torreya grandis. The sequence goes on from JARHVA010001132.1 coordinate 1,587,700, forward strand.
TTGGTATTTTGAGTTTAACACTATTTTTTTTTGAATTTTATTAATATAAATCCCAATTTTTAAAGCCCTTTGTTTGGTATTTCAGGTAAAAATAGGTAAGTATCTTGAGGCTGCTTGAAATGTGTGTCCATGGCACGAGCATTATAAGGGATTTACTTACAAAACTCATGGTGTGGCTCGTGCCCTATCAAACCTAGATTAAACATGTAGAAGATATCGAACACCATTTTTCCTTACATGCTGAGCACGTATATATTCCATGCCAAATGGTGAGAAGAGTAGTAACGGACTAGTAAATTGTAGCAACATAACCAATCAAGAGATATATGTTTTGGATATCGGGTATTAGAGCTCCAATCCATGACCTCCTCCCATCAGGTTAGTGAGTTGCGAGTCAATAATTCAATAGTTTTGGCATTGATTGTTGTTTTCTAATCTTCTGAACTGCATAGTGCTCAGCTGTATTACGTTTCTTTAATTGAGAGGCCCGTTCAGAGGAATCAAGTCAATCCTGTTTTAAAAAGAGATCATATCAGTTGATTTCGAAACTCATGCAAGCTAGCTGTTCCTGATCCTATTAATGTAATACCTTCTTCATACATTCATAACAATTACGGGAAAAAAAAATGAGTCCCTTAAAAATATTAAAGATGATTCTAGATCTATCAAGAAATTTTTATTTTTTTAATAAAAAGATGATTGGATACAAACATATAGTTGGCAACCAACCAAAAAGATAAAAGCAGTCATGCAAATCTTTAGCACCCCCTCCTTCCCACAAAAACTTGCTCCTAAACAGTAGTTGCTCCTTATTTTAAAGTGCAAATATTTTGTAAGTAAATTTTTAATTTGTGATGATGCATAGGACCACCACTCTATTCAAAATTATAGAGGCAATAGCCCACAGTATGGTACCCCTCTGTTATTGTGGTTAAATTGATAGTTTACTTTTAAAGGAATATAACTGTGGCATATGCTTTCCTTTCTTGACTTCTAGTTCGACGAAACAACAATTTTGATAAACTTATGAACAGTTTTCTGCTGTTTGTGGATATCAATTTGAAAAAAAAAACTAACATGGCAACTTCCAAAGGAGAGAAATATATCTTTATTCAAAAACCTGTCACAATGCTTACAGGTATTAAACAACTATAAAACTTTTCCATATTGGGGACTCGGCAGAACTGAAATAATACTCTTCGTTTGCAGTGGGGATTAATGTCCTTAGCTTAGATGTCAGGATTGAGAGCCATTCTTTCATCAAATTAAATTCGAACTTTCATCTAGCTTTTGCGTCCCCTATAACGGGTCAGCCAAACTACTAAAATGTACAAATATGGAGGACTCTAACTAGGTCTTTACTTTGTATAACCATGTCTATCTTAATCACAAGCTACGAATAACCAAATTCTAGATTAAACTTTTATTTTCAATTTGCAATTGACAGAAATTTCAAACAAGCAAACAGATAAACAAGAAGAAAGGCAATAAAACATATCACATACTAGAATTTCAATTCGCCAGCCTCATTTCAAAAGACCTCCGCATTCTTCAATTCAATACACACAGTGCACACTAGATAGAGACGAAGCAGATGATCTGTAATGGCAAAAAGGCAGAAATTTATTAACCATTCCTGAACATTTAGCAGCCCTAATGCAGGAGCACCATGAGTGGGACCCGGGACAGACAAACCACAGAGATTTGGAGCACTCAGCATGTGCAATAAAAGCTGAGGTGACTCATAATCACTTAGTGGTATGCGAGTGGAATGATTTCAGGGATTTTGTCTCCCAAAATGTCGTCTTTTCAATCAATAGATTGTCAACTTTAAATATTATAGAGAGTAAGTGGGAGGGTGGCACATGACAATGGTTAGTGAGGCCCATACTGGGAATTTGTCTATTAAATGAGAGGTGTGTCTTTAGAAGAGATAGCAACCAGATAAAGCGAAGAAAGGTGGATTGCAAGAGCTTGGTATAAGCTATAATGGCTGAGCATAATCAACTTGCTGTAATGTTTTTCTTATAGTTGTTTATGACAAATATCAGTCCAAATTATGACTTTTTCTGTTGTGCATATCTTGGGTATTCTGATGTGTATTTTGGTAAATGCTTAACGTGTTATGATGTTCAAATTTTAATGCATTTGTATAATCAGATGGTCGTATTTTTTTTGTTGTGCCTGTCCTTGGTTTGAATATTTGTTTTGTGGGTAGTGGAGTACAACCAAAGAGTGGGATAGCTCCTCATGAGTAATAGGAGCAGGGTAGCAGTTCACAACCAAAGAGTGGGATAGCTCCTCATGAGTACTAGATGGAGGGTAGCAGTGTACAACCAAAGAGTGGGATAGCTCCTCAAAAGTAATAGGAGCAGGGTAGCTGTAACAGTCTACATCAGAACGGCATTAGATAACAAAAGATGCTGACGAGATGTAAGTTGGACAGCAGTAGAGTAAGAGGTAGAGATGAATGAAGCTGTAGAAGAACATGATTATGGAGAAGTACACTTGGGTGCAAGTTCTAAATTCCTGTAAATGAGATCTGCTAATGAAATGCAATTCAGATTTTTTGGAAGTCATAATGAACTGCAAAAGATCATGGTTCGAGAGGACCCTAGTAGTAAATTGCTGATCCAAAAGTTACAGAACTGCAAAAGGTTGTAGAAATATGTGTTGTGTATGAGTCATGAGCTCATTGAGGAAGTCATGAAAGACCTTGACTGCTGTTGATGTGGCAGTGTAAATTTGCAAAAAGATTGTGTCCTTGTGGTTATGAGGAACCTACGTTGTTTAGATACGGGTACGGGTACGCGGGTACGTCATTTTTCAAAAACCTTGATTTGGATACGTCGTGGGTACGTCTCTATATATATATTTAAAAAAAATATGTATATATATATATATATATATATATATGTATATTACTCAATTTTTTTGTAAAACACTTGAAAATAGTAAATACATAGTGTTTGTTCATTCATTGCTTCAAATTTCAAAATGTTCAAAGTATACATTGCAAAGACATTCGGGCTTTTCAAAATGCAAATGTAGATTAAATCATAGATTCATAATTCATCTAGATAGTCCTCATATTCATAATTAATAATTATGAATGTTACTCCCACTAGCTCCACTTGGACAACTCCCACTAGCTCCACTCTCCACCCCTGGTGTTGAATTCTCTTCATTGTCATCAACATCATCCACACCAAGTAATCAAACTTGGGCAAATGTAGATGTGGTGGCATCCAAGTCTATATTCTCTGGAAAGATATCCCAAAGTTTGTTAGGCCCTCGCATATAGTCCTCAGACTTGTGTGAAAGGAGGCGCAAATTGGAATGTACAAATACCAAATCCTCAGCGTTCTTGGATGCCAACTTGTTTCTTTTAGCAGAATGGATACATCCATATGTACTCCAATTCCGCTCTGCTGAAGAATTACTAGCCACCTATCACAAAAAAAAGTTGTTAATTGTTAGAATTTTTGAATTTAAAATTTGTAACAATGTAAAAAAAAATATGTCAATAACTTAATAATTTTTTTTATTTAATTCAAATTGAATACCTGTGACAGAATCTTGATTGCAATAGGTCGTAGGTACTTGGCATCATGGCCATGTACATACCACCACTTGATTGGAGACAAACTAGATTTGTCAAAAAGAGCCTCAATTTCTCCCATGCTGCCCTCTGAAGCTACAAACATGGCCATTTCGTTGCAGACCGCACTAGCTATAGATGGATCAGGAAAAAGCCTTCTGAATGCTTGCCTAGTTCCATTTGCAACCTCTACATCATCATATGGTCATTGCCTATTGGGTAGCCGAAGAATTTCATTGCTATAATACTTCGGATTGAGAGCATAAGCAAGGAGATGTAATGGAGTGGTCATTTTATTCCACCTCTTCATGACCAACGTCTTGATTTCATTATAAAACATTTCTTCTGGGTCTTGCTCTTTATTTTGTATGATGTCTCTCATACTTTCAAGCATGGAATCAATCCCATCATAAACCTCTCCCATGCAAGCTGCATCTGTATCCGTAAATCGGATCATAGATAGAATAAGCTCTGTAAAATTTAGCACATATTCAATCTTGGTCCACCAGTTATCATCAAGGATCAATGCTTTGATCTTATTGGCTTTTTCAATACCAGTGGTGCTTGCTTGCCTCCACACACCCCAAACATTGTTTATCACCATACTGCTTAGTGCCTCTTTCACCTTCACAAGTTGTCTCAAGACGAGCGTGTGAGAGGCAAATCTAGTTTCAACAATCTACAAAAAAAAAAAAAGGCCAAGTTTAATTGTCCAAACTATAAACGTTGATAAACAACTAGAATTAAAAAATAAAAAGTTATAACTTCAAATTAAGAACTTCAAAAGTAAGACTAAGAATTTGTTCTCGAATCGGAATTTTTTACCTTCACCAACTCCAACTTTGAGAATTTCCTGAAGATGGCCCGAGACATGTGATGATTTGTGACAAATGTTTGAATGTCACTGGCCTCTGCATAAAGTTGCTCTATCCATTGAATTTTACCAATCTTTTGCAGCACCAAGTTGAGGGAGTGGACAACACAAGGTGTCCAAAATATGTGCTCATATCTGCCCTCTATAATCAATCCAGCTGCTCTACAATTATTTCCGTTGTCTGTGATGACTTGGACAACATGTTGGGGGCCCACAGACTCAATAACTTCTATCAAAATGTTTGCAATGAATTGAGCATCTTTCACTTCGCCCTCACAATCCACTGCCTTCAGGAACATTGCCCCTTTAGGGCATACTGCAATAACATTGATCAAAAGCCTGTTTCGAGCATCTTTCCATCCATTTGAGATAATGGACACCCCTGAATCCTTCCACGAATCTCTAATTGGTTGCAAAGAAGTGTGAATATGTTCTACTTCTTTGGCCAAGAGTGTGGTGCGAACTTTCTCATAGTTAGGGCCTTTGTAACCTTGTGAAGCTTCATTGACCGCTTTCAACATTTGTTGCCAATAAGGCGATCTCAAAACATTGAAAGGCAGTCCACATGCATAAATGCATCTAGAAATCAACTAATCAGCAATGTCCCTCTGTGCGACATTGAAAGCTTTTTCCAATAGTCCTTTTGGTTTTTTTTGTGAAGTGGAATCTGCATCATCATCAGCGTCTGGTATTGCAACTGAATGAGCTCGACTTTGACTTTCAATGAAAGGATGACTCGCCGCTGCAGGTGTTATGGGTGGTCTCCCTAATCTACCTCTTTGGAGAGGTATTGTTTTAGAACGGTTTTTTGAAGCAACTGCTGCATCGGCTTCTTCTTGCTCTTTCAAGAACTCAACTATTTTTGGCTTGAAAATTTTATCACACTTTCTGATCCCTGATGGCCCAAACCCAGTCAAATGAGTTTTGACTCGAGTATACGAGGATTTGAATGTGAAATGACAATCATTACATATCCACACACGAGTCCCACCTCTAGCAATGATCTCAAGTATCGTCACATGTTTCCACAGAGGGGAGGCAGGGTCATATTTCACTTGAAGTGAAGTTTCAGCTTGGTTTGCTTCATCAGGTTCTCTTCCTGACATTGAACTAGATGCCATAGATATCCTAATCATGAATTATCAAATTAGATTCTAGAACCAAGCAAAAATATACAAAATTAAAATTAATAACTAACTTTGTTTATGATTCTCACGATCGCAATTACGCGCGAGAGAAGAGCATACGCAAAAGTTAGGGTTAGAACTTAGAAACATAAAAAATATACATTTGATTTTTTAAATATTTAAACTTGAAAAAATAAAAAATAAATGCAATGCAACTAACTCTGTTTCTGATTCTCAAGATCACAATTACGCGCGAGAGAAGAGCATACGCAGAAATTAGGGTTAGAACTTAGAAACTTATATTTTTAAAAAAAATACATTTGATAATGATTTTTTTAAATAATAAATTATTAAATATTTATGAGAAGTGAAACAAGAACAATAAAAATAAATAAATTTTAATACGATTACAAATTTTAACATTGTAGAAAATTTAAATTAAAAATTTAAAATAAATAAATAAATTTAAATTTAAATTAAAAATATTAAAAATAAAATTTAAATACTACTTAAGTAAACTGTAAATTTAAAATAAATTATAAATTAGAATATTAAAAATTTAAAAATGTAAAAACTAAAAACTAAATAGTATTTAATTTAAATTTTTAATATTATTTAAATTTTTTATATTATATTTTGTTTTATTTTTAATAGTTATATTGAATATTCTATTAACTGAAAAATTTAAAATTAATTTATTAAATATTAAATACAAATTTAAAAAAATTAAAACTAAATAGTAAATAATAAATGAAAAAAAAAAAATTAACATCCCTGGTCCTGGAGCAAATGCAGTCCTCCCAAGAAGGCGCGGCTTCACTCCACGCCGTCTTCACCTGCAGGCTGCAAACTATCTTCTGAGCTTCTCTTCTTCGCTGTCTTCCGCGGCACACAGTGTTCTCTTCACAGCGCTGTCTTCCGCGGCACAAATGGTCGCGATTTTTTTTTTGTGTGTTTTGCAGAAGGGACGCACATGTTTTATAAGGTTCTCTACGTTTTCGGTTTTCGCGTTTAGGGTTTTTTACGCGTTTAGGGTTTTTTTGGCGCGTTTTCTTTTTTTTTTTTTTTCCGCGGCAATCGCCGGGAAATGTCGAGGACGCCCCGGAGGCGCCCGCCGGCTTGCCGGACGTTTCCGGCACGCCAGCGAGCGCCTCCAAGATGCCTCCGGGCGTCCCCGGGACGTCCCCGTGCCGGAGGCCTCGGCCTGGGGGGCGTACCCCTGCAACACAGTGAGGAACCAATTGGTAGGCTCAAAGGAGCTTTGGTGTCCACAAGACGTGCATTGTGGTGGCTTGACAAAGCCAGAGAGTGGATATAGTTGAGTTTGTGAGGAAATCCATAGAAGAAATCCCTAAAAGAGGCATCTCAAGGAAGCCTAGTGTGTTGTTGCACATAGCTCTGGTAGTGGCAGATAGAGTTCAAAGAGACACTAGAGACATCACGCAAAGGTTGGAAGCTTTGGAGAAGAGAATGAGCAAAATAAGTTATGAGCAGTCTGTAAATTTGAAGGCACCAAGGAAGTTATTGAGCCAGCATGTTGCTGATGTAGATATGCAACCTCAAAATAGTGCAATAATTTAAGTGACGGTAGCTCAAGAATGTTATCTTCATGAAATGGACATGGAAGAGGTGTTTTGCTACCCAAAATGGGGCGATGCATTTGATGAGTGCACAATGAAGAATGGGACTTCTGAGACATAGGATATTACCCAGGATAAAGTTGCTAACGAAAAACAAGAGCGAGCGGAGGAGAAATCTGAGATAGATGGTATACAGGACGTTGAGGATAAAGGTATGAATAGCTCCATGAAGAGAAAGAGAGTCAAGGTATCCTGTTGAGAGTGGATGGTGAAGAGAGGAGAATTGAGGAAGAAGATTGCAGCCAATTGTTTGGGGTTGCACAAGATTTAGCATTTGTGGAGGCAGCCCACATGAGTGTAAGCGGAGCAGCATCTAAAATGGAGGTCTTTGAGGACCCCATATGTGATGAGGGAGATCACCTCTTGCTTCAAGAGGAGATGAAGTTGAAAGGGGGAATATTTGATTCCCATAATTGTTTATTTTAACTTGTTGCAGGTGTGGAGGAAGACTCTTACGAGTCAAAGCTGGAGTTGTAGCAAGGAGAGGAGTGCAAATCTATTTTCATATAGCATGCATTTGATGCCAATAGAGATGAAGAGGACCAACAATCAGCTACAAGAAGAGAGAGAGGAACGACAACTGATATTAGTATCAGCTCCTAAATATGAAAAAAAGGAGGGTGGTGCAAGTGAAGCACCTTTAGTGACGTGCGAATGAGAATTCTTAATTCCCATAAAATTGTTTTTGTTGACACATATCAACAACGGTAGAGAAAAGTGGAGAAGAGGTGACCGCATTGAAACTTAAAAGTAGTCATTTCAATGAACAACAGAGACCACAAGAAGAGAAAGAGATCCTCATAAATGAGGATAAAGAAGAGAAAGCAAGTGAAAGGCGTGAGGATGAGAGCATGCAAAAGGAGATTACAGCAGAATGAAGGTGGCAAGAGGTTGATATTGCCACAAGAGTTGGTGAGGTTGAAGAAGAATAAGATGGGCTCTTAAATGTTCATCGTGTAGCAAGAAATGAAGCAAGTGCAAGTAGGAGCAAAGGAGAATTAGAAAGCATGCCTAAGTGGCATATGGGGAAGTTGGAGTAGGTGATTTTGAGATCAGCTCATATTTTTCAAGTGTTGGAGAAAAGTTTAGTAGTGGTCCCATTAATACTCTAATTTTATTTTAGATTTTGTTGATTTATGTGCAGATGTCGTGGAGAGGAAGAAGGCACAAGAGGGATCCTGCCAAAGAAAGAAGGATGAAATGAAAACTGCCATAGAGACAACCATGATAAGAGTAGGAAATGATCTTCATACCTAAAACATAGAGGAGAAGATGACAACTGAAACAAGAGAAGAGGAAAAACATTCAGGCCAAAATGGTTGGTTTACATGTCCAACAACATGTTGGATAAGTGATAAGCAAAGCCAAGATGGCTTTTGGTGGAGGAGGGTGGATACAAGTGGGTCAAAACCCTCACGAGCATGGAGGAACAAGGAAAATGCAATTTAGAGGAGGCGGACAGTCCATGAAGCAGCAAGAGGCTAGAAGTGGAAAAGGAAAAGGAAAAAAAGATATAGGTGTACCTGGCTCATTGGAAGGGAAAGTTGTGGTACTACCACCTATCCCAACCTTGTGAGCATGAGCTCGCAATTTCTTAGCTAGGGTGTTTGATACAAGAGCATCCCATCTGTATAAGCAATCTTGTATCACCCAAAAATATTAGTAATCAGGTACTTAGATTTTTTTGGCATTTTTACTTTCATGGAGATGAATTTTGGGTAAATCCAACTCTAAACCAGGAGGTTCAAACAATTTCTTAACAGGGAAAGAATGATTCAAGAGCACCATGAGTTGGACCTGAGACAGAAAAACTACATAAATTTGGAGCACTCAGCATGTGCATTAAAAGTTGAGATGACTCATAATCACTTTGTGGTATGAGAGTGGAATGATGTTGGGGATTTTCTCTCCCAATATGTTGTCTTTTCAATCAATAGATTGTCAACTTTAAATAGTCTAGGGAGTAAGTAGGAGAGTGGTCCATCACAATTGTTAGTGAGGCCCACGTTGGGCATTTGTCTATTAAATGAGATGTGTTTCTTTAGAAGATATAGTAACCAGATAGAGGGAAGAAATGTGGACTGCAAGAGCTTGGTATGAGCTCTAATAGCTGAGCATAATCAGCTTGTTATAATATTTTTCTTTGATATTGTTTATGACAATTATTGGTCCAAATTATGACTATTATGTTCTGTGTATCTTGGGTAAGCTGTTGTATATTTTGATGAATGCTTAATGCGTTATGATGTCCCATTCTAATGCATGTGTATAATCATGATGCAGGGCATTTGTGAGCCCTAGGGTAAACCAAATAACAATGTTAAGAAAAAGCAGAGTTAATGTAATATTTTAAATATATGTATCTTAACCTGAGGTAGATGGTGAGAGTAATTTTGAAGGCAAGGTTCCTCATTACCTGCGTTTCTATCATTAAATAAAAAAAAACGTAGTGTCAGGTTCAGAAATTAGTCTAAGGATATATTGTAGGTAGAGTCTCTTTTTGGAAAAATGATAGTGTATGGAACTCTTTAGAAGCTAGATATATCAGTGTGATGTTTTGACAGACTTAGTAAGAAAAAGGAAAATCAGTAGTGATCCCTACTGTATTTGAAAAATATTGAACAATTTATGAATGCTCAGATATGTATCATGTATGTCTTTCCTTGCTGTGAATGTTGGCGCTTTGCATGTGTTTTGTGATTTTGTTGTGCTATTTTATCTTGGGTTTCTCTCACATTTCTCCTTGCTGCCTTCTTTACTCTCCTACAAAGATATAACAGATTATGCACACATCATATTTCCAATAGGATTGACAGAATTGTTGTTAGTTTGAGTAAGAGTTTGTAAGTATTGGATGCATCAAATTGGTGTCAGATCATCTTGAGCACTGGGCATAGTAATGGCACAAAGGAATTGATGTACACGGGTAGAGGAGGAAGGAGAAATGCCGCAAATTGGAGAGCTGTTGGAGAGAATTTGTTGAGAAGATTGGAATCCTTAGAGGTTAGATTGTAGCTTGAGGATTCTGAGGATGACCCTGAAATGCAAGAAGCTCCTGTTAGGGCTGGGGATCCTATGGAGAGGTTGATTGAAGCTGTGACTGAGAAGGAGCCAAGGGAAGAGTATAAGGATTAAAGAGGTGTTTTTAGATCATGGGGATGGAGGAAGATGACCTAAGGTGGGTGAAATTTGCGGTGTCCAAGTTAAAGTCACATGTTGCACTATGGTGGGATAGTTTGCAGAATAATAGAAAAAGGCAAGGTAAAGAAAAAATTAGACTGTCACCTTAAATGCTGAAGCATTTGAGGGCAAGGTTTCTTTCATCCGATTATCAACAAAGGTTATTTAGGGAGTTCCATAATTTAAGGCAAAGAGAACAAACGGTAAAAGCTTATACAGAGTAGTTCATGAAGTTGCATATTAGTAATGATACTCAGGAGGATGAGGAAAAATTGGTAGCTAGATATGTCAATGGTCTTACGTTTGAGCTCCAAGACGAATTAGCTCTCCTCAAGGTAAATGCTATAGATGAAGATTTTCAATATGCATTGAAGGCTGAGGATGAGTTGAATAGAAGGGGCATGGTGATGCCGAAGAAGAGTGGAATTGTCCCAAATAGAGGAAGAGGGAGTTCCTCTAAGCTAACAAAGAAAGATGAACTAGAAGAGGCATATGGTGTGGGGCCAAATTTTAGCAGAAGAGGAGGTTTAAGAGGTAGGGGAAGAGGACCACAAGTTGGAGACCGATAACCTCTGAAGTGCTACATATGTATGGAGGATCATAAAGCCCGTGTCCACAAAATCCTAGAGCTACTAATAGGGCCGTGATGACTCAAGAAGACCCACAAAAGGTAGAATTTGAAGCTGAAAAGGGAAAGGGCTTAATGCCTCAACAAACTTTAGTGATGGGCAGCAAGGAAGACACAAACGATGATTGAAGGAGGAAGGATGTTTTCTGGACTAGGTGCATATGCAAGGTCAAAGTTTGCAAAGGGATCGTTGATGGAAGTTCCACTGATAATGTGGTAAGCATAGAATGGTTCACAATCTTAATTTGACTTGTATCCCTAAGGTTAACCCTTATAGAATTTCATTGTTAAGAAAAGACCGTAGTGTGTTGATGGACAAATCATGTTTAGTTGCACTTAGTACTAAGTCGTACAAGGACCAAGTACTGTGTGATGTTGGTACCTATGGATGTGTGTTATCTTGTTTTGGGAAGACCATGGCAGCAAGAATGTCATTCATCATGGAAGGGAGAATACTTATGAAGTGCGACATAAAGGAAAAGTTCATATCTTAAAGTCCTTAAAGGAAAAAGAGCTGAAGGAATTTTCTGCTTTTTGTCTTTGTGTGGTGAAGTGGAAGGAAATTATAAGAGAATCAAGAAAATAAGTTTGTTATCTCTTATGTCCCAAAAACGACGAGCATGTGGAGAAGAAGGAAAAATCTGTAGAAGTTCAAGAATCACTCGATGGATTATCAGATTTGACTCCTACTGAACTACCAATTGGGTTTCCTCCCTCAAGAGGATTTACGCATCAGATTAACTTGATTCATGAAGGCAAACTTCCTCACCGAGTTTCCTATTAGTTGAGTCGATTAAAAATGAAAAAATGAGATGAAAACTTAATAAACTATTAGAAAAGGGATTTATAAGGGAAAGTATGAGTTTGTGTGTTGTACTTGCTTTCGTTTCGCCTAAGAATAGTGGCGAGTGGAGGTTGTGTGTGGCTTCTAGGGATACTAATAAGATTCCTATTAAGTATAGGTATCCATTGCCTAGGATGGATAACATCTTAGATAGTTTAACGGGCACTAAGATCTTCTCTAAAATTGATCTTAAAAGCAGTGATCACCAAATTCGAATTTGAGGAGATGACTGGAAGACTACATTCAAGACAAAGGATGGGCTATATGAATGGTTGGTTATGCCCTTTGGATTATCCAATGCTCTAGCTACCTTCATGCAGACTATGAATTAGGTATTGAGGCCATTTAATGGAAAATTTGTGATAGTTTATTTTGATGATATTCTGATTTTTAGTAAGAGCATGGAAGAGCATGTAGAACATTTGAGAGTGGAGTTCAATAAGCTAAGAGCTGAAAGACTATTCATTAATTTAGATAAGAGTGAATTTTGATAGAACCAACTTGTCTTTCAAGAAAATGTTATATCAGTTGATGTATTGAGCATGGATCCAGTAAAGGTGAAAGCTATTCTTGAATGGCCTACTCTCCAAAACATAACTACAGTAAAGAGTTTCCATGGATTCATGAACTTTTACAAGAAGTTTATCAGAAATTTCAGTAGCACCAGTGCCCCGTTGACAGATTGCATTAGAAGGCAGATCTTCATATGGACTAAGGCAGCTAAAAAGAGTTTTGAATAGTTGAAAAGGAAGGTAACAAAGCTCCAAAATTAGCATTCCCAGACTTTGAAAAGGTATCTACAGCCAAATGTGATGCATCAGCTGTAATGATTGGCAGAGTACTGACTCAAGAAGGTAAACCCATTGATTATTTTAGTGAGAAGTTAAATGATTCCAAGTAAAGGTATGGCATCTACGACAAAGATTTATATGCCATTGTGCAAGCATCGAAGTATTGGAGGCATTATCTCTTGCATCGAGAGTTTATATAATTGACAGATAACCAAGCATTAAAATATATAAATTCACAATCCAAGTTGTCCCATAAACATGCCAGGTGGGCTTCCTTCTTGCAGTTTTATACATTTGTGTTGCTCTATCGAAGTGGAAGGACCAATGTGGTAGTAGATGCTTTCTGTAGAAGGCACCATCTCTTGGTGACGATGAGGAGTAAAATTATTGGGGTTGAAGAAATAAAAAGTGACTATGGTGCTGATCTGCATTTCAGAAAAATATATATAAGGATCTTAGCACCCCTGGTATTAACTCTTTTGGGGATAACGTGTTGGCTGATGAATTTCTATTCAAAGGTACGCAATTGTGTATTCCTTTGGCATGTAGAAGAGAAGAGTTAAGTAGAGAATTGCATTCTGGGGGCTTAGGAGGGCACTTTGGAAGGGACAAAACTTATATTTTGGTTAGTGAGAAATTTTATTGGCTGAAAATGAGGAGGGATGTTAAAAAATTTGTCTCTACTTGTGGAACTTGTCAAATTGCTAAAGGGGGACAATAGAATAATGGATTGTATAAACCCATCCCTATACATAAACGACCTTGGGTTGATATTTCAATGGATTTCGTGTTGGGACTACCATGTACTCAAAGGTCAATGATTCAATCTTTGTGGTTGTGGACAAATTTATTAAAATGGCTCATTTCCTTGCAAAAAGACAAGCGATACAATTAGAATTGTTGATTTGTTTTTCAAATAAAATGCACGCTTGCATGGATTGCCGAAGAGAATACAAGTAACCAGGATACTATGTTTTTCAAGCCACTTTTGGAGGACCCTATGGAGAAAGTTGAACAATAAGCTGCAATTTAATTCTGCATATCATCCCCAAATCGATGGCCAAACTGAGGTAGTGAATTGAAGTTTGGGAAATTCATTGTAAATTTTGATTTGGTGGAAATCCAAAGCAATGGGATCAAATATTGGTGCATGTTGAATTTGCATACAACTTCAACACTGACAGATCTACAAGTAAATCTACTTTTCAAATAGTTTATGACTATATGGAGAATATCCAAAAGTAGTGGACTGGCTTGATTTACCTTTGAACACCCCCATTTATCATGATGCTGGGATTTTTTCTGAGAACTTTCACGAGGTACATAGAAAAGTTGGAAAAATTACAATCCACAAATGAGCGGTATAAACAACAGGCTGATATACATCTAAGGGAAAAGGTTTTTCAAGAAAGGGAGTTGGTTATGGTGCACTTTTTAAAAGCAAGATACCCTCAAGCCTCAAGTTACCTACAACAAACTTCCACCCAAGAAGGTTGGCCCTTGTCTAATCTTAATAAGGCTTAAATATTAAACCTATCAAGTTGACTTGCATGAGCACTTGGATATCAGCCCTATTTTCAATTTTCAATGTTGTAGACATTCATCCTTTCCCAGCTGGGACAGAAAGTGCAGAAGTTGTTAAAGTCCAAGAGGATTGGGCCAAACACTTACCCAAGAAAAGGAGGTAGGAGATTGAAGGAGTATTAAACATGAAGATCATGGACATTAGGGCTGAGGAGTATTTGATGCATCTTGTGAAGTGGAAATGCCTCCCCAACTCCTATAATTCTTGGGTCACAGAAGAAGAACCGCTCAAGCTCAGCAAGAAGTATGACGCTGAACCAAGAGGTTCAAAAAAATGTTACCCAGGGGAGGAGGATGTAGACCATTTGAGGGCCCACGTTAAGCCAAATAACTAAGTTTAGAAAAAGCTGAGTTGATTTAATATTTCAAATATATATATATCTTAACCTGAGGTAGTCGGGGGAGTGATTTTGAAGTCATGGCTCCCCATTACCCGTTTTTCTATTATTAAATTAAAAAATATGCAGTGTTAGCTTTAGAGAAAAATTTAAGGATGTAATTTCGTTAGTCTTCTTTTAGGAAAATAATAGTGTGTATGGAACTGTCTAGAAGCTGGATATATCAATGATGCTTTGACAGATTTGAAAGAAAAAGGAAAATCAGTTGTGATTCCCTGTTGTATTTGAAAAAATATTGAACAATTCATGAAGGCTCATATATGTATGTATTTCCTTGTTGTGAATGCTGATTCTTGGCATGTGTTTTGTGATTCTGTTGTGCTCTTTTATCCTGGTGTTCTCTCTCATTTCTCCATGTTGCCTTCTTTACTTCCCTGCATAGATATAACAAATTCTGTACACATTATGATTCTAATTATATTAACAGAGCTATTGTTAGTTGCAGGGACTGGCTGCATCAAATTGGCTGGTTGAATGTTTTCTGTTGTGCCTGTCTTGGGTTTAATTGTTTGTTTTGTGGGTGGCGGTGTACAACCAAAGAGTGGGATAGCTCCTCGTGAGTGATAGGAGAAGGGAAGCTGCAACAGTCTGCATGAAGACCCTGATAAAGGTTTTTGTCAAGAAAACAATCAACATTCTAACTAAAGTCTTATAAAGCATGGAGTGACTATTAAAACATTATAAAAACCAGAGTTTTAATTCAAATCACGTGTTCTGAACCACATAACTCTTAAAACATGTGAAGTAACAAGTGATTGGAAACACAGAACGAAACATCACGTTATCAATATACTCCTTGATGTTCTATATCAGCAGCACCCCCATTCTATATCCCGTACCCCCTCCTAGCGAATCACACACCTGAACCCTTAGAGAAAAAATAACCAGTGTTCCAAATGTCTGAAGAGTTTGAACAAAAAAATTATTATTACTTGAAATTTACCTTGCAAGCAGCTGAATTTTTTCGCCTTCGTGTGAACAACACCCAAGACGCCTTCGATGAGATCTGTGCCATCAAATTTATCTTTCAAGCAGTTGTAATGGTCATTTGTCCAGTTGTTTTCATTGTTGGATCGTCCGAACAAAACGTTATCCAGCCGGAAACCCTGGAAATGAAAGAGGCCATCGAAGTATTCAGCTATTTGCAAAAATAACTATAGCGAAGTTTACAGAATTAAGGCCTTTACATACAAATCGCCAGAAAGCAAAAACATTTTAGATTATACAAGATAAATCTGAAAAAAAAAGTTTAAAATAATAAATATAGTGGTAAGAATGTTATATATGCTGACCCTTTTAACATTTTCTGCAAAATCTAGCCTCTTGTAATCCTTCTAAGAACACATTAACAGCTCTGCTTTGATTAACAGGCCCTGTTACAGCCGTTGTTGCCTAGTCAATCCACGCGCCATTGATATCCCCTGATACCCCTGCCACAGGGGTTCGCAAATAGGCTGGGACAAGGTTTAATCCGCCATACGCCCGTAGAAGCAATCGCTACGAACGGAACCCACCCTCGTACATGCCCTCGACAGCACAAAACTATCCTCCTAGACGCGCGGTCGGTATCTCGGCCTTCCTCTATCTGATGCAACTCGGCCCTAAGTGACCCTGTTATGCACACGGTGCTCTACGCACTCGCTACTCTAGGTCCTTTTTTTCTCTCTTGTGGCTGTGAAATACCAGAGAGAGGAAGGGTATAGTTTCTATATGCTAGCCAGTTTATTGCTTTTGGAATAGGTATCATCCGTCCAGTTTCCTTGATGGAAAAATTGAAAAACGGAAGGTTCTTTTCTAGGATTAGACTACCCCGTGAATTGACGGTGACCGGGTCTCCCTCCACAGTTATTGATGTGCAGAATCCGCCATTGATCGGGCTGTGTCCTCGTTGCCATGCAGAGACTTCCTCATCCGAGGGACAGTATTACCAAGAAAACCAGGGTAGGCTTGCAGACGCATCGAGTGGCCCCTATCATGTTTTCATCAATCATCGTGGAAAGGACGTCAAGGACACCCTCGCCAGCCACCTCTATTATTCGCTCCAGGCCACCGGATTAAATGTATTTTTCGATAGACCGGAACTTCAACCTGGCCAGGAATTATATCCTGCAATAAAAGAAGCGATTCGCACATCTTCGGTTCACGTTGCCATTTTATCCCCAAATTATGCGGAATCGCATTGGTGCTTGGATGAGCTCTGTCTAATGCTGGAAAGTGGTGCTAAGATTATCCCTGTGTTTTATCACGTTACTCCTGGAGATCTTATGCGGTTACAGAAAAGAGAAGGAATATACGCAAGTTCATTCTTGGAATTAACAGAGAAGAGAGACGGGAAACGAAAGAGATATGACCCAGAAACACTTCAGCGATGGACAAAGGGGCTAACAGAAGTGTCCAGAATTTCAGGGTTGGAGTTGTCAGAGGGATTCAATGGGTAAGAGTCTATATATGCTTTCAATTGTTATTCATCGTTAGCTATCTATGTACGCTTGAACACTGGCGAAGTGATTTTGTTTCAAATGGAAATATCAGGGACGAGGGAAAGCTTGTGCACGCCATAGTCGGACGTGTCATGGAGCATGTAAGAAAGGAGCGGAAGAATGCTGTGGGTACAGATGTGGTTGGACTGGAGGACAGACTGGAGGATTTCAAGTACTTTCTGAGGTCTAGAAAACAAAGTGAGAGTGTTCCTAACATTGTAGGAATTGTTGGACCTGCGGGGTCCGGCAAAACAACTGTGGCGGAAGAGTTCTATTATCAGCAGCTCGGATTTTTCGACAAATCCAGTTTATTATTCGGTGTAAGAAAGGCATCCGAGCGATATGGATTGCCAAGTTTGCGGAAGCAGCTGTTGAAGGAACCTAACGCTTGATCCTTTACAGGAAATCAGCAATACAAGCCAAGGCAGAGAGATTCTTGCAGATCGTGTTAAACGCCTATGTCACCAGAGATGTTTGAAATTTCTCATTGTTATTGATGACGTCGATAGTCGAGATCAATTAGATGCCCTTCTGCTCAAGGATGAAGTTTTGGGAGCGGGAAGTTTGGTAATAGTGACATCCCTTGATAAGGCTATCCTAAAACTTTCGGGAATTTCCTTGCACTACGAAATCAAACCCCTGGGTATGCAGGACGCTCATGAGCTCGTGTAGAAGCGCCTTCCACCAAGCCACACCAATACCTGAATTACGGGATTTGGCCGAGACTGCTTTGTTAGAAACGGAAGATGAATAAGAGATAATTTCTCCACTTCAGTGTAACTCCCTGTTCCACCTCCCTCTTTTTCCACTTCAGTGTAACTCCCTGTTCCACCTCCCTCTTTTTCTCATGCACATCAGTTAACAAATAGTTAGAGATCAGTGAGTTCAAACAGTTAAACAAACAGTTTTACTCTTTGCTCAGCGTGCATGCAGTAGCAGTTGAAGTTAGTTTTAGATTAGTTAAACAATCGGTTTATTTTCAGTTATTTTTGCTTTCACATTCTATTTATAAACACCTTGGGCGCAGCTTTGTAATTGCAGATCAAGAAGATCAAGAGATTCAAGAAGATTAATAAAATCTTGTTATTTTTTCATTGCTGTAGCAATTTGTTTTGTCTCTGTTCTATTTTTTGTTATTATATGTTTTGTATTCTCCTTCAAACTGGTATCAGAGCCAAAAGAGACAGGTCGTGTGAAGGAAGGGCCAGCAGTCTGGAGCGCAGCAGAAGACTTCGCAGCAAAGCGGAAGCAGAGGCACGTAGCAGTCAACGCGCAGTCAGATTGAAGCGTGTGGCACGTTCGAGTCTTCTGTGTGGTCGGGTTCTGCATACCAGAACCTCCACGCGCTGAAAATTTGTTAACGCAGTGCAGAGGGAGCATAACCGACGAACTGAAAGACGGGTAGTTCCATGGTCCACCCCCTGGCATTTTTGGTAAGGTTTTCAACACCTGGTGGCTTTTGTAGTCGAGGAGAATTGAATCCGTGTTGGCGAAGATAAACACACTGTCATCCAAAGAGATGTAAAAAGGGATACAAATTGTTCTCCCTCTCGTCGGTTGTCTAGATCAGAAACGGGCACTGAAAGACCCCCTCGCCAGAACGATACTTAGGAACAAATTCTTAACTATACGATCTTCGACTTTCGACAACGATGCAGTGACTAGCCGTTAAAAGGTAGCGCCCAGCGCATGGGGTAAGTTTTTTAAAAAAAAAATCAAAGTCAGATCGTGGAAGAAGCACAGCAAAGAAGTGCGCTTCAATCCTCTTTGCAGCAGCTGTTGATTTAGTCACTACAGCGATTGACATGGCAATGAATAATAGTATTTCTCAGCTTCAAATTCCTATTTTTAATGGTAAAAATTACGATTTTTGGGCAATTAAGATGAGAACTTTGTTTTGCTCTCAAGATGTTTGGGATTTGGTACAAAGTGGTTTTGTAGAACCGCAGGACGAAGTTGCCCATCAGGGATTAACTCGAGCACAAAAGGAAGAGCTTAAAGAGAACAGAAAAAAGATGCAAAAGCTTTATTTCTAATCCAACAGGTATTAGATGACTCTATTTTTTCTAGAGTTGCAGCAGCAACGAGATCCAGATCGGCATGAAAAATCTTGGAGACTACCTATAAAGGTAATACAAAGGTAAAAATTGCTAAATTGCAATCTCTTATGAGAAGTTTTAAAAATTTGCAAATGAATGATTCATATTCAATAGACCAGTTTATGGGTCAAGTGTTGAATATAGTGAATCAAATTAGATCTAATGGAGAAACTATCATGGATCAGAAGATCATAGAAAAAATACTCAGGGGTTTACCCAGTACATTTGATGCAATAGTTGTAGCTATTGAGGAAACCAAGGATTTGGAACAGTTATCTGTAGATGAATTAATGGGTTCTTTGCTAACACATAAATCCAGAATGAATAGGAATAACAATACTTCTCTTGATAATGCTTTCAAGTCACAAGTATCATTTAGCAGAAGAAGAAGAAGAGGAAGAGGAAGGTCAAACTTCAGAGAAAGAGGCAGAGGCAGAAATGGAAGGAACAATTCAAATCAAGGTGAAAACAGTAATCAAAACTAAAGCAATAGAGGACGTGGCAACAATCACTTCCAGCAAAGTTCACAAAGGTTTGAAAAATCTAATATTCAACGTTATTACTGCAAAAAATATGGATATTATGCAAGTGACTGCAGAAGGAAACAAAGATATGTGGACAAGCAGAATGCTAATTACACAAATGAATCTAGTTCTAATCCAGGGGAATCTAGTTCTAATCCTGGAAGCTTATTTCTCACTTGTCATGTTACTCAAAAAAAAACTAAAGATATTTGGTTCTTAGATAGTGGATGCAGTAATCATATGACAAGGAATAAAGAATTTTTTGCTAGTCTTGATGATTTTGTAAAATCTGAAGTGAAATTAGGAAATGATATCAAAGTGGATGTAATGGGTAAAAGCGTAATAAATATTTTGGCAAAAAATGGTGAAAGAAGGTTTATACTTTATGTTTATTTTGTACTTGGACTAAAGCATAATCTTATGAGTGTTGGACAGTTAGTACAGAAAGGTTACAGAGTATCATTTATGGATAATGTTTGCACAATACTAGACAAGTTTCTAAGTGACAGGTTGATAGGAAAAGTGGAGATGACCAAGAATCGGATGTTCCTTCTTCGAATTCAGTGCATCCAAGGAGAAGAGGAAGCCCACTTCAAAACCACACTTCAAAACCATGCATCTAGACCAATCATGGCTATGGCACTTAAGGTATGGACATTTACATTTTGGAGGTTTGAATTTGTTACAGAAAAAAATATGGTAAAAAAATTACCACCAATAGAACAGGTAGGAAGTTCATGTGACAGTTGTATTTTGGCAAAACAACATAGAGAGAGCTTTCCCATAGGAGCCTCATATAGAGCAAAAGTAATATTGGAGCATAGTGATTTATGTGGACCAATGCAAATTCTATCACTTGGAGATAGTACTTATTTTCTAGCCTTCATTGATGACTTTAGCAGAAAGACATGGATTTATTTTCTCAAAAATAAGTCTGAAGCCTTTGAAAGTTTAAAGAATTCAAGCCAATGGTTGAAAAGCAGAGTGACCATTACATCAAGGTACTTAGATCAGATAGAGGAGGTGAATATATGTCTAATGAATTTCAAGATTTTTGCAAATATCATGACATCAAAAGGCAATTGACTACAAGGTACACAACACAGCAGAATGGTGTAGCAGAAAGAAAGAATAGAACAATTATGGAAATAGCAAGAAGCATGTTGAAGGCCAAACACTTGTCAAATAAATATTGGGCAGAAGCAGTAGCATGTACAGTATATATTTTGAATAGAAGCCCAACAAAAAATGTCAGAGATCGAATTCCACAAGAAGTGTGGAGTGGTAAGAAACATAGTGTACATCATTTCAAAAAATTTGGTTGTATAACATATTCTCTTATGCCATCTAAATTGAGAAGAAAACTTGATGATAGAGATGAAAAATGCATTTTTATTGGCTATAGTGAAGAATCAAAAGCTTATAAGTTGTATAACCCTATTTCAAAGCAAGTGATTATTAACAAAAATGTTGAATTTAAGGAAGAAGCATGGAATGGTAGCACCATCACAATTGGAGCACCAATTCCACAAAATGAAGAAAAATTTGAAAAACAAAATTTGCAAGGTGATCAATTCTCTCCACAAGCAAGAACAAGCACTCCAATAAGAACACATAGGAGGTTTAAACAAGGTGAATCATCTGGTCATGCATGTCATCCTACTCCAAATTGTCAAGATTATGGAGCACACAATTGATTACCTTTGTATAAACAACTAAACACAAAATTTAACCAAAATGCACAAGTAACTATAATTCAGAAATAACACAGAATATGAGAGACAATACCTAATTGTATTAATACTCTTCCAAAAAAGAATTACAATAAAAAGACGCCACACTCTTCCACACCTTACAGGTTTCCCACACCAAGTGTACAGTAATTCACCTTCAAGAGTTATATCTCTCAATTACGGTCCCAACACTCAACTCAAATACAAAGTTGGTGTTTCCCTTCAACCAGTCAGTATCACTACTACCAGTACCACTAGTAAGTGACAATCGAAAAAACCGTCGTTGCCTACTTCCAGTCCAACCAAGTACTCCACATACTCAAGGTCTGAATACACACCGTACTCCAAGTAGATCCCACCTGATCTTGCTATCTGTTGTGTTGTTGATCTCCCTGATCTTGCTGCCACCTACAGATCAACTTGGTTTTGCAACACCTGTAAACCTAGACCACACACACACATACACCTGCAAATCAATGATCTTACTTATCATGTAGATCTCACTTGATCTTGTTATACCGCAAATCAACCTGGCCTTGCACACCTATCGACCGAGATCATACACACATGAAGAATCTTTCTGATTCTCCAAATCAGCACCCCTGTGGATCTCTACCAGATCTTGCAACACCCTGCAGATCTACCTGATCATACACACTTGGCACTGTGGCACTAAGAGGAACACACCTTGCTCTCTTCACTCTGAATGAGCTAACCTTGCTCTCTCAACTAGCACACTTTACAATACAGCCCATGAGTCTATTATATAGATCCTATGCAAACAATAATCAGACATCTAATTACAATAATTAGATCCGTAGCTCAAGACTAAAATTAGTCTTTTACATGCAAACAATCGGTTTGTTAACTAATTATTCGTCAACTAGCAGTTTTAAAACTGCACAGGTGAGCGACGTCGATCTCTGTCTGTCTGGAGATGATCGACGTCGGTCAATCCTGACCAATGTCGTTGCTCTGCTCACTGGATATGATCGATGTCAGTTGATCAGATTGACATCGGTTGCTCTGCAACTTAGCAACCTTTCAGCAACCTCCTCCATATTTGCATCAGTAAAGCTTTTAGCTTCACAACCTAACAATCTCCCACTTGGAGATAAACCGCTGCACTGTACCTGTGCCTGTACATTGACTAATTTGTTTTTTGACTTGTATCCCTCTTCAAGATCAATCTTGAAGACCAACCACCACACAACCTGTGGTGCATCTCCTGTCATCCAAGTAACCTGCCACATCTGCATCTACAAACTCATGTAGAAAAGAACTTGACTCTGCATTGCATGTATACTTACTGCTGTTCTATTTTAGATACCTGAGAATCCACTAAACTGCACTCTAGTGCTTCTTTCTCGAATTGGCTCCAAACTTGCTGACAGTGCCCATTGTATGGGCAACCTCAGATCCAGTACGCATGTACTTAACCTCATCATGTGAATCAAGACACTGTTCATAAAACTGTCCAACTCATTGACATGCTAATCAATTTCACACAATCATCTGGAGACAAAATCAACCTGTGATCTTTCATGTCTCTAGAACACACTTATGCCAAAAAATTTCGCTGCTCCAAATCTCTCATGACATACCACTGAACTAACTTTACCTTTAGCTTAGCAACCCTGCATGTGTGACCCTGCATCAAGCAAACACACAATATATAGTATCAGGATGATGTTGCAATCATCACCCAACCTGGTAAAGTAAACACAATGGTTACAATGATATTGACTAAAGCCATGCTTTGTCTTCCACTTGTCAAACCTTCATTGTCTTGCAACTTTCTCAAGACCATTTGACTTGGCCTTCCGTCTCACGTATCCATTCACTCTATTCTTTAATCTGAAAATTCAATCATCTTTCAGTGCTTTTTCAACTGGAAACCCTACCAAAACTATCGTTTGATTCTCTAAAGAATCAAATTCATGAGTCATGCCATGCTCCCACTGTTTTTTAGATTCTACCTGCATCAAAGAAGAGGAATAATGAATTGAGGCTTACTTACCCTTTCAGTCCTTTATATGGGCGTCTGAGACTCCTTGACAGCTTGCTATCACCCCAAAATCCGTTTCAGTGACCGACCTCGGTCACCACACAGTCTGCATTCGATCGACGTTGGTTTCATGCGACTATCCTGACTACTGACACTAATTTCTTGATCGATGTCGGTGTCTACCTGTCACTGACATCAGCACCTGTCTGTTCGACGTCGGTACCTGTGTTCTCCTGTAAGTGATAATTTTTTATCCGCGAGCTCTCTTTGGATCAAACCCCTGTCTAAACTGCCCTGCTCAGAGTTACTCAGTCTTCTCCACTGATCTCTGTCCATCATATCTTCCATGAACACCAAGGCTTTCCAGTTCTTAAGTTTGTCAAAGACATCTGACTTACTCTTAAGAACATGCATTTCTTTCTTGCTCTTGTGACCAAGCCTAGAAAGCCACGTCTTTGCAACAAAAGAAGAATCAATAATATAAGTAGATAGATAAAAGATACATACTTTATTACCACCTGTTAATTCAAGTGCATCCGCTATGAGAGTTTTTGTGCATCTCTCATCACTCAATTTTCTTGAAAAAATTAGCCATATCTTCAAGACTGGGACCTGCATGACCTCTTTCAACACTCATGTATTGGCCCCCTGTAATTTCAGCCACACTTCTCCTTTGCCAAAACTTTGACAAGGCACACCAGCTCCTAAATAAATCTTTTCAAAGTCTTCAAGGACCTTAACATGAAAAAATACTCTATTTCGGGCTGCATGGAAAGAGACAACAGAATCTATAAAATAAGATTCTACTTTATCCAAGGAACATCTCAAAGCATCTTGTGCAACAACACCTGCAACATCTGCTTCTTTAGTTTCTTCATGCTGATCTTTTACCAACCAATAATTTTTTTTCCCTGCTCTTTCTATCTGTGACACCGTAATTGACCATTCTTGCTTTTCAATTTCTCCATTTTTAGTGTACTTTCTTCTGTCATTGCTATACTCTCACTCAATCAAAAACCCCTGAGAGTGACCTGTAATCAAACACAAACCTGCTCCCTGCAACTTTAGCTCTGATACCACTTTGTCAGGATTATGGAGCACACAATTGATTATTTTTGTATAAGCAACTAAACACGAAATTTAATCAGAATGCACAAGTAACTAGAATTTAGAAATAACACAGAATATGAGAGACAATACCCAATTGTATTAATACTTTTTCAGAAAAGAATTACAATGAAGAGACGCCACACTCTTCCACACCTTACAGGGTTTCCACATCAAGTGTATAGTAATTCACCTTCAAGAGTTATCTCTCTCAATTACGGTCCCAACACTCAACTCAAACACAGAGTTGGTGTTCACCTCCAACCAGTCAGTATTACTACTGCCAGTACCACTAGTAAGTGACAACCAAAAAAATTGTCATTGCCTACTTTCAGTCCAACCGAGTACTCTACGTACTCAAGGTCTGAGTACACACCGTACTCCAAGTAGATCCCACCTGTTGTGTTGCTGATCTCTCTAATCTTGCTGCCACCAGCAGATCAACTTAGTTTTTCAACACCTGTAAATTTAGACCACACACACACTTGCAAATCAATGATCTTATTTACCATGTAGATCTCACCTGATCTTGCTATACCACAGATCAACCTAACCTTGCACACTTGCCAACCAAAATCATACACACATGAAGAATTTTTCTGATTCTCTAAACCAACACCCCTGTGAATTTTTATCAGATCTTGCAACAACTTGCAGATCTACCTGATCATACACACTTGGCACTGTGGCACTAGGAGGAACACACCTTGCTCTCTTCACTCTTAAGGAGCTAACCTTGCTCTCTCAACTAACACACTTTACAATACAGCCCATGAGTCTATTATATAGATCCCATGCAAACAATAATTAGACATCTAATTACAATAATTATATCTGCAGCTTAAGACTAAAACTGACTTTTTACATGCAAACAACTGGTTCGTTAATTAACTGTTTGTCAACTAGCAGTTTTGGTACCACACAGGCGATCGACGTCGGTCCCTGTCTGCTTGAAGATGACCGATGTCGACTGATCCTGACCGATGTCGATTGCTCTGCTCACTGGATATGATCGACGTCGGTTGCTCTGCAACTCAGCAACCTCTCAACAACCTCCTTCATGTTTGCATCAGTGAAGCTTTTAGCTCCACAACCTAACACAAATTCACAAGTGATGAATCATATCCAACTCTTGCCACTTTAAGATCAAAATTTAAAGGCAAGAAAATGAGAAACTTGAATGAGATTTATAATCAAGAAGAAGAGAAGTTAGATTTGTGTTCAAATTTTGCTCTTTTCACTCATGATCCTATGTATTATAAAAAAATAGTTAATGAGGAACATTTGATAAAAGTAATGGATGAAGAGATGAATCCCAGTGAAAGAAATCAAACATGGGATCTAACTAATCTCCCTGAAGGTAAGGATTGCATAGGAGTCAAATGGGTTTATAAGACCAAATTTGATGTAGATGAAAATATTGAAAAGCACAAGGCAAGGTTAGTAGCAAAAGGTTTTGCACAAGAACATGGAGTTGATTATAATGAAATATTTGCTCCAGTTGCTAGACTTGATACTATTATAATAGTTTTAGCAATTATTGCTCAAAATAATTGGTATTTATATCAAATGGATTTGAATCATCTTTCTTGAATAGTTTCCTAGATGAAGAAGTGTATGTAAAACAGTGACCAGGTTATGAAGTGCAAGGACATGAAGAAAAAGTCTACATATTGAAGAAGGCCCTTTATGGTCTCAAGCAAGCACCAAGAGCATGGTATAGCAGGATTGATTCATATATGACAAACAATGGATTCAGCAGAAACAATAGTGAGCCTACACTGTACACAAAAATCAACAAAGAAGGTCAGATTTTGATTGTGTTTGTATGTTGATGATTTAATTTTCACTAAAAATTTATCTGTAGACACATTTAAATCAGCAATGAAGAAAGAATTTGAAATGACATATTTGGGATTAATGAAATACTTTTTTGGCAAAGAAGTTGTACAATCAGAGAAGGAAATTTTTATTTGTCAAACTAAATATGCAAAGGATGTGTTAAGAAGATTTAAAATGCTGAATTGTAAACCAGCACCTACATCAGTTGCTACAGGGACCAAACTTAGCAAAGAAGACCAAGGGTCTATTGTTGATTTTACAACATTCAAAAGACTAGTTGGCAGTTTGATGTATCTTATAGCTACAAGACCAGATATCATGTATGGGGTCAGTTTAATCTCTAGATTCATGGAGTCATCGAAAGACTCACATTGGCAAGTTGGAAAGAGGATATTGAGATATGTAGCAGGAACTACAGAATATAGAATTTTATATTCCACAACTAACGATTTTAGTTTGATTGGTTATAATAATAGTGATTTTGCAAGTAATATTGATGACAAGAAGAGTACTTCTGGACATGCCTTTCTTTTAGGAACAAGTGTGGTCACATGGGCATTCAAAAAACAACCTATAGTGACACTTTTATCCACTGAAGCAGAGTATGTAGTAGCTACATCAGCAGTATGTCAAGCAATTTGGATGAGGAGAATATTGACAGATTTATTACAAGCACAGAAGGAGTCAACACCAATCTTTTGTGACAACAAATCATCAATTGCATTATCAAAAAATCATGTTTTTCATAAGAGGAGCAAGCACATTGATACAAAATTTTATTTTATCAGAGAGTTAGTGAACAATGGAGAAATCCATTTGGAGTTCTGCAGATCTGAAGATCAATTGACAGATATATTCACAAAGGCATTAGCAAAGGAGACCTTTGATTATCTAAGACAAAATTTAGGCATTGTAAACGCTGAAGTAGTTAGTGGTAGAAATTAAGGGGGAGTGTTAGACACTGAAAATGAACAAGAGATAATTTCTCCACTTCAGTCTAACTCCCTATTCCACCTCCCTTCTTTTCTCATGCACATCAATTAACAAACAGTTAGAGATCAATTAGTTCAAACAGTTAAACAAACAGTGTTACTCTTTGCTCAGCGTGCATGCAGTAGCAATTGAAGTTAGTTTTAGATTAGTTAAACAATCAGTGTATTTTCAGTTATTTTTGCTTTCACATTCTATTTATAGACCCCTTGGGCACAGCTTTGTAATTGCAGATCAAGAGATTCAAGAAGATTAATAAAATCTTGTTATTTTTTCATTGCTGTAGCAATCTGTTTTGTCTCTGTTCTATTTTTTGTTATTATATGCTCTGTATTCTCCTTCATGCTTTAAGCAAATGTGGTGGCTTACCCAAAGTTCTGCAGATTATCGGCGGAAATCTCCATTTGTATGGCACAAATAAGAAAGCTTATTGGGAGGAGGAACTGGCGATGATCTTCGATATACCTGAGATAGTCAGAGACAGCTACGGCGCTCTTGGAGAAGAGGAGAAACAGACATTTCTAGACATTGCTTGCTTTTTTGTGGGAATGGAAAAGAATTCGGCCATTCGCATATGGCGTGGATCAGGATGGAGAGGTGCGCGTGCCCTTCAAAAGCTACAGTACATGTGTCTTGTTCAAATTGACGAGGATAATCGGCTATATATGCAGAACTATCTTTGTGATTTGGGACGACATATAGCAGATCAGCAGATTCACAATTCTCCAGAACATCCCTTTCGTCTGTGGCGTCCAGATGATGCGACACAGTTTCTCGAAGAACTACAACAATCGCTGCAGTTTTGTACCTTTAACAAGCTTTGCATATGATTTTTGGGGTTTCAGTTTAATGGCTTTGAACGCACTCATCTTTAAATTCATGTACAGGAACGCACAATAATGAGGGGAATCGTAGAGACCACAGGGAGATACGACCAGCGTTTTGGAAGGAAAGAGCTGAAAACAAGCACGTCAGCTCCTGTCAAAATAGAGCTCCTTGATGTTGAGGGCGATCTTCCTTTTGCTAAATTTTGCGATCGTTTACCAGATTTGGTATGGTTTCGCTGGAAATCTTGTCCTCACAAAGCAATTCCTCCCTTCGAAATGAACAACTTACGAGTCTTAGAACTTGTGGAAGGGAGTCTAGAAACATTGTGGGATCCTGCCTTTAAGGTACAATCTTCTAGCTTCAGCGACCAGAAGTACACGAGGATGTAGTTGCTTAGTACCATTTATTCTATCTTATGGACTAACTTGAAAGCAACAATATTGTCAAAACTGCAGCCTCCTACACAATTGAGAGAGTTGAATGTTATGGATTGCAGTCAGTTTGCTAAAATTCCACCAACAATAGGTCTGCTGAAACATTTGGAGAAGATGACATTGAATGCCACTGCCCATCTGGAATCTTTGCCACAAGACTTCTGTGAACTAAGAGCTTTGAAACACTTGGAGCTAACCCAATGTGAGGGCTTGACATCTTTGCCACATCATTTTGGGCAATTGACCAATCTGCAGCACATAAACTTTTCCGATTGTCAAAATCTATCTCAGCTGCCACCATCTTTCGGTCAACTAATACAACTGCAAAATCTTAACCTGCGAAATTGTAATAACCTGGTGATCGGGCCAAATATATTTGAGAATATTACAACTATTGAGGAGCTCAACTTTGAAGATTGCGAACAGTTGCGGAAGGTCCCATTTCATCTGGTATGTCAAAGGTCTATGAGGAAGCTGATTCTGAGTCGTACCAGCTTGGAAGAAGTGCCAGAGAATATTGATCCGTTGAGAAAATTGGAGTATTTGGTCATAGAAAGCCCCTTCTTGAGGAGTGTACCGTCTTCGCTGGGGAATCTACGCTGCCTGAGCCACTTTGAGCTACGTAACTGCCCGCAGCTGACCGAGCATCCCCAGTCTATAGGAGAGCTGCGTCTTTCACATGTTTCTTCAATGCAAAACGAAGAGGCAACGGGGGATGTATACATAACATCTGCTTGAGTACTGAGGCTGGAGCAGATGGAAGGTTCATGTTTGTATTTACGATTTTTCACCGTAGAACTGGATAATTGTTTTTTTAATACTGTATTTGATGCAAGTGGAAAGTTCAGACCGCCTTAAAAGATATATATATAGCCATGATAATTGTTTTTTTAATCTATGGATTTTATAATGTGATAATGTGGAAGAGGCAACGGGCTTTACAAATTTGACCAGACCGTCAAATATAGCCCCACAACCTCTGATTTTATTTTATTAAATTTTACTCTATGGCAGTGGACATAAAGTAAGGTATGTGGTTCATCGATAACCAAGAGAGTGGACACTTCTTATCCAAACGCAATCTCTTCAATGTAAGATATTTTAATTGTTTAAAAAAACCCATTGCTTCCTGACTGGTGGTTTAAAAAAACCCATTACTTCCTTCCTCAATTTGCAATTTTGTGGAGCTCTCATGTCAAATTTGATTCCTTGATTTACTTTGCTCTTACACGTTGGAGGGGTTCCTCATTTGCAATTTTGGAGTTCTTATGTCAAATTCGATCACTAGGTGAGAGGGATCATGGAAGAAAGGACTTGTCAAAAGTTAAGATTAGCACCACCAGAGGGATCCAAATCATCCAGAGGTGAAAAACGTAGGGTAGTTCGTTTTATAGATATTACAACGGTTGAAGCAAGTCAATCAGAATTCAGTGCTATTGTACAGTCTCTAACTGGACTAAATACATCAACATCTACATCTTCTTCTCCTACTCATGATCATCATTTATCATCTTCTTCTTGTGCACGACTGAACTGTGATTATGTTGACAGTCGTCCACTGAAGGTACCCAAGCTGAATGAACAATTTAATTATGATGATTTGAAGGGCCCGCCTTCTCATGATGCAGGTAACTTACATCTGCTTGGTTTGTCACTTAATAACTGAGTTTTTTGTTTGTAAAAACTAGTTGTGATTCTTTTTTAAACATTGAATTGTTTGGATAACTACAGTTGGCATAGAACAACAGATTAGCCTTGACAGCGTTGAGCCAATGAGCCCACGTTCTCTGGAGACCAGCTTTGACATAATGAGCCCGAATGTTCCGGAGATTAGCCTTGACAGCGTTGATACAATGAGCCCGCCTTCTTGGGAGACCAGCCTTGACATAATGAGTCCGCATTATAAAAATAATGTTTCGGATATTAGCCTTCGCATTCAGAGCCCGCCTCCTGTTCCTTGTCTCAATGATGCAGGTAACTTATATCTACTTGGTTTGTAAGTTAATTAAGCCATTTCTAACATACAATATTTTCTGAAAGAATCTGTGTACAGTTTTGACAAACGATGCTTTTCGGATCCATTACTGTGATTTTTCATCAGGAAAAACATATGTGAGAACATTAGATCTTAGTATCTTAAAAGCTGAATCTCTGAAAGAATCTGTGTACAGTTTTGACAAACGATGCTTTTCGGATCCATTACTGTGATTTTTCATCAGGAAAAACATATGTGAGAACATTAGATCTTAGCATCTTAAAAGCTGAATCATATTTTTCTTTCAGCTTTTAAGATACTAAGATCTAATGTTCTCACATATGTTTTCCCTCATAAAAAAATCATAATAGTGGATCCAAAACACGTAGATTGTCAAAACTATACATAATTTCTTCCAGAAAATATTGTATATTATTTTATGGACTGTAGAAACAAAAGATCTTTGATAAGCCATTTCTATTTATGAAACAACTTGTGATTTTTTAAAACATTGAATTTTGATAACTACAGTTGGTACAGAACAGCAGATTGCTAGAGTGATTGAACTGCTTGAGTGGGAAAATGACAACCCTTCCGTGTCAGTAGTTATATATGGAATAGGGGGATCTGGCAAAACCACACTCGCGGATGCGGTGTATGCATCTATGAATTTACAGGGTTGGAAATGCTCCAAAGTTAGTCTTTTACCAAAAAAGGGATTAGATCGCAGGATAGAGGAAAAAGGGGGATTAGATCCCAGGATAGAGGAATTGCAATCCCAGATTTTGCATGACTTAACTGGAATTAAAAAAGGTGCAAAAGATTTTCAAAGTGGACAGCAACAGCTGAAGGCCATTATAGAAAAAGAAATTGTTTTTATATACATCGACAACATCGTCAGGATAGAGCACCTTGAAAAACTTCTACCTAGGAATATAACAAGTCCCAAAAAAATCCGGATGCTTATAACATCTAGAAAAAGAAATGTCTCTGCAGTGATTAAACAGTGCGGGATTAAGCCTTGTAAATTTTATCCCACTGAATCCCTTTCTCTTGAGGCAGCCATTCATATCTTGTCCAAGAGGATAGACAGAGACAGGGATGGGGACTCCATGTTGAGTGAAAGTCATTGCCAGGCCTATGAGATTGCAAAGCACTGCAGTTGCTCTCCTCTCTTTTTGCAAGTTATTGGAGATTATCTACATGAACAAAATAATGAAAGTGGAGCTTATGATAAAGTAGTTGATTGGCTACAAGGTGGAGAGGTGTTCAGTGGGGATAATGAGAACATTTTTGATATGTTTAGTATTTTCTGGGCTTACGAAGATCCAACTGTTCAGGAAGCATTCCTGGACATATGTTCGTTTTTCCATGATTGGGATTGGGAGAAAGTTGCATGCATTGTGGGAAAGGAAGAATTGGAAAGCCTAGAAGAAGGAGACCTAATCCAAAGAAGAATAAAAGTCGACACACAGAGCATAAGCATTCGCGCACTTCTTTTAGCAGCGGGTCGTAGTAAATCAAAACACAACCGATTCGCAAGTGTGGAATTATTTTCTTGTGCCTTGGAGAAAGAGAAGGTATAAAGATCTCAAATATTATGGAAATCTCAATAGTCCTCTTATTTAATAATTTTAACACAGCTTTTGAATTTGAACCAGGTACTCCATCAAACAAAAGGAGTGTGGCTGAAAGGGAGGAACAACAAACCAATTCATATATCTGCAGACAAATTAGACGCAATGAGTGAGTCTCTCCGAGTATTTGCTACAGAAGGATTGACAATTGTGAAAGGAAAATGCAATGGACAATTTGACCAGCTCAGGTTTCTTCAAGTGAATGGAAGAGTACCTGATCTACCGATTGATATATTAGTAAGTAGCAAATGCTGGGTTACGTTGTGTTTGATTGATTTTACTGTAAATGTTTAGTGTTCCGGGCAGACATGTTAATAACTTTAAAATAGGGTCTTTGATAATATATGCAATCTTCCGGTTTGCTTGTGGATTACCATACTCGATTAATGTTCTTGTATACTTGTATTTACAGGAATATGCCTTATGAAAATTTTATTTTTCTGGATCTTTTGTGGATTGCAGCAACCTATACAGTTGAGGGAGTTGAATATTCTGAGCAGCATTCAGAAGTTTCCCAAATCGATAGGACAGCTGCAGCACCTTCAAACAGTTGTGGTTGTTGGTCGGCCAAACACGAGTTTGAAGGCTCTACCACAAGAGTTTTGTCATCTTCAATCTTTGAAACGCTTTACTCTACGGTGGTGTATGGCATTCACAGCGCTGCCTGCACAATTTGGGAGTTTGACGAACTTGCAACATTTAGACCTTTCTTTTTGCAGCGAATTAAAGGAATTACCTCTCTCTTTTAAACATTTGTTGAAACTTAAGTACTTAAATTTGCAAGGTTGCATCAACCTGGCGATTCCACCACATTTTCTGGGAAAAATCACGACTCTCCAACATGGGAATTTTCAGGACTGTAGAAAGCTTGAAGTATTGCCGATTCAAATACCATGGCAAGCGTCTCTGAGGAGCCTGAATTTGCTTGGTACACGCTTAGAAGATCTACCCAGTGAAATGGGTTTCTTGATTAACATGGAAATACTTGAAGTAGGAAGCCCTTTCTTGAAATCCTTGCCGGCTTCCCTGGGTTTTTTGGCAAATCTACAAACCCTTCAAATTGAAGGTTGCCCAAGCCTTACACGTTTACCCGACTCTCTGAGGCTGTTGCGGCATTTATCCATAAACGCACCACAGGCTCTAAAGGAAACGGTAGAGCAAAACTTAGAACTTCACAATCGAGAGTGAAATGCATGTAAATTGAATTAATCTTCACAGTTCTTCAAACTGTGAGAATTGAGTACCTAGGGAAGTGTTGTGTTTCTACTGTAAAATAGTAATTAATATTATTCTGAACAAAATGTTTATTTGTGAGATGCAATCTCTTTGATGCTTTTGCTAGCTGTAAATGTCTTTTCTTGCTGTAAAAATGTGGATACGGAATTTCGGTGATGTACGTAAACGGGATTCAGTCTACAGGGATCATGGTTTGTCTTTTCAATTGAAATATTAATCAATCTCTAGAAATCATAATTTATTCATCTAAAAACACAGGATCAGGTCCAAAAAAAATTAAAAACATGTCAATATTAAATATTTTAAAGAAATATAATAATAATATGTAAAACTTTCCTTATTTACATGGTAAACTTGTTAGTTATGTCACCAATATTCATTGAATAAGAGAGCTTGCAATAAGAAAAAATGTTCAATTTCTTATGAAGTGTACTATTTCGCTGCCCCTGCCCCCCATATTTATTTTGTTGTTTGAAAATATGATAAAATGAAAGAAGTGTCTTGGTAATTGTTCGAAAGAGAAAGGAGACTTGATCCAGGGGGATTTGAAACCCCAGATCTTATCATACTTATCGGATGTTGTTCATCTAAATTTGTACTAATTTCAACAGCTTTTGCACCAAGTTCATCATCCACGTACCAAAGCAAAAGATTTAACTCATCCATTGTGTTACCACACAACTCTTGCAATTTAGCACTACAAACCTTGAAGGGTAGTTTTAGAGGTCTTTATATTATTTTCAAGGCCCAACACACCTCCCCACATATATTTAGCTATGTGAACCTCTCAATGATGAGACAATATTTTCAAAAAGGTATTATGGTCCACAATCGAACCATACCCAAAAAAATTAGGTTGCACCCAATAATTGGCTTGCTTTAGAATTTATAGTGTCTCCTTATGTATTATTCAACTTCACTGGCTCATTCCAAGTTGACATAAGGCACAAAGGAAATATTATATAACTCACACAATTCGATGCATGCTAGCACAACTCGCACACCGTGTGTATCTTTGTGGAACTTGTAGAGACCCTCTACACTCTTGTATGCTTTTGCAACACCAAGATAAATCACCGCAGTAATGTGCAACACTCGTGCAACTTATGTGGTATTCTTATGCACTTTTGTAGTGCCAAAATGAACACCACACAACACTCCAGTCTTGTGCATGACTTAGTACCTTCATAACATCTCACGACAAACACACAACACTCCTACATGCTTTCAAAACACCTTGCATCATATCACACATTAGTCTAGATCAGTATATGACTCAATGCCCATGTATTAGAATTCTTCTACATTGTGGTATTCCAGGTGGCATTCCCCATGTTTATGCCATGTCAAGGATCTTATCAGCAATGCAATACTGACAGAAGTTCAACCATCAAACCTACAAGGAAGTTGAACCATCACACAGGGAGAAGATGAACCCTTCTTGTAACTGTATACCTTTGTAGCCATCTATTGTAACTGCTTACTTGTAATGATTATATTGTAAGACACTGAACATAGTGCGAGACAAAAATAATACACATAAGAGACCCACATGGTGACCAAGCAAGTGGCCAATGTTCTCTTTCCTAATCCGGCCATGTCTACAACATCCTAAATACTTGCATGCCTCGAACATCTTGTATTAGGGAATCCTTTCTAGACTAGGTAAATCAATTAAAATGTTCATCCCTCTCTGTCCATGGGAACCTGATTTCCTCACTTTGTCTAAGCACATTGAAATAAGTGATGATTTTGATCCCTTTCTAATCACAATAAATTGCATTCTATGTTTTAATGCACATTATATGCATATGTAATTTTACCTATTCTTTCTATTAAGTAGAAGTGGTAGCATGTTTACAACATCCTGTGTTAAATGTGTAATGGTTGTTTCTACATCCATCTTCTTATATTCCATTATAGGTTTGTAATTATGCAACTTTGTTTGAATTCACTTATATATATATAACCATCTAAAATACATTTAAGTAGGTTTTTCATTGGGTCTCCTCCAGTCTCAAATCAGTTGTATCAAAGCATACACAATTCATATCATTTCTGAGTGGTATCTTTTCATTGTCTGTCATAACTTATTTTTTTTAGTTTTCTATGCTAAGCAATCAAATTGGTATTTAGACGCATACTCCATTTTATTCTCTATTGCAATCATAGACAAATCAAAAAGGAAGGCAAAAAACTACCAGATGAAAGTATCTCTTTCAAAGTATTTGAAAGAAAACATGCATTTTATTGATGAGCTCCAACCTCTCAATCATCAGAATCAATAGGTGAAAGATGCTCTCCAATCCAAGTAGAAAGGCTTCAATCTTGTTAGGAAGCAAAGTTAATAGATCTCATAATACAAAATATTAATCTTGATGATCCTTTTTAGGATGGCCTTTTTCAAGCTGAGGATAGATGTCTTCTTGTCATGTAGAATCTACAATAGGAGCCCTCTTTCAAGGAGAAATAAATTGAGGGGCTCGAAATCGAGTGCACAAAGTTTCAAGTGCATGATCCTCTAGTTATTAGTGTGCCACTAGGACCAATTGTGACATGTGATGCAGAGGAAATGATGAATGAGAACATTGCAGGTCCTTGTCATTCACCACAATTTGATTCGTTAACAATCTTGTTCAAAAATTAAAAGAAACACACCAAGGGAATTGGTTCCAAACTGTTGAAGAAAATGGGTTACAAAGGCCAAGGCCTAAGCAAGAAGGTCCAAGGCATCATCAATCCCCTAAAGATGAAAATGAGACTGCATAATAAAGTTAGTGGTTACACCGGTTTCAACACAATAAGAGAAGGACTCATACACTTCTCACCACATTCATGTGCCAATAATGCTTCCACATCACACTATATAGAAGGCAACCTAAGATTTTTGACTTGCACACCGAGTTCCTCATCCCAACATCTCCTTGAGAATATTGATTAATTTGTTTGAGCATCTTAGCGACACTCCATGTACAAGTCACTATTTAAATGCATGAAAAACATTAAGTGGAAACTTGCACAACCATAAAACCAAAAAGGTAGCGTAAATCTTAATAAAAATGTCACACACAAACAAAATTATAAGCTCTTCAACAATGCTCAGTGCGGAAGCAACATCAAACACATGTGTAAACTTTAGATAAAAACAACATTGATCAACAATAATAATGGCAACCAAGGAATATGCATAGATGATAACTTATGTACACCATCAATGTAAAGAACATTAGATGGATAAATCATGCCAGTTGTGAAGGCACTATCGTTAGAGACACACATCACACTCTCAATCACTTGAAGCCATTTCACTCGAAACAATCATACAATTGAAAAAGTTTTAATATCTTCATACTTGTGTTCTCTATGGAAGAATTAGGCATTCTGAGTCCACCTATTGGTTTTCATACATTATGTCAAAAATAACTATGCATTCATTGAAGCTAAATTGTGGGAACATACACCTTGAAAGTTTGGGAAAATTATCTTCCTCTCCGTAGACATCTTACAAGTGCATAACTTTCCACATCAGTTATGTGTTAGATAAAAAACACTTAGTGTTAGATATCTACACATAGACTGATCTTTTCATAGTGTTCCTTACATTATGTAGCATCACCTTTGTGGTTCCACATTGTTAGCATGTCAAATTTTATGGCAAAAAAATGTCTTAAATTCACATAGGAAGCTTAATATTTCTTCATAGATCTAGAGCACATGGCATTTCTCAACTTCAATCTTCTATCTTAGATTTTTGATATCAAACATCAAACTCATACCATGCAGATATCATTATATTGACACCACTACAACATCAAATTCAATAGATCAAAATTTAGAGTTTGCTATGTTCTTTACCATACAACATCGATTTGACATGGATATGTTTCATCTGTAATTCACTCTTGCATACAAGGATACTTCACCTTCCTTGGGAAGATAAAAAGTGTACCCATATTACCGTTTCTCATAGTTATAGTACAAGAATCACACACGTCCTTTGAAAATCATAAGCATCCATAACAAATTCTATACTTCATTACCAGGAGCAACAACATACTCTCAAGCACCATACGGTCAATTTTCAACACCTAAAGAATCAGTGACATCCCATGTAGTGTGCCACATCAAGAAAAAAAATGCAAAATGCACATCTCTTTTCAAGAATTTAGCATCTTGCATTCCTTCTTAGGAAAATGAGTCAACATCACCATGCCACTAGATTTTTTTATTGGAGCATTGTTTCAATGCCCTTCATGGAACCCAAAGCCGATAGTAATAAGGACCATCATTTATTAAGGTGGAATGATTGATTAGGAAGATTTGAGACACCAAATATTACCATAATTATCAGATGTTTCTCGTCTATAATGTATACTTAAGATCCCTTTTTAGCTCACCAATTCCCTGCACTAACCCACTAACAATCCCATCAATGAGATGCTCACATGTAGGTCTTTGATCAATTAATGTGAATGTAAAATGTCATGGGCAGGTAGTCACATATGTATCAATATATGAATCAGATAAGTCATCGTGCACGATAAAATATCATGTGTCATCATCATAGTCAACATGACCATGCATATGTTTTGGAGATATAAAAGACTATGAATTTATATGTGCAATCAAATAACGATGTATAGGTGCTTACTGTGAAATATGTAGAATAACCTATAAAACCAACTTCGGACGTGATAGACTAGGTAACATCTATTTAACTTGAGTAGACCTCTAATGTAATGGATGCTAGAGCACTAGTCTTTGAGGAATATTAATTACCTCTCTCTAAATTGCCTTCATAGACTGACCCTGTATAAGTTGTAGATTGTGTTATGGTAGAGGTGGTGGAGGAAATTTCTTTGACAAAATGGGACACTCATAAAATACCTAGAAATAAAACCACATGGTTTCTATAGATATACTTCACACATTAATATACTGATGTGGTATTTGCACATATCTTATGTATATATGGACATCATAGTAACATGTTGAATGCCACGGTGTTGGGAAAAACCTTGAACCAAGTAGCAACTATTACAAGATTTACCATGTATATTAACAAAATGCCCAAATAAGGTTTTGTCTATTTCCATTGAATCTTTTTACTAAGTTTATTGTACCAATCAAGTCTACATGTGTGTACAAAAAAGTAAGAAATATCATAGTGAAAATATTTTCACTTGACCCATTATCCACCATGACGTGCTATGTATAGGATGTGAGTCAATGTAAGCGTACATAAACAAAGGCACATTTGATAGAATCATTGCCAATAATTTCATGCTCATCAAATGTAATTTTAGGTCTATGTACTTTTGTATCCTTAAGTACACGAATAAAACCACGAATAAGATGTTCATGCTCAGTTTTAGAAGATAGTAATTTAGAGGAGGATGTTCTTTGTAATCATAGGCATCTTGGGATTGGTTTTGGTCTCTTTTGCTGCATGATTTAGAAATGGATCAAAAAATATCTTGAGCTTCGCATTAGGATAATAGAGTGTTCTCAAACAGACAAGGGAGATCTTGAATATGAATGATATAAAATTGGGCTAGACAAGACCTTATATAGGTAAACGGATAGGGGAGGATGCAATCAAGATTAAAATGTGTACACACAAGTCATGCACATCAAATATAGGTCAAAATTAATTTTGTAAAATGTCTAATGATAAATTTAGGTGTCTACAAGAAAATACAAAATATGTTGTCAAGTGGAAAGGCTCAGAAGTTGGATTACTTAAAGAAAAGCTCACAAAATGCACATGAGTAGGAGCCCATGCTTCTTTTCATTGCTCCGGGTATATGATACAAGTGCATCCATATTCATAAATAATCTTACATTAATCAAAAATAAAATTAATATTAAATGAAAACAAGAAATGTTGTAGATATTGTTACTAGAATAATTCTACTGATCCGCAGACACTTCAAGGGGTCTATGATATCTCTTAGATCATCATATCATTGATAATTGAAATATTAACTAATCTCTAGAAATCACAATTTATTCATCCCACAATAGACGGTCGAGTCAAAAGAATTAGCCTTTACTTGTGGTCTTCATTCTCCATAATGGCTCCATTCACTTCTTCACTTTAATCCTGCAAATTAATGACATCCACATGAGAGACATGTGACGATGTATAAACGGTGAAGACAGGTTATAGGAATCTGCTATTTCCTGTTCATGCGTCCCTCATTTTCTGACTTTCGCAAAACGCCAATCCGTAGAGATTAGACTATTGAAATATGACCCAACAAAGCCAAGCTGCCTAACAACTCATAACAGCCACCATGATAGTTATCTTACACATACGTGTTATGCTGACTACATTACTATATGACGGTGCCACTTTATTCTCACCTACTTGTCGTTCATATGAAGGGGATTCGGGAAAGAGAAAGAAGGTTTTTATTATCCTTTGATAAAAGCACAAAATGTCCAGGTGAAGTGAAACCAAAATATTCTACTAAAATATTCAATCGAGAGAAAATCATTTTGTTTATGCCTTTCCCAATCCAGTGCAGGAACATGAAATGACATTTGAAATACTCCCATGAGAAGAAAGTATTGGCATCTAAAATATTTCCTATTTCCTATTCATGGGTCCCTCATTTTCTAACTTTAGAAAAACGCCAATCCATAGAGATTAGACCATTGAAATATGACCCAGCAAAGCCAAGCTGCCCAACAACTCATAACAACCACCATGATAGTTATCTTACACATACGTGTTATGCTGACTACATTATTATATGATGGTACCACTTTATTCTCACCTACTTGTCCTTCAAATTAAGGTGATTTGGGAAAGAGAAAGACGGTTTTTATTATTCTTTGATAAAAGCACAAAAGGTCTAGGTGAAGTGAAACCAAGATATTCTACTAAAATATTCAATCGAGAGAAAATCATTTTGTTTATGCCTTTCCAAATCTAGTGCAGGGACATGAAATGACATTTGAAATACTCCCATGAGAAGAAAGTAATGGCATCTAAAATATTTCCATCAGGAAAAAGAAATGGCATTTAAAATATTTTCATCATGGAAAAGATAAAAAATGAGAATATATATAAAAATTAATTATGTATTACAATAAATATATTTAATAATAATTATACTTATAAAAATGTAATATGTTTACTTATATATTATATTATGAATATTATAATATAGTCTTGCCTTTACGTCAATTATATTATAGTGATAATTTAAGTTGTACATCTGAAATATTTTTATCAAGAAAAAAAAAATAAGCATTTAAAATATCTTTATCGGGGGAAAAAAATGAGGATATATATATATATATATATATATATATATATATGTATATGTATATGTATATGTCAATTGTATATTACAATAACATTTAAAAATAATTATATTTATAAATATGTAATATACTTAACTATATATTATAGTATACCATGTTATAAAATTATATAAATATATATTTTAAAACATTAATGTCTTGCCCCCATGCCAATGATATTATAGTGATAATTCAAGTTGCATATCAAATGTGGAGTCCTACCTTAATCAAATCAACTCTCATAATATCGTGTATGATACCACCTAGACTAACCAATAATTTTCCCTCGCCATCACCACTCAAATCACCTTAAAATATTTCACCACTTGCATGTTCTATTGGCTTTGCCCTTCCCCACTACTTTGTCTTAGCTCAAAATCACCATGAAAGAGAACGTCTCCTCCCCACACAATGCATTGCCACACCATATAAAGAAACACATAACCTCATTTTGCACCATTGAATCCACCACAAAAACTAAAATGGGGTCATCAGTCATACCGATTTACACTCACTCATTTTACAAAACCTTGCATTATTTTTTTTTTTTAAATTACATAGCCAGTAGATGGTTTTTCATCATTGTGCCTACCTCAAAAATCATGTCGGTTATCTGTTATATATGAACATACCGCATTCAAGTATTAGATGGTATCAACAAACTTTTGGGACCATTAGAGGCAAAAAAAATGACGATGACTATTTTGTAATTATGGTGGATAATGCAATCCAATACCTTAATCCACCAAACCCATTGAAGGTATTATCCTTAAATGTGATGGAGACTCCTAGTTTGAAAGTTAAAAGGGTGGGCCAATGATATTATTTGTACAAGATGGTCATGGTATAACATTGTATATTACTTTGGATCCCATTGATGAGGTTGTGTTTACAAATATTAAAAAAAATGAAACTATATATGTAGGAGGATAATATGCTCACAAGATGCCTACATATCATTTCAATTGAACATAATTCCATATTAGAACACACTTGATCAAGTGTTTGCATCAAATTTCATGAGGAGTGCTCGCATCTAGAATCTCAACTAAGTCTTGATAGCAAAAGTACATGGGTGACAGGGGATTTGGGCATCAAAGTGGTAATTTCATGTAATGGTAATGTGTGGGCACGTAAAGGACTACAGATAATGGTGAAAATGGAACTTGGAAAACAATAAATAAATCCCACCTACTATCCATGCATGGCACTGTGATTGGCCATGGTAATGATGGAACTTTGGTTAGATTATTGATGTGCTTGAATGGCATATCCTAGTCACTTCACCAATTTAACCATGATAAATTGCATGGTGTTATAGAGAAGGTAGCCAATCCACAGATTCAATCCATGCCAAAATATTGAATACAAGAGACTCCATCTGATTGTAGGTGTGCATCTATAGTGTTAGCTTGTTGTATGGAAAATCATAGTCCATACCATAAGATTTCAAGGTGAGCTGAGTAGTAATGGTAAGGGGCAATGACAAGGTATCTCAAGTGATATCATACACTAGAGGCCCATATCATACACCAAACCTAGATTTGGGGTAGCTATTGGATTTACATGACCATCGCCCATTATAAAGGGGTCCCCAACTTGCCAAGTAGTGGCATCTTTGATTGGATGTTTTTTATTGTCAAGGATGGATGAGGATGTCATGAGTGTTGATTTATTTGTGACAGGGTTCCATGTTTGATGTGTAGCTTGAATCAAGGATGCAATGCTTCTATTGTTCATTTTTTGTGACCTTTAACTAAAATTTCTCATTGTATCAAAGAATTAAAAGATTGAAATTTATGGCTTCCACAATCTACAATTATTTATAGAAAGAGATGTCTGGTGAAAGTGGCAAATATATATTTATATCATTTTTGTGATCACACTATATGATTTGGTATTAAAGATATGCAAATAAATATTGACCGCAGTTTTTTCAAGAAATTTAATTTTCAAAGGTTTCTACATTGTTTGTTTATTTTTGTTTATGATCTTATTCTTGTTTAGTCCCAAAAA
Organism: Torreya grandis; assembly: GCA_037957365.1. Classification (NCBI taxonomy): domain Eukaryota; kingdom Viridiplantae; phylum Streptophyta; class Pinopsida; order Cupressales; family Taxaceae; genus Torreya; species Torreya grandis. Next base: position 1,630,593 of record JARHVA010001132.1, read on the forward strand.
AATTGGACTTAATGGAAAGATGAAGTATTTGAGCTTTAAATTTTAGCATTTAAAGGTATTTAAGGCTTCCACAATCATTATTAAGAGATTTATAGAAAAGTTATGACAAATATTTTCTATTTTACTTATTTACAATGCATCATTGATAGACAATGCTAGCATATGGAAAGCATGAGGCTGGGCATTGATTCTCTACCAAAATTTCCCAGGTCATTCTACCATAGCGTGAAACATATATATTTAGTATCATACACTAGAGGGCCCATATTGTACAACCAAATGTATTTAATTTATCTATTTGGATTTACATGAATTGTACCCTGATAACTCCTTTCACAAATAATTTGAACCTTGTCCCTGCTTAGTGGGAGTGCACAAGTATTTTATTAATTTTCAAAAAATAAGTACACAAGGGTGCCTTTACTCTGTTAACCCTTTTACATTGCATACATGGATTATATAGAGTTTTACCCATGACCGGTAAAACCAACTAATCCTATAACCAACTATTTACAGGAAAACAACCCGTAAGGTGGTTCTAATTAATTAACTCAAAAATATAAAACTACCTAAAACTAAAACTAAGTAACTTTATTTTATGGGGGTGTCTTTATTAAAAAGATGCATGCCCCATTAACAGTAATTATTTATTAGTATACAAAAAATCTAACCTAATGTTAAGACTTTTGAATAAGTCCTAACAAACCCACCTATGATCTAAAGTCAGGGCTTTGGACACATACCAAGCATTTTTTAAAAAAATTTAAATTTGATTCTATCAAGGGGTTTTGTGAAGATATCAATTGTCTGATCAGCAGTTGGTCTGGTAGCATATGGAAAGCATGAGGTTGGGCATTGATTCTCTACCAAATTTTCCCAGGTCATTCTACCATATCGAGAAACATATATATTTAGTACCATACACTAGAGGGCCCATATTGTACAACCAAATGTATTTAATTTATCTATTTGGATTTACATGAATTGTACCCATGGCAAGGAGGTATGTATATTTTAGGGTGGTGGCATCTTTTATTGACTATTTTTATTTTCAAAGGTGATTGAGGACATAATGAGAGATGATTTTATTGTAGCAGGGCTCCACATCCGATGTACGAATCAAATTAGAGTAACAATGTCATTGATGTGGAGATAAGACATTGATGTCATAGAGTTTATCTTGTATCTTCCATTCATCCATGATGCCAATATATTAACACCTAGAGAAATTATATCAGGGTTAAGAACACATAGAAATGACATAATCAGGCCCTTGGAAGAAAGGGGAAGGCCGTACAAAACACACAAATAGTGAAATATTTTAAGGCGAGATGAGTGGTGATGGTGAGGGGAAATGACAAGGTATTTTATGTGATATCATACACCAGGGTAACCATATTATACACTAGATAAAGATTCAGGATAGTTGTTGGATTTGCATCACCAACACCCATTACAAATTGGTATGCAAATTTCAAGGTGGCAACATCTTTGATTGGCCATTTTGTATTGTTAAGGATGGGTGAGGATGTCATGCTAATTAATTTTATTATGGCAGGGATTCATATTTTTTGTGCAACTTGATAAATGATGTAATTATATTAATGTGGGGACAAGACATTGAGATCTCAGAGTCTATCTTTTAGCTTCCTTTATCCATTCTAAAGATTGCATCGAGAGATGTGACATTTCATTGGGAAATCCTTAGGGAATATTTGTCTTCAGATATAGTATGATTAGTTATTTTCTATTGTCAAGGGTGGATGAGGATGTCATGAGAACTGATTTGATTGTAACAAGGTTCCACGTCTGATGTGCGATTCAAATCAATGATGAAATGCTTTTAATGTGGGGAAAAGACATTGAGGTCTTAGAATATATTTTGTAGTTTCTATTTTTTTATGCTAAAGATTTCCTAAAGTTTTCATTTTCTATGAATTTTAACTAATTTTTCTATCAACGTATCAAAGAATTAAAAGATTAAGATTTATGGCTTCCACAAACCACAATTATTTATATAAAGAGATGTCTCATGAAAATGGAGAATATTTATGTGTCAATTTTTATGATCACACTTTGTGATTTGATATTAAATATATGTAAATAAATATTGGTCATGTTTTTTTCAATAAAATTAATTTTCAAAGGTTTCTACATTGTTCGTTTATTTGTGTTTATGATTTTATTCTGGTTGAGTCCTAAGAAAATTAGACTTAGTGGAAAGTTGAAGATTCTGAGCTTTGAATTTTAGCATTTGGCAAAATTTAAGGCTTTCATAGTCATTATTAAGATATTTCTAGAAAACCCATGACAAATATATTTTGGTTCACTTATTTAGATTGCATCGCTGATGGACAATGCTATGAGGCTATGCATTTATTATCTACTAGATTTTCCTAGCTCACTCTACCATAGTGGGTAACACATATATTTAGTATCATACACTAAAGGTTTGATAGCATACGCCAAAGTTGGATTTAGTGCAACTATTTATATTTAAATGATGTGTACCCATGGGAAGGGGGTTATGTAGCTTATAGGGTGGCGGTATCTTTGATTGGCCATTTTGTTTTTTGAAGGGTGGGTGAGGATGTAACGAGAACTAATTTTATTTTACCAGGGATCCACATCCAATGTACAAATAGAATTAGTGTCATAATGCCATTAATGTAGGGACAATACATCAAGGTTCTGAAGTCTATCTTGTAGCTTCCATTCATCCATGATGCTAATATATTTACATATAAATCAATTACATCATGTGTAATAACACATGAAATGCCATCCTCAAACACCTGGAAGAAAGGGCAAGGCCATACATAACATGTAAATAGTGAAATATTTCAAGGTAAGATGAGTGCTAGTGGGTGAGGGTCAATTATTGGAATTGCATGACCAAAAACAATTGTAAAAGAATCTATAGCTTGAAAGGTGGCAACATATTTGATTGGCCATTTCCTATAGTCAAGGATTGTTGAGGATGTCATGAGAAATCATTTGATTGTGGCAAGGCTCCACATCTATTATGCAACTAGAATTAATGATGCAATGCCACTAATGTGGGCATAAGAGGTTGAGGTCTTAGAATTTATATCATAGCTTATGTATGTCCATGCTAAAGATTACATTGACAGATGTCAAATTTCATTGGGAATGTCTTAGGGTATTTCCCTATTTAGATAAAATTTGTTACGTGTTAGAGCTCTCAGCCGTAAGTTATCATGGTAATTTTTTTATCTCCAGACACCTACATGCAAATACAAACCAAAAAATTGTGGTTCTCTTTTTATAAATTTACTTTAAAATGTTTTAGTATATAGATTGTTAAAATGAGTTATCTTATCCTAGTTTTTTTATTGGGCTTTATTGACCATATTAAATTAGTAGTTTGAATAAAATTTGTACATTATTTATCTACTGTAAATTTATTAGTGATGCACTACATAGTGACTCCACAAATAAAGAACATGGAACTAGGTCCATATGCTACTAAGACATCCATAGGTAAGAGTGATAATTCAAGGACACCCATACTAATCCTCATGCCAAAACTGGCCCAATTCAATTATACATGTGAATCCTTATTCCATTGTATCAATGTTGATTCCTAACCTGGGATAGAGCTACAAACACGAGTCAAACTTGCTACTTAAGCCGTATCCCAATTCAGTTACTAAACTTAGCCTAGATATACTTCATGAATCCTAAAATACTTTATAAACAACCATCTTCCTTAGTCGAGGAGACCTCTTGCTCCTTAGGAAGTACCTCATGCAACTTTTCTAAGTGGGGATTTCTAGCCCCTCATATACTCAAACACTTAAATTTGGCAATGCCCATGATACTGGTGAAACTTCTCTTTAAGCATTACATAGGAATAATGACATCACACATCAAGGTAGATATTCATAATGATCACACCGAGCCTCTCATTATTTTTCTTTCTTCAGTCACCATCACCCCATGGCATAAGTTCACTGTCTACAATTCTTGGGAAGTTATCGTAATAGTCAATGCATCTCTGTACCTATTGATTTTTCATGGTGTTCACATTCACAATGTATTTTATTCTCTACAATGTCTCTAAATTCATCCATTATGCACCAAAATTATTCTTACTTCATTCTTTTTGACTAATCTCCTCAACGCTTAACACAATCCATACCACATGGACCTCTTAATTCCTTGCATCTCTTGGAGTTGTGTTTGATTCAACATCAACCTTCTCCCTCCATGGAACCTCAAGTTATCTTGTTCTAAGTTACTTCATAGATGCAAGTGTCTTCACATATCCAACACTCGATTCTCAATCGTTGCACACTTTAAGGAGTCTTCACTCATCCAACCCTTGTTTTAGGTAGGTTTTATCACCCTTCTCGCCAATCCACCTTGTCAACTCTCAAAAAATAATTTGGAGTTAAACTCATTTTTCATCCTGATAATATAGTATTATATTATTAACTATTTACTATTATACTATTTTAATATATTATAATATATAATAACACTATTACATCTATATATATTATATCTTATTATTATTAATATATTATTATATATTATATTATATTATAATATATATATATATATATATATATTAAAATATTATATTTAATATATTTTTTATAATATCTATATGGGATAAATATACATTAATTATAATTATTGTATTATTTATGTTAATTGTAGACATGTAATTGAAATTTTCACAATTTTGTCTAGTTTTCTTTGTATCCATCAAATGAAATACCCTATCATTGCCACTCACAATCACCACTGAATTCACCTTGAAATATTACACCACTTTCATGCTTTGTATGTCCTTGCTCTTCCCCACCAGTTCACCTTTGTTTAAGCTCACTATCAAACTGAACTTCTCCTCCATGCACAACTCATTGTCATATGATGAAACACACAAACCTAATTTTTGACAATTACCTCTACTAGAAATATCACATTATTATTGATTTATGCTTTATGCTTTATGCACAAAATGATATATGGTGTCAATGACCCTAGGATTTGATTGAGGCACTACTACTGATTTACACTCTTTAACTTTACAAAACCTTAGTTTATTAAATTAGAAATTATATCGCTTTTGGTGTAACTTACACCTTTGGGGAGATAACTTGTTGATATGTATATGTTCTTTATTATGTATATGTTTCTTCTCGGTGTCGAACATGAGCATCCCTACCCATTAAAGGGAAGATAAGAGTTGTTATTTATTTTTTACTTTTTATTTTGAAAATTGTCTATATATTTTATTCTATTACATGTCTTTTTCATTGTTGAAATAACTTGACTAAAAAAATCACATCACCTTAGCATCTTTCACATAGTTACATTTCAACAATCTAGTAGGAATTGGCTACATTGTGGCCCTTGTTATTTTTCAAACCATTTAATGAATATAAAAAATATGTTTTCACCTAGGCTTCATGCTAGGCATAATAAAAGTCCCTTGTGTGAAATTATGGAATATACATTTTCTTAATATGTATCTTGTCATATCTACATATCATGTGAATGCAATACAAATATTTTATAAGAAAATTTATGTAATTTTTTTGTTTAGAAATGGCATGGAATGCCATTTCATTGAGGGATAACATGTATGTTTTGAGAAATATATTTACACACATTGGAAGAGAGGCAATGAATGGTGACATAAGATAGGAACTATATCTAGAATATAATTCTCCACAACTTTGTTTGTAATGATATGTGCAAAGGTAAAAGGCATTCAAAAGACAAAGGTGAATTTGTGTATTCCATGCACTATATGCATTCCATGACCTTGTGATATATGAGAGGTTACCATGTGTTATTCCATGATTAGGTGTAGCAAAGGCCATAAGAAACCAAAATTGGAATTGTCTAAAGGAAGTGAAACTACATTATGCAAAGTGAGATAGTCAAATTCAAATCTATATAAGAGCTATTTATAAGTGTGTGATGAGGAGTGTCTATTTATTGCAAATTCATTTAAAATATTGAAAATTTAATACTCATTTCATGTAACAATTACTATAGGATAAAACACCTATCACATTAATCTATGTTTTTAAGGAAGTAAAAAACATCACGAGCTCATAGGGAAATGTCAAAATATTTGTTAAGCATGGTGAATCTTTAATAATCTTCCTTCATTAAACTATAAATCTAATGAATATATTCATAGTAAACAAATGGACACCGCACATCTAGAAAACTCTACATGATATTGAAATTCTAGGAATAAAGAAACTAATGAAGTGCCAAATAAATCATATATGTTTTAAATATAAAATATAAAATAAAATCAACTTTCAGTTTCCAAGTCTCTAAGGACTAATCATTTTCTTAATTGTCCATTATGTTTCCATTTTCTTCCTTTTATAATCTTACATGCATAACTAGCAATCTTCATCAATTCTGGATAAGTCTATGATTACCATCCTAAAAAATAATTAATCCTTTGTTTTGAGTGATGCATGGCGATGTACATGACCTTAAAGGCAAACCATGATTGTTTTATCCTTTTCCACCATTTTCGTTGCATGAGTGGCAAAATCATTAACTTGTTGACTGCCTCCCTTGTTAGACTAGGTCACCTTTATTTTAAATGAAGCCAATAAATTGTTAATAATACTTGAAAATTCAATAAGGGATATTAAATTATAATATGACATGAATAATACTAGTATATGAGCCTCTTTTAAAATCTCTATAATATCTTCTCTAAATCCATTGAGTGTTGTTGTATGCACCTAAATCCTCTCGCCTTAACTATTCTAATTATTCCTACTAATTTATCCCCTTCCTAGCCATTTATCTAATATACCCCTTAGATATTCTTCATTCACTAACCTTGTATCATCCCCACCAATCCATTAATTCCCCTAATCATCTATTAATCCTATCCTAATCTATCTTATTCATTATTTGGGATTTTTAAATTCTCAAAGCCCACCTACCAACCTATTCCTAGGCTTTCCTCAAAGCCTACCCCGCTTAGATTATCTAGATCCCCCTAATCACCTATCTAATCTATCCCTAATCATTCTTAACCCTCTCAAATGTTCAGGATCCCACCTCCTTAAGAGCACACATGATTACCTTTGTAGAAGCAACTAACACGGAATTTAACCAGAAGTGATAAGTAACTAGAAATAAGAAATAGTACAAAATATGAGAGACAATACAATAAGTATTAATACTCATCCAGAAGGAAATACAATGAAGAGATGCCACACTCTTCCCACACCTCTCAGGTTTCCCACACCTGGTGTACAGTAATTCACCTTCAAGAGTTCACTCTCTCAATTACGGTCACAACAAACAACTCAAACATAGAGTTGTTGTTCACCTCCACTAGTCAGTAAAAATATTACCAGTCCACCAGTTAGTAACAATACTATCAATCCACTAGTAAGTGACAAACAACACAACCGTTGTTGCCTACTTCCAGTCCACAAGTACTCAACATATTCCAAGTAGATCTCTTCTGATCTTGCATAACCTATAAATCATCTGAGACAATACTTACCATGTAGATCTCCTTTGATCTTGCTCCTTGTTGTGTTGCAGATCTCCTTTGATCTTGCTGCCATGCAGATCTCCTTTGACCTTGCACACACACACACACCTTACAGATCAACTGATCTTACACACCATGTAGATCTAACCTGATCTTGCACACCTGCAGATCAACCTGGTCTTGCACACCTGCTAACCTAGATCATACACACTTTGGAAGAACCCTTGTCCTTGCCTATGCAAGTCCTTATGATTCCACCTCTTGGAGGATCCCTTCTTTGATCCCTCAAGTTACAATACAGCCCATGGGTCTCTTAAATAGATCCCATACAAACAATAATTAGACATACAGACTCAAGACTAAAATTAGTCTTCACATGCAAACACTCAGACCTTCCTAGAATAGACCAAGTCTAATTCTAGAAACGCATGCAAACTCATGCACACACACAGGTGACCGACGTCGGTCTCTGTCTATCCATAGATGACCGACGTCGGCTGATCTCTGACCGATGTTGGTAGCTTCCTGTCCACCTCTGACAGATGTTGGTTGGCCTAACCAACGTCAATTACTATGACACTTTAGCAACCTCCATGTTTGCATCCTTGTGAAGCTTTTAGCTCCACAACCTAACAATCTCCCACTTAGAGATAAATAGCTGCATCTATACCTATAATAGTACATCCTCTAATTTTGTTTCCTAGCTTGTATCCCTCTTCAAGTTCAGTCTTGAAGACCAACCACCACAAATCTTGTGGTGCTCCTCCTGTCATCCAAGTAACCTGCCGTATCTACATCTACAAACCCATGTAGAAAAGAACTTGACCTTGCATAACATGTTAACTTGCTACTGGTCCCTCTCAGATACCTGAGAATCCATTGAACTGCTTTTCAGTGCTTCTTTCCCAGATTGGCTACAAACTTGCTGACAACTCCCACTGCTTGGGGAATCTCAGGTCTAGTACACGTGTACTTAACCTCATCATGTGATTTGGGACACTGTTATGTGAACTGTCCATCCATAGGTGTGCTAACCGGTTTTGCATCTTGCATCTTGAACCTCGCCACTACCTTATTCACATAATCATCTGGAGACAAAATCAACCTGTGATCTTCTATGTCTCTAGACATACTCATGCCAAGGATTTTTGCTCCTCCTAAATCCTTCCTGGCACACCTCTGAGCTACTTTTACCTTTAGCTCAAAAAATACCTGCATGTGTGACCCTACAACAAGCATACACACTACATACAGTAACAGGATAATGTAGCTATCATTATCCAACCTGGTAAAGTAAACACAATGGTTACATTGACATTGATTACAACCATGCTTTGTCATCCACCTATCAAACCTATACCACTATCTTGAAGCTTGCACAAGACTATACGACCTGGCCTTCTGTCTCACCTATCCATTCACTCCTTCCTTTAACCTCAAAATCCATTCGTCTTTCAGTGCTTTCATCCCGACTGGCAACTCTACCAAATCTACCATTTGGTTCTTGACCAAGGAATCAAATTCCTCATCCATGCCATGCTCCCACTGTTTCTTAGATCTTACCTGTATCACCTCTTCAAAACTTCCTAGTTCTTGACCATCAGTGAGCAATAAGTAGTATAAAGAAGGGGAATAATGAAATTGAGGTTTACATACCCTTTTGGACCTCCACATGGGTGTTTAAGACACCTTGACCGATGTCGATCACCTCCCAGTCTGCACCCAACTGACATCAGTTCCCTATGACTGACCTGACTGCCAACATTGATTCCCTGATCGACATCGGTGTCCACCCAATCGATGTCAGTGTCCACCTGCCCGACATCACCAACTTTGATCTACACATGACCGACATCGGTACCTATCTGTTTAACGTCAGTTCTCACCTGACCGATGTTGGTAACTGTGTTCTCTTATGAGTGATGACTTTCACCCATGAGCATACTTTGGATCAAAACCTTGTCCAAATCAACCTTGCCCTGCTTAGAAATATCCAGCCCCTTGAGCTGATCTCTGTCTGTCATCTCCTCCATGAAAACCAAGGCTTTCTAGTTCTTAAGTTTGTCAAAGACATCAGTCTTCCTCTTAAGAACATGCATCTCCTTCTTACTCATGTGACCAAGCCTACAGAGCCACATCTTTGCATCTACATCTAAAGTAGATAAACCAGAAGAAAAATCAGTAATACAAGTAGATAGATAAAGAGTACCTACTTTCTTACCACATGCTAATTCAAGTGCACTCTTGGAAACTTTCCAAGAATCCACTGTGAGAGTAACTGTGAAACCCTCATCACCCAACTTTCCTGCAGAGATTAGCCTCCTCTTCAGGACTGGGACATGCATGACACCATTCAACACCCATATGTTGCATGTCTACAATTTCAGCTACACTTCCCCTTTGCCAATAATTTGACAAGGCACACCAACCCCTAAATAAATCTTTCCAAAGTCTCCATGGAAAAATACTCTATTTGGCATTGCATGGAAAGAGGCAACATAATCTAAAACACAAGATTCTACTTTATCCAAGGAATATATAAGAGCAACCTATGCATCAATACCTGCAACATCTACATCTTCATTTCCTTCATGTTGATTTCCTACCAACCAGCAATCTTTCTTTACCTGCCCTTTCTTTCCATAATTCAGTAATTGATTATTCTTGCTATTGTCTTTCTCCATTCTCAGCTTACTTTCTTTTGCCATTGCTATACTCCCACTCCAACAAAAACCCCTGTGAGTGACCTGTAATCAAAAAACACTTAACACTCTTTGAAACCAAGATGTTAGTGAACCAAGCTTTAAACCAAGCTTAGATGAACCCCACTTTGATACCAATTGTTCAGGATCCTAGCTCCTTAAGAGCACACATGATTACCTTTGTATAAGCAACTAAACACAGAATTTAACCAGAAGTAATAAGTAACTAAAAATAAGAAATAACATAGAATATGAGAGACAATACAATATGTATTAATACTCATCTAGAAGGAAATACAATGAAGAAATGCCACACTCTTCCCACACCTCTCAGGTTTTCCACACCTAGTGTACAGTAATTCACCTTTAAGAGTTCACTCTCTCAATTACGGTCACAATAAACAACTCAAACATAGAGTTGTTGTTCACCTCCACCAGTGAGTAACAATACTACCAGTCCACCAGTCAGTTACAATACTGCCAGTCCACCAGTAAGTGACAAACAACACAACCGTTGTTGCCTACTTCCAGTCCATAAGTACTCAACGTACTCCAAGTAGATCTCTTTTGATCTTGCACAACCTGCAAATCATCTAAGACAATACTTACCATGTAGATCTCCTTTGATCTTGCTCCTTGTTGTGTTGCAGATCTCCTTTGATCTTGCTGCCATGCAGATCTCTTTTGACCTTGCATACACACACACCTTACAAATCAACTGATCTTACACACTATGTAGATCTAACCTGATCTTGCACACCTTCAGATCAACCTGGTCTTGCACACCTGCTAACCTAGATCATACACACTTTGGAAGAACCCTTGTCCTTGCCTATGCAAGTCCTTATGATTCCACCTCTTGGAGGATCCCTTCTTTGATCCCTCAAGTTACAATACAGCCCATGGGTCTCTTAAATAGATCCCATACAAACAATAATTAGACATACATACTCAAGACTTAAATTAGTCTTCACATGTAAACACTCGAACCTTCCTAGAATAGACCAAGTCTAATTCTGGAAACGCATGCAAACTCATGCACGCACACAGGTGACCGACGTCAGTCTCTGTCTGTCCATAGATGACTGACGTTGGCCGATCTCTGACCAATGTCGACAGCTTCCTGTCCACCTCTGACCGATGTCGGTTGGCCTAACTGATGTCGGTTACTGTGACACTTCAGCAACCTCCATGTTTGCATCCTTGTGAAGTTTTTAGCTCCACAACCTAACATCAAAGAGATTCTAGAGGTTTCTACCTCTAGAACCTTCTCTCTTATAGAATCCTCTAAGGAAATTAAAATTCCTTGGATAATTCTCCACCATAAATCTCCACAATCTAACTTTGAATTCTAACAATTGATTCTTCCCTCCATATTCTATATAAACAACTCCACTCCTCCATGAAAACCAATAGAGGAATCCATAACATCTCCATGCCAAACAAATCCTTGAATTCATCATCACAATCCTTGATCATGCCATCACAATGTCAAAATTTTGAGTCCATATCAATCAACTATCCATTTGAACATCTTGGAAGGAGGCTAGCTGAAACAAGGGATTGGTAAGGTTTATTTTATGATTTTGATTTGTTTTAATAATCCTTCCTACTAGGTAGTTTGGTATTTTGGGTTTTTTAATTTCATAATTTAATCTATTATGCTCAAATTTCCTACTACGTTTGGGTGACCAAAATGGGAGATTACTCCCAATTTAACTTTTTTGATTTCAAGAAGTGTTTTTGGAAGTTGCAGGATTTACTAGTGGAAGAACAAGTGATAGATTTTGAAGGAAATTTTATGCACAGGTGAAAATCGTGACATCATTCTCCAAGTTGCAACATTGCAGTCATGATTTTGTCCCTAAGAATTGTAGTTTTGCACTAACTGGCAAGTTTTAACCGCTAATAATATTATTTGATAGGCTTTTTACCCTATTGTAATATTGAAATTTACAAGTTGTGTTTTTGCATTGAAAATCATGGTTTTACATGACAATCAGTGATTTTGTCTAAACCTTAATGGCTAACAGTTTTCTCACTATGACAGGTTTTTGGCCTTCTACAAAATCAAGACTTTGAGATTCGTGACATTGCCCTACAAGTCATGATATTAAAACTACAGTCACAATATTATAATTTTGTCCAAATATGCTAACCGTTGTCTTTTGGTACCTTACTTGCAAGGTCAATCTAGTCATTTTCTATTTAGTAGGGAAAATCTATAATCATACAAGCCACTCTTGAAAGCTTATTTAACTATCTTAAATCTAGGAATATTTTTGTTAAACACATTTTGTGATTTTGGGTCTTAAAGCATACATCTTTTCTAACCACAATTTATGAAATGGGTTTTATCTGTGTGATCTATTATGTGTTAATTAATAGGGTCAATAGAACATCTCAAGTAGGATCATCTAAAAGCAAAACATCACAGCCTTAACCTTTTTCTTATCTTCTAAAAAATTGCTAATGACATAGTCATGGTATTGACATGAGAATACTAATATTACACTTATAATCATGATATTGTAATTTGGTCATTTTGGGAGTTGTTTTGTTTACTATTTTATATTTTTAAATTAATAAGGTAGATCTTAGGATAATTTTGATGAGGAAAACACCTATCTATTTCAAATATTGTGTTGGTTTGTCCATATTCATTGTAAAATCTTGTCTTGGTATCTTTTGGCAAAAATATTAATACATTATAATAAGACTAACCTGCTACCTGTAAATATTTCCTAGGCATTTAAGCATCTGAGTTAATCTAATCATCTAAACACCTACATTTTGGTCAAAAATTTAAAATTTTAAAGTTTTGAACCTTCGTGTAATATTGCTAATCATGCAGTCACAATATTGCCCTGTGAGTCACAATATTACACTAATAGTCATGGTTTTACAGACTAACCATTATAGTTATCTATATGTGGCAAAATCGTAACTCACGAATTATGATATTGCACTGATAATTACAATATTGCACTAGTAGTTATGATTTTGCACTAATTTTTTCCTTCAAATTTGTCCTTTTTGATGGCATTTTTAGAGTCATTTTTAGTGAATTTTGAGTCATTTCAAGCCTCCTATAAAGGCCAAATTTCCTTTAGCATCGGGGACTCCACCCCTCAACCCTCACTTACACCATGACAGAGAGTGTGTCAAGAGTGTTGCCCTCATACCCCACAAGGGGCACTGCCCCTTGACCCCATTAGGGGCTATCGCCCCCGCATCATGGATTGATCACCCCAAAGAAGTTATCGAGCCAAATTATAATTTTTTAGGGTGTTTTATTAAGACATATTGGATTAACATCTTGTTTCTTGAAGGGATGAATCTATAAGTTATTTTATCTTGCTAACATTATATTTTTCAAGTCATATCTTGGTCTAACATCTTATCTTGCAGGTTTCCCCTCAAGATTATTGATCAAACTACTAATCACTTGTCTTGAAGGTTGCCTCTTTAAAAGAGCCAATCAACCTATTAATTGTTCTCTTGTAGGCCACCTATTAAAGACCCCTTTTGGCATTTTAAAAAACATTTTTTGAATCATTTTAATAATTTTGTATATATTTCATATCTTAAATTAATCAATTAATGTTAATTAATCTCTCTTTGGTCTGCCTATTTGTCACCCAAGGGCTAGGTGGTGTATGTTCTCCTCCTTGCATCCTTATGGCAATTCTTGGAGGATAAAAAACTACTAATAAACCCTCCCATCTTTCCTTTCTAGGGAAAATGTGATGTGGAATTGACACTCATGCATTTGCCATAATCTTAGGTGGATAGTGACTATGAATTTCATCACCACACACTAATCCAAACTTCATATTCTGGTGGAGTATAAATATCAGGATAACTATTGTTAGGCATTAAAGCAAAATTTCCCATAAAGGGTTCCATGTAGTGAGGGGCATTTCAGCTCCAATACATAAAGTAGTTAGACAACATCCTATACAAACTTGGGCCCCATTGTACCTAGCATATATTATCAATGCCCATAGAAAACCTATTTAGCCTAGCATAGGATGTTATGGCCATAATAGGCAACTTGCTATAAGATTAAGTATCATCTCCCAAGTGACCATCATGCACAAATAGGGTTGAAAGGGTTAAAAAGATTTTGTAATAGGTCATCAGCCTACAACCTCACCTATAAAGATGTTAGATAGTGTATTTATCGAGTTACACACCCTTGAGTTTATTAATCATAGGTTTGTGGTCTACTTGCTTGGGTGTGTATCGTGCTAGACCAATGTTTTTTGTGAACCAAGTTAGCCTTTCATCCAAACCTATACACACCTATCTAGGTTCTTTGTGCATATCATTTTGTATATCCTTGCTTCATTATTCTATCATTCATACATCTTCCTCTTGTACATATTATCCTTATATATCCTTTTTATTATCCTATCCCACCTCCCATCTTGTCTTCATCCCATCCTAGTCTAATTCACTCATCATTGATCATACCCCATCACTCACATATCCTAATCACATCTTGTCATCCACATATTGTCCTAAGTTCACTATATCCATAATCAATCATTTGTCTTGACCTTGCCTTCACCTAGTCACCTCATCCCCCATCTAGTCTAACCTCATCCCATCTTATCCTAGTTGGCTCTTTAGGTCACACACATGTCCAAACCAACCCCATCTCATTTACATCACCCCTTATCATTTCATCATCACCTATATATAATTGTCCTTATTTTAATCCCATTATCCTATCACCTTCATCACAAAATCCTATCCCATCCCATCTTGATAAAATCAGCCTAAGGCTTGATCTAGTCCTTTTGTCCTTTCATATCATATTATCATCGTAGTCCACTATCACTCATCATTTGGTCAGATCTCACACCTAGTCAGTATCTTATTAGCATCTTATCACTTTTTCATTTTTAATCTAACATCTAATCATCTTCAATCTAGTCATCCCTCCTACTCATAGCTAGCATGAATCTAATTATCGTCTTGCTAGGTTGAATCTAAGCACCCATTGAATCCCTGATCCTTTTACTAGCTTTAAAACTAGGCATTATTGATAAATCACTAGCACTTATTTTACTAACGATATGAAATCTGATCCTAATCCTACATCATCTCAATCACATTTCACCCATCTCATCCTCATCATTACCTGTCATACTAGCTCAGTCATTTAGACATGTTTTATTCAAGAAAACATATCTAATCCTTAGTCTATCTTCGTATCGGCCCCTTTCATCATCCATCTACTATCCTGATGGATTTAGACTTGGTTCTTGTAGACCAATATGTCTTGGATTATAGGGATAAAGTCTTTTTGCAAGCTTTATAAATGGGTACTCACCTATCTTTTGGCCTTATTCCCATTCAACCCAAACCAACATCCCACATCCTTCCCCATTTCCCCTAGCTCATCAAGGTTGACGTCATCATTCAGTAATGTGGTCACCCTATTTAATCAATACATCTTGGCTAATAAAGATTAAGTCCTCTTATAGCTATTAAAGATGGGTTCCTGCCTTCCCAATGACTTTGACCCCATAAGCCTAAAGTCACCTCCCAAACTAGTCCCTCATCAACCCTTATCCCCATCTAATTATCATGATAACAAATCCTATTACAATCCCCTATCCACTAGTCATAACCAATAATCTACCCCTCCTAGCAAAGGGCATCCTATCCTATCCACCTCATCTACTACCAGTCCACCCACCCCATCATATCAATAACCATTTGATACATCCAAGTCATGAAGTGAAGTGGGTCCTTATACTCCTCTTCTTATGTCCTTAAAATCCCTCTTCCATTGACTCATTTTTACTTGCATGATGGTATATCCACCCATATGACATCTTAATCCTACCAAGCCTAAGCCCTCTTGTATAAATCTAATTAATATTATGAATATCATCAAACTTGGGGGCATACCATTAATGATGTTTAAATTTCTAAGATTATTTTCAAGACCTCATCGATCATGGTGACATAAAAATCGAGGATGAATCAGATGAGTCTTTATCCTTGGGTGAACAAGAAGAGGAATGCCAATATTTTATTCCCAATCATGATCAAGCCCTTCCCCTTCTAAGCCAAGGTCAATATATCTCCTACCTTTTCCATGGTCCTCCCATATTTGACAAATCATCCATAAAAAATGATCCTATTTCATGTGCACCAAATCCTCCCATACCTCATGAGTGCTTCCAAGGGCCTATCTTTGTTCAATCCATTGTTCCTCCATCACCTCCCCCTCACCCATCATATCACAAACCCCATGTTAAGAGGTCACTTATGGACAATGAATCTTTTATTGGTAGCATCACATCATCATAATCAAAATTAGAGTCAATGCACATCTTATCCACATTAGGCTCATGTCCAACACTAGTATTTGAATCAAATTCCTCATCATAAACATCATCTCTCATAGATATTACAACAAATGATGATAATGCCTCTTCTTTTGAAAATACCCATGATTTGGATGATAATCAAGCCCCAAGCACATCTTGTGATCCCAATCAAGATGATGAAACCATAATAGAGTTCTTACAAGCTTTATTTATCAAAGATAATTAAAAATAATCTGATCCTACCTTAGACATATGTCCTACAAAAAAATTTAGTGATCCTTTTGAGATTCTTGAGGACACTTTCTCCAAAATTGAGGCTAGGGCTCCTAGTGACCTTTATGGGGTCTATTTTTTCAATTATCCCCTTAATCCACCATACAACATTAATCATCTACATCACCTCCATAATCCCTACATCTCATTCCATAAAGGGGATGAACAGGAACATGAATCATTAGATTCCCCTCTGCATGTAATTTCATGTGCCAAATATACATGGATCCAAACCCATAATTAGTTAATCCTAACAAATAATCATGCACACTATGATCCAAATCTAATTAATCAAATTCAATATGAGTCTTATAATCAACCAAGTCATAAATAATAATCCCCTAGTACAAATATCCTTAAAGTACTAAGGGTCCATCTAAATAAAAATCATTTATCTAATCAAAAATCAATTTCCTCAAGTAAAGCCCAAAATTTGGCACCAAGGGGTAGTCAACGTCAAACCCAATCAAAAAATAAAAAGAATGTCCAAAGTAATAAGTGTATGGCTAACCATCCTCTTAATATTTGTATAAGAGAATCAACAAATCAAAAGGTTTTGTATCCCTTAATCTCATGGTACCAATCTACATAATCCCCTCCACCATATCCAATGGTATATGCAACTATTGAATCCCATTTCCACTCCCCATCCCATCATATCGACCATCTTGATCATATTCTTCATTCACATCCTATATCCCATCATGACAATCATGACATACCCCTATCCATAGCTTATCTCAAATCCCTATGCAACATTGTCCCTCATAGGGGATATAAAGACACCTAGTTAAAATGCTTGGAGGATGTTAAATCAAGAATCAATATAGGCCACCAAGACATTAATGCATCTAGTAGTAGTGACATGATCCTATCATCATACATCTCTAGAATTGGTATTGGCTAAAAATTCACCCAGTGTCAATGTTCTTACATCTCATACCCCTATTTAATAAAGCAAGAAAAAAATCATTCATCCAATGGTGAAAACCAATTTACTGGCACATTGGGTAAGTATTATGATGAAAATTGGTCCCTGACATCATGGTAATATCATTTATTGTCTACATGTTACCTCAACACTTGGGACCCAAATCCATCCATCTCTTATCAATCATGCATCCATGTCATCCTTTGGTCCATTGTTCTAACCCATTTTTTATCATCATATCATGCATATTATCTCTCATTCCTTCTTGTCTTTACCTTCATAAGGACAAGGAAGGTGTCTTGATAAATGTTTTGGAATTATCTTGGCATATCCTCCAATGAACATTCAGGCAACTAAACATTTGTTTCTTTCATGATATGGTCATAGGCAAATCCCTAGTCCCTTCTTCCTTGGCCATCATCCCCTTTTCTATATCACCCTCATCCTTTTTATCATCCCATCCATCCTCATCTTGATTTCTAAGCTTAATATCCCCTTTGATAGTAACCACATTTGTATAGTGTATATACACATTCCAAAAAGCCCTAAAAATTGAAATATTTCAAAAATCATAAAAATTATAAAATTTGGAAAAGCCAAATAGTCCATCGTGTCTTGTATTATGCATAAACCCCTAGTTTTATCTATCTCCATGCCTTTCATCTTTCACAATCGCATCATCCACCATCCTATTCTAAACCAAGGGTAAATCTAATCTATATCAAGCTAACATTGACCTAGTCTCACTTTAACCTAATTAGTCTTATGTATCTCATATAAACCTCCAAATATTTGTCCCAATCCAAATTAAAGTCACCCATACCCAAGTTCTCACCTAAGTCCCTTAACCTAATTGTAATATATATCTACATCCATATCCTTATTCACATTCTTCTCCAAATCATTAGTCTATTCCAAGTCCATATATTTACCTAATTCCTAATCCTAATGATCATCCTATCCAAATCCAAATCTATCCCAAGTCCACAATCACATCATGATCATCCTAGTCCAACCCATCATCTAATAACTCATCCCATCATTAGACAAGACATTATGCCATTACATGTAGATACTTGTGTGTGTTACTTGTTTGTTCCATTTGGCTTATTTGCATGTCTTTTAAAATGTAAATATTTGTTTGTCTTTGTCTTTTGAGTCTGTGTTGCATCATGTCTCCTTTTGTCTATTGGTAATTGAATAAGGATGTTATGAGGTCCCCAAAGCTACAATAATGCTTTTAGGTGCCCTTGATGATGTAGAGTTCACTATTTACCCCCTTTTCTACACTTTGGCAACATGTCCATTTGGTCATCCTTATATCATTGGGTATCCTTCCAAGTGTTATATGTGAACTAGGAATTTGACTCAAGAGAGGTGGCTATTATCATGTTAATTCCAAAATGAAAAACAAAATGAAAGAAACACACTAACTAGCATAACATCTCTAGGCCTAGTCACTAGGGGGAGCTTAGTGAGGGAAACCCATTTGAAAACACAACTAAAAATGGAAAGAAATGAGAAATATGAACACAAAACACCAATTTCTTATCAAATCCTTGATTGCTCCAAAATTCTCGTTATTTGTCTTGCTCAGGTTGTGCTTCAAGATATCTTCTTCAATGGAGTGTGGCTACCTTCATCTCCTCTTTGCACCTTTGGCTTTGGCTTGGCTTGGCTCAATAATTTGGCATTATAACACTAATTGTAATGGATTTTGTAATTATTTTTTCATTATAACTTTGCATTATCCAAGATTAAAAATAAATAGATAAGGCCTCCTATTTATGGATTTTTGGAATGGTTTAGAATCAACATGAACCATCCATCTCAAGATGAAGATGTGTGGCTAAGGATTAATTCAATTATGTAATTAAAATTCATAAATAGGCTCATCAATTTTTGGGATAGAGTGGCATTGAATAGGCATGGAGGGTCTTAATGAGGTATTGGAGGGGTTAACCTTGATATTTTATACATTTATGGCCTAGGGATGTTTTCCCAATAAATGATGTCACCCGATGATGTAGATATTCAATATTCATTTCCAAAAATAAATTATTTAACAAGTTCCATGGAATTCTTAATTAGGCTCATGATTTAGTTTAATTAGATCTTAAGCATGATTAAGCATGTTTATGCAAACCTTGGCTCTTTGTGCACAAATTACTCAAATTGGTCAGAATGTCTTGTTATTATCCCAAAATTTAACTGGATTGGAATTAAGATGTGATGTCAGATGTGTTGGATATGTTATCCCATTTAGGATGTTATCAACAATAACTATCAAAGGCATATGTCTCATGCAAGAGATTTGATATAAAAGAGCAATCTAGAATACCCAGGCACAAAATTGGCATTTTGACTTGAAATGATTAGATCAAAGTTAGTTGGCCCATAAATTGTATTGCCACATTTAATGATACCCTGGCCAAAATCAACTCTAGAAAATATCAATTTCAACTCATTTAATGTGCTTTAGTGTTTCAGGCTAGATTATGCACTTTGGTGGAAAATTGGTCAAAAGCCTAATTAGAGGTTATCGGTGGCCAGTTTTAGGTGTCTATAGTTTTCCCCTATTTGGGAAGGCATTACAAGCTGTAGGCACAGTAATGTCTTCTCAAATAATGAGAAATGGCATGTATGTCGAAAAAGAAGATGATGGTTGAATAACAAAGCTCCAAGTGGTGTTTGGGAAGCTTTGGATGATGCCCCCTTGAGGGAGTGGTCATCACATGTGTGGATGGATGGTCCCTTGAAAAGAAGCAAGAAAAAAAAGGTGGAATTAACAGATGGGTGAGATTAATCCAAATGAGAAAATGCTTGCATGCATTGAGTTAAAAAGGATATTGATTTTCCTAAAGGTAGTTATAATCAAGAATAAAAGTCAAAATAATGACTTGCCCATAGGCGGTTATAATCATTAAGAGGACCTAGATTGGCTAAAGATGATTATGCCCTAGTTAGGGCTGATTAGAAGCATAACTCATGGATGTAACCTATAATACTGATTAAAGATGAGAGGGGGCAAAGTGATAAAATAGATGAATAGTAGATTAAGATTGATCAATAGAAAAGATTCAATTGTACCTACCAATGAGGAGATGCTTGTATTTATTAGAAATAATACAATTAGAATAGTTAATGGGATGATTTGATCAAGTGTGGGATGCAAGGTTTTGCCAAGGTGCCAAGGAGAAACTTTTGTGGCTCCATTGACTATAGACCTTCTTGAAATTGATTTTTGTTATAGCACATGATGGTAGGCATCATGAAGAACACCATGAAGACTTGGCTAAAATATGCGTAAGGACTGACTCTCGATCTAATAAACACTCAAAAATAATACACTGATGATAAAAACCATGATGACAATGTTAACGTATGAATATGGATAGACTCAAGAATAATGTGCACAGGGAATCACCCAATGAACACGTATAGACTGAGTCATGGCAACAATGTTGAAATAAAACAAACAAGCAAGCAAACAAAAAAATAGACAAATAAACATAAACCACACAAATAAACAAAGAGCTTATAATAAACAAATAAACAAAAATCTTGAAAACAAAAGCAAAAGAAAGCATCCTAACAATGACTTTGCCCTAGTAGGGTGGATCGAGGATAACTAACTAAGCTTATACAGGAAAAATGTTTTTGGATTTTGAAATATTTGAATGTTTTTTTTAAATTTGAGGTATCTTAACTCATTAGAGAATGAAAACATACCTACTCACAAAATAATGAGAGCATTTGGCTTAGATTGCTTGCAAAACGATAAGAGCGTATAGAAAGGGGGACCAAGGGGACCTCAACATGAATTGAGAATGACCCACATAATCCTAAAATGATCTCAAGTCAAATTAATTCCCTCCATACAAAAGGTGAGGAAAAACCAACTAGGTCCTAACAAGTTCTCAAATCTGACAAATGACTAGTCAAATGAAAATAATGGTAAGGTGATGTGGCAATGCATGATAAATAAGTGTCACCCCTAATTTTATCATAGGTGTTTATAAATAGGATAAAATGGCATAGATAAATGATACTAATTTTCCCATAGGTGGTTATAATTAGTAACAAGACCAGTGAAACACTGATTTGCCCATAGGTGGTTATAATCAAGCTCACACAAACCAGCTTGATAAAAAACAAAAGATGAAAGATATCTTACCAGATCAATTGTCATACTACTTTCATAGTTTGTCATTGTAAACATGGATTTGATTTATTTGTGAAACTAGATTAAAATCCCTTCACAAAAAGTGTGAGAAGAACTAAGTAACCAAGATCAAAATATGATAGGGAAGGATGACTAAAAATAGGCTTTGGTCTAGAGAGGAATTTTATGCCAAGATGGTATAGTTTTGATCTAGGATAATGATGGTTTTGATAGATTAGATAAAATGGTAAGAAGATTGCCCCCAAGTGATGGGGTAAATGGAAGGATATGCGATAACAACAAATGGATATATGGCAATTGAAATGGCATGGTACATGTTTATTTTTGGCTTGGATAATTATTGGTTTTGGATTTAGGATGTGTTTGGCCTAGGTATGGTAAATGGCATATGATTCTATTGTTCCTGTTGAAGTGGAGATGCATGTCCTGATCAGTAAATGATACAAACAAAATACTTGATCATGTTAATTGCTAGCCCACACCTCATCTGAATAGTTACTCTATCAAGAATGGCTTGTAGCTTTGGTTATCATAAATGCTTTTGTGATTTTTGTTGGTCATTAATTCTAATTCCTTTGAGCATCAAGACAAGGTATCTTTATAGCGTCTACAAAAGTAAAGTCGAGTCATAGATGGTAAATAGGGATAAAAAATAGATTATAGGTTTATTTGTGAAATGGAATGGCAAATGATAATGGAATGTGTAATGGTTGGGAAACAAATGAATATCAGGACTTTCAATCACATGTAATGTTGTTGATGCTATATTTGACATATATTTGGATGTGGTAAGGTTGGATACTTTTGAATATTCTCTTGATAAGACCCCTAGATTTTTATGTTGTTTGATCTTAAGATTAGCTACCATCTGATTAGACTATAGATTGGAAGTTATTTTGAGTTGATCTTTGGTATTATCTTCATCAAGTAGTGAAGGAATTTTGTGCTCAACTATTGGTACCTCAAAGAGGTTTTCACCAATGAAGTTGTCTTAATTGTCCTATAGCATCTCCAAGAAGGTCTCACTAATGAACATTAGTTTTTTATTATCTTTTAACACCTTTGAAAAGGTTTCACTAGAAGATGTTGAGTTCAAACTTTGTGTGTCCCCTAGCACCTCCAAAAAGGTTTCACTAGGAGAGTATTCTTTGTTTATATGAATTTGGTCTTAGCCTCCTTGTTGTTCTTCAACTACTATGTCATCATCGATGAAGTTCAACAAAGTGTGATTCAGTCGGTCTCAATCGACACTTATGGGAGGTGGATTGTCAATAATATGGCTATGTTAGTTGATGGTAATGGAATGGGGGTTGGAAACACAATCCTCATAGAATATACTAGGATAACTCATGTCGAAGCTAAAGTATTCATCCTCAAAAATTGTAGAAGGATCACAAATCTATTCAAATTGATATGTGAGGCATGCATAACCAATATTATAATAGTTGTGAATGTATTTTGTTTCTAAATATAATTCTGACTCAATGGACTCTAAATTTGATGTTGAGACTAATGTTGATTCTAATTCTAATGCTAAATGTGATGTCAGTTCAAGAATATAATCTAACTCTAATTTTGACTCCTCATTTGATGGTACTCTATTACAATGATATATTTTTGAATGTTTGGTATTGGACAAGTAATACCCTATGATGGCACAATGGGCTCCATAAAAACCAGTTTGACAGAGTGGTACTCCTCTAGGATGGGAAAAATGCCAAGAGACAACTCCTTAGAGACTAGTTTGTCAGTAGGAGGCTCTTAAAAAGTAGACATATGGTCAAGATAATGATTTGCCCAAAGGCAGTTATAATCACTAAAAAGTAACTCAATAAAGAATGACTCATCAGTGTGAAACTCCTCGATAATAGGTATAGGATTGATAGGCGATTCATCATAGGTTGACATATCACAAATAGTTGGTTCAACAAAAACATCTTAGATTGGTTGGTTTTCTTGACCTCAATTTCTAATGAGTTGAAAAATACTAGTTTTGAACACAGCTTGGTCTTTGAATGATTGCATCAGTGGATGGATTAATGGGATTTGTATTGAATGAGGAATGGCGTATGATTGGATAATAGTATGGCATCATGGAGCTTGATTGATCCCATGAGCCAAAGGATGAAGTCTTTAAATAGTAATGACAAGGTGGTGTGGAGCTTGGTTGTTCACACAAGATAAAGGACTAGGTCTTGGAATGATGAAAGGGATGAAAGGGCATTATGGAGCTTGATTTCTCACATGAGCCAAAGGATGAGGTCCTGGAAGGATAAGGCTAGGGTGTTGTGAAACTTGGTTGCTCACATAAGCCAAAGGATGAGGTCTTGGTATAAAAATGGTTGGGTATTTTGGTCTTGGAATAGAAATGGTATGATGTGCTAGATCCTGATTACTCACATAAGCCAAAGCATCCAAGTCCTTCTCATAAACCATATCATCCTAATCGATAACTTGATTTGGATTTTGTGGATTTTGACTATGCTCCCCATATGGATTATTTTAGGGAGAATAATAAAACTTCTTAGAAAATTTCTCTGTAGGGGTTTCTAGTTAGATTTTGTGTGACCATTATATCATAAGTTAGATTGTATGTGACTCCACCATAAGTGTAGCGAGATATATCCACATAGATGATGAAATCTCTGAAATAAAAGGCGTAAAGTTTTGCAAACTCTAGAAAACTATGTCCAAAGGATAAATGGCTCAAACTTAGACTAACTTGGTCGAGGTGGAGCTATTTCTCCAAAATGGTTTGATCATGGAGTTGTATCTCCAAAATAATTTGTGCTAATATTTGGCATAAAATAGTCTAACTTCAAATGTCTAATGTCAAATATCATACACACAAAAGGTCAAACATCTGAATAAAAACCAATATGTCAAAATTTTAGGTCGAAGTGTTCCAAACAAGGTCTAATCTAGGAAATGGAAAAGAGTCATTAGGTCTTTTGTCCAAACGTGAAGTCAAAAGCTAGGATTAAATAGGCTATGATAGGAATTTTGGCAAAATGGTGTCAAAAGATAGGCTTGAAACAAAGGCATGATGTGATTTTGATTTAATTTAACAAGTTTGAAAATAACTTTGACATAGACCTAGCACACAGAATCAAACATAAACATGATCAGTTGGCATAATCCATCAGGCAAAAGGCTCTTGGAGAAAGGCTATGTTCTCCTAAATAAAGGCACAATAATGTTGAGGATAGGCTCTGAACAAACAAACAATCAATAGTCTTCAAATTTGGGTAATCGATTAACCGAAGTTATGCAACCCAAAAGAGAAAGATCTATGTATTAGCCTCATGAATTAAGGCCGAAAAAAAAAATCAATCAATGTTTGAATCCAAACTCGACAAGTTTAATTAAAACTCAACATTGAAAACTAGGATTTGACCAAACAAGCTAGATAAGATTGGATAGCATGACGATGCATAAACAAGGTCCAAATGATATACATGACATGGTTTGAAATAAACGTTTTTTGATACAATGGTAAACAAGTCTTGAAACAAATTGAGTAGCCTAATGACGTAAACATGTTCAAATGATGTGATCAATGTTATGTTTCAAAGACTTAAACACAAAATGGTTTGACATGATTTTGGTAGCATAACACTACCCTCTGTAACTCAAATGGCACAAGTGTGGTGTAAAATGGCCAGCATAATGCCTCTTTCAATAAAAGAGTGACGTATAAACAAATTGGTTTTGACATGGTTATAAATAAATGATCAAGTTTTAGTCTTAAAACATACCAAGCAAAAATGACCAAAATACACTGACTATAATCATCCAAATCCTAACAAGGGTATTGCAATTTGGGGTTGACTAACATTAATAGGTTTATGAACGTTCTAGATGGATCAATTACATAATGACTTTCACATCATGATGCAAAATAAATGCATGTAATTGGATGTCCACGACACTTAGCTTGTTGCAAAAAGGTCTTATCCTTTTTACAACTACTATATCCATCATTTGCTCAGTGTAGTATGATGTTCAAAGTACAGATACGTATCATGTACAACTCTAATAATAGAAGGTGGTTTAACCGCTCAAACCTCTGATCTTAGTGGGAGTGGTTGAAGTTAGTGCCGAGAAGTGAAACCCTGGGTCAAAGCTCCCTAAAGAACTTGCGAGAGGTAATGAAGTCTCCCTCATAAGCCAAGTTTTCATAAAAATAAATGGCTAATGGAAATACTTTAGGGTCATATTTAAGATCACCCAAACTATTTCGAGTTTTTGGAAAGTGCTTTAAATGACATTCTTTATATGCCTTGGACTAGGAATGTGTGCAATAAGGATGACACTTTTGATTCCAAGGGTTCCCTAATGGGGATAAATGGAAGAGCATACATGCAACATCCCTCTTTTTCCAATTAATTTATAATTAACAACTATTGAAGACAAATTTTGACAAGTAAATTTAATTTTAAAAACCAAATTGAAAAATTGGGTGGTGTTCTTTTGACTCCTTAGTCTTAAGTGGTAACTTTTGAAAGCCTAATTATCAAAAGCATTCACTTAAGAATCTAAAATTTTCATTAAGCTCCAAAATAAGGTTCCTAATTCATTTTAAAGCATGCAAAAGATGTCTAAAAATTATGTTTTAACAAATTCAAAGTTCATCGGTTAGGTGTCTACCCTTAAGGCATCACTGCAAAAGCAAATGTGTTAGATTATAACCTTTTAAACATATTTTTAAAATTTTATGAAAAATATATGAAACTTGAAGCTAAACTGATCTCAGATTCTAAAAATTTAGGAGGAAACACATGGTTTTAAAAAAAATCATCAAAAATGGAGTCCGTATGACACCAAACCAAGCATTTTAAAATGGCCTACTAGCTCTTGAGTTTATGTTTTTAAGAAAAACACAGTGACCATCGATGGTTATACCTGACCATCGATAGTTTCACTTAACCATCGGCAATTTAATCAACTATCAACGGTTCCTCTGACCATCGGTGGTTACCTTTGTAAACCCCTAAAGATAAAAATCCAGCCAAACCAAATTAGAAAATCACTTAGAAAGAGTTTTAAGCAACCAAATTGAAACTTTAAAGTTACCTCATGCTCTCCTTCATACATGGGATGTGTCTTGTCCCATTGGGCATGCCATTATATGAACTAGGAATTTAACTCAAGAGAGATGGTTAGTATCGTGTTAGTTCCAAAATGAAAACAAAATAAAAGAAACACACTAACTAGCATAACATCTCTAAGCCTAGTCACTAGGGGGAGCTTAGTGAGGGAAAACCATTTGAAAACACAACTAAAAATGGAAAAAAATGAGAAATATGAACACAAAACAACAATTTCTCACCAAATCCTTGATTGTTCCAAAAGGCTCTTTCTTTGGCTTGCTCAGATTATGCTTCAGGAGATCTTCTTCAATGAAGTGTGGCTACATTCATCTCCTCTTCGCACCTTTGGCTTTGGCTTGGCTTGGCTCAACAATTTGGCATTATAACACTAATTGCAATGGCTTTTGAAATTATTTATCTGTTATCACTTTGCATTATCCAAGCTTAAAAATCAATAGGCAAGGCTTCCTATTTAAAGATTTTTGGAATGGTTTTGAATCAACTTGAACCGTCCATCTCAAAATGAAGATGTGTGGTTAAGGTTAATTCAATTATGTAATTAAAATTCATAAATATGCTCATCAATATTTGGGATATAGGGGCATTGAATAGGCATGGAGGGTCTTAATGAGGCATAAGAGGTGTTAACCTTTATTGGGTGAATATTTTGTCACCAACGTACTGATGAGCAAAATAGGTCTAATCAACCATAGCAAGGAAGATTGGTCAGCTAAATGTGCAGGTTTACCACATCAAAAGGGGACAAGTCTCTCCTCTCATCAAGGGGAGGTTCTCTATAAGTATGAAGGGGTTATATACTATAGATAATCAGAAAGTAACACTCAGGGTAGGACTACACCATCCATCTCTCTTTTTTCAGAGATGATGCTCACAGACAAAGGAAAAATCTTGGTGAAGACACTGAAGGCACTTCTCTTCTTTTAGAAGTGGTCTTACATGAAACAACATGAGTTCTTTTAGGTAGTGATAAGTGACTGGTAACAAGATATAGTAACCAATAGAATGAAGTGTAGCATAAAGTCTCCACTTCATCTGCCCAAAGAGTAAAATATGAAAGACAATGAGGGCACAAAGTCATCCCAAGGTCTTTTACACATAGAAAAATAAAGAAACACACTAAAGGTAATTGTAGACAACACAAAGTCTTCCCACAGTTGGCTTCAAGACACTTTCTTGATTATCTCCACTAGCTCTGCTTATTTCATTAAATGGACAAGAACACATTCAGAAGATAGACATAAGAACAATCTCCTAAATGATACAAGCTATGACAGCACAAAGTCTAAAAGTAACTTGCTTTCTCATTCAAATAAAGAAAAATGATTAACAACCTCAGCTCAAAGTCTCAGGGATAACCTCTCAATTTTGGTAAAATTTTGCTTCTTTTTTATCAAAAAGATCTCCCATTGCATAAAATAGGATTTTATAATATATAGCAGCCCAAAAAATATCGATGCTTTGTTCCATGGAGTGACCCATATTACATTCAATGCTTTTAATACATCTTCAGTTTTGTCAAAAGACCATGTTGAAAATAAGATGGCTACCTTAGCTATGGCATGCCATTTCATCTCATATGTCTTCTCCTAGGTTTGGATCATTTGGTATGTTCCCTCTGATGTCTGTGCAGCTGTCCATTTCATCTTTACTCCCAAGGAGACAAACATGCAGTGTCTTCAATGTTTAAGGGCTCAAATATCTATTTTGAGGTCTGTTCCACCTACTAGAATAACTACTACATAGATATTTTAGCCTTTCCCTCTTTTTCCTATGATTTGAGCCCTTGAGCTATCTTTTCCCCTTTCTAGTTTTGTCCTTTTCTAAAATTTGAGCTCTTGGGGCTACGTTCCTAGCTTTGTCAGCTCTTTCAGCTCCTCCTCTCGACAGTTCTTCCTTTCAGCCTGAAGGTCTTTGAATGACTTCAGGTCCACGCTCAAGCCTGTAAAGATCAACGGCTAGTTGGTTACCCTAATTTTGATGGTTGTAGGGATGTCATCACTTAAAATCTAACGGCTAGTTCATGGTGCTTAATGTTGATGTCTACAGACCTGTCATCCTCCTTGGCAATTCCTTCAGCTTTGTTGTTTGATCCTTTTTGAAAGGGACCTGCCCTTCGGGGTCTTGAGAAAGGTCTACTATTTTAAATTGATGAGAGCCCCCTGCAAGGGTACATGCCCTTTGGGGTGCTTTGGATGGCCTTCAGGCTTTTGATCATTCAAGATTTTTTAGGCTCCAATTCCTTCAGACAAAATGTTTGAAGGAATTCCTTTAGACATTTTATCCAAAGGAAATCTTCCTTCACCTTTGTGTCTTTCCCACTTGCTTCCCTCGGGCTTCGGGCTTTATTGGGCCAATTCCTTTAATCAATCCAATTCCTTCAGACAAAAGTCTGAAGGAATTGCCTTGACAAATTTTTCCATGGAAAACCTTTTCCGAAGGAATTCCTTTATTTGCTCGGCCTTTGAAACAGTCCATATGCTCCACATCTGCCCTCTAAAAGGGTTATTTGAGCTCCAAGGTTGCCTTTCAGATTTTTGCAATGGTCCACTTTGGCTTCTAAGTTCCCCCCACAAGGGTACCTAGCCTTCGAGCTTTGGGATTGAACCGATTGATTTGAAAAATGGCTAAGTGTTGAAAACCTATTTCTTTCCTACAGAGTCTGTAGAAACCAACCTGTAGAGTCCATAGAAATGAGTTCATAGGACTGGTGGATTTCATAGAAACTAAGTCTGTAGAGTCTATAGTTTTCTTCCTTGAAGTCCATAGAAATTGAGTCTATAGATTTTTGCCTATAGAGTCTGTAGATTTCTTCCTGCAGAGTCTGTAGAATTGAGCCTGCAATGTCCGTAGATTCGAGCCTGCAGAGTTTTCTCTAACCTTGAAAAATTTTGTATAAATCTGAAAAAGCTTGAATAATGGAGAATTTGAATACTTAGAATAATTTTTGTGAAGGGAAGAGATAATTTTGGCTTGTTGAACCAAAATAGTTCATATGTTGTCCCAAAATGAGTGACAAATTTTGGGAACAACAACCTTGATATTGTATGCATTTATGCCCTAGGGATGTCTTCCCAATAAATGATGTCACTTGATGATGCAAATATTAAATATTCATTTTCAAAAATAAATTATTCAACGAGTTCCTTGGAACTCTTAATTAGTCTAATGATTTGTTTTAATTAGCTCTTACGCATGATTAAGTACTTTGATGCAAACCTTGGCTCTTTGTGCAGAAATTACTCATATTATTAAAAATGTCTTATTATTGGCCCAAAATTTGATTGGATTAGAGTTAGGATGTGTTGTCAGATGTGATGGATCCATTATATCTTTTAGAATTTTTTCAACACCAAATAACAAAGGCATATGTCTCATGCAAGAGATTTGACGGAAAAGAGCAATCTAGAGCACCTAAGTGCAAAATTGGCATTTTGACTCGAAATGATCTGATCAAAGTTAGTTAGCCCACAAATTATATTTCACCATTTAATGATACCCTAGCCAAAATCAGCACTTGAATATATCAATTTTAACTCATTTAATGTGTTTTAGTGTTTTAGGTTAGATTGTGCACTTTGGTGAGAAATTGGTCAAAACCCTAATTAGAGGTTATTAGTGGCCATTTTTAGGTGTCTACACTATATATATTGAATTTCATAGACAATTACAAGCCTTATGACATCTATGGTAGCTTGATCACATATACCCTCATCATTCATCTAATCATCTCATCATCCTTATTTCCATCATGAATCTAATCCTCTCAACCCATTTGATTAAAATCTAATCTTTTATCCTCATAATCCTCATCCCATTATCTGATTCACATATTATATTCACTAGAATCATCCTCTAATCTTTAATGCTTGTCATCATCATCATCATCTTATACTCTCTTATCATCATCCTTTATACTCTAGTCAGAACTACAGTGGCATGATGTCTTTTAAGACTATGTAGGTAACACTTGGCCATTTTTTAGTGCCCAAGGATAACTCGACCACTATATCCACTTTCCCCATCATTTATCATCACATATAACATATATTTCATCATCTTCAAGTCTTACATCCATCAAATCTTTGAGCTATATTAATCAATCTATTGATCAATCACCATCCCCACAATCACCTCTTTAATCTTTTTGTCAATCGCTCGCACCTTTTTATTGGGCCCAACAAAAATCCCAACATCCATATTTTCTTCCATTAATTATCCCTTATTATTTAAATTATCATCTATTAATCCCTTGCACGTTTCCCTATTAGGGGCATCATTTTTATTAATCACATTGTGGCTCATTATTTTGCAATCTAATTCTTCTCCTTTATCTTTGGTCACTTTATCCTATCATTTATTTTGTTTCGTTTCCTTCATCATATCACTCAACTTTAGATTTTCACTACAGTCATCATTAATATTATCACATCATTGTCAATCCTTGGCCAACATCTCTCCCTTACATGTGTCCTTGCTTGGGATACATTGAAAGCTTGTGGCCTTTTGTCCTATCATCGTCATGCTATGGTTGATTCCCCTTTGGGATGTGTTCACAACTATGCCATAGTCATCTCTACTCCCTACACATGAGTTTTTGTTAGGGGAATCATCATTTTATATCTCACTACTTAGTTCAAGTTCCTCTTCTTCATCATCTATCTCCACATTTAGCATCCCATCCCATTATCTATTTATTGCATCCCGCCCCTCATTTCCTCTTTCGAGTGGCCATCTGTCTCATTCTTCCTTGCATGTCCCCTCAAGGGGGCATCATATCCACTAACATCATCTACTAAAATTCATCCACGAAATGGTTTTTCTTTGAAATACCATTACTCCTTCCACTCCATCCACTCGTAATGACATTTCAAAGAGGGGCAAAATATATGCACCTAAATCCACTCTCCTTAACTATTATAATTAATCCTGCTAATTTATCCCCTTCCTAGCCATTTATCTAATATTCCCCTTCAATATTATTCATTCACTAACTTTATGTCATCCCCACCAATCCATTAATTCCCTTAATCATCTCTTAATCCTATCCTAATCTATCTTATTCATTATTGGGAATTTAAAATTCCCAAAACCCACCCACCTACCTATTCATAGGCTTTCTTACAAGCCTACCCCCATAGATTCTCAAGAACCCCTTAGTCACCCATATAATATATCCATAATCATGCTTAACCCCCTAAAAGAGATTCTAGAGTTTTCTACCTCTATAACCTTCTTTCCTCTAGAATCTTCCAAGGAATTTAAATTCCTTGGATAATCCTCCGCCATAGATCTCCACAATCTAACTTTGATTTCTAACCTTTGATTATTCCCTCCACATTTTAAATAAATAATTCCACTCCTCCATGAAAAATAATATAGGAATCCATAACATCTTCATGCCAAACAAATCCTTGAATCCATCATCACAATCCTTGATCATGCAATCATAATGTCAAAATTCTAAGTCAATAGCAATCAACCATTTGTTTGAACATCTTGGAAGGAGGCTAGTTGAAACAAGGGATTGGTAAGGTTTATCTTATGATTTGGATTTGTTTTAATAATCCTTCCTACTAGGTATTTTGGTATTTTGGGTGTTTAAATTTCATAATTTAATCCATTGTGCTCAAATTTCCTACTATAATTGTCATTGCAACATTCACATTCATTGAGGCCTCTTCCATAGAAGTCTGGGTATTAATTGTGAAACTTTGGAAGAGATTAATATTAGACATTGACATCAGTATAATATTAGATATCATGCCTATCATGACTACATGACCAATTATATTGACCTTATTCTCAATCATGACAATCTCTACCAAATAGGTCTAGATATTTCCTAGCAGAAGTCCACTCCTCATCTTAGCTTATTGAATCTCAATTAGACAAGTGAAAAGTGAAATCAATGAAATCTCAAATTTATTCACTATAGTCTCTAGGACCTCAATTTTGGTTTTGGTTTCCAATATTCTAACTTTATTTGTAGATTATGCTCAATTATTATGACTTTTGTTATGATCTTATGTCTTAAACCAAATCATCTATAAGTAGAATGTCTTATAAATCTATACCAATCATAATAGGCATTGATATAAAACCCATGAAGTTGTTCCTTTTTCATATCAACCTACATTGGCTGAGGGAAATATATGAGATTTCACTCAAGTAGATTATGTAATGCCTTATGAGGAGGTTCAGATAGTCATGTGAACTTCCTCTTTTGAGGAGCTAATTGGATAAGCCCATTAGTCAGTTGTGAAATTGAATTAACAATTGCTCTAGCTTCATTTTTAGTATCATTTATGTTAATTTCAAAAAAATTATGCTTTGAAACTTATCATTGGAATATGTTAAAGGAATAGACCCTTACTTGAGCTTATTCATAACAAGTATCTTAACTTCACAGTCTCTAACCATACAACACATATAATTGAAATATTTAAATTATTTGAACATAATATACTCATGTAGTGGAGAAAGAAACATTTTGCTTGAGTATGTGTTGCAACTCATTATCAACCATAAAATTAGTCATTTTAGAGTGCATAGTCTTATAATTAAGCATATAATCATTGATGGTCTCATTATGTCTTTGCATACATTTTACAATTTAAGCATACAACACCATCTAGTCACTGATGTTGATATAAAAGTGTGATAAGAATGGATCATAAAAATGACTGAAAACATTAACCAATTGAAAAAGGAGGTCAAAAAACCATAAAAAACTATAGTCCTTATGACTCCTTGGAAATAACTTGGTCAAAAAATTATCATTAAACATATAGTGTAAGCATGTTGCATGAAAAGATCTAAGAGGATTTTATAGATCACCTTTACCATGATAAGTTGTAATCTAAGGTGAAACAAATACTCATCCATCAAATATATATAAATATATTACAATTACATTTCCTTCAGGCATTCAGCCTTAATACTATAAATAGATACCATGCCCTCTAGATCTCGAGTCGGACCAACTTCTGTATCTCTATCAATCTCAAGTGTGGTCTCCAGCTAAGTAGTCCTGTTGTGGGGAGGGAGAGTATCAACCAAGTACTTTTGCACACTAACCATGGATCAAAAATCCCCCACACTAATCCCATCAAGGAATGGCCCTCCCTTCATGGATGAGTAGATAGTGATGGTGTGGGAAACTAGAGAACAAGTAACCAAGTGTGTATGATTTTTAAAACTAAACATGTAGTGTATCATAGAAAACCTATTTTATTACAAGATATCACACTGACATGTAAATCATATGTACCAAATGATAATGTCTCACTATACATTATTTAACCATAAGATTCATACTAATTACATCCTCCTAACAATCACATCACATCACATGTTAAACATAGGAGTAAACAATGTATACATTTATTTCATCGATGTATGAATAAATCTTACATTATTATCTATCTCATACTAGAAATAAATATTACAATTTATACCACCCAGGTAAAATATACATTTAACTACAAACTTTAGCTTCCATAATAAGTTCTATATAAACTACATCCCATGATAACCCATATTATCATAGTCTAGTATTCTAAGACATAACTACTAGTTTTCCCACAATCATTCATCTAAAGTACTAAAAAATACATGGAACCACAAGCTTTTATTCAAGCAACTAAATATATCAAAGTAACTTATAGTTTCTAAAAATACATGATAGTCTTACCAAGTATTCGTTACACTTTCAAGGTTGTATGCACACAAACATGATGTCCTACTACATGTCATTAAACATATTGTTCAAAGTAACAACCATCATGCATACATTTACATAGGTGTGGGTCTAGACATAATAATTATAGTATGACACCAATTAAATCAATGTTTTAAGAACCAAAATAATAAGTATCGATGTTAGGGTGTGGAGCTAAAAGCTTCACCAAGGAGCATAGACAAACAGGTTCGGGTCTACACAGACGCCGGCGTCGGTCAGGAGCGACCGACGTCGGTCAGTTGCAGTTCAGAGGCGCCGACGTCGGCAATATTGTCGGCCGGCGACGGTCACAGGCGAACAGACAGGAACCGATGTCGGTTACCTGCGTGTCCAGAAAGCTATTTCCGAGGACAGAAGCGAGTGTTTGCATGATGAGTTTGAGTTGTAGACTCATGCTCGCGTCTCTATTGTTAGCAATGTTATTTTTAGAGCCCTTGTTGAAGAGGCTTAACTGTTTGTTGTAAGAGCATGCTTAAGTTTTCCTATTTCTATATGTAGGAGAGATCTTCTAAGCTATTGTAATATGATGAATGAATGAGAGAGTGTTATAGAGTACTAGTAGAACATTGTGAATGTTTGAAGGACTGTACTTTAGTGAGAGCTCTTGAGGAATAGAGGTCTAGTGAGAGATCTTGTGTGCATCTGAGAGAGGTGTGGAAGAACAAAGTTCTTCATTTGTATTCCTATTGTAAAGAGTTTTTTAATACAAGTTTTCAGGGTGTTTTCTTGTATATCTTGTTCTGTGCTATTTATCATTTCAGTTACTTATCTATCTGATTTATTTCCACATTGATTGCTTTCATACGTGTAATCCATTGTTGGTTGATCCCCAACAAGTGGTATCAGAGCTCAGGTTCACTAACAGGTGGTTCAGATCTGTGTAGTGTGTTCGGATTACAGGTTGCTCACAGGGATTTCTGTTTGAGTGGGAGAAGCAATGGCAGAAGAAAGTAAGTTGAGAATGGAAAAGTTTAATGGCAAGAACTATCAACACTGGAGAATGCAGATAGAGGATTATCTGTATCAGAAGGATCTTTACTTACCGTTAGGTGGGATTGCAAAGAAGCCCAAGGACATGGAGGATGAAGAATGGGAAGTTCTTGATAGAAAGGCTCTTGGGTCTATAAGACTGAGTCTGGCGTCCACTGTGATATCTAATTTGTCACAGGCAAAAACTACGGTAGAGTTAATGACTACGTTAGCAAATCTGTATGAAAAACCCTCAGCCTCAAATAAAGTATATTTAATGAAGCAGTTATTTAATTTGCATATGCAAGAAGGTGGATCTGTCTCTAATCACCTAAATGATTTTCATGGTATTGTTAATCAGTTAAGTTCAGTCAATATTGTATTTGAAGATGAAATAAAAGCTCTTTTGATATTATGTTCTTTGCCTGAAAGCTGGCATGGCTTAGTAATGGCAGTTTCTAATACTGCATCTGCATCAAATATTTTGAAAGTAGAGGATGTTGTTAGTGTTATCTTGAATGAGGAAATACGCAGGAAAAGCACAGAAGAGGCATCCGGGAACGCTTTAAGTTTTGAGAGCAGGGGAAGGGAAAAAGAGAAGAGCAAGAAAGGCAGAGCAAGATCTAAGTCTAAAGGGAAAGGCAGGTCTAAATCCAGAAATGGCAGGAAGCCACAATGCTGGAATTGCGGAAAGATGGGGCACATAAGCAGAGATTGTTGGTCAAAGCCTAAGGAGGACAACCAACACGAAGGAAAGGAAGAAGCCAAGATTGCAGGTATTGCACAGGATGCTTTAATTTTCTCTCTGCATAATAATATAGAATCTTGGGTAATAGATTCTGGTGCATCTTTTCATGCTACTCCTAACAGGGAATATTTCAGTGACTATATCCAAGGGGATTTTGGAATAGTATACTTAGGGGATGACGAACCTTGTAAGATTACTGGCAAAGGTAAAGTGCAGCTAAAGATGCAGAATGGCAACACATGGGTGTTGAGGGATGTGATGCATGTTCCTAGTTTAAAGAGAAATCTGATTTCTGCAGGTAAGCTTGGTGATGAGGGTTGTACAGTAACTCTCACAGCAGATTCTTGGAAAGTGACCAAGGGTGCACTTGTTATGGCCAGAGGTAAGAGAGAAGGTACTCTCTATTTGTGTAATTGTATTACTAACAAATCTCCTTCAATTTTATCTACTTCAGATGTGGATGCTAAATTGTGGCACTCAAGGCTTGGCCACATGAGTGAGAAGGGGATGTCTATCCTTAAGTCTAAAGGTATGCTTTCAGATTTGAAAAGTTTGGATCTAGAATTTTGTGAGCATTGTGTATTTGGAAAACAGAAAAGGGTTAGTTTTCTCAAGACTGGGTCTACTAAGAAAAGGCAGAAGTTGCAGCTTGTTCACACAGACGTGTGGGGACCGGCTCAGGTAGCCTCTATTGGCGGATCACGGTACTATGTCACATTCATAGATGATGCTACAAGGAAGGTATGGATCTACTGTATTAAAAAGAAATCTGATGTTTTTGAGACTTTTAAGATTTGGAAAGCCATGGTTGAGAATGAAACAGGCAGAAGATTGAAGTGCTTGAGATCTGATAATGGCGGTGAGTTCTGCAGTCTAAAGTTTAACTGGTATTGTTACACTCACGGAATCCGTAGGCAAAGGACGGTTCCAAGGACACCTCAGCAGAATGGTATTGCTGAAAGGATGAACAGAACTATTATGGAGCGTGCAAGATGTATGAGATTGCATGCAGGGTTGCCCTTAGAGTTTTGGGCAGAAGCAGTTGACACCGCAGTATACCTGATCAACAGAGGACCCTCTACAGCTCTGGATGGTGGAATTCCAGAAGAGGCATGGACAGGTAAAAAGGTAGATCTCTCATATCTCAAAGTTTTTGGTTCTGAAGCCTTTGTGCACATAGATAAGGAAAATAGAAAGAAGCTTGACGCTAAGTCTATGAGGTGCACGTTTATTGGCTACGGTTCAGATGATTTTGGTTTCAGATTTTGGAATCTAGGAACTAACAAAGTAATTAGGAGCCGTGATGTCGTTTTCAACGAAAGAGTGATGTACAGTGATCAGACAAGGAAGCTAGATCAAGCTGGGCAGAGCAATAATGAGCTGGACGAAATTATGGTCCAAAATGAGCTCGCGGGAAAAAGAAATAATCACTTACAGGAAAACACAGAGACCGACGTCGGCAGGTTTGGCACCGGCGTCGGCAATACAGAAACTGATGTCGGTCATACAGAGACCGACGTCGGCAGACCAGGCACCGGCGTCGGCCAGGAAGAACCGACGTCGGTCAGTAACAGGTCTACAGGTGGCCGAGATCGGTCACTGTCAGAAAACTTGGGTGGACAGATTGTTGAGAACGCGTCCAAGACACCCATCAGGAGGTCTGAAAGGGTGAGTAAGCCTCCAATTAGATATTCTCCTTCCTTATATTATTTATTGCTAACTGATGGTGGAGAACCAGAAAGTTTTGAAGAAGCATTACAGGTAGAGTCCAGGAGTAAGTGGGAGCGTGGCATGGTTGAGGAGATGGAGTCCTTAAGAGAGAACCAAACATGGGATTTGGTTGAATTGCCGGCTGGTAAGAGAACACTGAAGAACAGGTGGACTTACAGGTTGAAGGAAGGTGAGGATGGTCAGATGAGATACAAGGCCAGATTGGTTGTGAAAGGGTTTGCACAAAAGCCAGGTATTGACTTTGGCGAAATTTTTTCTCCAGTTGTTAAGATGACTTCTATAAGGGTTGTACTGTCTTTGGTTGCTTTTGAGGATTTGCATCTCGAGCAGCTAGATGTTAAAACAACATTTCTTCATGGAGATTTAGATGAGGAAATTTACATGGAACAGCCAGAAGGTTTCGAGGTCAAGGGTAAGGAGAAACTAGTGTGCAGGTTAAAGAAAAGCTTGTATGGCCTCAAGCAAGCTCCAAGGCAATGGTACTTGAAATTTGACAGGTTTATGACTGAGCATGGTTTCAGTAGGTGTCAATCAGACCATTGTGTATACTTTAAGAGATTCGATAACGGTAGATACATTATTCTATTGTTGTATGTAGATGACATGTTGGTTGCAGGGTCTCACATGCAGGATATCTCAGAGCTTAAAGTAAAGTTAGCTCAAACGTTTGCCATGAAGGATTTGGGAGCAGCTAAGAAAATCCTTGGCATGAGCATCAAGAGAGACAGAGAAAATCACAGGTTGATATTGTCTCAAGAAGATTATGTGGACAAGGTGTTGAAACGGTTCAACATGCAGGATGCGAAACCGGTAAGTACACCTTTGGCAGGACATTTCAAGTTAAGTAAAGAACAATGTCCCAATTCACATGATGAGGTAGAGTACATGAGTAAGGTTCCATATTCTTCCGCGGTAGGAAGTTTGATGTATGCAATGGTATGTACTAGACCAGATATTGCCCAAGCAGTGGGAGTGGTAAGCAGGTATATGGCCAATCCAGGTAAGGAACATTGGAAAGCAGTACAATGGATCCTTAGATATCTGAGAGGAACCAGCAGTAGACACTTATGCTATGGAGGTTCAGATACATCTCTACATGGCTATGTAGATTCAGATATGGCAGGGGATTTGGATGGCAGGAGAAGCACCACAGGTTATGTTTTTACTGTAGGTGGAACAGCGGTTAGTTGGATATCTAAGTTGCAGAAGGTTGTAGCCTTGTCAACTACAGAAGCAGAATATATTGCAGCTACAGAAGCTAGCAAGGAGATGATATGGATGACACGATTCTTAGTAGAGCTTGGAAGGGAGCATGGAAGTTGCAGATTGTATAGTGACAGTCAGAGTGCAATCCATTTGGCTAAGAACTCAGCGTTTCACTCAAGAACCAAGCACATACAGCTAAGGTACCACTTCATACGACAGGTATTGGAAGATGGTGAGTTGAAGCTGGAGAAAATCCATACAGACAAGAATCCTGCTGATATGCTAACAAAGCCGGTTACTAAGGAGAAGTTGAATCTTCATTCAACTTCTATTGGTCTTCATGATTGAGTTGAAGATGGAGGAGCTAGAAGATATTGCTGTACAGGTACTGATGCAGCTGGTTTATCTCCAAGTGGGAGATTGTTAGGGTGT
This sequence comes from Torreya grandis, assembly GCA_037957365.1. Lineage (NCBI taxonomy): Eukaryota > Viridiplantae > Streptophyta > Pinopsida > Cupressales > Taxaceae > Torreya > Torreya grandis. The sequence goes on from JARHVA010001132.1 coordinate 1,670,504, forward strand.
GGAGCTAAAAGCTTCACCAAGGAGCATAGACAAACAGGTTCGGGTCTACACAGACGCCGGCGTCGGTCAGGAGCGACCGACGTCGGTCAGTTGCAGTTCAGAGGCGCCGACGTCGGCAATATTGTCGGCCGGCGACGGTCACAGGCGAACAGACAGGAACCGATGTCGGTTACCTGCGTGTCCAGAAAGCTATTTCCGAGGACAGAAGTGAGTGTTTGCATGATGAATTTGAGTTGTAGACTCATGCTCGCGTCTCTATTGTTAGCAATGTTATTTTTAGAGCCCTTGTTGAAGAGGCTTAACTGTTTGTTGTAAGAGCATGCTTAAGTTTTCCTATTTCTATATGTAGGAGAGATCTTCTAAGCTATTGTAATATGATGAATGAATGAGAGAGTGTAATAGAGTACTAGTAAAACATTGTGAATGTTTGAAGGACTGTACTTTAGTGAGAGCTCTTGAGGAATAGAGGTCTAGTGAGAGATCTTGTGTGCATCTGAGAGAGGTGTGGAAGAACAAAGTTCTTCATTTGTATTCCTATTGTAAAGAGTTTTTTAATACAAGTTTTCAGGGTGTTTTCTTGTATATCTTGTTCTGTGCTATTTATCATTTCAGTTACTTATCTATCTGATTTATTTCCACATTGATTGCTTTCATACGTGTAATCCATTGTTGGTTGATCCCCAACAATCGAGGTTACATAGCCAGTCCAGTGTTGTATTTTATATTAATGAATTTCTACCCCCTCAATTAACACAGTCGACTGGTCATGTTAAAAAGATCCACAAATCTATAGTCAATGAAATGCACAACTACACAATAATTATTTGTGACTTTTTAAAGTTTGAGTGCATGAAATAGAGACACATGGCAAAGGGAATCCAATTCATATATTACCTTATAAATAATTTCAATGGCTATGTTGTGATGTAATACCAATAGGTGGCTACTGAAAACTAGATAAATTTGCTTGCATCAATATCACAAGTATATCCCTGCTACACATTTCTTTGAACAAGCTAAATAAAATACAATGATTCAACTCACAACTTAGTGACCTAGCAAGTATACACTCAGCATTTTTTTTAACTTAACATTTTATTAGTATAAGGATCCCATGATATTCACGCTCATTTATTTAAATGCAACATGGGTTTCACCATGCAATTTGAGTAAGTGGTGCCATTTGGCTCAAAAATCCATGCAGTAAGAGACATAGTTTCCTTTGCAAATTTCATTCATCAAATTTTAAAGGTTGTTCCTAAGAAGTGATATGCTGTCAAATAATATAATGCAACCAATAATGTATTCAAAACATTGTTCCTAGAGAAGATAAGATGTTGTCATGGTATTTATCAATTCTCAATCAATAAAATATAAAATGTTGCTAAACTATTTATCAATTCTTATGGGGATCTCTATCATTTAAAGAGAAAATAATCCATTTATCCTAAACGTAGGTCTAAGTTTACATGCTCAAAATAGAACACAAACCAATATATATAAAACCCCTATTTATATGAATGACATGCTGACCTACATAAATAGAAGGTTGGCCTGTATAATTAGAATGCAGGTCTAATAATTTAAGAAGCTATTCATAAAAATATGCACTAGGGTTTGAGGCAGATGGTTTTCATTACTCGAATAGGATAGGAAGTGTGACACTTATCTAAAAATACTCGTGTTTACTTAAAACTAAGATGTTGCTCAATAAAAATATAATGTTGCCCTTAGAAATGAAACACAGGCCTAAAATAATGAAAAGTAGTTATAAATAGAAAAGGGATGCCTAACTTAAAGGAATTAGACACAATCTAAAGTTTGTAAGTTGCTAATCAAGAATATGGAACATTGTTTATTTAGGCATGATGTAGTTGCTAATAAAATATTGCCATAATATACTAAAACTTAGATTACAAGTTTATACAGTCCAAAATTGAAATGTAGTCCTATAAATATAAGACATAGCCAACATATTTGAGATATGGTCAATATATATGAGACGCTGCAAAGAAAAATGGGATGTTGGCCAATATAAATTTAGATGATGGGGTTTATCTAACACTAAATATACAATCCATATAATGAGAATCAGGCCAAATATAAATAATATGCACATAATTCACACCATTTGGCAAATAGGAAAAAATAATTATAGAACCAACCTTTTTGATATATGTTGAATGAGGAATATGCCTTTCTCTTGTTGTCTCCAATCTCTCTCTGAGTTCGCCTCATCTTCTCCTATATCTTCCTTCTCCTATTTTTTGTCTCCCTCTTCAAAGTTCCTTTCCATGAATTTATAAAATCCTCCTTTCTTCCATCTGTCATGCTCTTTCTTTGCATGCAATTTCTCTTAATCTTTTTTTTACCCCCCATGCATGACATTTATCTTTGTTTTGTTGTGCCTATTTACTTTTCATGCTATATCTCTCATTTTTCTCCCATGTATAACATTTTACTCACCTTTTTAATTCACTAATCAACAGTTTTATTTTTTTACAAAGTCATAGTTTATTTTCATTTTCTTCACTAATATTAAGCATTTGATTTGTTCATATAAATCTATATACCATATTACCCAAGTTATCTCAGCATAAATTTAAGTTGACTAATTAAATAATAATTTCTATTTTCTAACTTCCATGTAATTTCATGCATGCATTTTCAAGACTAAACTTATATTGTTTTAACTCAAGGTTAGTACTCTAAGGTAATTCAAATACCATGAAAGCAAGTATAATAAAGATAATTATTTATTTAACTAATAGATATTAAGTCAATAATTGTTTCTTATTGCTAGAAAACCGTATCTACAATAACTAATATCTATATAGCAATTAAATATCTATTTTATAGATTTATTTTTGAAAATCAAGATAATTAAAGTAAAAGAATCTAATGCATATCAAGAACTAAATCTACATAAAAATATGATCACAACAAGATTTCCATAACCATGTACTAACATCTAAAACATGATACACATATAACATTTTTAAATCTAATGCAGGTGTGTGTAGGGTCATTAGCAATTCCTCTGTCATCCCCCAACCATCCCATCTAATCCATCCTCTTCATTGATGCTCTCCCTCATCATGATCTGAGTGTAGGATCAATCTTGCATCCACATTGCAATAAGAAGATAGTTAGTCTGAGTCATCATATATATCAACTAATTATGCAAAACTAACAAATATATATCCACAATGTATAGAATAATAAAATACAATTGTTACATCATGTATATTAATCAATAATATCACTGTCCCATAATAATATATGTCATAAAAATCAAATCAAAGCAATAATAATAAGCTAATAACTATATTAATCCATAGATTACAGGTTATAAATCATAGGGTGAAATTGGAATGTGACATCCTCCCCTCCTAAAACTAGTCATCATCCTGATGACACTTATTCAAACAAAAGTTGTAAATAACAAATAGAGTTTAATAAAATCAAAACATAGTATCAAGTATTAAATCATGCAAATAAATGTGAAATTTACTTGAACTCATCATAGTTCTCCCAATTAACACTATCTTAGATTATTGGTCTCATGAGACCCTATTCTATGATATTTCCTATTATGAAATCAAGTTTTGTGAATGTCACTTACGTTGATTGATTCTATCATGACTACTCCAGGGTCTACAACTGTAAGACAAGCCTAAATAACTTGGTAAAAGTTTTACTAATTTCCCCAAAAACACATGAAATAATTACAAAGGCAAAAACAAATGACCAGGAAGAGTTCCATAAAACCTTCCAACCCTTTTTCACATCTCTCTAACCTAGAGAGTGTTTTCCTCAACCTATAAAAAAGTATTTAGGGAATTGTTGACCATTTTTTGCTCAACAGGCCAAAAATCGGTCCCCTTCTTCCCTTGTTGTTCTAGGCCAATTCATTTTTTGATTTTGCACAAGTCCAAGAATTTCTATGGACTCTACAGGTCTATTTCTATGGACTCTACAGGTCCATTTCTACAGACTCTATAGGTGAAGTTTCTATGGATTCTGCAGGTCTATTTCTACGGACTCTGTAGGTTAGTCTTTTGGCACTTGAAGAATCAGTGCAGAGAGTGATGGGTTTTACAAGGCTTCTTCAAGCTCTTGTATGAAGAAATTCACAAGAAAGGTTGGCATCTTTGAACCATTGAACTGATTCAATGCCTTCATTCAATGCCTTGGTTCAATCAACAAAGTTTATCGCTTAGGTTCAAAGGCTTGGTTCAATACAGGAGTGGCATACAGTGTTGAACCGTTGAACCGTTAAACCATTTTTGGTTCAATCAGTCGGTTCAATAGCTTAGTTCAATCGGGTGGTTCAAAGGAGCATCCCAAAAAGTGAAGGACAAGTGCCCTTGCAGAGGGCAGTTCCAGGTCCAAGAGCCCTTGCAGAGGGCAGGGAACACTTCAAGGAGAAAGCCGCAAAGGACAATTTCTTTCAAAAAAAATTTAAGGCAGTCGACAAAGGCAAGGAAGAAATCCTTCAGACTTTTGTCTAAAGGAATTCCTTTGGACAAAAATTTTGAAGGAATTCAAAAAAATTATGTGGGAAAAAATCCGTAGAAAAAGCCCACTGGAAAAAGGAAGCTGAAGGAATTTGCCAAGTATGGTGACGTCCCAGAAGTCGTCAACTTTAAGAAGATAGACTAGCCATTGGTTTTCAAGCTATGACGGGCTTGCAAACATTAAATTTTACAATAGGAAATCTAGAGCATGGAAGGTGCTAAGTGGCAACCGTAGAAGGCTTTGAAATGCTTTTCTAGGAGTAGCAGAACATGCCATGTGTCCCCTACAAGGCTTGATAGAAGCTGACAAGTGTCAAACATCTGCAGTCTCTCTCTTGTCCCATGGAGAAAGGTGGTGGGCCTCGATGAACTACTAAAGAGAGCAGAAGCCACCATAAATCATTTTCTGTAGTACTCTCCAAAGGTGTTTGAAGCTTCTATAAATTTAGCAGATATTGCCACATGTCCCATCACAAACTTAGCAAAATATGCCATGCATTGGCATCCACATTTTGAAGTGCCTTATGAGTTTTAAAGCGATGAGTGCACAGACATCAAGATTTATAGAAATGAATAACCATTGGTTTTCAAACAAATGGCGTGAACTTGAAGGAATTCAAAGACTAAAGTTTGGAGAGCTAAAGAACTAGCAGGGGTAACCCAAGAGACGAAGGAGCAAAAATCAAGAAGGTAGCCCAAGTGGTAAAAAGGAGGTGAGTTATATCTGCAGTTGAAATAGGGTCCACCAATTGATTACCAAGAGGCACGAACAAGCGATGAATGGTGTAACTCATCTTTCCCCATTCTGCATTAATGAGTAGGCAAGCCACAAAATGCCTTAAAGGAGCAGTCTTTTGTAGAAAAATAGTGCGGCCCATAATTTCACCTTAAAACAAGGGGCTGACATAGCATTACCTTGGAGCAAATTTCCTGTTCCCAATAATCAGAATGCACATGGGTCATTTGTAAAAAGGGTGCCAAAAGGCCTCCTTTATTCCTCTATATATTGTAGACTTGTCGTTTGGAAAAGGATCTGTCACATTTTTAAGGTGAAGCCCTAGCAAATTTTCACCTAAAATCAATAAACACATTTTTACCTCTATTCTGGTTAGATATCTTTGTGTGTGTCTGAGTGTCAGTTTTGTGTTTAGTCATTTCTTTCTAATGCTTTCACAGGGTTAACACCAATGCACCTAGTGTCTATAAGGTGCCATTCTTGCAAGTGACAAGGAGAGCTGCACCTAGAAGCGCAGAGACAGAAGAAGCTACTATACAGTGTGCCCCTTTCATAGCGCCTATGGTGAGTCCCTATTTTCTGTGTGTTCCATTGAAGCCTCCCTGTTAGTTTCCTGTAGCCTGGTCCTTTTGCCAGTTTTAAAGTGTACGTATTTGTTTGTATGGTTTCAAGTGTGAGTGTGAGTAGGTCGAATCATTTGGTGCATCACCTCTTTTAGAGTAGTTCTATTTTCCTGCAATCTTTCTCCCTTTTCATCCCCCCCATTATATATCTATATATATGTATTAGCACTTATTGGAACAACTCAAATGCATTAAAGGGAGCTAGCCCTTACCTAGAGACTCTCCCCTCCAGCTTTTCTAGTCTCACAAACAAGAGGGGAGTTTCCATTTTGACGTGTGGAAGGCAGTTGCTCGACCTCCTACCCTGGGTGCAATCCACTGCGTCAATAGTTTTTGGCATGCTCGGTGGGACCAACTAGGACAAGTTGTGTCCACAAAGTTAAATAATTTTTGGTGTGTTCTTGAACCAAGAAGCCTTTGGAGGCTTTGGCATCAACACTAATGGTGACTCTGAGTTAAATCAACTGGTTAAGCAGTTTTTGGTGCCATCAAGAAACAATATTCTAGTATGTATAATTCCATCATTCAGAGCCATGGACCCTATTTTCCTTAGCCAACCTAGCTATGATCATTACCAGCCTTATGTTGATCCTTATCAGGGTCAATATGACCAGTCCCAACCCTGTCATGAGCTATATCAGCCTTATGCCCAGTATTCTCAATGTGTCACTTCTCCTACTCAACCCAGTCTCTTTGCCAATCAACCCATTTCCACCTTCAAATGAGCACTGTTGGGATACAAAAAGCACGTGATAGATCTTGATACCAGAAGGGGATGTGGCCAAGAAATTACTAATCATGTCATCCATCAAGTGAGAAATACACTGGATCAGGTTAAGAGTGAATGGGCTCCCATTGAAAGAGCCAATTAACAAAGGCTTACAAGTGAGATGCTGGATGTGAGTGGTATGATTGCATCTTTGGAAGAGAAGCTGAGTATTTATGAGAGGCAGCCTTACCAAATTTATCATCCTACATACTCTCTGCCCCAAGTATCATATCAGTCATATACAGCCCCTGCTTATGAGCCAAGTCAAGCCTATCAAAGTCCTTTCCCCAATCATGTTGAGGAGAGTTCTGAAATAGTAAATCTTGTGTTTCAGGCTAATCTTGATAGATAGATCAAATTGGCAAATCTTCAAATGCAGCAGTCTATTTTGGTAGTGTTGACCATTTTTTGCCCAATAAGCCAAAAATCGGTCCCCTTCTATCCCTATTGTTCTGGGCCATTTTCATTTTTTGATTTTGAATGAATCTATCCATTTCTACAGACTCTACAGTTTTTCTACAGACTCTGCAGGTCCATTTCTACAGACTCTGTAGGTCTAAATCTATAGACTCTGCAGGGTTAGTCTTTGGTGCATGAAGGATCAGTTTTAGAGAGTGTTGGGTTTTACAAGGCTTCTTCGAGCTCTTGTCTGAAGAAAATCATGGAGGGTTAGCATCTTTGAACCATTGAACCATTGCCTTGGTTCAATCGGCCTTGGTTCAAAGCCTTTAGTTCGTCGGCCTTGTTTCAATTCAGTTGGTTCAATGCTTCAGCCTTGGTTTAATTTAGTTGGTTCAATGCTTCGGCCTTGGTTCAATTCAATTGGTTCAAGCAGCTTCAGGTTCAACATTTGGTTCAATCAGCTTACTTCAATGCCATCAATTCATTAACGGGTTTAGACACTTGGTTCGTCAGATGGTTCAATGAGCTCGATTTAAGGGGCTCGATGTGCAGCATTGAACAATTAAACTAGTTCAATGGATTGGTTCAATATGTTGGTTCAACACATTAGTTTAATGCATTGGTTCAATCATTTGGTTTAAGTGCGAATGGTTCAAAGGGGCTAATTCAACAAATGCTCGGCACACAATGTTGAATTATTGAACTGATTCAATGAGTGGTTCAAGTGAATGGTTAAATGGGTTGGTTCAATGAGATGTCCAAAATCCGAAAGGTAGAAGCCCTTACAGAGGGTAGTTTTTAAGTGCAAAATCCCTTGCAGAGGGAAGGGAACACTTCGAGGCAGCCGAAAGATAGCCAAAGAGCTTGAAATGAAAGGACAGAAGACTTAAGCGATGGGATGAATTCTTTCAGACTTTTTATCTAAAAGAATTCCTTTAAACAAAAAGTTTAAAGGAATTCAGAGGAAGGCCGCCACCTGACAAGAAAGCCAAAGGGCTCGAAGCACAAATGCCACAGAAATGGGCCGAAGGAAAAGCTCGACCAAGGAGGATAAAAGACCCGTGAGAAAAAATCTTGCAGAAAAGACCTGATGGATTTTTTTTATCAAGGATGGTAACATCCCAAAAGCCATCAAATTTAAGGAAACAGACTAGCCATTGATTTTAATTTCAAGGTGACGACTGCACAAATGTCAAATTTAACACAGTGAAGTAGCCGTTTGTTTTTGAACTACCTGAGCGCCAACCATGAAAAGAGCCCAAAGAATGTAGAGACATGCCAGGAGATCACCCCTGAGGGCTTAAAAAAAAAGGAATAAGACAAGGTGCAGAAAGAGTAAAAGAAGGAGATGAGTTATTGCCAGATGAGTAGCACAACCTATTTTCTCTGGCTGGCATTTATGAGGGGACAAAGAGCAGTCTAGTTACAGAAAAGAGGCACGGCCATGTTTTCACATTAATGTGGGACACCGAAGTCAAAGTAGGAGCTGACAATCAGATGACTTCCTCTTCCCAAGGTTCAGAATGCACATGGCCAGATTGCAAAAAAGAGTGCCAAAATATTTCCCACAGAGCACCAAGTTCTCTTCCTCTCTCTATATATTGTAAAAATTCTCATTTGAGAAGGATCCACTCTCAGCCTTAAGGCAAAACTCTGCCCAAAAATATCTCAGGCTTGTAAGGTAGAGCTCTACCAAATTCTACCTTCAATCAAGACTTATCATATTTACTTCCATCTGGACTTGTACTCATGCATATGTCTATGTTTTCTTTTGTGTTAAGTCATTGTCTTTGATGCTTTCCATAGAATGACTCTAGCATGTCTAGTGCATTGTGAGTTTCTCTTTTGCAAGTTTTCCAGAAGTGTCCCTAGAGGAGTGTAGGTGCCTGTGAATAGGCTGTCAAAGTGTGTCTCAGAACACCTTTGATAGTTCCTTCCTCCCTATATCTCTACGGACCCCTGACTCACTGACATAGAAGAGTTTTCCCACATCAGATGAAGTGTATGGGTGCTTCTTATCAGTGAAAAGTGTATTTTTGAGCCTGAGTGGATCGCACTTTTTTGGTGTATCACCTTTTCATTTTTAGGCTTAGGTTATGTTTTCAACATCTCTCTCTCCCTTTTCATCCCCCCCTTTTTTCATTTTTATTTGTTAGCAGTAAGAGAAACCAGGGCCTAAAGGATACATCAGAGGGAGCTAGCCCTTACCTAGAGACTCTCCCCTCTAGCTTCATCGGTCCCATAGGTGAGAGGGGAGTTTCCATTGTTGCGTGTGGAAAGGCAGGAGCATGGCCTCTTGCCTCTAGTGCAATCCACTGCATCAATAGTTTTTGGCACACCTGATGGGACCAACTAGGACATGTTTTGTCCAAAGAGTTAAAGAATTTTTGGTGTGTTCTTCAACTGACCAGCCTTTAGAGGCTTTTGCATCAACACCAATGGTGACTCTGAGTTGAATCAGCTAGTTAAGCAGCCTGGTGCCATCAAAAATCATATTTTTATATGTATAATTCCTTTGCACAAAATTATGGACCTTGTATTCCTTCATATGACTATGATCAAACTCAAGTTATTCAGAAAATCTCCTCAAGTAGCTCTCCTAGTTACCCTGCAATGATAAGGGAAGTGGCCCTGCAGATTGACAGACTAGAAGAGCAGTACGGATATCACCAGGAGCTGATGTATAAAGAGGAGTGTTTGTTTAGGCAAGCTCAGGTCTTGCAATCCATGGAGGAGGAGGTAGCAAAATGGAGAAATCCATTTATTCAAGGCAGTCAGCCTTGTGTGCCCCCTCCTATTTTGAAGAAAGGCCCCTCTTTTGCACCAAATCCTTTCTATCAGATAGCACTTGCTCACTCCAGCTCATCTGATGCATCTACTCTCAATCCTGTGTGCCTGGATTTCCAACATCAAAGGGCATCAGAGCAACCCCCCATGGAGATCAATCTTCTCAATTCCTTATATTGTGAATCTTCCATTGGGGGGAATACCATGAGCCAACACATCCCCCTTTTACAGACTCTTTCGGTGCATCAACAGTCTCTTCCTAGCATTCCTCAACCTCCCCAAGTCTTTCAACATGATGTACAGATTCCAAGTTGGAGGAAGGAATGCCAAGAAGCAGCCCAGAGCCTTGAAAAGGGTGATGTTGGTGGCTAAGTAGATTGAGGAGTTGGAAGCTAAGATGAGACTGCTTGGAGAAAGAGAGATGGGGTTTTTAGACCTTGTAAAAGAGCTGATGCCAAAAGACACCCCTTCCACCAATCCACAAGCTAATTTCAATATTGATGAAGTGTTGGTAAAGTGGAAGGATGAAAATGAAGAAATTTTGGCCCAACGTCTGCCCCCTCCTATTCTAGAGAAAACTCTTTCTTGTGTGCCAAATCCTTTCTATCAGATGACACTTGCTCATTCTGACTCATCTGATGCATCAATCAATCTTGCCTTTAACCCTGTATGCCTAACTTTTTAGCACACCTCTTTTTAGACAGCTCTTCCTGTACATGAGCAGACCCTCCCAAATCTTCCCCAGCTTCCTTAAGTCTTTCAACATGATCTTCAAATTTCAAGCTAGAAGAAGGAACATCATGAACCAACTCAGCACCTTGAAGAGGATAAAGTTGCTACCTGTTCACAGGAGCAAGATTCCAATCCCAAGATCATGATTTGGAAGCAAATAGTGGAATCTTAGGGCAGAAAGGAAGAGGAGGAGAAAGATTTTTCTCAAAACCTTGAAGAAGATGAGGCTGCTCCTGCCCATGATAATGCTGGTGACCTCCAAGGAGGGCTCTTCAAAGAGGATATGGCTAGGAGAATTGCAGAGTTGGAATCTAGAGAGAGATTCCTCAGCCATCATGTGATGGATGGTTCAGACCCAATGGCACATTCTATGTCTAAACACACTCCATCTACACACCTCCAAAAGAGATATCAGGCCACACTTGATATAGATGAAGTGCTGACCAAGTGGAAGGAGGAGAATCATTCAATTCTAGCTCAAGGACTGCCTCCTCTTCCACATGGTTTTTTCACTTCACCCTTTCTCAAGGAGGAACTTATTCTGCAAGAGGTGAGTGAGGAGCAGAAGACCCAATCTACAGTCTCCCAAGAGGCTGTCATGAGTGATAATGAAGAAGGAATCATCATCGATGCTCCTTGTGAAGACCTCATCAGCAATAGAGAAGACATAGAGCATGCATACATGCAGATGTTCTAGCAATATGAGGAGGATAATAAGCATGATGAGCTCTCTCCCCCTTTGTTTGATAAACTTCCTTGTTGTTTTGATGAGGAGGACTACTATGTTGAGGAGCCTGAGTTAGAGGAAGATTAGGAGAATATCTTTGAAAATCTAGAGATCCTGATTTTTGAGGAGGAAAAGGAGAGGTATGTCTTCCTTGAGGGAGGCCTTGAAGAAGAAAGCTTTGAACAAAGAGGCAATGTTCTGTGAGATGAGAAATCATTTTGTGAGTCCATTTTAGACATCACCACAGTCACCCTTCTTCAAGAAAGCCAAGAAAGAGTAGAGGATGAGTTTGACACGGTCTTCAATGAAGTAGAAGGAAACGGGTCAGACCATGATGCACTGCAAGGAAGCTATACATATCAAAAGGCTTATGGTGATGAGCCAACAACCATTGATTTCTTGGTGAAATACACCAACATGAAGGACCAGCATTCAACAAGCTTCCAGGAACAAACAGAGTATGTATATGTTGAAAGCATGTTTGAATCTGATCCACTCAGATATCGGCCAATCCAAGTGATAGGCAAGAGGAGTAGGTCACCAAATCTCCTTTTTATTTAGCCACTTAGTCTGGCACCATAAGTCTTCTTGCTAGGAAGGGGACTTAAGAAATTTTCCTTTTGATCCAGGAGGGAGGCAAATATTCTTGGTTAGTTGTACATAGTAGTTTGTTTTCAGTTTCCTTTCCTACTTTCCCTAAGTGCAGTTTGCACAAGTAGTTTTTTAGTCTTGTGTGTGTTTTTCCTTTTGTCTGAGGTAAAAAGCTTCATGTTTGATTATTAGATCTTTGGGGCTATTGCTAACCTTTCTTCAAAGTTGCATCTGACTCTATGCCCAATGGACTACAAGGCAACTGGTCTTTAAGCATAGCAGGCATGCTTCACTTAGGAGTCGCCAATTTGTTGACTATTTTTTTCCCAATACGCCAAAAATCAGTCCCCTTCTATCCCTATTGTTCTAGGCCATTTTCATTTTTTGATTTTGCATGAATTTGTCCATTTCTACGAACTTTACAATTTTTCTATGGACTCTGCAGGTCCATTTCTACGAACTCTGTAGGTCTAAATCTACAGACTCTGCAGGGTTAGTCTTTGGCACATGAAGGATCAATTTTAGAGAGTGCTAGGTTTTACAAAGCTTCTTCGAGCTCTTGTCTAAAGAAAATCATGGAGGGTTAGCATCTTTGAACCATTGAACCATTGCCTTGGTTCAATCGACCTTGGTTCAAAGCCTTAAGTTTATTGGCATTGTTTCAATTTAGTTGGTTTAACGCTTCGACCTTGGTTCAATTCAGTTGGTTCAAGTAGGTTTAGGTTCAAGATTTGGTTCAATCAGCTTAGTTCAATGCCATCGGTTCATCAGTAATTTCATTGGCGAGTTTAGACACTTGGTTCATCAGATGGTTTAACGAGCTCAATTTAAGGGACTCGAGCGCACAACGTTGAACCATTGAATTGATTCAACGAACTGGTTCAATGCATTGGTTCAGCACATTTATTCAATGCTTTGGTTCAATCATTTAGTTCAAGTGCAAATAGTTGAAAGGGGTTGATTCAACAAAGGCTCAACGTGTAGTGTTAAACCGTTGAACTAGTTCAATGAGTGGTTCAAGCGAATGATTCAATGGGTTGGTTCAATGAGATGTCCAAAAGTTAAAAAGTAGAAGCCCTTATAGAGGGTAGTTTCTAAGTCCAAAAGCCCTTGTGGAGGGCAGGGAACACTTTGAGGTAGTTGAAAGATAGCCAAAGAGCCCGAAATGAAAGGACAAAAGACTTAAGCGATGGGATGAATTCTTTCAAACTTTTTGTCTGAAAGAATTCCTTCTGACAAAAAGTTTGAAGGAATTCGGAGGAAGGCCACCACCTGATAGGAAAACCAAAGGGCCTAAAGCACAAAAGCCACAAAAAGGGGCCGAAGGAAAAGCCTGACCAAGGAGGACAAAAGACCCATGAGAAAAAAGCCCACAAAAAAGACCCGACAGATTTTTTGCTGAGGACAGTGACGTCCCAAAAGCCATCAAATTTAAGGAAACGGACTAGCCATTGAGTTTAATTTCAAGGTGACAGATGTGCAAACATCAAATTTAACACAGTGAAGTAGCCATTTGTTTTTGAACTGCCTGAGTGCCAACCATGAAAAGAGCCCAAGGAATGTAGCGACCCACTAGAAGATTTCCCCTGAGGGATTAAAAAAGCAAGAAGAAGACAAGGTGCAGAAAGAGTAAAAGCAGGAGACGAATTATTGCCAAATGAGCAGTGCGACTTGTTTTCTCTGACTGGCATTTATGAGGGGATAAAGAGTAGTCTAGTTGCAAAAAAGTGGTGCAGCCATGTTTTCACATTAATGTGGGATGCTGAAGTCAAACCAAGAGCTAATAATCAAACAGCTTCCTCTTCCCAAGGTTCAGAACGCACATGGCCAGATTGCAAAAAAGAGTGCCAAATATTTCTTAGGGAGTGCCAAGTTCTCTTCCTCTCTCTATATATTGTAAAAATTCTCATTTGAGAAGGATCCACTCTCAGCCTTAAGGTAAAACTCTGCCCAAAAATCTCTCAGGCTTGTAAGGTAGAGCTCTGCCAAATTTCACCTTCAATCAAGACTTAGCATTTTTACCTCCATCTAGACTTGCACTCACACATATGTCTATGTTTTCTTTTGTGTTAAGTTATTGTCTTTGATGCTTTCCACAAAATGACTCCAGCATGTCTAGTGTAATTTGAGTTTCTCCTTTGTAGGTTTGTTAGATGTGTCCCTAGAGGAGTGTAGGTGCTTGTGAATAGGCTATCAAAGTGTGTCTCAGAACACCTTTGATAGTTCCTTCCTCCCTGTATCTCCACGAACCCCTAACTCACTGACACAAAAGAGTTTTTCCACATTAGATGAAGTGTATGGGTGTTTCTTCCTGGTGAAAAGTGTATGTTTGGGACTGAGTGGATCACACTTTTTTGGTGTATCACCTTTTCATTTTTTAGCTTAGGTTCTATTTTTAGCATCTCTCTCTCCTTTTTCATCCCCCCCATTTTTTAATTTTATTTGTTAGCAGTAGGAGAAACCAAGGCCTAAAGGATACATCAGAGGGAGCTAACCCTTACCTAGAGACTTTCCCCTCCAGCTTCGTCGGTCCCACAGGTGAGAGGGAAGTTTCCAATGTTGCATGTGGAAAGGCAGGAGCTCGACCTCCTTCCCCAGGTGCAATCCACTACATCAAGAAGTAGCAAGGGAAGTGGAATCCAAACCCTCACTACCCTCTCACATTGTGGCCCCATCACCCCAAAAAGAGATGCCCAGTCCAAATATCATGGTTTGGAATAAAGTGGTTGAGTCATGGAACATCAAGGAGGAGAAAGACATTGTCCAAGAGTGTGAGGTATAAAATGAGTTTAGTCCTTTTCAAGTCCCTCCCACCCTTCCTCAGGAAGCTTCTTGCATTTCATGGAAACCTTCATGCACTCCCCATCTTTATAATGATTCTTATGAGCCCCAAGAGGTACAAAATGAGGATAATCTGGCTAAGCAGATTGAGGAATTAGAGGCTAAGATGAGACTGCTTAGAGAAAGAGAGATGAAGTTTTCAGACCTTGTAGAGGAGCCGATGCCAAAAGACACCCCTTCCACCAATCCACAGGCTAATTTTAATATTGATGAAGTGTTGGTAACGTGGAGGGATAAAAATCAATAAATTTTGGCCCAAGGTCTGCCCCCTCCTATTCTAGAGAAAAATCCCTCTTGTGTGCCAAATCCTTTCTATCAGATGGCACTTGCTCATTTTGATTCATCCGATGCATCAATCAATCCTACCTTTAATCCTATACACCTAGCTTTTCAGCATGCCTCTTTTCAGAAAGCTCTTCCTATACATGAACAGACCCTCCCAAATATTTCCCAACCTCCTCAAGTCTTTCAACATGATCTCTAAATTCCAAGCTGGAAGAAGGAACATCATGAACCAGCTCAAAACCTTGAACAGAATAAAGTTGCTACATGTTCACAAGAGCAAGATTCCAATCCCAAGATCATGAGTTGGAAGCAAATAATGGAAGCTTGGGATAGAAAGGAAGAGGAGGAGAAAGGTTTTGCTCAAAAACTTGAAGAAGATGAGGTTGCTCTTGCTCCTGATGATGATTGTGACCTCCAGGAAAGGCTCTTCTAAGAGGATATAGACAGGCGGATTGCAGAGTTGGAATCCAGAGAGAGATTCCTCAGCCAGTGTGTGATGGATGGTTCAGACCCAATGGCAAATTCCATGTCTGAACACACCCCACCTACACATCTCTAAGAGAGCTATCAGGCCATGCCTGATATAGATGAAGTGCTGACCAAATGGAAAGAGGAGAATCATTCGATTCTAGTCCAAGGATTGCCTCCTCTTTTACATGAGTTCGTCTGTCAGCCTTCCACTTCACCCCTTCTTGAGGAGGAACCTATCTTGAAGGAAGCAAGTGAAGAGGAGTATGCTCAATTCATGACTGATCAGGGAGACTTCATGAGTGCAGATTAGGAGGAGATCACCATAGGTACCCCTTTGATGAACAAGAAAACAAGTCACAAGCTTTTGCCTCTATCTTTGATGATGAAGAAGTGATTTCTGCCCCTCTTCTCATTTTTCAAGACATTGCAGAGGGGCATGGACACTTTCTTTATCATGCTTTGAATGATTTGTTTGAAGTCACTGGGGAAGGTTACACTATTCTTCAAGGGGGCTATGAGCTGGCTAAGAGTGGAGAGAAGGTAGCATTGGGACTCAAATAAGTATGCAAAGGCAGTGCAGGCTTTTAGATTTATCCCTTCAAGAGGTTGGTGAATCTGAAGATAATTTATTTGAAATCATCAAGGAGGATGGTCATACCATGTAACCCTAACATGAGGTAGAAGAGAACAAGCCAATCAATGATGCATATCAAGGGGCTTATGGTGACGAGCCAACAACCACAGATTTCTTGGTGAAATGCACTAGCATGAAGGACCAGCATTCAACAAGCTTCTAGGAACAAAAATAATACATATATGTTGGAAGCATGTTTGAATTTGATTCACTCAGATACAAGCCAACCTAGGTGGCAGGCAAGAGGAATGGGTCACCAACTCTCCATTTCATTCAGCCACTTGTCTGGCACCATAAGTTTCCTTGCCAGGAAGGAGACTTAAGAAGTTTTCCCTTTGATCTAGGAAGGAAGCATATGTACTTGGTTAGTTGTATATAGTATTTGTTTTCAGTTTCTTTTCTTGCTTTCCCTAACTGCAGTTTGCACAAGTAGTGTTTTTAGCCTTGTGTGTTTTCCTTTGTGTGTGGGGTAAAAGCTTCATGTTTGATTCTTAGATCTTTTGGGGCTGTTACTAACCTTTCTTCAAAGCTACATTCTGACTCCATGCCCAATGGACTACAAGGCAATTGGTGTCTAATCATAGTAGGCATGATTCCCCTGGGAGTCACCAATTTGTTGACCATTTTTTGCCCAATAGGCCGAAAATTGGTCCCCTTCTTCCCTTGTTGTTCTAGGCCAATTCATTTTTTGATTTTGCACAAGTCCAAGAATTTCTATAGAATATGTAGGTCTATTTATATAGACTCTATAGGTCTATTTCTACGGACTCTATAGGTGAAGTTTCTATGGATTTTGCAGGTCTATTTCTATGGACTCTGGAGGTTAGTCTTTTGGCGCATGAAGAATCAGTGCAGAGAGTGCTGGGTTTTACAAGGCTTCTTCAGGCTCTTGTCTGAAGAAATTCACAAGGAAGGTTGGCATATTTGAACCATTGAACCATTGAATCTATTCAATGCCTTGGTTTAACACCTTGGTTCAATTAGCAAAGTTCATCGCTCAAGTTCAAAGGCTTGGTTCAATAAAGGAGTGGCACGCAGTGTTGAACCGTTGAACCATTTTTGGTTCAATTGGTTGTTTAATAGCTTAGTTCAATCAGGTGGTTCAAAGGAGCCTCCCAAAAAGTGAAGGACAAGTTCCCTTGCAGAGGGTAGTTCCAGGTCCAATAGCCCTTGCGGAGGGAGGGAACACTTTAAGGAGAAAGCTGCAAAGGATGATTTCTTTTAGAAATTTTTTAAGGCAGTCGGCAAAGGCAAGGAATAAATCCTTCAGACTTTTGTTTGAAGGAATTCCTTCAGATAAAAAGTTTGAAGGAATTTAGAAAAAGTCTACAAAGAAATCCACAGAAAAAGCCCACAAAAAAGGAAGCTGAAGGAATTTGCCAAGGACGGTGACGTCCCGAAAGCCGTCAACTTTAAGAAGATAGACTAGCCATTGGTTTTCAAGCTATGACAGGCCTGTGAATGTCAAATTTTACAACAAGAAATCTAGAGCATGAAAGGCACCAAGTGGAAACCGCAAAAGGCTTTGAAATTATTTTCTAGGAGTAGCGAAACATGCCACCTGTCCCCTACAAGGCTCAACAAAAGTGAATAAGTGTCAAACATCTGCAGTCTCTCTCTTGTCCCATGAAGAAAGGTGGTGGGCCTCATGAATTGGTAAAGAGAGCAAAAACTGCCACGCGTAGTTTTCTATAGTACTCTCCAAAGGTGTTTGAAGCTTCTATAAATTTAGCAGATACTGCCACGTGTCCCATCACAAACTCAGCAGAAGCCACCATGCATCAGCATCTATGTTTTGAAGTGCCTTATGAGTTTCAAAGCGACGAGTGCATAGACATCAAACTTTGTAGAAACTAAATTCAAAGACTAAAGTCTGTAGAGCCGAAGAACTAGCAGAGGTAACCCAAGAGACGAAGGAGCAAAAATTGAGAAGGCAACCCATGTGGTAAAAATGAGGTGAGTTATATCTACAGTTGAAATAGGGTCTGCCAATTGATTACCAAGAGGCACGAATAGGCGATGAATGGTGCAACTCAACTTTCCCCATTCTACATTAATGAGTAGGCAAGCCATGAAATGCCTTAAAGGAGTAGTCTTTTATAGACAAACAACGTGGCGCATAATTTCACCTTGAAACAAGGGGCTGACACATCATTACTTTATAGCAGCTTTCCTCTTCCCAATGATCAGAATGCACATGGGTCATTTGTAAAAAGGGTGCCAAAAGGCCTCCTTTCTTCCTCTATATATTGTAGACTTGTCACTTGGAAAATGATCTGTTACATTTGTAAGGTGAAGCCCTGACAAATTTTTACCTAAAATCAATAAACACATTTTTACCTCTATTCTGGTTAGATATCTCTGTATGTGTCTGAGTGTCATTTTTGTGTTTAGTCATTGCTTTCTAATGCTTTCACAGGGTTAACACCAATGCACCTAGTGTCTATAAGGTGCCATTCCTGCAAGTGACAAGGAGAGCTGCACCTAGAAGCACAGAGATAGAAGAAGCTACTATACAGTGTGCCCCTTTCACAACACCTATGGTGAGTCCCTATTTTTTTTGTGTTCCATTGAAGCCTCCCTGTTAGTTTCCTGTAGCTTGGTCCTTTTTCCAGTTTTAAAATGTATGTATGTGTTTGTATGGTTTCAAGTGTGAGTGTGAGTAGGTCAAATCATTTGGTGCATCACCTCTTTTAGAGTAGTTCTATTTTCCTGCAATCTTTCTCCCTTTTCATCCTCCCCATTATATATCTATATATATGTATTAGCACTTATTGTAACAACTCAGATGCATCAAAGGGAGCTAGCCCTTACCTAGAGACTCTCCCCTCTAGCTTCGCTAATGCCACAGGTGAGAGGGGAGTTTCCATTTTGATGTGTGGAAGGCAGGAGCTCGGCCTCCTGCCCCGGGTGCAATCCACTGCATCAACAAGAACTTGGCAAGAATAATTTGTATAATTTAATACTATCACTAATCTAAGTAGATTTGGATAAGTATAACATGTCAATTTTTTCACTACTCAACGAAACCCCTGAAAAGTATGACGATGAATAGGAATTAAAAATACTATAATTCTAACATATACAAAATCATGGAATACATATCCATAATATACATGTGTATGGCCATATGACTAAATTTGATAATTTTGTCTATCAAATCTTGAATTTGACAAGTTTGTCTGTTGGATTCAAACTTAGTTACAACCAATCAATATCAGGCTAAGTAGGATACCGTCTTATCACTTAGAACTCACGTTCTTAATTCACCACTCTTCCTTTATGTCTCCATGACCTATTGATCTCCAAAATGTGCACAAGGTTCAATGAAACATAAATCTATACTAATAAATCATAAAAAGCAATACTATATGCTAAATGATTCCAGATGTACTAGCATACATACAAGAAAAATCATACAATCATTTCGAGATTGTATCAAGTTGCCACTATCTGAACATAACTAGTATCATAATTCACAACTTAACCTATAGTGTTATATTCAAAAGGAAATAATATCAAAATTAATATAACATACAAAGGCTAAGGATTATACCATCCTTACAACCTTATAAAATAACAAATGAGACACTGTCTCCCTGCTTGCTCGGTTAAAACTCAACAAGTTAAAAGTTAATATCAACCCTTTTAGACTACCAAGATGCTATGCACATCTTATACCTTACTTGCTCCCGAAGAAAGGTACATATATAACTCTTCAAAACAAAATGCTTTAAAAATAGAATAATATCAGTCAAAACAAAGATATATAATAACATAATAATTATAATCAACTAGAATTAATATAAATTCAAGGTTCACCACTCATGGTCAAGTTAACAAGCTACATAAAATAGTGACTCTAAAAAATCACAAGTGGAAAGCAGAGGGCTAACATCTCAAAAGAAAATCTCCTACATACCCTTGCATGGTAAAAGGAAACACTAAAATCCACATTGAAAATCACTACCTACTTACCAAAATTTACAAGAGTAGTAACACAACCTACTTTCACAACTGGAAGGAAATATTAACCACAAAGATGCATCAATCCATCTAATCCTACAACTTTTCTCAATAAGAAGTAGAAAACACTTAAATCAACATTATGTAAATATGAATTTTCTTGATAGCTTAAATTGATGTAAGAGGAGAGTGAGAAACTCACCTCTAAGCTAATTAAGAGAGATGATACTTCTTTTCAAGTCTATATCAATATAAGGATGTCAATCTACATAATAAACTCCTAACACAAAGGAATTCTAAACCATAACATCTACACTCAATTACTAGAAAAGTTGCATTCCTAAGATTTTTATAAACAAGACACAAAAGTAAAGCATAAATACCTAAGTGGGAAGCACTTCATGATTTTTAAAACAATTACAATACACAAACACAAATGGTGAAAGTGATTCGATTAACAAGAAAGACATAATCATACTTGAAGTGTTCAATCTAAAATATCAAGAATATGGTAGGGAACTCTTGTTCATAACTCATGAACTATGCTATTTACTTACCTACCCAACACCTTATATAAACATCATGATCAAGACACTTGATAAACCAACCCTTTAACAAATCTAAATGGGGTACAAATGCTCTTAGGGTACATACTCAATGTACCATATATACACTAATGGACTCATTAAGTCCTAGGGTTCAAGCCACATCTCTTATATCACATGATACAACCCCTCAAGTTGTACTTAGAATAACAAAGTTATTTTTTTATTTTTTTAAACTAAATACTTTACATGTTGTATGAAAACACTAATGGAGTCATTAGGTCATAGGGTTCGAGCCACATCTCTTATACCACATGTTACAACCCCTTAAGTTGTACTTAGAATGATGAGGTAATTTTTTTATTTTTTTTAACTAAATATTTTACATGTTGTACGAAAACACTAATGGACTCATTAGGTCCTAGGGTTTGAGCCACATCTCTTATACCACATATGACAACCCCTCAAGTTGTACTTAGAATAATGAATAATTTTTTTTTATTTTTTTAACTAAATACTTTACATTCATTCCATAGAAACACACTTAAACAACTTATCTAAATACTAACTTAGAATAATAACAATCCAAATTTAAATACTAAAATGCAATATAACTTATTATAACTGTAAGGAAAGTAAATACATTAAGGTTCAACCATGTCTAGTCTAATAATATGACAAATGTTTTTCAAGTATATACAAATATATTATAATTACATTTCTTTCAGGCATTCAACCTTAATACTATAAATAGATGTCATACCCTCTAGAGTTCGAGTCGAACCAACTCGTGTATCTCTGTCAATCTCAAGTTTGGTCTCCAGCTAAGTAGTAGTATTATGGAGAGGGAGAGCATCAATCAAACACTTTTTCACACCAACTATGGACCAATGATCCCTCTCACTAATCCCAATTGGAAATGCCCCCCCTTTACATATGAGTAGATAGTAACTGTGCGATAAACTACAGAACAAGAAAGTACCCAAGTGTGTATGATTTCTAAAACTAAACATGTAGTGTATCATAGAAAACTCATTTATTGCAAGTTATGGCACTAACATGTAAATCATACATACCAAATGATGATGGCTCACTATACATTATTTAACCACAAGATTCATACTAATTACATCCTCCTATCAATCATATCGCATCACATGCTAAACATAGGAGTAAACAATGTATATGTCTATTCCATCAACATATGAATAAATCTTAAATTATTATTTATATCATACTAAAAATAAATACTATAATTTATACCACCTAGGTAAAATATACATTTAACTATAGACTTCACCTACCACAATAAGTTCCATATAAACTACATCCCATTATAACCCATATTATATAGTCTAGTGTTCTAAGGCATAATTACTAGTTTTCTTACAATCAATCATACAAAGTAGTCAAAAATACATGGAACCACAAGCTTTTAATCAAGCAACTAAATATATCAAATTCATAGTTTCCAAAAACACATAATAGTCTTACCAAACATTTGTTATACTTTCAAGGTTGTATGCACACAAACATGATGTCCTATTAACTGCCATTAAACATATTGTTCACAATAACAACCATCACACATACATTTACATAGGTGTGGGTATGGACATAATGATTATAGTATGTACCTTCTGGGTAAACATACTTTAATATAATAAGACTCTATGACATCCCATACTATCATAGTTCACAATAACCTCTCTACTCATAACCAAACTTATGATTCCAAGAGTCAATAACCCACACTCATAAATAATACTCAAGTAGGTACAAGTTATGCCACCCAAGTATGCCCTAAGTTTACTCCTTATACGAGTAATCAGAAGAACATAACCTATAGGCATGCATCCTGAAGCATCATTTTACTCTATAAATGACTAATCATTTGCACATATTGATACTTTTACAATATAAATTGCACACAAGTTTTAATCACTATTAATTATCATAATATCAGATAACTCTAAATCAAGTTAAACCTCATAAATAAAATAGACAAATCAAGTACCAATTTGTATTTTTCTCAACATGTAAAAGTTTAAATAAGAATAATACTTAATAATTTGTAGTCATAACACACCTCATGTAGATATATTTGAGTGTTCTAAAGCAAGAAATGTGTGCTTGTATAAAAAGGTTAAGTTATACTAACTTACAAAGTTCCAGTTACATCTTTGGAATAGTTTAAATATTACTATAAAGGAATACATTATCCCTACTTTAAATGTACATAATATCTATATATTTTACTAGTTTCAATATAACTATAAAGGAATACATTGTACCTGCTTGAAATGCATAAAAAAGCTAGATCTTCTACTATGCACAAAACTTTGTATTTTCCTTTCTTTGAGTAATAATTAAGGTATACCCTCAGAATTATGAGAATTCCATAATATGCTCAATATAAAATGCACAACTCAAATAATAGGTTTATCGAGGCCAAACGTCATGCTCAAATAATGAAAATTTGGCTCAAAGATCTCATACAAAAACCATTTCTAAAAGATCCAAATCTATTTTCCTATCGATTTCAAACATTGATATAATTGTTTATGTACCTATAAGGACACCAATTAACTCGGTCTTTCAAGAACTAAAATAATAAGTATCAAGGTTATGAAGTCAGTCCATTGTTATATTTTATATTAATGACTTTCTACCCCCTCAGTTGAAAAAATCAACTGGTCATGTTAAGAAGAACCCCAAATTTATAATTAATGACATGCACAACTACACAATAATTATTTGTGACTTTTTAAAGTTTGATTGCATGAAATGGATATCCATGGCAAAGGGGATCCAATTCATATATTTCCTTATAAATAATTTCAACGACTATGTTGTGATGTAATACCAATAGGTAGCTACTAAAAACTAGACAAAATTGCTTGCATCAATATCATAAGTATATCCTTGCTACCCATTTCTTTGAACAAGCTAAATAAAATACAACGATTCAACTCACAACTCAGTGACCTAACAATAATACACTCACCATTTTATGTTTTATAAGTCAACATTTTATTAGTACAAAGATCCCATGATATTCATGCTCATTTATTTAAATACAACTCAGGTTTCACCATGTAATTTGAGTGGGCGGTGTCATTCAGCTCAAACAACCATGCAGTAATCCGAGGCAAAAAATAAAGTTTTACCAAAAATTTGATATTACATTTAAGAAGAGACTTAGTTTCCTTTGCAAATTTCATTCCTTAATTTTTAAATGTTGTTCCTAAAAGTTATACACTCTCAAATAATATAACACAACCAACAATGTATTCAAAGCATTGCTCCTATAGAAGATAAGATGTTGCCCTAGTATATATCAATTCTCAATCAATAAAATATAAAATGATGCCAAAGTATGTATAATTTGTTATGGGGATCATTGTCATTTAAAGGGTAGATAATCCATTTATCCTAAAGGCAGGTCTAAGTTTACATGCTCAAAATAGAACACAAACCAATATATATGAAACACCTACCTATATGAATGACATGCTGACCTACATAATTGGAATAGAGGTATAATAATTTAAGAAATTATTCATAAAAATATGGCACTAAGGTTTGAGGTAGATGGTTTTCATTACCCGGATAGCATAGGAAGTGTGTGATGATGATCCAAAAATACTCTTGTTTACTTAAAACTAAGATGTTGCTCAATAAAAATATAACACTGCCCTTAGAAATGAAACACAGTTATAAATAGAAAAGGGATGACTAACTTAAAGGAATTGGATGCAATCTAAACTTTTTAAGATGTTGATCAAGAATATGAAAAGTTGCTTATTTAGGCATGATGTAGTTACTAATAAAGTGCTGCTATAATATACTAAAACTCAAATTACAAGTTTATGTAGTCTAAAATTGAACTGAAATCCTATAAATATAAGATATAACCAAGATATTTGAGACATGGTCAACATATATGAGATGCTGCAATGAAAACTGGGATGTTGGCCAATACAAATTAAGACATTGGGGTTTATCTAATACTAAATATGTAGTTTATGTAATGAGAATCAATCCAAATATAAATAATATGCACATAATTCACACCATTTGGCACATAGAAAAAATAATTATAGCACCAACCTTTTTGATATATGCTAAATGAAGAATATGCCTTTCTCTTGTTTTCTCCTGTCTCTCTCTGAGTTCGCCTCCTCTTCTCTTGCATCCTCCTATTTTCCATCTCCCTCTTTAAGGCTCCTTTCCATAAATTTATAAAATTCTCCTCTCTTCCATTTGTCATGCTCCTTATTTGCTTGCAATTTCTCTTAATCTTTTCTTTACCCCCCATGCATGACATTTTTCTTTGTTATGTTGTGCCTATTTACTTTGCATGCTATATCTCTCAGTTTACTCTCATGCATAACATTTTACTCACCTTTCTAATTCACTAATCCACAGTTGTATTTTTTTACAAAGTTGTAGTTTATCTTCCACTTTCTTTAATAATATTAAGCATTTGATTTTTTCATATAGATCTATATGCCATATTACCCAAGTTGGCTTAACATAAGTTTAGGTTGACTAATTAAATAATAATATATATGTTTTAACTTCCATGTAATTTTATGCATGTATTTTAAAGACTAAACTTATATTGTTTTAACTCAAGGTTAGTACTCTAAGATAATTCAAATTCCATGAAAGCAATTATAACAAAGACAATTTTTTATTTAACTAATAGATATTAAGTCAATAATTGCTTCTTATTGCTAGATAATTGTATCTACAATAACTAGTATCTATATAATAATTAAATACTTTTTTTTAATTTATTCTAAAAAAACAAGACAATTGAAATAAAGGAATCGAATGCATATCAAGAACTAAATCTACATAAAAATATGATCACAACAAAATTTCCATAACCATGTACTAACATTTTAAATGCGTGTGTGTAGAGTCACTAACAATTCCTCTGTCATCCCCCAATCATCCCATCTAGCCTATCTTCTCTATTAATGCTCTCCCTCATCATGCTCTGAGGGTAGGATCAATCCTGCATCCACATCACAACAAGTGGGTATTTAGTTTGAGTCATCATATATATCAACCAATGATGCAAAACTAACAAATGCATATCCACAATGTACATAATAATAAAATATAGTTATTACATCATGTATACTAATCAAAAATATCATCGTCCCATAATAATATATGTCATAAAACTCAAATCAAAGCAACAATAATAATAAGCTAATAACCATATTAATCCATGGATTAAAGGTTATAAATCATAAGGTGAAATTGGGATGTGACATCTAGCTTCCAGATATAATTTTTTGCACATGATGTTGCATAGTAGGCATTGAATATTGATTTGAAATAGGCGATGTTGTATAAGTATCCATCCCAAAAGGCATAAAATTATGTTGTGTGGGAATAGCCATAGAAATATAAGAATTGAACTATGTTTCCTCCACACCATGATGTCCTCAACATGAACATAACCTAGAATTGTGTTTCCCGTGCGTAGTCTCTTGTCTCTGGTCATAGGCTGAGATGGAGCAACTGTCAGGTAGAACCCTTTTTTCTTGAATATCTAGCCCCCCAGCTACATATAGATTCTCTCAAGAGATACCTTATATATATATATATATATATATATATATATATATATATATATATATATATATATGGTTTGGGTCCCCTATAAACCAACTCTATTTAGGGGGGCAATTTGTTGAGTTGTGGAGCTAAAAGCTTCACTAATGAGCTAATGTGGAGGTTGTTGGGCTTACACAGTAACCGGCATCGGTCAGAACCAACCAACATCAGTTAGGGGTCGACCGGCATCGGTCGTCATCGGTCAGAACCAACCGGCATCGGTTAGGGGTCGGCTGACATCGATCATCTTCAGACCGACACTGACTTCTGTGCGTTTCTAGATTTTCTATTTTTAGGAGAACAGTTAGTTTGCATGTAAAGACTAAAATTAGTCTTGAGTCTATTTTTCTAATTATTGTTTGTTTTCAATTCTATTTAAGAGACCCATGGGGCAGTATTCTAATTAAGGGGGATACAACTCAGTAATTGAGTTGATTGTAATTGATTGAGAGAGAGAGAGAGAGAACTCTTGAGGGAGAATTACTGTACATCTGAGAGGTGTGAGAAGAGAGAGATTTCTTCATTGTATTTCTTTCTAGAAGAGTTTAATATAGATTGGTTGTTTCTCGTATCTCCTATTATTTGTTGTTTCTGATTTCTAGTTACTTATTACTTCTGGTTTCAATTTTGTGTTTAGTTGCTTATACAAAATTAATCAATTGTACTCTAAGATCTTGACAACTGGTATCAGAGCTCTAAACCATAACAACTGGTATCAGAGCTCTAAACACTAACAACTGGTATCAGAGCATGTTAGTGTTTGTTGATTACAGAGTTCACTCACAGGGGTTTCTGATTGAGTGGGAGCAAAGCAATGGCAGAAGAAAGTAAACTAAGAATGAAGAAATTCAATGGCAAGAATTATCAATTATGGAGAATGCAGATTGAAGATTATCTGTATCAAAAAGATTTGTATTTATCATTGGGTGGGGTTTCAAGGAAGCCCACAAATATGGAAGATGAAGAATGGAATATTTTTGATAGAAAGGCTCTTGGATCTATAAGGTTGAGCCTGGCAGCTTCTGTGTTTTCTAACTTATCACAGGCAAAGACAATGGTAGAGTTAATGGATACTTTGGCAAATTTATATGAAAAACTCTTAGCTTCGAATAAGGTATATCTTATGAAGCAATTATTTAATTTGCAAATGCAGGAAGGTGGATTTGTATCTAGTCATCTTAATGATTTCCATACAATAGTAAATCAGTTAAATTCAGTCAAAATAGTTTTTGATGATGAAATTAAGGCTCTCTTAATCTTATGCTCTTTACCTAAAAGTTGGCATAGTTTGGTAATGGCAGTTAGTAATACTACATCTGCTTCAAATATCTTGAAAGTTGATGATGTTGTTAGTGTAATCTTGAATGAAGAAATTCACAGGAAAAGCACAGGGGAAACATCATGTAATGTTTTAAGTGTTGAAAGCAGGGGAAAGCAAAGAGAGAAGGGCAAGCAAGGGAAATCAAGGTCAAAGATGGAAAGTAGATCCAAATCCAAAAATGGAAGAATAACCTACTGGAATTGTGGAAAGAAAGGACATTCAAAGAAAGATTGTTGGTTAAAGCATAACAAAGAAAATATGAAGGTAATAAAGAAGCAAAAGTTGCAGGTATTGTTGCACAGGATGCTCTTATATTTTCTTTGGATAATAAAGTTGAATCATGGGTTTTAGATTCTGGTGCCTCTTTCTATGCAACCCCAAATAGAGAATTTTTCAATGATTATGTCTATGGAGATTTTGGAAAAGTTTATTTAGGGGATGATGAGCCTTGTAAAAATAGTTGGTAAAGAAAAAGTGCAGCTGAAATTGTAGAATGGAAACACATGGGTGTTGAAGGATGTCATGCATGTACCCATCCTGAAGATGAATATGATTTTTGTAGGAAAGTTGGGTGATGAGGGTTGCACAGTAACTCTCACAGCTAAATCTTGGAAAGTTTTCAAGGGTGCACTTGTATTAGCAAAATGTAAGAGAGTAGGTACACTTTATCTATCTACTTGTATGACTGATTATTTTCCTTCTATTTTATCTACTTCAGATGTAGATGCAAAATTATGGCACTGTAGGCTTGGTCACATGAGTGAGAAGGGAATGAATGTTCTTAAGTCAAAAGGTAAGCTTTCAGATTTGAAAAACATAGATCTAGATTTCTGTGAGCATTGTATTTTTGGGAAATAGAAGAAAGTGAGGTTTCTCAAAATTGAGTCAACAAAGGAAGCACAAGCTGGAGCTTGTTCACACAAACATGTGGGGATCAGCTCAGGTAGCTTCTATTAGAGGGTCACAGTATTATGTTTCTTTCATTGATGATGCTACAAGAAAGGTATGGGTTTATTGCATAAAGAGGAAATCTAATGTTTTTGACACATTTAAAAAATGGAAAGCTTTGGTTTTTAATGAGAAGGTGATGTACAGTGATTAGCTCAAGAGGCTGAGTAATTTTGAGCAGGGCAATCTTGATTTGGAAGAGGTTATGATCCAAAATGAGCTCCCGGGTAAAAATCATCACTCACAAAAAAACACAAAAACCGATATCGGTCAGATGGAGACCAACATCGATCAAGTAAAGACCGACATCGATCAAGTGGAAATTAGTGTCGATCAGGTGGGACCGATGTCAATCGAGTGCAGACTGACATTGATCAGAGATGATTGGGATTGGTCACTGTCAGAAGGAAATTTGGGTGGATAACAAGCTATAAATGAGTCTCAAATGCCCATAAGGAGGTCTGAAAGGGTAAGTAAACCTCCAATTCATTATTCCCCTTCTTTATACTACTTGTTGCTCATTGATGGTAGAGAACCAGAAAGTTTTGATGAGGCAATGCAGGTAGAATCCAGGAAATAGTGGGAGCATGGCATGAATGAGGAAATTGATTCCTTGGAAGAGAACCATACGTGGGATTTGGTTGAGTTGCCATCCGAAAAGAAAGCACTAAAAAACAAATGGGTATACAGGTTAAAGGAAGGAGAGAATGGACAAATGAGACATAAGGCCAGGTTGGTAGTAAAGGGATTTGCACATAAACTAGGTATTAAGTGAGACATAAAAAATTATAGTTTGATTTTGTCTCAAGAGGATTATGTGAATAAGGTGTTGGAGAGGTTCAATATGTAGGATGCAAAATCGGTAAGCACACCTATGGCTGGACACTTCAAGTTGAGCAAAGAACAGTGTCCTAATTCACATGATGAGGTTGAGCACATGAGTAGAGTTTCATATGCTTCAGTAGTTGGGAGCTTGATGTATGCAATGGTATGTACTAGACTAGATATTGCCCAAGCAGTGGGAGTTGTCAGCAAGTTTATGGTCAGAAAGTAGTTTAGTGGATTCTCAGATATATGAGAGGGACCAGTAGTAGGCATTTATGCTATGGAGGGTAAAACACTTCTCTACATGGGTATGTAGATTCAGATATGGCAGGTGACTTGGATGGTAGGAGAAACACCACAAGATATGTGTTCACTATTGGTGGAACGGCGGTTAGCTAGATTTTAAAATTGCAGAAGGTTGTTGCCTTGTCTACTATAGAGGCATAATACATTATAGTCACAGAGGCTAGCAAGGAAATGATTTGGATGACTTAGTTCATGGAAGAGTTAGGAAAGGAGCAAGAGAGTTGTAGATTGTACAATGATAGTCAAAGTGCAATTCATTTGGCAAAGAATTCAGCCTTTTATTCAAGAACCAAACATATACAGCTTAGGTACCACTTCATTAGACAGGTATTGGAGAATGGACAGTTGATGCTAGAAAGGATCCATATGGATAAGAACCCTGTTGATATGTTAACAAAGCTAGTAACAAAGGAGAAGTTGAATCTTCATTCAACTTTTGTTGGTCTTCAAGATTGAACTTGAAGAGGGAGGAACAAGCCAGAGATATTTAGAGGATGTTGTTGTACAGGTACATGTGTAGCTATTTATCTCCAAGTGGGAGATTGTTGAGTAATGGAGCTAAAAGCTTCACTAATGAGCTAATGTGGAGGTTGTTGGGCTTACACAGTAACTAGCATCAGTCAGAACCAACTGACATCAGTCAAAACCAACCGACATCGGTTAGGGGTCGACTGGCATTGGTCATCATTGGTCAAAACCAACCAGCATCAGTTAGGGGTTGGCCGGCATCGGTCATCTTCAGACCGACACCGACTTCTGTGCATTTCCATATTTTCTATTTTTAGGAGAATAGTTAGTTTGCATGTAAAGACTAAAATTAGTCTTGAGTCTATTTTTCTAATTATTGTTTGTTTTCAATTCTATTTAAGAGACCCATGGGGCAGTATTGTAATTAAGGGGGAGACAACTCAGTAATTGAGTTAATTGTAATTGATTGAGAGAGAGAGAAAGAACTCTTGAGGGAGAATTACTGTACATCTGAGAGGTGTGAGAAGAGAGAGATTTCTTCATTGTATTTCCTTCTGGAAGAGTTTAATACAGATTGGTTGTTTCTTGTATCTCCTATTATTTGTTGTTTCTTATTTCTAGTTACTTATTAATTCTAGTTTCAATTCCATGTTTAGTTGCTTATACAAAAGTAATCAATTATACTCTAAGATCTTGAAAACTGGTATTAGAGCTCTAAACCCTAATAACAGGTATCAGAGCTCTAAACACTAACACGCTTGAGACTCTTATCTCTAATCCAACCAAATGATGCAGATCTTATCTCTCTTACTCTATTTAAGAATAGTAAACCAACCTCCACTCTATCTATATTCCAGACTGAACCCATGTATATGGGATGGATGTTAGTTTAGATAGGGGGTTGGCCATATCTATCTATAAATAGGGGGCTATCTATTCTATGGGAAAAAATTTCCCATCTATATAGAGGGACCTTCTTAGATAGATATCAATGTTGGTTGTCATCAGTCATATCACATATATAATATAATATAATAGACTAGAATAGATGGATGTGGGCATCACATGTGTAACCATAGGTGTATACATATAAATAATAGCAATAGGGGAAGGGGTAAAATAATTCTAGTCAATAAATAAATGAAAATAAAGTATTTTTCATCAATGTTTATGTTTGTAATGTGCGACCTCTCAATCTTTAAATGATATAAATTTATATCACTATGAACCCCACAAGTCACCTTAATTTTCCAAGCTCTCATACCACTTTGATATACATATAAAAGTATGGTCATGGTTACTATTGACTAATTTTACCCCCACGTCAAATTAAGTCACCCCCCTACATTTTCAAACTTTTATAAGGTCCCCTAGGTTTGGAAATGGTCCTATGATGCTGAATGAGGTCATTCCATATATTTTACCTTGGTCATATTTTTCATTTGTCTTAATATCCCTTTTGCCACCTTTTGGTCATATTAGAGTGAAATGTATAGTTTTCCACTAAGACAAATGTTTCAAGAGGATATCTAATGTACCACATGTCCAAAATGTGTCAGAGGATAGTTTGAAACTGGAAAGGATGCAAGTTTAACTCGAAAAGAAGGAGATCACCTATAAAAGTCAATTTAAGATGCTTGTAGAGACTAATGTGACACATATGGCACATGTGGAGGCTTTAGGGAAGTTGATTCAGATTCACACAGGTCATTTTCAGGTGTAAGAAGCTTCAACATGTTCAAAACTGCCAAAAATAGGTCCCTCTCTCTCATCACTCTCTTGAAATGGTCAAATAGCTCAACAAATTTCTATTAGTATAGATAGGAGAAGAAGAGTTAGTTTGAGTGCACTTGGGGATGTTAGGGGTCCTTGTGTACTTCCTTTTTATGGCCATAATCAAGTTTGATGGTTTGTACTTTATGAACAATCACTAATACTGTTAGTGACTCTAAACTACCTGTGCATCTCCAATGGCTTTGATTTTCTTCTCTATTTACATTTATCTAAGTAAACCAAGTGATGTATGTGGCCTTACAAAGAATGTTCACTCATTTAATGTTGGATTCAACTCATTTGGAATATGTGTATATGAAGGAATAGGTAGAAATATCCTCATTGTGCTAGAAGTGAATATTATGGTCTACAAAATAATTGTTTTAGTTGTAGATTTCCATCTTCCCATGAGTGGATTCAGATCAAAGGTAATGCACTGGTTTCAACCTCTCAAAGCATGGTGGTTATTTTCTCCATATAAGGGTTGTACTCAAAAGGCTCAATGTTGGTAAGGGGAGGTCTAGGAATGCAATCAAACCTTCTTATAACTATCACCTATAGTTAGTAGTTAGAAATAGGCTTTAAACAATAATATTGATGGAGTTTGGTGTTTCAAAATTTTGAAGAGATCCTCAAAATGACAATAATATGACTGAACCATTGAAGAACATTGTTGGTTAGTTGTGAGAACAATCTTCAAGATCAACTTAGTTAAATAGTCTTAAAATAGACACTTACAGGTTGTTATGTGGGACTAGTCATGTTCAAACCTAGAAGAGGGAGCAAAGCATGTTAGAAGATTTGAGCTCATTTTGGTATCCCAAAACTAATTAATGGATTAGGAGAGTATCACAGTGATAGTGATGAGACCATTGCATACAGTCAAACTTAGATCCATGATTCATAGAGCTAGAAACTTTCCAATGAGAATATTTACCTTAACTTATCTTAATGAGGTTTTGCTCATACAATGTGTTATTTGTTGCTAAGTGTCTATGAGGTCTGGATAAGCTTGATGGTTTCTCTCTTGTAGCTTAGACATCAAGATAACATCTTGACACAAGAAGGATTTTTTCTAGACAAGAGAGATGATTTTCAAATGGATGTTGAACTTAGTTAAAATCTTGATGAAACACTTAGTGAACTACAGTATCAAAAGGCCAAAATAAACCTATGACTTACAAGCAACTCCTAGTACATTGGTGAATAGAGAATGATACATGGACTCAAGGAAAGAGGCAAGCTCATTCAAGTGTGATGTGTTATAGTTACCTGAGGGGAATCAAAAGATTCAAAACACAATACTTAAATGTATATCCACCTATAATAACTTCTTGATTTATCTAATAACACCTATAATTTGGACTCTCGTACTACAGACTAGCCTAAGCAATGAAGGATGCTAGTTAATTGATGAATAGAGGTATAGGATGGAGATGAAAACATAAAAATAAATGTCACAATGCTATTAAAACATTATTTTTATATTATATAAGGAAGGAAGTAGGGTAAATATTGAGAAAATTGGGTTTTCAGACTTTATACCCAGTTAAATAAAATCTTACACTTGCAGACAAACCTAAAAGAAAGTCTTGATGTTTTGAGATGTTGAGGCCTACAGAAGCATAGTCAGGGATTGAGAATTGATACATAAGTTCATCATGAGCCATTAAATCCATCTATGGTCTCACTTTGGTTATAAAAATAGGGGAGGTACCCTCTATTTTATCTCAGACTGGAGGCACTCCAATAGCAGGCCAACTTGCAAACCTAATGCATGAAAGATGAGAAGATGAATAGAAAAGTTTAGAATGATCATGAGAACATTTATAGGTTTGAATTGGATGTAAAAAAAGGCAGGAGAGCACCTAAAACCACTAGAACACTCAGAAGTGGCCATATGCTTAGGAGACATAGTCTTACAGAGTAGGCCTAGGACTAAGCCTAAACCCTCAAGGTGCCTATATTGATCCACATGACCACATGATACTCATAAGTAATTTTAAATCCTTCAAGGGAGAGTGGAGGGTTGATAATACCTTCTAGTTTTTAGATAAATAACACAAACTAGTATTTTTATTCTGAATCTATCTTAGGCCTACCCAACATGCAAGTAGGAGCTTGAGAGGCCATATTTTTATGCTCATATATGTGCAGATAGTGTGCATGGGTCCTCAAGTAGTTAGGGATTGTTGAGGGGGGTCTTGAACTTTATCTCTATGGAATTTGTTTGAGGGTTAAGAGTCTAGATTTTATGAATCATTGTTAACAAGTTAAATGACCTAAAACCCTCATATGAACCTGATGAATAAAAGATAAATAGAAATGCATCCAAAATGTGTCAAATGACCTATAAAGTGATTTGGACATGATTGACACTCTCCTAGGATCCTCACCACCTAACTATTTCATACTATTACTTTTACGGACAAGACTAATATTATGTTTTTTGTAGGTTTTGAGTTGTTCTACAGGTACAAAATGGAATAGATAGGCGAAAGTTATTATATAAGGTGTTTAGAGACTTGTTCTAACTCTTCAAACTCAATTCTCACCTTGGTTATAAATGAAAATCTCTCTATTGATTTGGTCATTGTAGGCAGCCTTGGATAGAATAATGAGAAAGTGAGTGACTGCCAAAATTGGAGATGATAAGTGTGGTTTGGAGTTTCATTGAGGTCTACGTGATAGACCATAAGACAAATAGGTCTTGGACAGGTGTCTAACCCCTGTGCAACTAATATCCTTGGACATTTGTAGGTCACCCTAGTGACAAGTGTGAAGGTTTAGGCCTCAAAGGCTAATGAATAACTGTAAAAAGTGAAGGACAAGTGACAAAGGGGAGGCTATCAGTTGAAGGGTGTAGATGATTGTCACAAATCATATCTCCACCTTCCCAAATCAGGGTGTATGTGTCAAATACTTCTCTGGTAGTTTTAGATAGTCAAAGTGGACTTATCATCAAACAAAAAGAAGGTTTTTATTATATGACATTTGAAATACTCCCATCAGAAGAAATTAATGGCATCTAAAATATCTCTATCATGAAAAATAAAAGGCATCTAAAGTATCTTCATCAGGGAAAAGAAAAAAAATGAAGAAATATATATATATATATATATAGTATTACAATAAGTACATTTAATAATAATTATACATATAAATGTGTAATATGTTTATTTATATATTATATTATATAATATTATAATATATAAATATATATTTTAGAACTTCAATGTCTTTCCCCTACGCCAATGATATTATAGTGATAATTCAAATTGCACATCTGAAATATCTCCATCAGGGGGCAAAAAAAAGACATCTAAAATATCTTTATCAGGGAAAAGAAAAAAAATGAGCTTATATATATATATATATATATATATATATATATATATATATATATATATATATATATATATATATGTATGTGTATATATATATATATATATATATATGTATGTATATATATATATATGTATGTATATATATATATATATATATATGTATGTATATATATATATGTATGTATATATATATATATATATATGTATATATATATATGTATGTATATATATATATGTATATATATATGTATATGTATATATATATATGTATGTATATATATATATATATATGTATGTATATATATATGTATATATATATATGTGTGTGTATATATATATATATATGTATATATATGTGTGTGTGTGTGTGTGTGTAATATATATATATATATATATATATGTATATATGTATATATATGTATATGTGTATATATCTATATATATATGTATATATATATATATATGTATATATATATATGTATATATATATATATATATATGTATATATATATATTTATATATATATATGTATATATATATATATATGTATATATATATATATATATGTATATATATATATGTATATATATATATATGTATATATGTATATATATATATGTATATATATATATGTATATATATATATGTATATATATATAAGTATATGTAGGGCTCCACATTTGATGTTCAACTTGAATTATCACTATAATATCATTGGCATGAGGGAAAAACATTATTGTTCTAAAATATATATTTACATAATTATAATATGGTATAATATAATTACCAAAAAAAAAATTACATAGCCGATAGATGGTTTCTGATCATTGTGCCTACCTAAAAAATCATGGTGGTTATCCTGTTGTTATATGTAGACATACCACATTCAAGTTTCAGATGGTATTAACAAACTTTTGGAACCATTAGAGGCAAAAAAAATGAGGATGAATATGTTGTAATGATGGTGGATAATGTATTCCAATACCTTAATCCACCAAACCCATTGAAGGTATTGCCTGTAAATGTGATGGAGACTCCCAATTTGAAAGTTAAAGGGGTGGGCCAATGATATTATTTGTACAAGCTGGTCATGGTGTAATATTGTATATTACTTCAGATCCCATTGATGAGGTTGTGTCTACAAATAAAAATCAAAATGAAACTATCTATGTAGGAGGAGAATATGCTCACAAGATGTCTATGTGTCATTTCAAATTGAACATAAATCCATATTGGAATATGCCTAATCAAGTGTCTACATCAAATTCCATGAGGAGTGCTTGCATGTGGAATCTCGACTGAGTCTTGATAGCTAAAGTACATGGGTGAGAGAAGATTTAGGCATCAAAGTGGTAGTTGCATGTAATGGAAATGTTTGGGCATGTAAAGGGCTACACACAATGCTAAAAAATGGAACTTAGAAAATAATAAATAGAGCACACCTACTATCCATGCATGGGATTATGATTGACCATGGTAATGATGAAACTTTGATTAGATTATTGATGTGCTTCAATGGCATATCTTAGTTGCTTCACCAATTTAACCATGATAAATTACACAGGCTTACAAAGAAGGTAGTCAATCCATGGATTCAATCCATGTACAAACATTGAATACAACAAACTCTATCAAATTGTAGGTGTGCATCTGTAGTGTAGCTCATTGTATGGAAAATCATAGTCCATACCATAAGATTTCAAGGTGAGCTGAGTAGTAATGGTAAGGGGCAATGACAAGGTATCTCAAGTGATATCATAAACCAAGGGCCCATATTGTACACCAAACCCAGATTTGGGGTAGTTGTTGGATTTACATGACCATCACCCATTGTAAAGGGGTCCCTAACTTGCCAAGTGGTGGCATCTTTGATTAGATGTTTTTAATTGTTGAGGATGGATGAAGATGTCATGAGTGTTGATTTATTTGTGGCAGGGTTCCACGTCTGATGTGTAGATTGAATCAATAATGTAATGCTTCTACTATGGGGACTAGAGATTGGGGTCTCAGAATATATTTTGTAGTTTTTATTTTTTCATGCTACAAATTCCCATAACTATTCATTTTTTGTGACCTTTAACTAAAATTTCTCAATGTATCAAAGAATTAAAAGCTTGAGATTTATGGCTTCCACAATCCACAATTATTTATAGAAAGAGATGTCTGGTGAAAGTGAAAAATATTTATTTGCATCATTTTTGTGATCACACTATGTGATTTGGTATTAAAGATATGAAAATAAATATTGATCATGGTTTTTTCAAGAAATTTAATTTTTGAAGGTTTTTACATTGTTTTTTTATGATTTTATTCTTGTTGAGTCCTAAGAAAAATGGACTTAATGGAAAGATGAAGCATTTGAGATTTAAATTTTAGCATTTGGAGGTATATAAGGATTTTATAATCATTATTAAGAGATTTACAAAAAAATCTATGATAAATATTTTTTAGTTCACTTATTTACAATGCATCATTGATAGACAATGTTATCATATGGAAAGCAAGAGGCTGGGCATTGATTTTCTGCCATATTTTCCCAGGTCATTCTGCCATAGTGGGAAAAATATGTATTTAGTATCATACACTAGAGGGGCCATATCATGCACCCAAATATATTTAGTTTATCTATTTAGATTTACATGACTTGTACCCATGACAAGGTGGTATGTAGCTTTTAGGGTGGTGGCATCTTTTATTGACTTTTTTTAATTTTCAAGGGTGGATGATGATGTAATGAGAGATGATTTTATTGTATCAGGGCTCCAAATCTGATGTATGAATTGAATTAGCATCACAATGTCATTGATGTGGAGACAAAGCATTGATGTCACACAATCTATCTTGTATCTTCCATTTATCCATGATGCCAATATATTAACACCTAGAGAAATTACGTCGGGTTTAAGAACACACAGAAATGACATAAACAATCCCTTGAAAGAAAGGGGAGGCCATAGAAAACATGCAAATAGTGAAATATTTTAAGGTGAGTTGAGTGGTGATGGTGAGGGGAAATGACAAGGTATTTCAGGTGACATCATACACCAAGGTAGTCATATTATACACTAGATAAAGATTCAGGATTGTTGTTGTATTTACATGACCAACACCCATTAAAAATTAGTATGCAACTTTTAAGGTAGCAACATCTTTGATTGGGCATTTTCTATTGTTAAGGATGGGCAAGGATGCCATGCTAATTAATTTGATTATGGAAAGGATTCACATTTTTTATGCAACTTGAATCAATGATATAATGTTATTGATGTGGGGACAAGATATTGAGATCTCAGAATCTATCTTTTATCTTTCATTTATCCATGCCAAAAACTACATTAACAAATGTGAAATTTCATTAGGAAATCCTTAGGGAATATTTATCTACATATATAGTTTGATTAGTTGTTTTTTATTGTCAAGTGTGGATGAGGATGTCATGAGAACTGATTT
Source organism: Torreya grandis (assembly GCA_037957365.1). NCBI lineage: Eukaryota > Viridiplantae > Streptophyta > Pinopsida > Cupressales > Taxaceae > Torreya > Torreya grandis. The sequence goes on from JARHVA010001132.1 coordinate 1,709,211, forward strand.
GATTGTAATAAGGTTCCACGTTTGATGTGAGATTTAAATCAATGATGCAATGCTTCTAATGTGGGGACAAGACATTGAGGTCTCAGAGTCTATTTTTTAGTTTCTATTTTTTCATGTTAAATATTTCCTTAACTTTTCATTTTCTAGTGAACTTTAACTAAATTTTCTCAATGTATCAAAAAATTAAAAGCTTAAGATTTATGGCTTTCACAACCCACAATTATTTATAGAAAGAGTTGTCTGGTGAAAGTAGAGAATAATTATTTGTGTCAATTTTTGTGATCACACTATGTGATTTGATATTAAATATATAAAAATACATATTGGTCATGGTTTTTTTAATAAATTTATTTTTCAAAGATTTCTACATTTTTTGTTTATTTGTGTTTATGATTTTCTTCTAGTTGAGTCTTAATAAAATTAGACTTAGTGTAAAATTGAATTGGAGGGATTTAAGGCTTTCATAGTCATTATTGAGATGTTTCTAGAAAACCCACAACAAATATTTTTTCATTCACTTATTTAGATTGAATTACTGATGGACAATGTTATCAAATGGAAAGCATGAGAACTACGCATTTATTTTCTACTTTATTTTCCTGGCTCACTCTACCATAGTGAGTAACATGTATATTTAGTATCATACACCAGAGGTCTCATATCATACACCAAAGTTAGATTTAGTATAGCTACTTATATTTACACGACATGTACCCATGGGAAGGGGGTTATGTAGCTTGTAGGGTGGTGGCATATTTGATTGACCATTTTGTTTTTTGAAGGGTGGATGAGGATGTAACAAGAGCTAATTTTATTATACTGGGGATCCATGTCCAATATACAACTAAAATTCGTGTTGCAATAACATTAATGTGGGGAAAATACATTGAGGTCCCAAAGTCTATCTTGTAGCTTCCATTCATCCATAATGCCAATATATTGATATATAAATCAATTGCATCAGGTTTAAGAACACATAGGAATGCCATACTCAAACACTTGGAAGAAAGGGCAAGGCCATACATAACATACAAATAGTGAAATATCTCAAGGTAATATGAGTGATGGTGGGTGAGGGGCAATCATTAGATTTGCATGACTAAAAACCATTTCAAAGGGGTCTATAGCTTGCAAGGTCGTGGCATATTTGATTGGCCATTTTCTATTATTAAGGATGGTCAAGGATTTCATGAGAGATCATTTGATTATGGTAGGGCTCTATGTCTATTATGCAACTCAAAATAATGATGTAATGCCACTAATGTGGGGATAAGAGGTTGAGAACTTATAATTTATATTATAAATTATGTATGTCCATGCTAAAGATTACATTGACAGATATCACATTTCATTTGGAATGTCTTAGGTAATTTCCCTATCTAAATATAATTTTCTACATGTTAGAGCTCTCGACCACAAGTTATCGTGGCAATGTTTTTATCTAGTGACACCTACATGCAAATACGAACCAAAAAATTATGGTTATTTTTTATAAATTTAGTTTCAGACATTTGGGTGTATAGATTGTTACAATGAAGTACATTATCCTAGTTATTTAAGTGGGATTTATTAACCATATTAAATTATTAGTTGAATAAAAGTTGCACATTGTTTATTTAGTGTAAATTTATTGGTGATGCACTACGTAGCAAATCCATAACTAAATAACATGGAATTGGGTCCATATGATACTGAGACCTCCATAGGTAGGAGCACTAATTCAAGGACACCCATACTATGCCTCACCTCAAAACTGACCCAATTCAAGAATACATATGAATCCTTCTTTTATTGGATTGATGTTAGTTTCCAAGCTGGGATAGAGCCACATACACAAGTCAAACTCACTGTTTGAGTCATATCCCAATTTAATTGCTACACTTAGCCTAGATATACTTTGTGAATCCTCAAATAATTTCTTAACAACCATCTTCCTTAGTCGAGGAGACCTCTTGATCCTTAGGAAGTACCTCATACAACTTCCCTAAGTGAGGGTTTCTATCCCCTCATATACTCCTACACTTAAAATTGGTAATGCCTATGATATTGGTGTAGCTTCTCTTCAAGCCTTGCATAGGAATAATGGCATCACACATAAGGACAAATATTTGTAGCGATCACACTGAGCCTCTCATTATTTTTTCTTTCTTTGGTCACCATCACCCCATAGCACAAATTCATTATCTACAGTTTTTGGTAAGCTATCGTAGTAGTCAATGCATCTATTCACCTACTGATTTTTCATGGTGTTCACATTCATAATGTATTTTGTTCTCTACTACGTCTCTAAATCCATCCATCATGCCTCAAAATTATTCTTGCTTCATTTTTCTTGATTGGTCTCCTCAACACTTAACACAATCCATACTGCATGAACCTCTCAATTCCTTGTATCTCTTTGAGTTGTGTTTGATTTAACATCGACCTTCTCCCTCCACAAAACCTCAAGCCATCTTATTCTAAGTTACTTCATAGGTGTAAGTGTCTTCATAAATCCAACACTCGATTGTCAATCGTTGCACACTTTAAGGAGTCTTCACTCATCCAACCCTTATTTTGGGTAGGTTTCATCACCCTTCTCACCAATCCACCTTGTCTACTCTTAGAAGATAATTTGGAGTTGACTTCATTTTTCATCTTGATAATATAGTATTATATTATTAATTATAATATTATACTATTTTAATACAATATAAAATGTGTAATAATATTATATAATCCTATTATATTTATATCATATTATGAATAATAATATATTATTGTTATTGTATTATATTATATATTATAATAATATATATTAAAATATTATATTTGATATATTATTTATAATATTTATGTGGGATAGATATATATTAATTATAATTATTATATTATTTATGTTAATTATAGACATGTAATTGAAATTTTCACATGTTTTTATCTAGTATTCTTCGCATCCATCAAATGAAATGCCCTATCATTGCCACTCACAATCACCATTGAATTCACCTTGAAATATTTCACCACTTTCATGCTTTGTATGTCTTTTCCCTTCCCCACCATTTCACCTTTGCTTAAGCTCACTATCAAACTGAATTTATCCTCCTTACACAATCATTATTGTATGATGGAACACACAAAACTAATTTTTGACCATTACCTCCACTAGAAATATCATGTTATTGTTTCCTAATACTTTATGCACAAAATGTGATATGGTGTCAATGACCTTGGGCTTTGATTGAGGTATGATTGCCCATTTACACTCTTTCACTTTACAAAATCTTAGTTTACCAAAATAGAGAATTACATCCCTTTTGGTGTAACTTGCACCTTTGGGGAAACTGCATGTTGATATGCATATGTTATTTATTGTGTATATGTTTCTTCTCAATGCCGAACATGATCATCCCTACTAATTGAAGGGAAGATAAGAGTTGTTAATTATTTTTTACTTTTTATTTTGAAAACTGTATATATATTTTATTCCATTATATATCTTTTTCATTATTGTAATAATTTGACTAAAAAAAATCACATCACCTTAGTGACTTTCACATAGTTACATTTCAACAATCTGGTAGAAATTGGCTACAATGTGGCCCTTGTTATTTTTCAAACCATTTAATGAAGATAATAATTATGTTTTGGCCTAGGCTTCATGTTAGGAATAATAAAAGTCCTTTGTGTGAAATTATAGAATATACATTTTCTTGATATGTATCTTGTCATATTTATATATCATGTGATTGCAATATAAATATTTAATAAGAAATTTATATAAATTTTTTGTTTATAAATAGCATGGAATGCCATGTCATTGATGGATAACATGTATGTTTTGAGAAATATATTTACAAGCATCGAAAGAGAGGCAATGAATGGTGACATAAGATAGGAACTATATCTAGAATATAATTCTAAGCAACTTTGCTTGCAATAATCTGTGTGAAGGTAAAAGCCATTCAAAAGACAAAGGTGAATTTGTGTATTCCATGCACTATATGCATTATATGACCTTGTGATATATGAGAGGTCATCATGTGTTATTCCATGATTAGGTGTAGCAAAGGGCATAAGAAACCAAAATTAGAATTGTCTAGAGGAAGGGAAACTACATTATACAAAGTGAGATAGTCAAATTCAAAGCTGTAAAATAACTATTTATAAGTGTGCAATGAGGTGTGTTAATTTATTGTAAATTCATTTAAAATATAGAAATTTTAATACTCATTTCATTAAACAATTACTATAAGATAAAACACCTGTCACATTAATCTGTATTTTTAAGGAAGTAAAAAACATTACGAGCTCATAGGGAAATGTCAAAATATTTGTTAAGCATGGTGAATCTTTAATAATCTTCCTTTCTTAAACTAGAAATCTAATGAATCTACTCATAGTAAAGAAATGGACACTGCACATCTAGAAAAGTACTCTACATGATATTGAAATTCTAGGAATAAAGAAACTAATGAAGTGTCAAATAAATCATATATGTTTTAAAATAAAAATATAAAATAAAATCAACTTTCACTTTCCAAGTCTCTAAGGACTAATAATTTTCTTAATTTTCCATTATGTTTCCATTTTCTTTCCTTTATAAGCCTGCATGCATAGCTGGCAATCTTCATCAATTCTAGATAAGTCTATGATTTTCATCCTAAAAATAAATTGGTCCTTTGCTTTGAGCAATGCATGGTAATGCACATGATGTCAAAGGTAAACCATGATTTGTTATCCTTTTCCACATTTTTCGTTACATGAGTGACAAAATCATTAACTTGTTTACTGCCTCCCTTGTTAAGCTAGGTCACCTTTATTTTAAATGAAGCCAATAAATTGTTAATAATACTTGAAAATTTAATAAGGGATATTAAATTATAATATGTCGTGAATAATCCTAGTATATGAGCCTTTTAAAATCTCTAGAATATCTTCTCTAAATCCATTGAGTGTTGTCATTGCAACATTCACATTTACTGAGGCCTCTTCCATAGAAATTTAGGTATTAATTATGAAACTTTGGAAGAGATTGATCTATTATACATTGTCATCAGTCTAATATTAGATAAAATGCATGTCATGACTACATGACCAATTATATTGACCTTCTTCTCAATCATGACAATCTCTACTAAATAAGTCTAGATGTTTCCTAGTAGAAGTCCACTCCTCGTCTTAGATTCTTGAATGTCAATTAGACAAGTGAAAAGTGAATTTAATGAATTCTCAACTTTATTCATTGTAGTCTCTAGGAGCTCAATTTTGGTTTTACTTTCCAATCTTCTAACTTTATTTGTCAATTTTAATTTATTCTTATGATTTTTGTTATGATCTTATGTCTCAAACCTAATCATCTATGAGTAGAATGTCCTATAAATCTATACCAATAACAATAGGCATTGTTATAAAACCCATTAGGTCATTCCTTTTTCATATCAACCTACATTGGTTGAGGGAGATATATGAGATTGCACTCAAGTAGATTATGTAATGCCTTATGAGGATGTTATGATAATCATGTAAACTTCCTCTTTTGAGGAGCTAATTGGATAAGCCCATTAGTCCATTGTGAAATTAAATTAACAACTACTGCAGCTTTGTTCTTAGTATCATTTATGTTAGCTTTGCTTGTTTTTGCTTTGAAACTTGGCATTGGAATATGTTAAATAAATATACCCTTACTTGAGATTACTCATAGCAAGTAGCTTGAATTCATGGTCTCTAACCATACGACACATATCATTGAAATATTCAAATTACTTCAACATGTGTTGAAACTACTTATCAACCATAAAATTAGTCATTTTAGAGAGCATAGTCTTATAATGATTCACATAGTCATTGATGGGCTCATTAGGTTCTTGCTTAAGTTTTACAATTTGAGCATAAGACGTCATCTCACTGATGTTAATAGATGATCCAGGCAACAATTTAGGCGACAATTCGGGTGACAGTTCCACCCCAATTGATGACAAAACTTCCGGGAGCCATAACTTTTGCACCGTAGCTCCAATTGACTCACCGTTTGAATCGTTGGAAAGATAAGAATGAGGAGAACATCATGAAATGGCATTTAGATCCACTAAATAAAGTTTGACCCCTAAAAACCCAACAAAAGTGCCCCATATTTCAATTTTAATAATGCAGTCTAAAAATAGTAAGTTTCTAAAAATAGTAATTCCTCGAATTTTGTATTGTTTTAAATCTTGAAAGTCAAACCACTTAATATCCATCAATATTGGTGACCTTTCACATCCTCCGCATGCTTTCAAAATGTGTATAAATGAAGAGGTAACCTGAAATGTGAAGACAGACATCTCTTCCCAGAGATAAGCATATATTTGTATTGCGATCTTGAGTAATACTACATCTCTTCTCAGAGAAGTCATTGTTACTTTGTTATTTCTATGCTATTGAGATATTTATCAACCAAAACTTCTGAGTTTTAGATCAGTGGTATCAGAGCAGTTTGTCTTGAGAGTGTATGATCCCGAGGACGAGGTCAGGCTACAAGAAGCTTGGGTGGGAAACAACAGAGCTTCCAAATTTTCCACCTATTCGCTCCAAATGACTTTAAATGGAAGACAACATTGAGACATCCGATCCTTTCAAAGAAATGGTGAATGAAGACCTCTAATGACAATAAGTGCAGATGCTACAACAATTTGCCCAAATTCTTCAAACACTTTTGATGGGAAATCTTGGCTCATCATTTAGGGAATGCCCCTACAGTGCCCCAACACCCTTCAAGGTTTAGGTAAATTTTGATATTCCTACATTTTAAGGCAAAATCAATGCTGATGTAGTATAAAATTGGTTGGATCAACTATCTTCCTACTTCTCTGTAAATAAGTTCACCGATGGAGAAAAGATTACTTTTGCTCTTTTGAAATCAACATTGCATGTGAAAAACTAGTGGGAAGTGTACAAAAAGAGGTTTAGTACAGATGACACCGGCCTTGAGGTGGAACCTACTTGGGATGATTTTGTGGCAGTGGTGAAAGAAGAATACTATCCCATTGAAGCATATGATGATCTGTACATACAGTGGCAACAACTTCACCAAGGTAAGGACCAATCTGTTCAAGATTACACAAACACTTTTCATTATTTGTCTGCAATATTGGGCATTCAAGAAAGTGAGAAGCATAAGACTCTCAAATATCATGGTGGACTATAATGGTACATACGGGGGGAAATGGAACTCTTTAATTTGGAAACCCTTGGTGAGGCATACAAATTTGCAGTGAATATTGAACAGAAGCATGGTAGAAAGAATACAAAGAGTCAACCCTCAAAATGGAAAAGTGACAAGGAAGGTCAAACACGAGGCCAAAATTGGAAGCAAAAGGAGTTTTAGGATAAGAAATCCCAGAAGGGGAAGACTAGAAAATGGTGTGATTACCACAAAACTGGAACTCACTCCAAAGAAGAATGTCGAGCCATCAAGTCATTGCTTTCTGAGTCACAATACTCAACATCTACTACTCTGCCTCATACACAACCCACAGTCGAAGAGGACGAAGAAGAAATTGTAGATGCTGAGCTTGAAACCATTGTTTCTTCATCACAGACCCATGAGGAAAGACCAGATGACAAGGATAGATTGTTTCACTCCATTTTATGGGTAAAAGGTAAGCCTCTACATTTCATTCTTGATAGTGGGAGTCAAAAGAATTTAATCTCTGCTAAAGTTGTGAAAAGTCTAAATATATCTATGAAGCCTCATCCAAAGCCCTACAGTATTGGATGGTTGAACCTAGGGAGAGACATCTATGTCACCCATCAGTGTCTTCTTTCATATGCTATAAAACCATTCCAAGATGAAGTCTTGTGTGATGTGGTCAATCTAGATGTTTATGATGTACTCCTTGGTCAGCCATTCATGTATGAGCAACATGGCATCTATGAATCATGAACCTGAAGGATCACCCTCACTCTTGGAACATGGCGCTATAGGGTACCAAAGGTACCACCTCCCACATTTGTCTCCCTGATCAATGCTAAGAAATGCAAGAGATTGGTGGAGAAAACAAAGCAATTTGTTCTCATGGTGGTCCAGCCATAGAAATCTAAGAAGGCCGATGTTGTAGTCCTGACTACACAATCAACACAACAAAAAAAGTAGATAGAATGAATCACAAGAGAATATGATGACTTATTCAAGTCACCCATAGGAGTTCCACTGCATTTCTAGGTAAAACATTCTATCGATTTGATCCCAGGATCACCTTTGCCTAATAGTCTTGTGTATCGCAGATCAATTTTGGAGAATGATGAGATAAAAAGATAAATTCAAGAATTTATCCAAAAGGGTCACATTAGGCTAAGATCTTCACCTTGTGGTAGCCTAATTGTCTTGGCACTGAAGAAAGATGGAACATGGAGGCTTTGCATTGACTACCAAGCCCTAAATAAAATATTTGTGAAGAATCGCTATCCTCTCCCCAGGATTGATGACCTGCTGGAACAGCTCCGTGGTGCAAAGTTCTTCACCAAAATTGATCTCAAATCTAGTTATCACCAAATTCCCATCGATCCCACTGATGTCTGGAAGACTGCATTCAAATCTAAGGAGGGGCTCTTTGAATGGTTAGTTATGCATTTTGGCTAAACTAACGCACCTAAAACCTTCATGAAGGTGATGGATGACATCCTATGACCCTTCACCAACTCATTTGTGGTTGTTTACTTAGATGACATACTCATCTATAATAGAACATGGGAAGAACATTTGCAACATGTTTGTAAGGTGCTTCAAACTCTTCGAGAGCACAAGTTGTATGCAAATCTTGACAAATGCACATTCAAGATGACAACAATTCAATACCTTGGGTATGTTGTGAATGAGGAAGGGGTCCATGTTAATCTAGAAAAGATTCAGGTTATTCGAGAATGGCCCACACTAAGGACCCTCACAAAGCTTCATAGCTTTTTGGGTCTTGCAAATTTCTACTGCAGGTTTGTTCTTGGATTTTTACACATTGCTTGGTTACTAACCCAAGTGACTAAAGGAGGAGCTAAAGCTACATTTTAGTGGGGTGAAATACAACAAAGGGAATTTGAGAATTTTAAGAACAGACTCTACTCAGCCCCTGTTCTTTCCTTGCCAAATTTGCATCAACCTTTTGAGTTGACGATAGATGCATTTGAATATGCCATGGGAGCTGTCATCATGCAACATGGCCATCCTATTGCATATCACAGTGAAACTTTCACTGATACAGTCATGAAATATCCAACATATGATAAGGAGCTCTATGCCATTGTGCAAGCTTGCAAATAATGGAAACACTACATCTTGGGGAAAGAAATGGTCATCCACACTGACCACAAACCATTGGAATTCACCCTGACGCAAAGTAAACTATGAAATGAGAGGCACCAAAAGTGGGCCACATATCTTCAACAATTCTACTTGATAATCAAACACAAAAAGGGGAGCTCAAATACAGTTCCAAATTGTCTGAGCCACCCACCAATTAATGCGCTCACAATAGTTCTAGACCTGTGCGAACATGAGACTGCCACTTGGGGTGCTCTATATAAAGCAAATCCTACCTTTGCTGATACATATCAAGCACTTCAAAAAGGTAAACATGTTTTTGATTTATATTTGCAATATAATGTCCTTTGTCATATGGGGCACATCTATGTTCCAATTACAGAGCAACAAAAGATGATATGGGAAGCGCACTTTAGTAGGATAGCTGGACACTTTGGTATTGAAAAGACATTGGCAGTTCTTCAAAAACACTTCTACTGGCCCCATATGCAAAAGGATGTGGAAATATATCTCAAATATTGCACCCCATGTGTGATAACCATTCCAAAAAATAAAAAGCAAGGATTGTACATGCCATTACCAGAACCAATTAGGCCTTGGGAATCCATCTCAATGGATTTTCTCTCAGGTTTGCCCACTTCAAAACATGGTAAGGACTGTATTTTTATGGTAGTTGATCATTTTTCAAAAATGGCTATCATGATTGCTTGTAAGAAAAATATATCTATTGAGGAAACTACTCAACTATATTTTAGTCATGTATGGCTCCATTTTGGTCTCCCCAAGTCCATTGTCTCATATTGAGATAGCAGGTTCCTGAGCATCTTCTAGTCCTCTCTATGGAAGATGATGGATACTAAGTTGATGAAGTCAACAGCCTTCCGTCCACAGACTGATGGTCAAACAGAGGTAGTAAACCACTTGATTATTCACATGATTTAGATGTATCACTCCAAACATCCATGCACATGGGATGAGGGACTTCTTTTCATACAACATGGATACAATCAAGCACTGCATAGCTCGACTAAGCACAGTCCATTCCAAGTAAGTTTTGGGTTCCAACCCATGGCACCAATTGATATAGTTGTTCCATTTTCCACCATGGAATACACACTTCATGGAATATCTAAGGTAGCAAAAGAAACAAAGTTTATTGAACAAATGCAACACATCCAGCAACAAGTTCATGACATCTTAGATAAGATGAATTAGAAGTATAAGCAACGCCATGACAAACACAAGATTGCACACCATTTTGTTGTGGGTGACAAGGTTTGGTTGTAGCTTTAGAAGGAATGACTTGTAGGCCCACACAGAAAGATTTGGCCTCTGCGATATGGTCCCTACACCATCACTAGAAGAGTTGGAGAAAATGCTTTTGAGTTGAACCTACCAGCCTACCTTGGTCTGCATCTAATATTCAATGTAGAGCTCCTCAAACCATATCACCCACCTCTATTGGACACTTCAGTTGTAGTAGAACAACTAGACATTGATGAGCTTGATCCACAAAGTTTTTCTCTAGTGGAAGAGGATCAGATTGTGGATACCTGGATGAAGACAACAAGAGGACGCTCTGTTCCGCTTTATCGAGTGGTCAAAAGGGGCCAGCTTAGCCATCAAGGTGAGTGGCTCACAGAGAATCAAATCAAGAAACAACTACCACACTTGATGGGTAACATTGACACAATGGGTACCATTACTTTTCAAGGAGGGAGGAATGATCCAGGAAACAATTTAGGCGACAATTCGGGTGACAATTCCACCCCAATTGATGACAGAACTTTCAGGAGCCATAACTTTTGCACCGTAGCTCCAATTGACTCGCCATTTAAACCGTTGGAAAGCTAATAATGAGGAGAACATCGTGAAATGGCATGGATCTTTGATCAATGAAGTTTAACCCCCAAAAATCCAATGTAAGTTCCCCAAATTTCAATTTTAATAGTCTAGTCTAAAAATAGTAAGTTTTTAAAAATAGTAATTCCTCAAATTTTGTATTGTTTTAAACCTTGGAAGTTGAACCACTTAATCTCCCTCGATATTGGTGACCTTCCACATCCTCCCCATTCTTTCAAAATGTGTATAAGTGAAGAGGTAAATTGAAATGTGAAGACAAACATCTCTTCCCAGAGATAATCATATATTTGTATTGCGATCTTGAGTAATACTACATCTCTTCTCAGAGAATTCATTGTTACTGTGTTATTTATATGCTATTGAGATGTTTATCAACCAAAAATTTTGAGTTTTGGATTAATAGGAAAGTGTGATAATAATCGATCATAAAAATGATTTAAAACATGTACCAATTGAAAAGGGAGGTCATAAAACCATTACAAAGGATAGTCCTTATGACTCCTTGGAAACAATTTGGTCAACAAACTATCATTAAACACATAGTCCAAGCATGCTGCATGAAAGGATCTAAGATGATTTTATAGATCACCTTTACCATCATGATGTGTAATCTAAGGTGAAATAAATCGTAAAGTTAAAGGATAAGCAAAAATATGTGAAGCCAAAAGATTATGTAATAATGCTTGAGAACTAGTTGAATGGCCTGCTCTAAAAGAACCTTTTTCCAATTTTAAAACCTTAGCTTGAAGACAATTTTTTTTGCACATGATGTTGCATAGTAGGCATTGAATATTTATTTGAAATAGATGATGTCACATGCATATCCATCCTAGAAGGCACAAAAGTATGTTGTGTGTGAATAACCATGGAAATATGAGAATTGAATTGTGTTTCCCCCACACCATGGGTGGGCATCACATGTGTAAACATATGTGTGTGCATATAACTAATATCAATAGGGGAAGTGGTAAAATAATTTTGGTCAACAAATAAATGAAAATAAATTAGTTTACATCAATGTTTAAGTTTCTAATGTGTGACCTCTCAATATTTAAGTGATATAAATTTATATCACTACAAACCCCACAAGTCACCTTAATTTTCCAAGTTCTTAGGATTATAGATGCAATATGACAAACTAAGGATTATGAATGCAATGGTAATGGCTAAAAGAGCACGGAGGATTCACAAGCCTTTTGAATCTCTCATTATCATGGCTAAGATATTTTCATATTTTATATAGGAGTAAGGGAGGTTAAATGGACAGGCCAAATTTAAAATTCAGGGATTTGAAGATCAAGGGCTCTCAATTTTCCAAAGAATTAAAAAATCCATGGAGGACATATCATTAAATGAGCCTTTGATTAAAACAATTATTATAATTCCCTAGAAAGGGAAGTGAGGGCTCAAGGTAGGTTAAGGAGACTTTTAGAGAGGATTAGGGGATTTAATGGGGTTTAGTGGAGATTTAAAGTGGGATTAGGGATTAGGTTTGTAGGAATGCCTAGGGATAGGTGGATAGGGGGTAGTTAGTATTTCTAAATTTTAAATTGGCAAGTGGGCATGAAATATGATTATTAGGTTAATATGTGGATAATTGGGAATTAATATATTGTGGGTTATGTATATAGGGTTGGGATGAATAAAAAATGTGTTTAGACTATTGCTTAGGATGGGGATAGTTAATAAATAAATAAAATGAAATGGAAGAATATTAGGTGAAATTAAGTATAGAGAAAAGTAAGTAGATTTAAGTGCATACACAATTTATTATTTTCAACTTTAGGGATTAATTTGAGCATGCCATGGTTAATCAAATCCCCCAAGGATCCGTTAGCCTTCGCCTCCTTATAAACATTAAACAATTCCATCTTGAGGGTGGGCCATAAAACTTGGAAGAATTCAACCAAAAGCCTATCCAAGTGAGGGGCCTTTTTGGTCTTCATTGTCCAAAGGGCTATTTCAAGATTTTCTAAAGTGAGATGTTGCTCAAGAAGGTGGTTGGTAGCCTAATATGCATTTCAATGAATACATTATTGTAGCCATTCTTCTATAAAGGATTCATACTCCTTAAGGCAATGTTCTCCCTAAAAATGTTTGGGACTATAATGCTAGAATAAAACACCCTTAATATCATTAGGTGATGAAATCTCCATTTCATCATTAGTAATAATGGCTAAATTGTGTTCATGGTGATATTTATATTTCAAATATTTGAAGAAGTATTTAGAGCCACATTCACCATTTTTAATGTAGACAATATGAGCCCGCATTTTAGCACCTTGGCCCTATAAACCTTAAATGTTGTTATATCATAGTTTGTTTGGGCAACATCTTGTAAGAAGATGTCACGAGGATGATCATTGAGAGTGAGGCATTACTGACTAAGATTATGTTATAGATTGTGTTATTTCTTTTGTCTCTCTTTGGCCATAATATTTCCATATCCTCTTAAAAACTTGATTGTTCTCGCCATAACAACTTCTCACCATAAGATCCATCTAATAGATGAAGTGGGTTGGGGTCACAATTCTAAAGCATAATAATTGTGGGCAATACAATGTGTGGAAGAGAGATGGATATTTATCTTAAAGTGGAGCTGAGTGTGAGAAGGCAATGAAGGTTCCAAGTTGAAGGAACAAAAACTAAGGAGATGATCAAATAAAACAGTGTCATTGAGAGTGGTAATACAAGGAAAGGAAAGGAATGAATTCACAAATGTGCAAACATAGGGCCTATCAAGTATGTTGATTTGCCTTTGATATCCAAATTGATTTTTGGAACAAATGAATGAATTGTTTATTTGTTAAATTAGACATCCAAAAAGTGGGTTAAAGACTCCCAAGGAGTTGCGATAATATAACCATGCTAAAAATTCTTCAGTAGAGAGAGGAGATAATTGAGACCATATATGATCTATTTTGTGCTTAATCATGTTGAAATAACCTCTTAAGATCTAATATGTAGGAGGAATATTGGAGCTCATCTAGTTCCAAATATTAATGTGTTTTAATGTTATATTTAGAGTATAAATCGAGCAAAAACCAGTGGTTCACTCCTCAACATAAACTGTAGCCCAAACACATCTATGATTAGGGTCTTCACCAGTAACGATAACCTTGGAGGAAAGGGAGGTTGGTAAGGGTAGAATTTTACCTTCTCATTCATCTTCATGAGAGGTATAACAAGGCAAGAAGTGTTTATCAATTCAATGTAGGATAAACAATAGAATTGGACCCCTAACTTTGACCTCCTAGAGGAAAATGACTTTAGAAGGATGATCTTGTAATACCCTTTTACATGAAAGTTTTTTTCACATAGGGCGAGCCCTAAAACATTCCATAAGAGAAGGGAAATCTTCATGGGACACCACCAAAGGGAGGTTATTCAACCTCATATTAGCAAGTAAGGTGAAATGGTTGGAATCATGATTAGGGATAGGGGATAGAGATGCATTTACTTCAACACATTTCATTGATCGAGATCTCTCCTCACCATTAGATATTCTCTTAGTCACTTTATGTGAATCCCCAATGTTGGAATTAATTCCTTTATTATTAAAGACTTATGTCGAGACTCTACTTTTTTAGGAAGATCTAGTTCTTTTTTTGATAACTATAGACACCAAAATCGTGTCTATTCTTTGGTCATCCTCCCCCTTGGTCCCCTTGGTCCACTTTCAAATATTTCTAACCCACACACTTATTAATTTAAAATAAATTAACTATTTTAAATTAATAACCCCCTTGACACCTCACCCCACCTTGGATACCTCTCCTTGGATGCCATCCCTCACCCCATGCCAAATCTTAATTACTTAAACCCCATTTCATCCCTCCCACTAGCCTCTCATGCTCATTTAATCCACCTTTGGACCGTTTTCCAATGACAATTAGACCTGGCAGTTGGAAGAATGGGCAAAAGGCTAAAAATAGCCTCTTTTCCCATTCTTCAGGCACTGACGTCGGTTAGTAGTCGATCGACGTCTGCAGTTTCACTGACATCGATTCCTTTAAAACTAAATTTCAACCTCTGTTGTTCCCCCCGTGAATGTGAATTCTCTTGCTCCAGGCTCCAAGTTCTCTTGCTCCTCGATCTCTTGCAGGCATCATCATCTCAATAACACTCTCCAAGCTCAGAGGTTCTGCACCAGTCATTCCACACTGAATTGAAGGTTGCAAGAAGTCTCTCACATCTGCCACAACGGAAATAAACCTCCTGCACTTCTAGTTCTCTACAAGAGCTAAGTACTTCTACTACTTTATATTTTAGTATTCTTTTAAATCCATTTGGTAATCAGCCCATTGCCTATTCCCAAGCACTGTTGACACAACCCAATCTGTTCTTCCTGAAGAGGCTGAAAAGCCTTCTCTCACCCGTATCTCCCTCTCACCCCTATCCTCCATCTAGTCCCTCTTTCAGACCACACTCTCTGCCCTGCAAACCCAACACAAGCTATTAAAACTCCCACAAACACCTCAAACCATTCCATTGACCACAAACAGACCTGAAACTCGTCCAGAGCCCCATTGCCCTGACTGACGCCAGCCTCCAGGCCCATTGCCCCTATCGACATCGGCAAACTAATCGACGCTGGCGACCTTGACCTACCGATGCCGGTAGAACTATCGATGTCAGTGACTGTGGAAGACAGATTGCCAAATACAGGTACGCATTTATCTCTATTTATTTTGTTTAGTCTTTCATTCATTCCTTTTCCTAGCAACATTTCATTCTTTATCAACCAATGGACTATCACCCCTCCAGGAAGTCTTTGCACTTCTGGGATCAAGCTTTGCTTGGCAGTCCACCACCTATCTATCTAACAGTTTCCTTATTTAAGTCCCTCTTATCTACAGGTGTCGTCCTCCACAGCCAAAGAGGAGCTCCTTCAGTCATCTGGATACAATGTGCAAACTTCATCTGGGTATCATCTAACCCTTGACCATTATCATAGTTTCTTTCATCTTCTGAATGTGGAAAAGCAAAAATAGTTAGAAACATTCTGGCACGCCCGGTGGGACCATAGGAGTTTTCCTTAGGTTCATACTTTTTCTTCTAAAAGCAAACTTTTCATATAGGTGCATTAGGTCACTTCTTGCATCTTTTTCTTCTATCTCTTTTGAAAAGACACCATCAACAAAGTTAAAAAGAATCCTTCTTTTTCTTTCTTTCCTGCATCTTAGAGTAGTGAAATTCATACTCTTCAACCTTTTTTCCATTTATTTGCATCCGAACAAACATTTCAATTTGGGCTTAAAATCTATTGCATCTCATTTTTTCTTGAATGCATTTTTAGCTCATCTAGTAATTAAAACTACATTATGAATAAATCATAGTGCACTTATGTTACACAACCTGACCACATTCACAAAATCAAACATCTAAACATACTTGAGACAAGGCCCGACTAGGATTTCATCACCTAGCGGATACCTTACCCTTCTTGGTAATCCTACTTGGACTTCACTACCAAGGGGAGAGCCCACTCTGTTCTCTGGCAGAGTATAAACTCTAGGGGAAGTATATACTGGCTAAGCGACCCAGCTTATCCCTGGGTTCGTGAAGTGAGGGGAGCTTGCTCCTTAGCACCAAGCCATGTACGGAACCTAATATAGATATTGAGCACTAAAACTAACCTAAAACCAACCTTAGACTGCTTCTGCTAGGACCCGTTCTAAAAGCCAACTTCCCAAACACACTCTAAGGCATAAGCCAACATGACTCTAAAAATTTATTCTTAGGAATTTAACGTTTAGGGTCTGCTTGTCTTCATCTTTTTTTCTGTTCTTATTTGGTTGTTTGAGCTAGTAAGGACGTATTATCTTGCCTTAAATGGTTTTGACACGTAGTGAAACCAAAACTCTTGTTGACCACGCAAGGCAACAACCGCTCCCGCCTTTGCCTTCCATAATAAGTCCTCTAATGGAGTATCATTCAGAGACTGAATGAACTCCTACCCAACCGACCCCGACTTAGCCCCTTATTGTCCCTAAAGGGGACTAAGACTTTGAAAGGTTCCTTGACCTCAATGTCAAGGCCCTTCAACACTATCTCATGAGAAGTCGAACGTGAGACTCTTTATACAACCCAATTTATGAGATGCCAACCTCTTTAGTTGAGACGGCAGTCATATCAAAAGCATCTGTAATTTAACCCATAGATACCCAGGCCGTCGCCTTAACTAGTAACCAGACCATGACTAATCTTCAAAGTGTGGCTTCTCCTTCTATTTTTGTGCCTACTTCCATTGGGGTTTCGGCCCCCCATCAACCGCAAACTATCCAACAAAGTTCTACCCCATTTCAAAACCTAGTTGTCTCCATCCCGCCTACTCTTGCACCCATCAACACCAGGGTGGCTACTCATCCTTTAGCTAATGTTGCCACCATCCAACCACCTCTGACAACATCTAGCCTAGTTGTGCCTCCTAGCTTCATGACACAACCACCCTTGCCTTCCACATCCGTCCCTATGATTAGTCATCAATATGTTGCACCTATACAAGCGCAACCAACTACGTCATATGCCCCTCCTAGCACCTTCCAAGTGCCTTATAACCTAGGGGGCACCCCACCTACAAATCCGTCAACCGACCTAATCAAAATGTTGATGGACAAAATGTCTAATCTTGAGACCTCTATTTTGGGTTCAAGAAATGTTCTCTCATATGAACAAATTTGTAATGAACCCATTCACCCCTCAGTCCCAATCTGGCCGTAACCCAGTCAGTGGGAACTTCCCAAGTTTACTCGCTTTCAGAGTAAGAAAGATCCATAGCAGCATATGCAAGCATTCAGACATGCTTGTTACCTCATAGCACATGATGATGCATTATTACTATGCACATTCCCCATGTCGCTTTCTGGCACTGCCCTCGATTGGTATAGCTCTATTACCAGTCACTCTCTTTTCACATTCACCCAACTAGCTCAACTTTTCCTTGACCACTTTTCGATCAATATCACCAAAAAGGTCTCCATCACAGACCTATACTCTATCAGACAGTTTGATGATGAATCAATAGCCGATTTTGTCGCCTATTGGAGAGGCTTAATCAACCAACTCTCCTTTTCTTTACCTCAACCCGAGCTCATTGAGCTCTTCTCTCAAGCGTGTGCCAAACATATTTCATCTACTCTATGGGTCCAAACATTCTGCACATTTGACGAGGCTTTCACTATCGCTAGGAAGCTTAAACTATGTGCCGTCGAGGAAAACAAAGTCAAATTGTGAAGTAAAAACCCCAACGTAAAGTCAAATGACCCTTCCTCTAAATCTTATTCTTCTAATTCCAAATCTAAGGCATCGGCAAATGCTGTAGTCATTAGACCATCGTCTTCAACAATAACCAACCAATCCAAACCATCCACATCTCAAAGTATCACATGATAATTCCAACAAAAATATGTGCAGCGTTAGTATACTCCAATAGGAGAATCATACACATCAGTGTTGGATAAACTTGTCAAATAAGGAGTCCTCAATCTCCCCCAAATTTGACTGCCTCCTCAATTTGATCCCTCGTATGCCATCCCTGCATGGTATAGAGAGAATGACTTCTACAATTATCACCGTGTCAAAGGCCATAACACAGACAACTGTAAGACTCTCAAGAACATCATTCAAGACATGCTAGATAAAGGTGACCTTATCTTAGATAACCTAAATGTGCCACCCAATCAAATCATAGACATCTTTAAACAACCCTTTCTTAACCATCTCCCTAGCCAAAACAACATGCAGACCATGGCCAATGACTCCTAAGATCATAATATACGCACAGTCAACACGGTCTCTCCTCTTATGCCTGATCAACCTCTCTCACAGTCTGAAGAGGTTAGTCAACCTATTGCTCCTTCACAGGTGGAAGAGTCTTCTTCTCCCATTTATCTTCCACAGCTGGATGAACCTTCTTCTCCTGTTAGTTCTCCATCGACTTCCCTTATATTGGAGGACGTCTTGACAATACCAGTATCGCTAGCCCCACCTTCATCCTTCTTATTACCAATGGAGGACCTTACCTTTCCTACTCCTCAACCAAAAGTAGAAGGCGCAATCATACCTGCCCTTTATCCTATTAAGGAGCCACATTCTCTGATTCCTTCTCCATCAAGAGAAGAACCTGTCTCTTCACCTTTTTCGACCAAAGATGATCCAGTTATGACTCCCCCACGCCTTGGGTCCGAGATTGCTACACCTAACACATTTTTAGTCTCACAACCATCCACATCTTCTAAGAGACCAAAGCCTCATCTGACATCTTCCCAACCATTCCCTCAATTGGTAGAAAAACTAGGATTTCTCCATTCAAAGAAATTAGAGCATCAGGCATTATGAGAGTGACTCAAAGCCCCTCACCTTGTGTGCCCCGTCTCATCTCATGCTATTGACCCTCCCGTGACAAAATCTCTAAAAGTTTCCAACAAGGACCAGACTTCTACTTCTAAACCTTTAAAAACCCAACCATCCACATTAGAACCTAAACCTTCACAAACATCCACCAAATCAAAATCGATTAAATCCCTCGGTGTTCACCCCATATCTAATCTCACTCACCCACAAGTGAAGATAAACTTGAACCTTGCCTCACCCAATAGTAGTCCTCAAACCAAACTAAAGAAGGCTATTAAACCACGGTGGTGAACTCCACCATCATCATTGCCCTCCATTTTGGGCCCTCATCCTTCTACCATAATAGGAGTGCTCCCTACTCCAATCCCTAACCAAAACAAGTTGCCTCCACTACTTCTTTTACCCACCACAAGCCTACTCCCTCTAAAAAATTTGGCACCTCTCACAAAGAAAGTGTCGTCTACGCAAGTGGCCGCACCACCAACCCAAAAGGTGGTATGGAAGCTTCCTTCAATGCCTCCGAAGCAAAAGTCATCAACACCTAGTGCGTCAACAAGCACAGACCCTTTAGTGGGTTCATATGCTTTGATATTGTGCCAACTTTTGCAAACTTTTAGCATAACCTTTTCGCCTATTAAACCATTCCAACCTCTCAGGTTAAAACCTTCCTGGTTTGATGATACTAAAATTTTCCTATATCATCGCACACCGAGACATGATACCGAGAATTGTTGTGCCCTCAAGGTTCTCATTCGCCAATACATGGAAAAAGACACCCTTCTTCTTGAGGACACTGTCGATAGACCTCCGACACCTTCCCATATCTCTCAAACCTCTTCACCTTCATCAGCGTCTCATCAATAGACTATGGTCTCTTCACCTTCTCCACCCCCTCTCTTCAAAATTAACACCATTAGTGTGGCCACTAGGTCGCAAAAGGATAAAGCAAAAGAAAAAACTACTATTCCTTGGACCTACCCATTTGTCAAGCCACCTCAACTGCCAAAACCCAAAATTTCTATCTTGGGTGCATCCCAACCCTCTTCTTCAGGGGCAATCCATGATTCTATGATAAAATAGCTTCACCAAACGCCCGTGAAGATGACCTTGTATGACCTCATCCAAAGCTTTCCTCAATATCATTAAGCTCTAATCAGAGCCTTACAGGCAGTGGAGGTCTAACCCGAAGACCCCCAACCATTAACTGCCCTAGTCCAGTCATTATCCCCCATTGCCTCTATTACTTTCAGCGATTCTAAATTTTTTACCTTCAACTCAGAAGATCAAGATGCTGCTCTTTTCATCACAGCCTACATTGATCAAACCCACATTAAGCGAGTTATGATTGATGGGGGCACCAGCATTAATATCATTTCCACCCATGCTTACGATCAATTAGCCCTCCCCAAGAATTGCATATCAAAAACTGATGCAATCTTTCGATCCTTTAATGACACCACTGCCACTACCATTGGCACTGTCATCCTACATATTTGTGTTGGCCCACGCATAGTACTAGAGCTCTTCTACATCATCAAAGGAGAGTTCCAATACAACATGCTATTAAGATGACCTTGGATCCGTGCCATGGCTTGTGTTCCTTCTACACTGCATCGTTGTGTCAAATTTGAACACGATGGTCAAGTCTATATCATTTCCGCTGACCCATCCCCTTTCAAGACATGTAACACGACCTATCAACCAAATGATGTTTTCATTCCTCTCAAGACACTGACCCAAACACCGCCTCCATCCGAAAAAGCTTCAACCAGTATGCAAATGGTGGTCGCACTCACATCACCTCCTCAAGTGACAATAAAGGACCCTATGGAAGATATCTTTCAAAGACTTTCACTTGGGGAGTATCACTTACTTACCTTAGACGTGTTCTAGACTTCGCAAGAGTATGGACAACTTCATCACAGTCCTAGCTATGACCATCGAATCGAAATGGTCATCCCTTATGGTCCTCCTTACCTTCAAATAAATCTCATCTATGGGGGGCTAGATCAAGCTCCTACTGATGGGAATCCTTTCTCCTCACCTCAACCATTCACATCTGACTTCTCTTTTCTTAGCAACCCCAACTTTTCTCATACCTACCTTTATAGGTGTGCATGGAAGGGTTTTGGCTTCAAGCACTATGAACAAGGCTCCCATTAGCTCATCAAACCACCAAATGATGAGAATGCCAAGAAATGACATGGTCTGGGTTTTCAAGAACCTACTAAAGCTCTTGAAAACCCTTGCCCCAAACCTATCACAGATCAATCACCTCCAAGCTCGCTTATTCCCCCCTCTTCACCTATGGAGTTGGTGGTTTCCATCCCTCCTAGTTTTTTTTTGCATAAACACCATCTGCTTGGAACCCCTAACCTATCAATTAAGCGGGGTATCCAAGTCTCTCCCTCTCATTTATCCCAACATGATAGACGATGAATCGACAACCATCAACACTATCCGCTACATAGATGATGATGCCATTCTCACGTACATGGGCGCCGATGACATTTTCATTCAATGCTCCCTCCCTTCTGAAACCCAAGTTATGTTAAATGAATCGACCATTGACATTAACCTTCCATATTTTGATGTTCTTCACGTCTTAAAGATTGGTCAATCTTTAGACGCCTAAGAGTAGATCGACTACACCACATTCCTTTTAGACCATAGCAAAGCCTTTGCTTGGACCTATAGTGACATGCCCAACATCGACCCTAACATTGTCATTCACAACATCGTCACAAATCTAGAGGCTAAGCCTGTCAGGCAAAAGCTTCGCAAGATGCATCCTCGAGTTGCACTTCTTATCAAAGAGGAGCTTCAACGCCTTCTCTCTGTCTCTTTCATCCAACCCATTGATTATCTGCAACGGGTGTCTAACATCATCCCTGTCACTAAAGCAACTAGGGGGATCTGAATTTGCACTGACTATCGCGACCTTAACCTGGCTTACCCCAAAGATGATTTTCCTCTTCCCAACATTGACCAACTTATTGATCTCACGGCTGGTCATGAGATGCTACCACTCATGGACATGTTTTTAGGATATAACCAAATCCTGATTGCACCGAAAGATCAACACAAGACTACCTTCATCACCCCGTGGGGGAATTTTTGCTACAGAGCCATGCCTTTTTGCTTGAAGAACGCAAGTGCCACATATCAACGTGCCATGACTTATATCTTTCATGATCTCCTCCACAAAATCATGGAGGACTATGTGGATGACTTGCTAGGCAAATCTAAGCTTCATCGTGACCATTTAACCATCCTCAAGATCATCTTCACTCATCTTCTTTAATACAATATTCACCTTAACCCCAAGAAATGCATTTTTGGGGTCTTCTCAGGAAAGCTCCTGGGTTTCATCATTTCTCTCCATGGCATTGAGATAGATTCCATTAAAATTTGAGCTATACTCAAAATGCCACCATCGACCAATCTAAAGCAACTTTGCAGCCTGCAAGGGAAGCTCCAATCCATTCGTCACTTCATCTCACAGCTTTTTTATTGATGTCAACCCTTTCATCACCTCCTCAAGAAGGACGTCTCCTTTCATTGGGATAAGGACTGCCAAGAGGCTTTTGAAGCCCTTAAACACTATCTTATCTCTCCACCAGTCCTTATTCTATCAAAAGATGACCAACCCTTCTACCTCTACATCTCAGTGACAAACCATTCGTTAGGTGCCATGATCGCACACCGAGACGAGCAACATCGTGAGTAAGTGGTTTACTATATAAGCTGAACACTTGTCAACTATGAAACTCAGTATACTTATATCGAGAAACTTTGTTTGGCATTAGTCTTTGCCGCTACCAAACTCCGTCATTATCTTCTCAATCACAAAACCTTTGTCATCACTCACACTGACCCTTTCAAATACATGCATTCCAAGCCATACCAAAACCAGCGTATAGCTCGTTGGCTCATGCTTCTTGTTGAGTTTGACTTGAAATTCATCTAGCAAAAATCCATAAAGGGGCAAACAATCGCTGACCAACTGGAAGATGCCCCTCTACTTGACAACCAACCTTCTCATTATGAATTTTCTGACGAATCTATCACCGCACTTTCTACTGATGACACTTTCTATCAAATGACAATGTTCTTTGATGGCTCCAAATGTCAACTCAATGGGGGTGTGGGGGTCATTCTCATCCTACACGAAGGTGAGCCCATGTCCCTATCTTTCAAACTTGACTTTGAATGTACCAACAATATGGCTGAATATGAAGCCTTAATTTTGGGACTTCAAATCGCCCTTTCTTTAAGCATCAAGACCATCAACATCTTCGGTGACTCACAACTTGTTGTCAATCAAATCAACGGTTCATACCTTTGTAAAAATAAAATTTTGCAAAGGTATAAACACCGTGTTGTCACCCTCTTTGAATCTTTTGACCATTACCTCTTGTAAACTATTCCTCGATCTATAAATAAGTTTGCTGACACCATGGCTTCTCTCGCCTCGCATATTCCATCTTCATCATCTTCATCAAGAATTTATGTCACGGTGCATTGTGTGTCGTTGCCTTCATATATTTCCACTAACATCAACATCGTCAACATCATAGACTCTAATCCACAGGATGTTTGGTATAAACAATTTGTGGACTACTTAACTCATTCTATCATTCCTCCTGATCTCTCTAGCAACGTATGGCAGGCTTTCATCAAACGCACGGCTCGATATATTATGCTAGGGGGTCTTCTCTATAAAAGAGGTTTCTATGGCCTCCTTCACTGTCTAACCTCCACTGAAGCATCTCATGCCATTAAACAAGTCCATGATGAAATTTTTTGCAGACACTTCAGTGGTAACTCAGTTGCCAAGCGCATCTTTTGTCTGGGCTATTATTGGCCCACTCTTCACCAAGACTATAGCAACTATGTTTGATGTTGCATCAAATTCCAGTAGCACGCTAACTTGCTTCACCTCCCTAGCCATGCCTTACAAGTCGCTTAAGATTTTTGGCCTTTTTCACAATGGGGCTTAGATCTCATTAGTGAGATTAACCCTCATTCATCTCTTCAACATCAGTCCATTATCACAGCCACCGAGTATTTCACTAAATGGGTGGAAGCTATTCCCCTCATCTCCACAAAGACCGACAAAATTGTCGACTTCATCAACACCCACATCATCTGTCATTTTGGTGTACCTCACAAAATCATCACCGATAACGGCAAATCATTCAAAAATAAAACCATCCAGAAACTTTGTGACTCATTTGGCATCAAGCTCAACTTTTCCTCACCTTACTACCCACAAGAAAATGGGTAGGCCGAGGCTTCTAACAAAATCTTAACCAAAATTTTAATGAAGGTGGTCAACGACACTAGAAGGAATTGGCACATTCACATTCCCTTCGCTTTGTGGGCCTACTGCACTAGCATCTGAACCCCTACGGGTGCTACACCTTTCTCTTTAGTGTACAGAATAGAGGCTGTCCTATCTCTTGAAGTACAAATACCGTCTCTACACATCTCTTTGCATGACATTCTTTCTAACGATGACTTTCATCAATATCGCTTAGCTCAACTGGAGTTACTTGACGAACGTTGTATTGCTGCCCTCAACCATCTCCATGTTTATCAAAATTGCATCAAACGAGCCTATAACAAAAATTTGAGAGAATGAGATTTCAAAATCAGAGACCTCATCCTCAAAGAAAATCAACACGTGACCAATATGGAAAGAAGTAAACGAAGTAAATTTGCTCCTAATTGGCTCGGACCTTACATCATCACGCACAAGTATGGATCAGGGACTTATCGTCTGTCTTCTCTTAAAAGCTGACCAGAACCTGAGCCCCTTAATGCCTTGCATGTGTGACCATTCTACTGCTAGTCAAGTACTCGTTCACTTGATATTTAACTTGAGCTCGTCCCTTGAGTAATCCCTGTCAGCTTAATCCCTATTCCTTTCAACCTTGTTCCCCTAAACAACCCTTTTATAAAGTATGAATACTTTGTCCTAATAAAGGGGAGCCCTTAAAATTCTATAGTCTTATCCATGACTAAAAATTTTGTCAAAAATAAATTGAGATGTCAAAATATCAAAAGGTCATAAACTTTAAATGCAGACTGATCCCTCGAAGGACAGCTGCATCATCATTATTGTAGCTAATAGACTGCTCCCTTGAAGGACAGCTATTCAAAGCCCTCAAAAATATATAAAGCAAAAATATAGATCACTCCCTTGAAGGATGGCTATGCCTAAACATATTGCTACAAACAACACTCTCTTAGAAGCTTCCCGCATCGATCAGCTTCACAAATGACCACAAAAAAAAAATGAAATCCCTACGTAGACTTCCCGCATTGATCAATCTACTCAAAAAAAAAAAGGGTCATGGATTTGACTTGTAGTCGTTCTCAAAGTCTCCTATAAAAAGAGGCAAAGTTATCCCTACTCAAAGGGGTTACCCTATCCTCACATATCACATCACCTACTCAAGGGATTTTGAGCTCATTTTAATGTCAAAGTGATTCGATTACTTCTATAACACAACCAGTGGTCAACGACGTAATGCATGAATGGGGATTTTATTTCTAAAAACCCCCTACCTATGCTATCATTATAGTCCTTGTCAATGAAAGGGCAAAAATGCCTTTTACTTCCTACATACACTTTGGTCACATTCAACCAAATCATTTGCCAAACCAAACCAAATCAACCCAACCTTTTTCAGACCACTAAAACGTTCTCATAGCCTATTCACATTAGTTTCTATGGAAACCAATACACATGGAAACTATCGACCACGCAATTTATGTCAAGCATAAACCATTACTTGCTGAAGCATAAATTGACTCATTTCATTTTTAGCATACACCATCACCAATATGGACAATTACTAAGAATGAAAAAACCGTGACCAATGTTACATAATACCCTATCACACAATATGGAACAGGCTGTAACATCATCTCCCCCTTATCATTTCAAAGCATGAACCATCAAACATATGGAATGTGCTAAATCATTCTCATGACCTAACCAAACACGTCAACCACTTTGACCCTTCCTCCCTTTCTGGGAGAACTACATTGGCCTGAGGCCCTAACAACAGGGGCTATATAGGCAGCACTCAGTTGACATGGAGTCTTCTGAGGTTAGCTCGGCCATACCTTCGTCCCATACCTTCGTCACATTCCTTCGTCACATTCTTTCGTCACTTGCCAATCACATCACAACTAATCACATATTTCCACAATCATTCACGTTATCATAACTCATTCACATTAGTTTCTATGAAAAACAATATACATGGAAACTAGCAAACCAAGATGCAAATCAATGTTATAGCATACATCATTACACCATAATAAAAAGTCATAACATACCATCATCATCCTAATCATCAATCATCATCATCATCATATAATCATTAGACATCATCATAAAATTAAGCATTCACATCATTCATAATTATTAAATATATCATAAAACATCATCACATTAATCATTAGCATCATCATAAATATCATATCTCAGCATATATCATTAAACATCCACAAACATTTCTTTAACACATCAATAGCCAAAATCTCATCATATATATATCAATGTTTTACAATAAGTACATTTCTCTCTCTCTCTCTCAAAAATAGAGTACATCTCACATCAACAGCTCACAGGCTGGTATATACATCATGTCAAAAATCGCCTCAAGGCTGTGGCTGTGGTGGTGGTGGTGGTGGCCATGAAGATGTTGTATCATCTCCACCCTCTGATCTGCACCATCTATGAGAACCTAAAGCAGTCACTCGTGACATAGATCACTACTAGCTCAGCTCAGCCCTCATCTCAGAGTATTGATGTATCTGAAGGAACCCCCTGATGGCCCCCTCATAATATGTGATCTCATTCAGCGTAATATTGTACCTAGAAATAGGTACAATCTACGATGGACCTATCAACCCTACTGTCATGCCCTGCACTGAACCCTGAGGCTAGGAATAAACTAGTTACATTGATGCTGACTGTGTGGGCTGCTAAATTAGTTGCTGAGGTGGATGCTGAATAGGGCCCTGTCTTTCAAACACCTGACCTACCAAAACTTGGGCCTGGGCTGTGGCCAACTGCCCCTAAAAAATGGTGATCTGTTCGATCAATGCAGCGACCTGACCTGTCATCCCTGCCATCTACCCCTATAGTCTTATGACTTGGCTCTCCAAAATGGTCACCCGTCCTCATGTTGCATCCCTCTCCTGAATGGTAGCATCTCTCTCTTGTCAAGCCACATCCTGCGCTCTGATCACTACCTACAGATCAAGCTATGGTCCTGCTACCCACCATGCTGAGTAGGCCTCTGAACATTCTAGATCTGCTATTCTAAGGCCTGCTAGTAGCTCCTCAAAATTGGGCCCCTCTGTCCCCTCTGGTAGTAGGAGTGGCACCTCTATATCATCATTTTTATACTATGGGAATATGGGTGGCACATCTTGTAACAGCCCAAATTGGCACTGCACTCTCTCCATTAGCACCCTTTCAAGCTCATCGGCTCGCCTACCCCTGATCCATCTCAAGCTCTGCACTCTGACAAGCTACTCTCCCTGGTCTTTGAAGGATAGATACACTAGGTACGGTCTTCAGATGATGTTCACAAGGATCAGGGCCTCCAGTACCCCTCTGTAGTAGTCAATGTCTCTGACTAATCCATCCATACACGTCTACACCATCACCTCATGCCATCACCTGAACCCAACTCTAAAGCCAACCTGAATTGCCACTGGGAGGCTGAGAGGTCGAGTGACCACGATGTGCTCATATGCCCAACAGTGCAAGAGGTGGCCAAAACACAAGCTATACCGTCACCACTGACTGATACCCCAGAGCTCTCTGTATAACTGGGCCAAAAAGATGGGTGCCCAAGTAAACAATGTCTGCTACTCCAGCATCTCTGTCAAAACTCCAATCATAGAGATCGAAAACCTACCTCCCTTTGTATTAGGTAGTGCATAGACTGTGATGCCGATGATCATCAGGATGGCCAGCCGATGCACATCCTCGTCAGAAGCATATAGGGGCTCATAAGCAAAACTAGCTGAGTGGTAGCTCATCTCAGTGATGTGCTCTCTAAACAGCGTAACCATCTGAATGTCATGTGCCTCTCTCAAACATGCATACAAGTCTGCTCCATGTATCGATAGCCACAAAATCTAGTACACATTCTCAACTGTGACTGTCATCTCCCTTGTCAAAAAGTGGAAGGTGTTGGTGGAGTGATCCCACCGCTCGATCAGAGCCACCATCAGGCTCACATTCCTAGCCACTCAGTAGTATCACTGTAATCCACCAAGTCTCACTATAGTCATCTGGGCCCACTCCTTCCTAGTGATGTCTCGACGCATCTGTGTCAGCAATGTTAGCAGTCGATCCCTCAGCATTAGTGTCTACCTCACCTGCATCCAACTAAAATCAAACTCATGTTAATAAATGACTACCAATCCCCATGACTCTTCTTCCCTTTTAGGAGAACTAGCTCAGCCATTTGTCCTTTTTGTCTACCTAATTGATCAGTCTACCTCCCCCTCTATGCCTATCCTGACACTCGAGAAGCCCTTGGCATAGCTTCAACCCTTCGACTTAGAATATTTTTAAAATCTTTCTGATCAGACAGCCACTGACATCGATTAACGTGTTGATGACGACACTTATCTAACTGATGTCAGTACTTGGTGACTAACATCAGTAGCTAAGTGACTGTTGTCGATCGCTGGTTAGCTGATGTTAGTGAAACTATCATCGTCGATGACTGGTTCGGCCCTAAAGCTGAATGGGGTGAGCCCTAAAATTAGGGCTTCCCCTATTTCTCACCCATTTCCCCCCAAAACCCTCTTAAATCAATCTAAAATGACCTATCTACCCTTCCCCCTCAATTTTTAGCTATAAACACTAAAAATTTCACAAATAAAACAAATTCAAAAACAAACCAAAAAAACTCAAATGTGCCTCCTACCTCGTCCCATTATTGCCGCCATGGTGGCACGATGGCTGCCGCTAGTGGTGGACCTCCTACGGAGCCTCCTCCACCCTCTACCATCTCCTCTGTCTCACTTTCTCTGTGACCTCCTCCTGGCCCACAATCAACTGTTCAACCTCCAATCACTCTCCAATTCACTCACTCTCTCCACCACTCACCCTCTGACACCTCACACTGCTAAACCGGTCACTCTAAGTCACTTTCACTCACAAACATTCAGAGCTCACTTTTTGACTTCTTCAAAAATGACAAATGACTTTTGGTGGGCCGCCAATTTGGTTTTGTCAGATTTGGTGGGCCACCGATGTTGGCAAATTGTGCCCTAGGCTATTGACATCGACCAATTTCTATCGATGTCAGTCTTTTTAGGCCACCAACATCAGTTTTCTTACTGACGTCGGTGGCCATAAAACCTCAATCCTTTTCAAATGACCACAATCATGCCCAGCACAGCCAGTCCTCATAGTAGAAGTCATCTTAGCCTCCTCTTGGGGCACACTTGAGATCACTTTTACCTCAGCCTGACTCGACCACTGACCTTGGAGATCCCGACTATCTCCTCAGACCCTGACCACTTTCAAGACAACTCTGTCTTGGTTGTTTTGATTGCCTATGCTACCGCTCGACTAGTTAGCAAATTGTCCCTGACTCCCCACAAGTATCAGATCGTGCTCCAATTGATCCCCACTACTTGTGGCCTTTTTGTGTTTTTCAAGAGTACTTCCTGATCCTGGGATACTTAGAAACATGATGACCATTAGAGCTACACCTTGAATCGTTTAACCCAATCAGTTATGACCAAATGTTGGGGACTAGTTATTTCAATTTTAGCACTCCTCGACCTTTGACCATGACAATTTGACCTACATATCACATGGAGTGGTATACGTGTAATCCCACCCTTTGCAACGTTCACACTCGAACATTCATCCTATCCATCCATCTCTCTGTCAAATCGACACTCGATCTCAAGTTCCCTTCTCTCGACTCCTGCTTTGAGGGGGAAACATCTCATCCCATACTTGTGGTAGCTTACTCCTATTTTTATCTTGCAGTTCATCAAAAACAACCAATAAGACAAAAAGGGGCAAATGTAGACACCAAAATTGTGTCTATTCTTTGGTCATCCTCCCCTTTGGTCCCCTTGGTCCACTTCTAAACATTTCTAACCCACACACTTATTAATTTAAAATAAATTAACTATTTTAAATTAATAACCCCCTTGACACCTCACCCCACCTTGGATACCTCTCCTTGGATGCCATCCCTCACCCCATGCCAAATCTTAATTACTTAAACCCCATTTCATCCCTCCCACTAGCCTCTCACACTCATTTAATCTGCCTTTGGACCGCTTTCCAATGACAATTAGACCTGACAGTTGGAAGAATGGGCAAAAGGCTAATAATAGCCTCTTTTCCCATTCTTCAGCCATCAACGTCAGTCAGTAGTCGACCGATGCCAGTGGTTTCATCAACGTCAGTTCCTTTAAAACTAAATTTCAGCCTCTATTGTTCCCCCTATAAACGTGAATTCTCTTGCTCTAGGCTCCACGTTCTCTTGCTCCTTGATCTCTTGCAGACATCGGCATCTCAATAGCACTCTCCAAGCTCAGAAGTTCTGCACCAGTCATTCCACACCAGATTAAAGGTTGCAAGAAGTCTCTCACATCTACCACAACATAAACAAACCTCCTGCACTTCTAGTTCTCTACAAGAGCTAAGTACTTTTGCTACTTTATATTTCAATATTCTTTTAAATCCATTTGGTAATCAACACCTATTCTCAAGCACTGTTGACACAACCCAATCTATTCTTCTCAAAGAGGTTGAAAAGCCTTCTCTCACCCTTATCTCCCTCTCACCCCTGTCCTCCATCTGGTCCCTCTTTTAGACCACACTCTCTGCCCTGCAAACCCAGCACAAGCCATTAAAACTCCCATAGACACCCCAAACCATTCTATTGACCACAGACGGACCTGAAACTCATCCAGAGCCCCATTGCCCTGATCGATGCCAGCCTCCAGGCCCATTGCCCCTACCGACGTCGGCAGACTAATCGATGCCAGTGACCTTGACCTATCGACGCCGGTAGAACTACCAACATCAGTGACTGTGGAAGACAGATTATTAAATATAGGTACGCATTTATCTCTATTTCTTTTGTTCAGTCTTTCATTCATTCCTTTTCCTAGCAACATTTCATTCTTTATCAACCAGTGGCTGTCACCCCTCCAGGAAGTCTTTGCACTTCTGGGATCGAGCTTTGCTTGGCAGTCCACCACCTATCTATCTAACAGTTTTCTTGTTTAAGTCCCTCTTATCTACAGGTGTCGTCCTCCACAACCAAAGAGGAGCTCCTTCAATCGTCTGGATACGGTGCGCAAACTTTATCTAGGTATCATATAACCCTTGACCATTATCATAGTTTCTTTCATCTTCTGAATGTGGAAAAGCAAAAATAGTTAGAAACAATAACCTCCCAATTTTTAGGAAGGTGAATTCATTGACTTGAGTTTCTATAATAAAGCAAAGAGTTGGGTTAATGGAGGGAAGTTGAATGTCATTATTTTATGGGTTAGGGCTAGGAACAGGGGAGCTAGGGTTATGCAAGGATAAAGAGGGTGTTTTTGGTGGAACCAAGGGGTGTGTGGTAGAATTCCTAGTAGAAAGATCATATATCCTTTGTTGTTTAAGCTTGCGTTTAGGATAGTACCTAATTAAATGACCATATTCTCAACAATAAAATAGGTGTTAGGTTTATTGAGGTAAACAACATGTTGGAGTTGGGCAAAGCTTGGGAAACATAATTAAATTTAAGTAGGTAGTATTTTTTAAAGGCCCATTTCAATGCAGACTCTAGGATGATTTCGGAGGCCTAAAAATTTGTCGTTATCACATTTACACCAAAGGACTTTACCCAACTAACTAGCTAACTCTGAAGAAAGGGTCTAATGGTGATGGTGACAGGAAATGACAAGGTATTTCAGGTGATATCATACACCAGGGTAACCATATTATATACTAGATAAAGATTCAGGATAGTTGTTGGATTTGCATCACCAACGCCCATTACAAATTGGTATGCAAATTTCAAGGTGGCAACATCTTTGATTGGCCATTTTGTATTGTTAAGGATCGGTGAGGATGTCGTGCTAATTAATTTGATTATGGCAAAGATTTATATTTTTTGTGCAACTTGAATAAATGATGTAATTCTATTAATGTGGGGACAAGACATTGAGATCTCAGAGTCTATCTTTTAGCTTCCTTTATCCATTCTAAAGATTGCATTGAGAGATGTGACATTTCATTGGGAAATCCTTAGGGAATGTTTGTCTTTAGATATAGTATGATTAGTTGTTTTCTATTGTCAAGGATGGATGAGGATATCATGAGAACTGATTTGATTTTAACAAGGTTTCAAGTCTGATGTGCAATTCAAATCAATGATGCAATGCTTCTAATGTGGGGACAAGACATTGAGGTCTCATAATCTATTTTGTAGTTTCTATTTTTTGATGCTAAATATTTCTCAAAGTTTTCATTTTCTATGAATTTTAACTAAATTTTCTCTCGACGTATCAAAGAATTGAAAGCTTAAGATCTATGGCTTCCACAAACCACAATTATTTATATAAAGAGATGTCTCGTGAAAATGGAGAATATTTATTTGTCAATTTTTGCGATCACACTTTGTGATTTGATATTAAATATATGTAAATAAATATTGGTCATGGTTTTTTCAATAAAATTAATTTTCAAAGGTTTCTACATTGTTCATTTATTTATGTTTATGATTTTCTTCTGGTTGAGTCCTAACAAAATTAGACTTAGTGAAAAGTTAAAGATTCTGAGCTTTGAATTTTAGCATTTGGCAGAATATTTGCACATGACCTTAAAGGTAAACCGTGATTATTTTATCATTTTCCACCTTTTTCGTTGCATGAGTGGCAAAATCATTAACTTGGTTACTGCCTCCCTTGTTAGATAAGGTCACCTTTATTTTAAAAGAAGCCAATAAATTGTTAATAATACTTGAAAATTCAACAAGGGATATTAAATTATAATATGTCATGAATAATCCTAGTATATGAGCCTCTTTTAAGATCTCTATAATATCTTCTCTAAATCCATTGAGTCTTGTTGTATGCACCTAAATCCGCTTGCCTTAACTATTCTAACTAATCCTACTAATTTATCCCCTTCCTTGCCATTTATCTAATATCCCCCTTAAATATTCTTCATTCACTAACCTTATATCATCCCCACCAATCCATTAATTCCCCTAATCATCTATTAATCTTATCCTAATATATCTTATTCATTATTTGGGATTTTAAAAGTCTCAAAGCCCACCTACCTACCTATTCCTAGTCTTTCTTACAAGCCTACCCTCCTTAGATTCTCTAAAACCCCCTAATCACCTATCTAATCTATCCTTAATCATTTTTAACCCTCTCAAAGAGATTATAGAGGTTTCTACCTCTAGAACCTTCTCTCTTCTAGAATATTCCAAGGAAATTAAAATTCCTTGGATAATCCTCCACCATAGATCTCCACAATCTAACTTTGAATTCTAACCATTGATTCTTCCCTCCATATTCTATACAAACAACTCCACTCCTCCATGAAAACCAATAGAGGAATCCTTAACATCTCCATGCCAAACAAATCCTTGAATCCATCATCACAATCCTTGATCATGCCATCATAATATCAAAATTTTGAGTCCATAACAATCAACTATCCATTTGAACATCTTGGAAGGAGGCTAGCTGAAACAAGGGATTGGTAAGGTTTATTTTATGATTCTAATTTGTTTTAATAATCCTTCCTACTAGGTAGTTTGGTATTTTGGGCTTGTTAATTTCATAATTTAATCTATTGTGCTCAAATTTCCTACTACATTTGGGTGACCAAAGTGGGAGATTACTCCCAATTTAACTTTTTTGCTTTCAATAAGTGTTTTTGGAAGTTGCAGGATTGACTGGTGGAAGAACAAGTGCTAGATTTTTAAGGAAATTTTATGCACAAGTGAAAATCATGACATCATTCTACAAGTTGCAACATTACAGTCGTGATTTTCTCCCCAAGAATTACAGTTTTGTACTAACCGACAAGTTTTAACTGTTAATAATTTTATTTGATAGGATTTTTACCCTTATGTAATACTGCAATTTGCAAGTTGTGTTTTTGCATTAAAAATCATGGTTTTGCATGGCAATCAATGATTTTTTCTAACCCTTAATGGCTAATAGTTTTCTCAATATGACAAATTTTTGGCCTTCTATACAATCATGACTTTGAGATTCACGACATTGCCCTACAAGTCATGATATTACAACTACAGTCACGATGTTATAATTTTGTCCAAATCTACAAATCATTATCTTTTGGTACCTTAATTTCAAGGTCAATCTGGTCATTTTCTAATTTATATGGAAAATCTATAATCATATAGGCCACTCTTGAAAGCTTGTTTCACTATCTTAGATCTAGGAATATTTTTGTTAAACACAATTTGTGATCTTGGGTCTTAAAGCATACATCTTTGCTAACCACATTTTATGAAAGGTGGTTTATCTATGTGATCTGTTATGTGTTAATTAATAGAGTCAATAGAACATCCCAAGCAGGATCATCTAAAAGCAAAACATTGTTAGGTTGTGGAGCTAAAAGCTTCAACTATGCAGATGAAGAGAAGGTTGCTGAAGTTCTATAAAAACCGGCGTCGGCAGTATGACCGACGTTGGTCAGGATGAATGCAGAAGGCAATCAACGTCGGCAGGTAGTCGGCCGATGTCGGTCAGCACCAGTTAGATAGGGACCGATGTCGATCGCCTATGTGTTCCAGAACTGTTCATTGCACGAACAGTTAGTTGAGTCAACGAAGTGTTTGCATGTAAAGACCAGTTAGAGTCTTGAACTGCATGGATATTCATTCCATATTAAGAGTCTAAGTTATTGTTTAAGTCTGGGATCTATTTATAGACCCATTGGCATGTATTGTAAAGTATGAGTTAGAAAGGAAGGCAAGGAAGTTCCTTCCATTGTAAGATCATTGAGTTGCAGGTTGTTGCAAGCTCATAGGAGATCTACATGTGTGAGTATGGTCTGTTGAATTGTAGGTTGCAGGTTCATGGGAGATCAACTTGAAGTACTATAGAGTGCTTGGTGTACTGGCAGGGTTATTACTGACCGGTTGGAGAGGTGAACACCAATTCTGTGTGTGAGTTGGTTGTTGAGACCGTTTTTGGTAGGAGAGTGTTTTGAAGAAGAATTACTATACACTTGAGGTGTGGCAATCCTCTGTAAAGTAGAAGAGTGTGGCGGCTCTTTATTGTATTCTTTTTAATAAAGTGTTAATACAAGATAGTGTATTGTCTCTCATATTCTGTGCTATTGGTGAATTCTAGTTACTTGTGTTTCTGGTTATTTCCGTATATTTAATTGCTTATATTTGGTAATCATATTGTGCTCTTTCTGAGGAGCAAGATCCTAACAAGGAGGGATCAAAATAGGTGTGTTTGTTCTTGGATTCCCCTTCAATTGGTATTAGAGCATGTTTGTTGTTCTAGTTACCTGACAAGTGGTATCAGAGCTTTTGGTTGGGATACTAACAGATTGGATTAGATCTGGTTAGTGTGTTTTGATTACAGGTTACTCACAGAGTTTCTGTTTGAGTGGGAGTTGAGCAATGGCAGAAGGCAGTAAGCTATGAATGGAGAAGTTTAATGGCAAGAACTACCAATTATGGAGGATGCAAATTGAGGACTATCTGTATCAGAAAGATTTGTACTTACCATTGGGTGGGGTTGGTTGCAAACCCCAGGATATGAAGGATGAAGAATGGGAGGTTCTTGATCGAAAGACTCTGGGATCTATAAGATTGAGTCTTGCATCATCTGTGATTTCTAGCTTATCACAGTGTAAGACAACGGTGGAGTTGATGAAATCTTTGGCAAATTTGTATGAAAAACCCTCAACTTCTAATAAGGTATTTCTTATGAAGCATTTATTTAATTTGCAAATGTTGGAAGGTGGATCTGTACATAGCCATCTTAGTGATTTCCATGGTTTGGTAAACCAGTTAAGTTTAGTCAATATTGTATTTGATGATGAAATTAGAGCTCTCTTAATCTTGTGTTCATTACCTGAAAGTTGGGAAGGTTTGGTAATGGTAGTTTCTAATATTGTGTCTGCTTCAAAAGTCTTAAAAGTGGATCATGTTGTGAGTTTGATCTTGAATGAAGAGATACGCAGGAATAGCACAGGTGAATCATCAGGGAATGCTTTGAGTGTTGAAGGCAGAGGAAGGCAAAGAGAGAAGATAGAGCGTGGGAGATCAAGGTCAAAGATAGGCAGTAGATCCAAGTCCAGGTATGGTAGAATACCTACTGGAAATGTGGAAAGCAAGGGCACCTAAAGAGAGATTGCAAATCGGGTGAAGATCAGCATGAAGGACATGAAGAAGAAGCAGATGTTGTAGATTACCTTGCACAGGATGCTCTGGTATGTTCTTTAGATAAAGTAGAATCTTAGGTTTTAGATTTTGGTGCCTCTTTTCATGCATCCCCACATAGGGAATTTTTTCATGAGTATGTCTAGGGAGACTTTGGAGAAATTTGTGTAGGGGATAGTAAGCCTTGTCAGATGGTTGGCAACAAAAAAGTGAAGCTAAAATTGCAGACAGGTAACACATGGGTGTTAAAAGAGGTCATGCATGTCCCAATTCTAGAGCGGAATTTGATTTCTGTTAGAAGTTTGGGTGATGAGGGTTGCACAGTAACTATCATAGCGGACTCTTGGAAGGTTACCAAGAGTGCACTTGTTGTAGCTAGAGGTAAGAAAGTAGGTACGCTTTATCTATCTACTTGTATTACTGATTCTCTTTCTGGGTTATCTACTTCAGTTGTAGATTCGAAGATGTGGCTTAATAGGCTTGGTCATATGAATAAGAAAGAGATGCATGTTCTTGAGTCAAAGGGTATGCTTTCGGATTTGGAAGGCATGGATCGTGATTTTTGTATGCAGAAGAAGAAGGTGACGTTTCTTGAGAGATCCGATGTTAGTGACAAGAACAGGAAAGACTTGGTTTTCAAGGAGAAGGTGACAGACAGAGTTCAGCACAAGGAGCAGAGGAATTCTGAGCAGAGCAAGGGTGATTTGGACAAGGGTTTGATCCAAAAGGAGCTTGCGAGAAAAAGTCAGGTCTCACTAGAAAAACATAGAGACTGACAGGGACCGACGTCGGCAGAAAAAACCAGCATTGGTGTCTAGACAGGGACCGACGTCGGCTATGTGCAGCCCGACATCGGTGACTCAGGGCAGATAACTATCGACGTCGGCCAGGGGAAACCGACGTCGGTAAGGAGGCAGTCGTAGGGAACTGACATCGATTGGTTGCAGACTGAGATGTGACCGACATCGGTCACTAAGACAAATTTTGGGTGGACATCAAGCTGTCATGGAGTCTCAAGTGCCCATATGGAGGACTGAAGGCGTAAGTAAGTTCTTAAATTCATCATTTCCCTTCTTTACACTACTTATTGCTCACTTATGGTATAGGACCAGGGAGTTATTAAAGAAGCAGAATAGGTAGATCCAGGAAACAGTGGGAGCTTGGCATGGATGAGGATGTGATTCCTTGGAGGAGAACCAAACAGGTGTTTTGGGTAGAGTTGTCAGCTGGAAGTAAGCACTGAGAGACGAATGGATGTTCAGGATGAAGAAGAGCAGAAATGGATACGTGAGATGGAAGATCAGGGTATATGGTCTTGTATAAGTTGCAGGGCAATGGAGGTTTGATCATTGTGTTTCTCTTTACCAGGGTGGATAATATTAGCTACATTATCCTATTACTGTATGATGTGCTTGTTGCAGGGTTACATATACAGGTATTGCTGAACTAAAGGTAAAGCTAGTTCAGGGGTGTGTCATGGAGAATCTGGGAGCAGCAAGATTATTTGGCATGAGTGTGTTCTAGGGACATGGAAGGTCATATGTTGACTTTGTTTCAGGATGATTGTGTGAGACCGGTTAGCACGCCGATGGTTGGACTGTTCACAGAACAGTGTCTTGATTCACATAATGAGGTTGAGTACATTTGTACTAAACCTGAGTTTTCCCAAGCAGTGGGAGTTTTCACAAGTTTGGATTCAATCCAGGAAAGAAATACTGAAGGGCAGTTCAGTGGGACCAGCAGTAGGTGCACATGCTATGCAGGGTCAAGTTCTTTTCTACATGGTTGTAGATGCGGATGTGGCAGGTAATTTGGATGACAGGTGTTGCACTATAGGATTTGTGGTGGTTGGTCTTCAAGAGTGATCTTGAAGAGGGATACAAAGCCAAGGGAACAAACTAGACTAAGTACAGGTATAGGTACAGGTTGCAGCTGTTTATCTCCAAGTGGGAGATTGTTAGGTTGTGGAGCTAAAAGCTTCAACTATGCAGATGAAGAGAAGGTTGCTGAAGTTCTATAAGAACCGGCATCAGCAGTATGACCGACATCGGTCAGGATGAATGCAGAAGGAAATCGATGTCGGCAGGTAGTCGGCTGACGTCGGTCAGCATCAGTTAGATAGGGACCGATGTCGGTCGCCTGTGTGTTCTAGAACTGTTCGTTACACGAATAGTTAGTTGAGTGAACGAAGTGTTTTCATGTAAAGACCAGTTAGAGTCTTGAGCTGCATGGATATTCATTCCATATTAAGAGTCTAAGTTATTGTTTAAGTATGGGATCTATTTATAGACCCATTGGCATGTATTGTAAAGTATGAGTTAGAAAGGAAGGCAAGGAAGTTCCTTCCATTGTAAGATCATTGAGTTGCAGGTTGTTGCAAGCTCATAGGAGATCTACATGTGTGAGTATGGTCTATTGAATTGCAGGTTGCAGGTTCATGGGAGATCAACTTGAAGTACTATAGAGTGCTTGGTGTATTGGCAGGGTTATTACTGACTGGTTGGAGAGGTGAACACCAATTCTGTGTGTGAGTTGGTTGTTGGGACCGTTTTTGGTAGGAGAGTGTTTTGAAGAAGAATTACTGTACACTTGAGTTGTGGCAATCCTCTGTAAGGTGGAAGAGTGTGGCGGCTCTTTATTGTATTCTTTTCTGTAAAGTGTTAATACAAGATAGTGTATTATCTCTCATATTCTTTGCTATTGGTGAATTCTAGTTACTTGTGTTTCTGGTTATTTCCGCATATTTAATTTCTTATATTTGGTAATCATATTGTGCTCTTTCTGAGGAGCAAGATCCTAACAAGGAGGGATCAGAACAGGTGTGTTTGTTCTTGGATTCCACTTCAATTGGTATTAGAGCATGTTTGTTGTTCTAGTTACCTTACAAACATCACAACCTTAACCTTTTTCAAATTGTTAATCACATAGTCATGGTATTGACCTGAGAATAATGATATTACACTTATAACCATGACATTGTAATTTGGTCATTTTAGGAGTTTTTTTGTTTACTATTTTATCTTTTTAAATTGATAAGGCAAATCTTAGGATAATTTTGATCAGGAAAACACCTTTCTATTTCAAAGATTGTGTTGGTTTGTCCATATTTGTTGTAAAATCTTGTCTTGGTATCTTTTGGCAAAAATATTAATACATTATTATAAGACTAACCTGCTACATGTAAATATTTCATATGAATTTAAGCATCTGAGTTAATCCGATCATCTAAACACCTGTATTTTGGTCAAAAATCTAAAATTTTAAAGTTTTGAACCTTCTTGCAATATTGCTAATCATGCAGTCACGATATTGCCCTGTGCGTCACAATATTGCACTAATAGTCATGGTTTTATAGACTGTTTGTCATAGTTATCTATATGTGGCAAAATCGTAACTCACAAATTATGATATTGCACTAATAATTACAATATTGCACTAGTAGTTGTGATTTTGCACTAATTTTTGCCTTCAAATTTGTCCTTTTGGATAGCATTTTTAGAGT
The DNA here is from genome assembly GCA_037957365.1 of Torreya grandis. Lineage (NCBI taxonomy): Eukaryota > Viridiplantae > Streptophyta > Pinopsida > Cupressales > Taxaceae > Torreya > Torreya grandis. Next base: position 1,749,664 of record JARHVA010001132.1, read on the forward strand.
CATTTTTAGTGAATTTTGAGTCATTTCAAGCCTCCTGCAAAGGCTAAATTTCCTTTGGCATTGGGGGATCCACCCCTCAACCCTCACTTACACCATGACAGAGAGTGCGACAGGGGTACTACCCTCATACGCCACAAGGGGCACTGCCCCTTGACCCCATTGGGGGCTACCATCCCCGCATCATGAATTGCTCACCCCAAAGAAGTTATAGAGCCAAATTACAATTTTTTAGGTTGTTTTATTAAGACATATTGGACTAAAATATTGTTTCTTAAAGGGGTCAATCTAGAGGTTGTTTTATCTTGCTAACATCATATTTTTCAAGTCATATCTTAGTATAACATCTTATCTTATAGGTTTCCCCCCAAGATTATTGATCAAACTACTAATCGCTTGTCTTGAAGGTTGCCTCTTTAAAAGAGCCAATCAAACTATTAATTTTTTTCTTGTAGGCCACCTGTCAAAGACCCCTTTTGGAATTTTAAAAATCATTTTATGAATCATTTTAATCATTTTGTATATATATTCACATCTTAAATTAATTGGTTAATTAATCTCTCTTTGGTCTGCCTATTTGTCACCCAAGGGCTAGGTGGTGTATGCTCTCCTCCTTGCATCCTTATGGCAATTCCTGGAGGATCAAAAATCACTAATAAACCCTGCCATCTTTCCTTTGTATGGACAATGTGATGTGGAATTGACACCCATGCATTTTCCATAGTCTTAGGCAGATAGTGACTGTGGATTTCATCACCATGCACTTATCCAAATTTCATATTTTGGTGGAGTATAAATATATGGACAACTATCATTAGGTGTTAAAGAAAAATTTCCCATAAAGGGTTCCATGTAATGAGGGGCATTTCATCTCCAATACATAAAGCAGTTAGACAACATCCTATAAAAACTTGGGCCCCATCATACCTAGCGTATATTAGCGATGCCCCTAGATAACATGTTTAGCTTGGCAAAAGACCTTATGACCATAATAGACAACTTAATATAGGATTTAGTATCATCTCCCAAATGACCATCATACGCAGATAGGGTTGAAAGGGTTCAAAATATTTTGTAATAGGTCATCGGCCTCAAACCTCACCCACAAAGCTGTTAGATAGTGTAGTCGTCTAGTTAAACACCCTTGAGTTTATTAAACATAGGTTTGTGGTTTACTTGCTTGGGTGTGTATCATGCTAGACCAATGTTATTTGTGAACCAAGTCAGCCTTTCATCCAAACCTATACACACCTATTTAGGTTTTTTGCGCATATCATTATGTATATCCTTACTTCATTATTCTATCATTTATACATATTCCTCTTATACATATTGTCCTTATATATCCTTTTTATTATCCTATCCCACCTCCCATCTTGTCTTCATCTCATCCTAGTCTAATTCATTCATCATTGATCATACCCCATCACTCACATATCCTAATCACATCTTGTCATCCACATATTGTCCTAAGTTCACTATATCCATAATCAATCATTTATCTTGACCTTGCCTTCACCTAGTCACCTCATCCCCCATCTAGTCTAACCTCATCCTATATTATCCTAGTTGGCTCTTTAGGTCACACACATGTCCAAACCAACCCCATCTCATTTACATCACCCCTTATCATTTCATCATCAACTATATATACTTGTCTTTGTTTTAATCCCATTATCCTATCACCTTCATCATAAAATCCTATCCATCCCATCTTGATAAAATCAGCCTAAGGCTTGATCTATTCCTTTTGTCTTTTCATATCATATTATCATCTTAGTCCACTATCACTCATCATTTGGTCAGATCTCACACCTAGTCAATATCCTATTAGCATCTTATCACTTTGTCATTTTTAATCTAGCATCTAATCATCTTCAATCTAGTCATCCCTCCTACTAATAGCTAGCATGAATCTAATCATCATCTTGCTAGTTTGAATCTAGGCACCCATCGAATCCCTAATCCTTTTACTAGCTTTAAAACTAGGCATTATTGATAAATCATTGGCACTTATTTTACTAACGGTATGAAATCTGATTCTAATCCTACATCATCTCAATCACATTTCACCCATCTCATCCTCGTCATTACCTATCATACTAGGTCAGTCATTTGGACCTACTTTATTCAGGAAAACATATCTAATCCTTAGTCTATCTTCACATCGGCCCCTTTCATCATCCATCTACTATCCCCATGTATTTAGACTTGGTTTTTGTAGACTAATATGTCTTGGATAATAGGGATAAAGTCCTTTTGCAAGCTTTATAAATGGGTACTCGCCTACCTTTTGACCTTATTCCCATTCAGCCCAAACCAAAATCCTGCATCCTTCCCCATTTCCCCTAGCTCATCAAGGTTGACTTCATCATTTAGTAATGTGGTCACCCTATTCAATAAATACATCTTGGCTAATAATTATGAAGTTCTATTATAACTATTAAAGATGGGTTCCCACCTTCCCAATGATTTTGACCCCATAAGCCTAAAGTCACATCCCAAACTAGTCCCTCATCAACCCTTATCCCCATCTAATTATCATGATAAACAATACTATTCCAATCCCCCATCCACTACTCATAGCCAATCATTTACCCCTCCTAGCAAAGGGCATCCTATCCTATCCACCTTGTCTACTACCAGTCCACCCACCCCATCATATCAACAACCATTTGATACATCCAGGTCATGAAGTGAAGTGGGTCCTTGTACTCCTCTTCTTATGTCCTTAAAATCCCTCTGCCATCGACTCATTTTTGCCTACATGATGGTATATCCACCCATATGACATCTTGATCCTGCCAAGCCTAAGCCCTCTTGGTATAAACAAACTTGGGGGCATACCATTAACGATGTTGAAATTTCCAAGATTATATTCAAGACCTCATTGATCATGGTGACATAAAAATCAAGGATGAATTAGATGAGTCTTTATCCTTGGGTGAACAAGAAGAGGAATGCCAAGATTTTATTCCCAATCATGATCAAGCCCTTCCCCTTCTAAGCTAAGGTCAAGATATCTCATCCCTCTTCCATAGTCCTCCCATATTTGACAAATCATCAGTAAAAAATTATCCTAATTCTCGTGCACCAAATCCTCCAATATCTCATGAGTCCTTTTATGGGCCTATCTTTGTTCAATCCATTATTCCTCCATCACCTCCCCCTCACCCATAATATCACAAACCCCATGTTAAGAGGTCACTTATGGATGATGAATCTTTTATTGGCAGCATCACATCATCAAAATCAATATTAAAGTCAATACACATCTTATCCACATCAAGATCATGTCCAACACTAGTATTTGAATCAGATTCCTCATCATAAACATCATCTCTCATAGATATCACAACAAATTATGATAATGCATCCTTTTTTAAAAATGCCCATGATTTGGATGATAATCAGGCCCCAGGCACATCTTATGATCCCAATCAAGATGATGAAATCATAATAGAGTTATTACAAGCTTTATCTATCAAATATAGTTAAAAAGGATCTGATCCTACCTCAGACATATATCCTACAAAAAAATTTAGTGATCCTTTTGAGATTCTTGAGGGCACTTTCTTCGAAATTGAGGCTAGGGCTCTTAGTGACCTTTATGAGGTCTATGCTACCAATTATCCCCTTAATCCACCACACAACATTAATCATCCACCTCACCTCCATAATCCCTACATCTCACTCCATAAAGGGGATGAACAAGAACATGCATCATTGGATTCCCCTCTGCATGTAATTTCATGTGTCAAATATACATGGATCCAAACCCATAATTAGTTAATCATATCAAATAATCATGCCCACTATGATCCAAATATAATTAATCAAATTCAAGATGAGTCTTATAATCAGCCAAGTCATAAATAATAATCCCCTAGTACAAATATCCTTGAAGTACTAAGGGTCTATCTAAACAAAAATCATTTATCTAATCAAAAATTAATTTCCTCAAGTAAAGCCCAAAATTCGGCACCAAGGGGTAGTCAAATTCAAACCCAATTAACAAATCAAAAGAATGTCCAAAGTAATAAGTGTATGGCTAACCATTCTATTAATATTTGTATCAAATAATCAACAAATCAAAAGGTCTTGTATCCCTTAATCTCATGATACCAATCTAAAGAATCCCCTCCACCTTATCCATTGGTATATGCAACTATTGAATCCCATTTCCACTCCCCATCCCATCATATTGACCATCTTAAACATATTCTTCATTCACATCCTATATCCCATCATCACAATCATGACATACCCCCATCCATAGCATATCTCAAATCCCTAGGCAACATTGTCCCTCATAGGGGATATAAAGACACCTACTTAAAATGCTTCAAGGATGTTAAATCAAGAATCAATATAGGCCACCAAGACATTAATACATCTAGTCGTAGTGACATGATCCTATCATCATACATCTCTAGAATAGGTATTGGCTAAAAATTCAACCAGTGTCAGCATTCCTGCATCTCGTACCCCTATTTAATAAAGCAAGAAAAAAATTCATTCATCCAATTGTGAAAACCAATTTACTGACACCTTGGGTAAGTATTATGATGAAAATTGGTCCTCAACATCATGGTAAAATCATTTGTTATTTGCATGTTACCTCAACACTCCAAATCCATCCATCTCTTATCAATCACACATCCATGTCATCCTTCGATTCATTATTCTAACCCATTGTCTATCACCATATCATGCATCCTATCTCTCATCCCTTCTTGTCTTGACCTTCGTAAGGACAAGGAAGGTGTCTTGATAAAAATTTTGGAATTATCTTGGCATCCTCTAATGAACATTCAGGCAACTAAACATTTGGTTCTTTCATGATACAGTCATAGGCAAATCCCTAGTCCCTTCTTCCTTGGCCATCATCCCCTTTTCTGCATCACCCTCATCCTTTTTATCATCCCATCCATCATTCCATCCATCCTCATCTTGATTTCTAGGCTTAATATCCCCTTTGATAGTAACCCATTTGTATAGTCTATATACATATTCCAAAAAGCCCTAAAAATTGAAATATTTAAAAAATCATAAAATTTGGAAAAGCCAAATAGTCCATCATGTCTTGTCTTATGCCTAAACCCCTAGTTGCATCTATCTCCATGCCTTTCATCTTTCACAATCACATCATCCACCATCCTATTCTAAACCAAGGGTAAATCTAGTCTATATCAAGCTAACATTGACCTAGTCTCACTTTCACCTAATTAGTTTTATGTCTCTCATCTAAACCTATAAATCTTTGTCCCAATCCAAATTCAAGTAACCCATACCTAAGTCCTCACCTAAGTCCCTTAGCCTAATCATAATCTATATCTACATCTATATCCTTATTCACATTCTTCTCCAAATCATTAGTCTATTCCAAGTCTATATCTTTACCTAATTCCTAATTCTAATGATCATCCTATCCAAATCCAAATCTATCCCATGTCCACAATCACATCATGATAATCCTAGTCCAACCCATAATATAATAACTCATCCCATCATTAGACAAGACATTGTGCCATTACATGTAGATACTTGTGTGTGTTACTTGTCTGTTCCATTTGGCTTGTTTGCATGTCTTTTATCATGTAAATATTTGTTTGTCTTTGTATTTTGAGTCTATATTGCATCATGTCTACTTTTGTCTATTAGGAAATTAATAAGGATGTTATGAGGTCCCCAAAGCCACAATAATGCTTTTAGGTGCCCTTGATAATGTAGAGTTCACTATTTACCCCCTTTTCTGCACTTTGGCACCACGTCCATTCGGTCATCCTTATATCATTGGGTATCCTTCCAAGTGATATATGTGAACTAGGAATTTGACTCAAGAGATGTGGTTAGTATTGTATTAGTTCTAAAATGAAAATAAAATGAAAGAAACACACTAACTAGCATAACATCTCTAGGCCTAGTCACTAGGGGGAGCTTAGTGAGGGAAAACCATTTGAAAACACAACTAAAAATGGAAAGAAATGAGAAATATGAACACAAAACACAAATTTATTATCAAATCTTTGATTTCTCCAAAAGGCTCCTTATTTGGCTTGCTCAGGTTGTGCTTCAAGAGACCTTATTCAATGGAGTGTGGCTACCTTCACCTCCTCGTCGCACCTTAGTCTTTGGCTTGGCTTGGCTCAATAATTTGACATTATAACACTAATTGCAATGGATTTAAGAATTATTTTTGCATTATAAATTTGCATTATCGAAGATTAAAAATAAATAGATAAGGCCTCCTATTTATAGATTTTTGAAATGGTTTAGAATCAACCTAAACCATCCATCTCAAGATGAAGATGTGTGGCTAAGGATTAATTTAATTATGTAATTATAATTCATAAATAGGCTCATCAATATTTGGGATATAGGGGCATTGAATAGGCATAGAGGGTCTTAATGAGGCATTGGAGGGGTTAACCTTTATATTCTATACATTTATGGCCTAGGGATGTCTTCCAAAGAAATGATGTCACCTGATGATGCATATATTCAATATTCATTTCCAAAAAGAAATTATTTAAAAAGTTCCATGGAATTCTCAATTAGGCTCATGATTTAGTTTAATTAGATCTTAAGCATGATCAAGCACTTTGATGCAAACCTTGGCTCTTTGTGCACAAATTACTCAAATTGGTCAGAATGTCTTGTTATTGGCCCAAAATTAGACTAGATTGGAATTAATATGCAATGTCAGATGTGTTGGATTTATTATCCCATTTAGGATGTTGTCAACAACAAATAACAAAGGCATATGTCTCGTGTAAGATATTTTATAGAAAAGAGCAATCTAAAGCACCCAGGTGCAAAATTGGCATTTTGACTCAAAATGATCTGATTAAAGTTAGCTGGCCCATAAATTGTATTTCACATTTAATGATACCCTAGCCAAAATCAACACTTGAATATATCAATTTTAACTCATTTAATGTGCTTTAGAGTTTTAGGCTAGATTGTGCACTTTCATAGAAAATTAGTCAAAAGCCTAATTAGAGGTTATCAATGGCCAGTTTTAGGTGTCTACAGTTTGCCCCAATTTGGGAAGGCATTACAAGCCATAGGCACAATAATGTTTTCTCAAATAATGAGAAATGGCCTGTATGTCGAAAAAGAAGATGATGGTTGAAGAACAAAGCTCCAAATGGTGTTTCCAAAGCTTGGGATGATGCCCCCTCGAGGAAGTGGCCATCACATGTGTGGATGGATGGTCCCTCAAAAAGAAGCAAGAAAAAAAAGGTAGAATTAACACGTGGGTGAGATTAATCCAAATGAGAAAATGCTTGCATGCATTAAGTTAAAAAGAATATTGATTTGCCCAAAGGTAGTTATAATCAAGAATAAAAGTCAAAATAATGACATGCCCATAGGCGATTATAATCATTAAGAGGACCTGGATTGGCTAAAGATGATTGTGCCCTAGTTAGGGCTGATTAGCAAGCATAACTCATGGATATAACATAGAATACAGATTAAAGATAAGCGGGGGCAAAGTGATAAAAGAGATGAATAACAGATTAATATTGATCAATAGAAAAGATTCAATTATACCTACCAATGAGAATATGCTTTTCATTATTAGCAATAATACAATTAGAATAGTTAATGGGATGATTTGATCAAGTGTGGGATGCAAGGTTTTGCTAAGGTGCCAAGGAGAAACTTTTGTGTCTCCATTGATTATAGACCTTCTTGAAATTGTTTTTTGTTATAACACATGATAGTAGGCATCATGAAGAACATCATGAAGCCTTCACTGAAATATGCGTAAGGACAGACTCTCGATCCAATAAACACTTGAAAATAATACACCAGTGATAAAAACCATGATGACAATGTTAATTTATGAATATGGGTAGACTCAAGAATAATGTGTGCAGGGAATCACCTAATGAACACATATAGACTGAGTCAAGCCAAAAGTGTTGAAATCAAACAAATAGACATGCAAACAAAAAAATAGACAAATAAACAAAAACCACACAAATAGACAAAGAGCTTAAAATAAACAAACAAATAAAAATCCTGAAAACAAAAGCAAAAGAAAGCATCCTAACAATGACTTTGCCCCAGTAGGGTGGATCAAGGATAACTAACTAAGCTTATACAAGAAAAATGTTTTTGTATTTTGAAATATTTAAATGTTTTTTGAAATTTGAGGTATCTTAACTTGTTAGAGAATGACAAGATACCTACTCACAAAACAACGAGAGCGTTGGCTTAGATTGCTTACAAAATGATGAGAGCGTATGGAAAGGGGGATCAAGGGAACCTCAACATGAATTGAGCATGGCCCACATAATCTTAAAATGATCTCAAGTCATATTAATTCTCTCCACACAAAAGATGAGGAAAAATGAACTAGGTCCCAATAAGTTCTCAAATTCAACAAATGGCTAGTCAAATGAAAATAACAATGGCAAGGTGATGCGACAATGCATGATAAACAAGTGTCACCCCTAATTTTATCATAGGTGGTTATAACTAGGATACAATGGCATACATCAATGATACTAATTTTCCCACAGGTGGTTATAATTAGTAGCAAGACCAGTGAAACACTGATTTGCCCATAGGTGGTTATAATCAGGCTTACATAAACCAACTTGATAAAAATAGAAGATGAAAGATATCTTACTAGATCAACTATCATAATACTTTCATAGTTTGTCATTGTAAACATGGATTTGATTGATTGGTGAAACTAGATCAAAATCCCCTCATAAAAAGTGTGAGAAGAACTAAAGTAACCAAGATCAAAATAGGATTGGGAAGGATGACTAAAAATAGGCTTTGGTCTATAGAGGAATGGTATGCTAGGATGGTATAATTTTGCTCTAGGATAATGATGGTTTTGATAGATTAGATAAAATGGTAAGAGGGTTACCCCCAAGTGATGGGCTAATTGGAAGGATATGCGATAACGACAAATGGATATATGGCAATTGAAATGGCATGGTACATGTTTATTTTTGGCCTGGATAATTATTGGTTATGGATTCTAGATGTGTTTGGCCTAGGTATGGCAAATGGCATATGATTCTATTGTTCTTGCTAAAGTGGAGATGCATGTCCTGATTAGCAAATGATACAAACAAAATACTTGATCATGTTAATTGCTAGCCCACACCTCGTCTGAATAGCTGCTCTATCAAGAATGGCTTGTAGATTTGGTTATCAAGAATTCTTTTGTGATTTTTGATGGTCATTTATTCTACTTCCTTCAAGCATCAAGACAAGGTATATTTGTAGCCTCTGCAAAGGAAATTCTAGTCTAGATGGTAAATAGGGATAAATAATAAATGATAGGTTTGTTTGTCAAAAGAAATGGCAAATGATAATAGAATGTGTAATGATTGGGAAACACATGAAGATCAGGACTTTCAGTCACACACAATGTTTTTGATGTTAGATTTGACATAACTTTGGATGTGGTGAGGCTAGAGACTTTTAAATATTCTCTCGATAAGACCCCCAAATTTTTATGTTGTTTGATCTTGAGATTAGCTACCATCTGATTAGACTATAGATTGGAAGCTATTTTGAGTTGATCTTTGATATTGTCTTCATCAAGTAGTGAAGGAATTTTGTGCTCAGCTATTGGTTCCTCAAAGAGGTTTTCACCAATGAAGTTGTCTTGATTGTCCTGTAGCATCTCCAAGAAGGTCTCACTAATGAACATTAGCTTTTGATTATCTTCTAATGCCTCTAAAAAGGTTTTACTAGAAGATGTTGAGTTTGAAATTTGCATGTCCCCTAGCACCTCCAAAAAGGTTTCACTAAGAGAGTATTCTTTATCTACATGAATTTATTCTTAGCCTCCTTGTTGTTCTTCAACTACTATGTCATAATGGATGAAGTTAAACAAAGTGTGATTCTATTAGTCCCAATCGACACTTGTGGGAGGTGGAATGTCAATAATATGGCTATGTTGGTTGATGGTAATGGAATGGGGGTTGGAAACACAATCCTCGTAGAAGATACTAGGACAATTCATGTTGAAGCTAAAGTATTCATCCTCAAAAATTGTAGAAGGATCACAAATGTATTCAAATTGATCTACAAGGCATGCATAACCAATATTATAACAATTGTGAATGTATTTTGTTTCTGAATCTAATTATGACTCAATGGACTCTAAATTCAATGTTGAGACTAATGTTGATTCTAATTCTAATGCTAAATGTGATGTTAGTTAAAGAATATAACCTGACTGTAATTGTGATTCTTTATTTGATGAGTACTCTGTTACAATGATGTCTTGTTGAATGTTTGGTATTGGAGAAGTAATACCATGTGATGGCATAATGGGCTCTATAAAAACTATTTTGTCAGAGTGGTACTCCTCTAGGATGGGAAAAATGCCAAGAGACAACTCCTCAGAGACTAGTTTGTCAATAAGAGGCTCTTAAAAAGTAGACATATGGTCAAGATAATGATTTACCCAAAGGCGGTTATAATCATTAAGAAGTAACTCCATAAAGACTGACTCATCAGCGTGAGACTCCTTGACAATAGGTATAGGATTGAGAGGTGATTCATCATAGGTTGACATATCACAAAGAGTTCTTTCAACAAAAACATCTTAGATTGGTTGGTTTTCTTGACCTTGGTTTCTAATGAGTTAAAAAATACTAGTTTTGAACACAGCTTGATTTTTGAATGATTGCATCAGTGGATGGACTGATGGGATTGGTAATGAATGAGGAATGGCCTATGATTTGATAATGGTAGGGCATCATGGAGATTGATTACTCCCATAAGCCAAAGGATGAAGTCTTGAAATGGTAACGATAAGGTGGTGTGGAGCTTGGTTGTTCACACAAGATAAGGGACTAGGTCCTGGAATGATGAAAGCACATTGTGGAGCTTGATTGCTCAAACAAGCCAAAGGATGAGGTCCTGGAAGGATAAGGCTAGTGTGTTGTGGAACTTTGTTTCTCACATAAGCCAAAGGATGAGGTCTTGGTATAAAAATGGTTGGGCATTGTGGTTTTGGAATAGAAATGGTATGATGTGATGGATTGTGATTACTCACATAAGCCAAAGCAGCCAAGTCCTCCTCATAAACCATATTATCCCAATCGGTAACTTGATTTGGATTTTATGGATTTTAACTATGCTTTCCATATGGATTATTGTAGGGAGAATAATAAAACTCTTTAAAAAATATATCTCTGTAGGGGTTTCTAGTCAGATTTTGTGGCCATTCTATCATAAGTTAGATTGTATGTGACTCCACCATAGGTGTAGCGAGATGTATCCGTATAGATTATGAAAGCTATGAAACAAAAGGCTTAAATTTCTGCAAACTCTAAAAAACTATGTCCAAAGGACAAATGGTTCAAACTTGGACTAACTTGGTCGAGGTGGAGCTATTTTTCTAAAATGGTTTGATCATGGAGTTGTATCTCAAAAATGATTTGTGCTAATATTTGGCATAAAACAATCTAACTTCAAATGTCTAACATCAAATATCATACACACAAAAGTTCAAGCATCTAAATAAAAACCAATATGTCAAAAGTTTAGGTCAAAGTGTTCCACACAAGGTCAAATCTAGGGAATGAAAAAGACTCGCTAGGTCTTTTGTCCAAACGCGAAGTCAAAATCTAAGCTTAAACAAGTTATGATAGGACTTTTGGCCAAATGGTGTCAAAATATAGGCTTGAAATAAAGGCATGATGTGATTTTGATTTAATTTAACAAGTTTGAAAACAACTTTGACATAGACTTAGCACACAGAATCAAACATAAACATGATCAGTTGGTATAATCCATAAGGCAAAAGGCTATGTTCTCCCAAATAAAGGCACAACAATGATGAGGATAGGTTCTGAACAAACAAACAATCAATAGTCTTCAAATTTGGGTAATTGATTAACCAAAGTTATGCAACCCAAAAGAGAAAGATCTATGTATCAGCCTCATGAATTGAGGCCTAAACAAAAATCAATCAATGTTTGAATCCAACCCTAACAAGGTTAATTTAAAACTCAACATTGAAAACTAGGATTTGACCAAACAAGCTAGATAAGATTGGATAGCATGATGACGCATAAACAAGTTCCAACTGATATACATGGCATGGTTTGAAACAAATGGTTTTTGATATAATGGTAAATAAGTTTTGAAAAAAATTGAGTATCCTAACGACGTAAGCATGTTCAAATGATGTGATCAATGTTATGTTTCAAAGACTTAAACACAAAATGGTTTGACATGATTTTGGAAGCATAACACTAACGTCCACAACTCAAATGGCACACGTGTGGTGTAAAATGGCTAGCATAATGCCTCTTTCGATAAAAGAGTGATGTATAAACAAATTAGTTTTGACATGGTTATAAACAAACAATCAGGTTTTAATCTCAAAAAATACCAACCAAAAATGACCAAAATACACTAAGTATAATCATCCAAATCCTAACAAGGGTATTGCAACGTGGGGTTGACTAAAATTAATTGGTTTTCAAACGTCCTAGATGGATCAATTACATAATGACTTTCATGTCATGATGCAAAATAAATGCATGTAATTAGATGTCCATGGCACTTGGCTTGTTTCAAAAAGGTCTTGTCCTTTTTACAACCATTACATCCATCATTTACTTAGTGTAGTACGATTTTTAAAGTATAGATACGTCTACTGTGCAACTCTAATAATAGAAGGTGGTTTAACTGCTGAAACCTCTGATCTTAGTGCGAGTAGTTGAAGTCAGTGCCGAGAGGTGAAATCCTAGGTCAAAGCTTCCCTAAAGAACTTGAGGGAGGTAATGAAGTCCCCCTCGTAAGTCGAGTTTTCATAAAAATAAATGACTAATAGAAATACTTTATGGTCATTTTCAAGATCACCCAAACTATTGCGAGTTTTTGGAAAATGCTTTAAATGACATTCTTTCTATGCCTTGGATTAGGCATGTGTGCAATAAGGACGGTGATTTTGATTCCAAGGGTTCCCTAAAGGGGATAAATGGAAGAGCATACATGCAACGTCCCTTTTTTTTCAATCAAGTTATAATTAACAACTATTGAAGACAAAATTTGACAAGTGAATTCAATTTTAAAAACCAAATTAAAAAATTAGGTGGTGTTCTTTTGACCCCTTGGTCTTAAGTTGTAACTTTTGAAAGCCTAATTATCAAAAGCATTCACTTAAGAATCTAAAATTTTCATTAAGCTCCCAAATAAGGTTCCTAATTCATTTTAAAGCATGCAAAATATGTCTAAATAACATGTTTTAACAAATTCAAAGTCTATCGGTTACCTATCTACCCTTAAGACATCACCCCAAAAGCAAATGTGTTAGATTATAAACTTTTAAAGATATTTTTAAAAGTTTATGAAAAATATATGCAACTTGAAGATAAACTGATCTCAGATTCTAAAAATTTAGGAGGAAACATATGGTTTCAAAAATAATCATAAAAAATGGAGTCCGTATGACCCCAAACCAAGCATTTTAAAATGGCCTACTAGCTCTCAAGTTTGTGTTTTTAATAAAAACACAGTGACCATCGATGGTTATACCTGACCGTCAATAGTTTCACTTAATCATCAGCAGTTTACTCAACTGTCAATGGTTCCTCTGACCATCGATGGTTACTTTTATAAACCCCTAAAGATAAAAATCCAGCCAAACCAAATTAGAAAATCACTTAGAAAGAGTTTTAAGCATCCAAATTGAAATTTTAAAGTTGCCTCATGCTCTCATTCATACGTGGGATGTGTCTTGTCCCATAGGGCGTGCAATTATGTGAACTAGAAATTTGACTCAAGAGAGGTGATTAGTATCATGTTAGTTCTAAAATGAAAACAAAATGAAAGAAACACACTAAATAGCATAACATCTCTAGGCCTAGTCACTAGGGAGAGCTTAGTGAAGGAAAACCATTTGAAAACACAACTAAAAATGAAAAAAATGAGAAATATGAACACAAAAGAACAATTTCTTACCAAATCCTTGATTGCTCCAAAAGGCTCTTTCTTTGGCTTGTTCAGATTGTGCTTCAAGAGATCTTCTTTAATGGAGTGTGGCTACCTTCATCTCCTCTTCGTACCTTTGGCTTGGCTTGGCTTGGCTCAACAATTTAGAATTATAACACTAATTTCAATGGCTTTTGAAATCATGAATCTAATCCTCTCAACCCATTTGACTAAAATCCAATCTTTTATCCTCATGATCCTCATCCCATTATTTGATTCACATCTTATAATCACTAACATCATCCTCTAATATTTAATCCTTGTCATAATCATCATCTTATACTCCCACATCATCATCCTTTATCTTCTAGTCAAAACTATAGTGGCTTGACGTCTTTTCAGACTATGTAGGTAACACTTGGCCATTTTTCAGTGCCCAAGGATAACTCGACCACTATTTCCTCTTTCCCCATCATTCATCGTCACATATAAATTATGTTTCATCATCATCAAGTCCTACATCCATCAAATCTTTGAGCTATATTAATCAATCTATTGATCAATCACCATCCCCACAATCACCTCTTTAATCCTTTTGTCAATTGCCTGCACCTTTTGATTGGGCCCGACAAAAATCCCAACATCCATATTTTCTTCCATTAATTATCCCTTATTTTTTAATTTATCATCTATTACTCCCTTGTGCGTGTCCCTGTTAGGGGCATCATTGTTATTAATCACATTATGGCTCATTATTTTGTAGTCTAATTCTTCTCCTTTATCTTTGGTCACTCGATCCTATCATTTATTTTGTTTCATTTCCTTCATCATATCACTTGACTTTAGATTTTCACTACACTCATAATTAATCTTATCACATCATTGTTAATCCTTGGCCAAAATCTCTCCCTTGCATGTGTCCTTGCTTGGGATACGTTGAAATCTTGTGGCCTTTTGTCCTATCATCATCATGTTATGGTTGATTCCCCTTTGGGATGTGTTCAGAACTATGACACAGTCATCTCTACTCCCTATACACAAGTTTTTGTTAGGGGCATCATCATTTTATATCTCACCACTTAGGTCAATTTCCTCTTCTTCATCATCTATCTCCACATTTAGCATCCCATCCCCTTATCTATTTGTTGCATCCCGCCCCTCATTTCTTCTTTCGAGTGGCCATCTGTCTCATTCTTCCTTGCATGTCCTCTTAAGGGGGCATCATATCCACTAACATCATCTAATAAAATTCATCTACATAATGGTTTTTCTTTTAAATACCATTACTCCTTCCACTTCCTCTGCTCGTAATGACGTTTCAAAGAGGGGCAAAATATATGCACCTAAATCCACCCTCTTTAACTATTCTAATTAATCTTTCTAATTTATCCCCTTCCTAGCCATTTATCTAATATTCCCTTTCAATATTATTCATTCACTAACTTTATATCATCCTCACCAATCCATTATTTCCCTTAATCATCTCTTAATCCTATCCTAATCTATCTTATTCATTATTGGGAATTTTAAATTCCCAAAGCCCACCCACGTACCTATTCATAGGCTTTCTTACAAGCCTACCCCCATAGATTCTCAAGAACCCCCTAATTACCCATCTAATATATCCCTAACCATGCTTAACCCCCTCAAAGATATTCTAGAGTTTTCTACCTTTATAACCTTTTTTCCTCTAGAATCCTCCAAGGAATTAAATTCTTTGGATAATCCTCCACCATAGATCTCCATAATCTAACTTTGAATTCTAAACATTGATTCTTCCCTCCACATTTTAAATAAACAACTCCAATCCTTCATGAAAACTAATAGAGGAATACATGACATCTTCATGCCAAGCAAATCCTTGAATCCATCATCAAAATCCTTGATCATGCCATCATAATGTTAAAATTCTAAGTCCATAGCAATCAACCATCTGTTTGAAAATCTTGGAAGGAGGCTAGTTGAAACAAGGGATTGGTAAGGTTTATCTTCTAATTTTTATTTGCTTTAATAATCCTTCCTACTAGGTATTTTGGGTGTTTAAATTGCATAATTTAATCCATTGTACTCAAATTTCCTACTACAATTATCATTACAACATTCACATTTATTGAGGCCTCTTCCATAGAAGTTTGGGTATTAATTATGAAACTTTGGAAGAGATTAATATTATACATTGTCATCAGTATAATATTAGATAGCATGCATATCATAACTACATGACCAATTATATTGACCTTATTCTCAATCATGACAATCTCTACCAAATAGGTCGAGATATTTCCTAGCAGAAGTCCACTCCTATTCTTAGCTTATTGAATCTCAATTAGACAAGTGAAAAGTGAAATCAATGAATTCTCAAATTTATTCATTGTAGTCTCTACGACCTCAATTTTGGTTTTAGTTTCCATTATTGTAACTTTATTTGTCAATTATGCTCGATTATTATGAGTTTTGTTATGATTTTATGTCTCACACCAAATCATCTATAAGTAGAATGTCCTATAAATCTATACCAATCATAATAGGTATTGATATAAAACCCATGAATTTGTTCCTTTTTCATATCAACCTACATTGGCTGAGGGAAATATATGAGATTGCACTCAAGTAGAATATTTAATGCCTTATGAGGAGGTTCAGATAGTCATGTAAACTTCCTCTTTTGAGGAGCTAATTGGATAAGCCCA
Organism: Torreya grandis; assembly: GCA_037957365.1. Taxonomy (NCBI): domain Eukaryota; kingdom Viridiplantae; phylum Streptophyta; class Pinopsida; order Cupressales; family Taxaceae; genus Torreya; species Torreya grandis. Next base: position 1,766,286 of record JARHVA010001132.1, read on the forward strand.
TTAGTCAGTTGTGAAATTGAATTAACAGTTGCTCTAGCTTCATTTTTAGTATCATTTATGTTAATTTTGATTTTTTTATGCTTTAAAACTCAGCATTGGAATATGTTAAAGGAATAGACCCTTACTTGAGCTTATTCATAGCAAGTAGCTTAACTTCACAGTCTCTAACCATACAACACATATAATTGAAATATTTAAATTATTTGAACTTAATATACTCATGTAGTGGAGAAAGAAACATTTTGTTTTAATATGTGTTGCAACTCATTATCAACCATGAAATTAGTCAATTTAGAGTGCATAGTCTTATAATTAAGCACATAGGCATTGATGGGCTCATTATGTCCTTGCATACGTTTTACCATATAAGCATACGACACCATCTCACTAATGTTGATATAAAAGTGTGATAATAATCGATCATAAAAATGACTGAAAACATTAACCAATTGAAAAATAAGGTCATAAAACCATAAAAAACTATAGTCCTTATGACTCCTTGGAAACAACTTGGTCAAAAAATCATCATTAAACATATAGTCTAAGCATGTTGCATGAAAAGATATAAGATGATTTTATTGATCACCGTTACCATGATAAGTTGTAATCTAAGGTGAAACAAATCCTAAAGGTAAAAGATAAGCAAAAATATGTGAAGCCAAAGGATTGTGTAATAATGCTTGAGAATTGGTTGAATGGCCTACTCTAAAAGAACCTTATTCCAATTGTAAAACCTTTGTGTTACAACCCCTTAAGTTGTACTTAGAATAATGTATTATTTTTTTTCTAACTAAATACTTTACATTCATTCCATAGAAATGCACTTAAACAACTTATCTAGAAAATAACTTAGAATAATAACAATTTGAAATTCAAATACTAAAATACAATATAACTTATTATAACTGTAAGGAAAGTAACTACATTAGGGCTCAGCCACGACTAGTCTAGTAATACAACTATTGTTTAAGTATATATAAATATATTACAATTAAATTTCTTTTAGGCATTCAACCTTAATACTAGATATAGATACCATGCCTTATAGAGCTTGAGTCGAACCAACTTGTGTATCTCTATCAATCTCAAGTGTGGTCTCCATCTAAATAGTCTTGTTGTAGGAAGGGAGAGTATCAACCAAGTGATTTTACACACTAACCATGTATCAAAAATCCCCCACACTAATCCCATCAGGGAATGGCCCTCCCTTCATGGATGAATAGATAGTGATGGTGTGGGAAACTAGAGAACAAGTAACCAAGTGTGTATGATTTTTAAAACTAAACATGCAGTGTATCATAGAAAACCTATTTTATTGCAAGATATCACACTGACATGTAAATTATATGTACCAAATGATAATGTCTCACTATACATTATTTAACCATAATATTCATACTAATTACTTCCTCTTACCAATCATATCACATCACATGTTAAACATATGAGTAAGCAATGTATACATTTATTTCATCGATGTATAAATAAATCTTACATTATTATCTCTCATACTAGAAATGAAGATTACAATTTATACCACCCAAGTAAAATATACATTTAACTATAGACTTCACCTACTATAATAATTTCCATATAAACTACACCCAATGATAACTCATATTATCATAGTCTAGTGTTCTAAGGCATAACTACTACTTTTCCCACAATCATTCATATAAAGTAGTAAAAAATACATGGAACCACAATATTTTATTCAAGCAACTAAATATATCAAAGTAAGTCATAGTTTCTAAAAATACATAATAGTCTTACCAAGCATTCGTTACACTTTCAAGGTTGTATGCACGTAAACATGATGTCTTACTACATGTCATTAAACATATTGTTCAAAGTAACAACCATCATGCATTATTTTACATAGGTGTGGGTTTGGACATAATAATTATAGTATGACACCAATTAACTCAGTGTTTTAAGATCTAAAATAATAATTATCGAGGTTACACAACCAGTCCACTGTTATATTTCATATTAATGAATTTTTCCCCCTCAGTTAACACAGTCGACTGGTCATGTTAAGAAGATCCCCAAATTTATAGTCAATGAAATGCACAACTACACAATAATTATTTGAGACTTTTTAAAGTTTGAGTGCATGAAATGGAGACACATGGCAAAGGGAATCAAATTCATATATTACCTTATAAATAATTTTAATGGCTATTTTGTGATGTAATACTAATAGGTGGCTACTAAAAACTAGATAAACTTGCTTGCATCGATATCACAAGTATATCCCTGCTACCCATTTCTTTGAACAGGTTAAATAACATACAATGATTCAACTTAATGACCTAGCAAGTATACACTCAACATTTTTTTAACTTGGCATTTTATTAGTATAAGGATCCCATGATATTCACGATCATTTATTTAAATGCAACTTGGGTTTCACCATGCAATTTGAGTAGGTGGTGCCATTCGGCTCAAAAATCCATGAAATATTATGAGGCAAAAAATAAAGTTTCACCAAACATTCGATCTTGCATTTAAGAAGAGACATATTTTCCTTTGCAAATTTCATTCATCAGTTTTTAAAGGTTATTCCTAAGAAGTGATATGCTGTCAAATAATATAATGCAACCAATAATGTAATCAAAGCATTGTTCCTAGAGAAGATAAGATGTTGTCCTAGTATTTATCAATTCTCAATCAATAAAATACAAGATGTTGCTAAAGTATTTATCAATTCTTATGGGGATCTCTGTCATTTAAAGAGAAAATAATCCATTTATCCTAAACGCAGGTCTAATTTTACATGCTCAAAATAGAACACAGACCAATATATATAAAACTCCTACTTATATGAATGATATGCTGACCTACATAAATGGAACATTGGCCTGCATAATTGGAACATAGGTCTAATAATTTAAGAATCTATTCATAAAAATATGCACTGGGGTTTGAGGCAGATGGTTTTCATTACTCGAATAGGATAGGAAGTGTGACACTTATCCAAAAATACTCGTGTTTACTTAAAACTAAGATGTTGCTCAATAAAAATATAATGTTGCCCTTAGAAATGAAACACAGGACTAAAATAATGAAAATTAGTTATAAATAGAAAAGGGATGCCTAACTTAAAGGAATTAGACACAATCTAAAGTTTTTAAGATGCTAATCAAGAATATGAAATGTTTTTTATTTAGGCATGATGCAGTTGCTAATAAAGTATTGCCATAATATACTAAAACTCAGATTACAAGTTTACACAGTCCAAAATTGAAATGTAGTCCTATAAATATAAGACACAACCAACATATTTGAGATATGTTCAATATATATGAGATGTTGCAATGAAAAATGAGATGTTGGCCAATATAAATTTAGACGATGGGGTTTATCTAAAACTAAATATACAATCCATATAATGAGAATCAGGCCAAATATAAATAATATGCACATAATTCACACCATTTGGCACATTGTAAAAACAATTATAGAACCAACCTTTTTGATATCTGATGAATGAGGAATATGCCTTTCTCTTATTTTCTCCAATCTCTCTCTGAGTTCGCCTCATCTTCTCCTATATCTTCCTTCTCCTATTTTTTGTCTCCCTCTTCAAAGTTTCTTTCCATGAATTTATAAAATTCTCCTTTCTTCCATCTGTCGTGCTCTTTTTTGCATGCAATTTCTCTTAATCTTTTTTTAACCCCCCATGCATGACATTTATCTTTGTTATGTTGTGCCTATTTACTTTGCATGTTATATCTCTCATTTTTCTCCCATGCATAGCATTTTACTCACCTTTTTAATTCACTAATCAACAATTATATTTTTTTACAAAGTCTTAGTTTATTTTCACTTTCTTCATTAATATTAAGCATTTAATTTGTTCATATAGATCTATATGCCATATTACCCAAGTTATCTCAACATACATTTAGGTTGACTAATTAAATAACAATATCTATTTTCTAACTTCCATGTAATTTCATGCATGCATTTTCAAGACTAAACTTATATTGTTTTAACTCAAGGTTAGTAATCTAAGATAATTTAAATTCCATGAAAGCAATTATAATGAGGATAATTATTTATTTAAATAATAGATATTAAGTCAATAATTACTTCTTATTGCTAGATAACCGTATCTATAATAACTAATATCTATATAGCAATTAAATATCTATTTTACAGATTTATTTTTGAAAATCAAGATAATTAAAATAAAATAATCTAATGCATATCAAGAACTAAATCTACATAAAAATATGATCACAACAAGATTTCCATAACCATGTACTAACTTTTAAAACATGATACACATATAACATTTTTAAATCTAATGCACGTGTGTGTAGGGTCACTAGCAATTCCTCTGTCATCCCCCAATCATCCCATCTAACCCATCCTCTTCATTGATGCTTTCCCTCATCATGATCTGAGGGTAGGATCAATCATGCATCCACATCAAAACAAGTAGGTAGTTAGTCTGAGTCATCATATATATCAACCAATAATGCAAAACTAACAAATACATATCCACAATGTACAGACAAATAAAATACAATTGTTACATCATGTATATTAATCAATAATATCAATGTCTCATAATAGTTTGTCATAAAACTCAAATCAAAGTAATAATAATAAGCTAATAACCATATTAATCCATAGATTAAAGGTTATAAATCATAGGTTGAAATCGGTATGTGACATCCTCCCCTCCTAAAACTGGTCATCATCCCATGACACTTATTCAAACAAAAGTTCTAAATAACAAACATAGTTTAATAGGATAAAAACATAGTATCAAGTATTAAATCATGCAAATAAATACAAATTTACTTGAAGAACTCATCATAATTCTCCTAATTAATATTATCTTAGATTATTGGTCTCATGAGACCCTGTTCTATGACATTTCCTATTATGAAATCAAGTTTTATGAATGTCACTTATGTTGATTGGTTCTATCATGACCACTCCAGGGTCCAAAACTATAAGACAAGCCTAAATAACTTGGTAAAAGTTTCACTAACTTCCCCAAAAACATATGAAATAATCACAAAGGCCAAAATAAATGACCAGGGAGAGTTCCACAAAACCTTCCAACCCTTTTTCACATCTCTCTAACCTAGAGAGTGTTTTCCTCAACCTAAAAAAAAATATTTAGGGAACTTGGCAAGAATAATGTGTATAATTTAATACTATCACTACTCTACATAGCTTTGGATAAGTATAACATGTCAATATTGTCACTACTCAATGGAATCCTTGTCAAGTATGACGATGAATATGACTAAATTTGACAAGTCTGTCTATCAAATCCCGAATTTGACAAGTTTGTTTGTTGGATTCAAACTCAGTTATAACCAATCAATGTCAGGTTAAGTAGCATACCATCATATTGCTTAGAACTCATATTTTTAATTCACCACTCCTCCTTTCAATCCACATGACAAACTCCTAACACAAAGGAATTCTCAACCATAACATCTACACTCAATTACTATAAAACTTGCATTAATAGGATTTGTATAAACAAGACACAAAACTAAAGCATAAATACCTAAGTGGGAAGCCCTTCATCCTTTTTAAAACACTCATAATACACAAACACAAATGGTGAAGGTGATTTAATTAACAAGAAAGACATAATCATACTTGAAGTGTTCAATATAAAAGATCAAGAATATGGTAGGAAACTCTTGTTCATAACTCATGAACTATGCTATGTCCTTACCTACCCAACACCTTATATAAACATCATGATCAAGACACTCGATAAACCAACCCTTTAACAAATTTAAAGGGGGTACAAATGATCTTAGGGTACACACTCAATGTACCATATATACATTCCCATTTCTCCTCTCTGCTAAATAAAAAGGTACATAAACACTAATGGACTCATTAGATCCTAGGGTTTGAGCCACATCTCTTATACCACATGTTACAACCCCTCAAGTTGTACTTAAAATAATGAAGTAATTTTTTTATTTTTTATAACTAATTACTTTACATTCATTCCACAAAAACACACTTAAACAACTTAGCCAAATACTAACTTAGAATAATAACAATTCCAAATTCAAATACTAAAATGCAATATAACTTATTATAACTGTAAGAAAATTAAATACATTAGGGCTTAGCCACATCTAGTATAATAATACAACAAATGTTCTTCAAGTATATACAAATATCTTACAATTACATTTCTTTTAGGCATTCAACCTTAATACTATAAATAGATGTCATACCCTCTAGAGTTCGAGTCGAATCAACTCGTGTATCTCTGTCAATCTCAAGTGTGGTCTCCAGCTAAGTAGTACTATTATAGAGAGGGAGAGCATCAATCAGAAACTTTTTCACACCAACTATGGACCAATTATCCCTCACACTAATCCCATCAGGGAATGGCCCTCCCTTTACGTATGAGTAGATAGTGACCGTGCGAGAAACTAAAGAACAAGCAAGTACCCAAGTGTGTATGATTTTTAAAACTAAACATGCAGTGTATCATAGAAAACTCATTTATTGCAAGTTATGTCACTGACATGTAAATCATACATAGCAAATGATAATGTCTCGCTGTACATTATTTCACCACAAGATTCATACTAATTCATCCTCTTATCAATCATATCACATCACATGCTAAACATGGGAGTAAGCAATGTATATGTCTATTCCATCAACGTATGAATAAATCTTAAATTATTATTTATATCATACTAAAAATAAAGACTACAATTTATACCACCTAGGTAAAATACACATTTAACTATAGACTTCACCTACCACAATAAGTTTCATATAAACTACATCCCATTATAACCTATATTATCATAGTCTAGTGTTCTAAGGTATAACTACTAGTTTTCTCACAATCAATCATACAAAGTAGTTAAAAATACATGGAACTAAAAGCTTTTAATCAAGCAACTAAATATATCAAAGTCATAGTTTCCAAAAACACATAATAGTCTTACCAAACATTTGTTATACTTTCAAGGTTGTATGCACATAAACATGATGTCCTACTAACTGTCATTAAACATATTGTTCACAATAACAACCATCACACATATATTTACTTAAGTGTGGGTCTGGAAATAATGATTATAGTATGTACCTTCTGGGTAAACATACTTTAATACAATAAGACTCTATGACATCCCATACTATCATAGTTCACAATAACCTCTCTACTCATAACCAAACTTATGGTTCCAAGAGTCAATGACCCACACTCATAAATAATACTCAAGTAGGTATGAGTTATACCACCCAAGTATGCCCTAAGTTTACACATTATACAAGTAATCAGAAGAACATAACCTATAGGCATACATCTTGAAGCATCATTTTACTCTATAAATGACTAATCATTTGCACATATTGATACTTTAACAATATAAATTGCACATAAGTTTTAATCACTATTAGTTATCATAATATCAGATAACTCTATATCGAGTTAAACCTCGTAAATAAAATAAACAACTCAAGTACCAATTTATATTCTTCTCAACATGTAAAATTTTAAATAAGAATAACACTTAATAATTTGTAGTCATAACACACCTCATGCAAATGTATTTGAGTGTTCTAAAGCAAGAAATATGTGCTTGTATAAAAAAGTTAAGTTATACTAACTTATAAAGTTCCAGTCTCATCTTTGGAATAGTTTCAATATTACTATAAAGGAATACATTATCCCTACTTGAAATATACAGAATATTTAGATATTTGACTAGTTTCAATATAACTATAAAGGAATACATTGTACCTACTTGAAATGCATAGAAAAGCCAGATCTTTTACTATGCACAAAACATCATATTTTCCTTTATTTGAGTAATAATTAAAGGTATACCCTCAGAATTAGGAGAATTCCATAATATGCTCAATATAAAATGCACAACTCAAATAATAGGTTTATCTAGGCCAAATGTCATGCTTAGATAATAAAAATTTGGCTCAAAGATCTCATACAAAAACCATTTCTAAAAGATCCAAACCTATTTTCCTATCAATTTACAAACATTGATATAATTGTTTATGTACCTACAAGGACACCAATTAACTTGGTCTTTCAAGAACTGAAATAATAAGTATCAAGGTTATGCAGTCAGTCCATTGTTATATTTTATATTAATGACTTTCTACCCCCTTAGTTGACACAATCAACTGGTCATGTTAAGAAGAACCCCAAATTTATAATCAATGAAATGCACAACTACACAATAATTATTTGTGACTTTTTAAACTTCAAGTGCATGAAATGGAGATCCATGGCAAAGGGGATCCAATTCATATATTACCTTATAAATAATTTCAACGACTATGTTGTGATGTAATACCAATAGGTGGCTACTAAAAACTAGACAAAATTACTTGCATCAATATCATAAGTATATCCTTGCTACCCATTTCTTTGAACAAGCTGAATAAAATACAATGATTCAACTCTCAACTCAGTGACCTAACAATTATACACTCACTCTTTTATGTTTTATAACTCAAAATTTTATTAGTATAAGGATCCCATGATATTCACACTCATTTCTTTAAATATAACTCGGGTTTCACCACATAATTTGAGTGGGCAGTGCCATTCGGCTCAAACAACCATGCAATAATCCGAGGCAAAAAATAAAGTTTTACCAAAAATTTGATCTTGTATTTAAGAAGAGACATAGTTTCCTTTGCAATTTTCATTCCTTTATTTTTAAAGGTTGTTCCTAAGAAGTTATACACTATCAAATAACATAACGCAACCAACAATGTATTCAAAGCGTTGCTCCTATAGAAGATAAGATGTTGCCCTGGTATTTATCAATTCTCAATCAATAAAATATAAAATGATGCTAAAGTATTTATCAATTCTTATGGGGATCATTGTCATTTAAACTGTAGGTAATGCATTTATCCTAAAGGCAGGTCTAAGTTTACATGCTCAAAATAAAACACAAACCAATATATATGAAACACCTACCTATATGAATGACACACTGACCTACATAATTGGAATAGAGGTCTAATAATTTAAGAAGTTATTCATAAAAATATGGCACTAAGGTTTGAGGTAGATGGTTTTCATTACTCGAATAGGATAGGAAGTGTGTGATGCTTATGCAAAAATACTCTTGTTTACTTAAAACTAAGATGTTGCTCAATAAAAATATAACACTGCCCTTAGAAATGAAACACGGGCCTAAAATAATGAAACACAGTTATAAATAGAAAAGGGATGCCTAACTTAAAGGAATTATATGCAATCTAATTTTTTTAAGATGTTGATCAAGAATATGAAAAGTTGATTATTTAGGCATGATGTATTTGCTAATAAAGCGTTGTTATAATATACTAAAACTCAGATTACAAGTTTATGTAGTCCAAAATTGAAATGCATTCCTATAAATATAATATATAACCAGCATATTTGAGACATGGTCAACATATATGAGATGTTGCAATGAAAACTGGGATGCTAGCTAATACAAATTTAGACATTGGGGTTTATCTAATACTAAATATGTAGTCCATGTAATGAGAATCAAGCCAAATATAAATAATGTGCACATAATTCACACCATTTGGCACATAGGAAAAATAATTACAACACCAACCTTTTTGATATATGCTAAATGAGGAATATGCCTTTCTTTTGTTTTCTCCAATCTCTCTCTGAGTTTGCCTCCTCTTCTCTTGCATCCTCCTTCTCCTATTTTCCATCTCCCTCTTCAAAGCTCCTTTCCATAAATTTATAAAATTCTCCTCTCTTCCATCTAGCCCGCTCCTTCTTTGCTTGAAATTTCTCTTAATCTTTTCTTTACCCCCCATGCATGACATTTTTCTTTGTTATTTTGCGCCTATTTACTTTGCATGCTATATCTCTCAGTTTACTCTCATGCATAACATTTTACTCACCTTTCTAATTCACTAATCTATAGTTGTATTTTTTACAAAGTTGTAGTCTATCTTCCACTTTCTTCAATAATATTAAGCATTTGATTTGTTCATATAGATTTATACACCATATTACCCAAGTTGGCTCAACATAAGTTTAGGTTGACTAATTAAATAATAATATATTTTTTTAACTTCCATGTAATTTTATGCATGTATTTTCAAGACTAAACTTAGATTATTATAACTCAATTTTATTACTCTAAGATAATTCAAATTCCATGAAAGCAATTATAACAAAAATAATTCTTTATTTAACTAATAGATATTAAGTCAATAATTGCTTTTTATTGCTAGATAATCGTATCTACAATAACTAGTATCTATATAACAATTAAATACTTTTTTTTTTAATTTATTCTTAAAAATCAAGACAATTAAAATAAAAGAATCCTCAAGAACTAAATTTACATAAAAAAATGATCACAACAAAATTTCCATAACCATGTACTAACATTTAAAACATGATATGCATATAACATTTTTAAATCTAGTATGCGTGTGTGTAGGGTCACTAGCAATTCCTCTGTCATCCCCCAATCATCCCATCTAACCTATCCTCTTTATTGATGCTCTCCCTCATCATGGTCTGAGGGTAGGATCGATCCTACATCCACATCACAACAAATAGGTATTTAGTCTGAGTCATCATATATATCAACCAATGATGTCAAACTAACAAATACATATCCACAATGTACAAAATAATAAAATATAGTAGTTACATCATGTATACTAATCAATAATATCACTGTCCCATAACAATATATGTCACAAAACACAAATCAAAGCAACAATAATAAGATAATAACCATATTAATCCATAGATTAAAGGTTATAAATCATAGGGTGAAATTGAGATGTGATATCTAGCTTCCAGACATATTTTTTTGCACATGATGTTGCATAGTAGGCATTGAATATTGATTTGAAATAGATGATGTTGTATAAGTATCCATCCCAAAATGCATAAAATTATGTTGTATGGGAATAGCCATAAAAATATAAGAATTTAATTATGTTTCCTCCACACTATGATGTCCTCAACATGAACATAACCTAGAATTGTGTTCCCCAAGCGTAGTCTCTAGTCTCTGGTCATAGGCTGAGATAGAGCAACTGTTGGGCAGAACCCTTTTTTCTTGCATAACTAGCCCCCCAGCTACATATATATTCTCTTGATATATATATATATATATATATATATATATATATATATATATATGTGTGTGTGTGTGTGTGTGTGTGTGTGTATATGTATATATATATATCTGTGTGTGTGTGTATATATATATATATACATATACATATATATATATACATACATACACACACACACACACACACACACATATATATATATATATACATATACATATATATATATATATACATATACATATATATATATGTGTGTATATATATGTGTGTGTGTGTGTGTGTATATATAATCTAACCAAATGATGCAGATCCTATCTCTCTTACTCTATTTGAGAATAGTGAACCAACTTCCACTCTATCTATAGTCCAGACTGAACCCATGTATATGGGATGGATGTTAGTTTAGATAGGGGGTTGGTCATATCTATCTATAGATATGGGGGCTATCTATTCTATGGGCAAAAATGTCCCATCTATATAGAGGGACCTCCCTAGATATATATCAATGTTGGTTGTCATCAGTCATATCACGTATATAATATAATATAATAGACTAGAATAGATGGATGTGGGCATCACATGTGTAACCATAGGTGTATACATATAAATAATAGCAATAGGGGAAGCAGTAAAATAATTCAGGTCAACAAATAAATGAAAATAAAGTAGTTTTCATCAATGTTGATGTTTGTAATGTGTGACCTCTTAATCTTTAAATGATATAAATTTATATTACTACGAACCCCATGAGTCACCTTAATTTTCCAAGCTCTCAGACCACTTTGATATACATATATAAGTATGGTCATGGTTACTATTGACTAATTTTACACGTAGGTCAAATTAAGTCACCCCCCTACATTTTCAAACTTTTATAAGGCCTCTAGGTTTGGAAATAGTCTTATGATGCTAAATGAGGTCATTCCATATATTTTACCTTGGTCATATTTGTCATTTTTCTTAATATCCCATTTTCCACCTTTTGGTCACATTAGAGTGAAATGTACAGTTTTCCACTAAGGACAAATGTTTCAAGAGGATATATAATTTACCACATGTCAAAAATGTGTCAGATGACAGTTTGAAATCGAAAAGGATGCAAGTTCAACATGGAAAAAAGGAGATCATCTGTAAAAGTCAGTTTAAGATGCTTATAGAGACTAATGTGACACATATGGCACATGTGGAGGCTTTAGGGAAGTGTCTTCAGATTCACACAGGTCATTTTCAGGTGTATGAAGCTTCAACATGTTCAAAACTACCAAAAATCAGTCCCTCTCTCTCACCACTCTCTTGAAATGGTGAAATAGGTCAATAGTTTTCTATTAGTACAGATAGGAGAAGAAGAGTTGGTCTGAGTGCACTTGGGGATGTTAGGGGTCCTTGTGTACTTCATTTTTATGGCCTTAATCAAGTGTGATGGTTCGTACTGTATGAACAATCAGTAATATTCTTAGTGACTCCAAACTGCATGTGCATCCCCAATGGCTTTGATTTTCTTCTCTATTTACATTTATCTGAGTAAACCAAGTGATGTATGTGGCCTTAGAAATAATGTTCACTCATTTCATGTTGGATTCAACTCATTTGGAATGTATGTAAATGAAGGAATAGGTAGAAATATCCTCATTGTGCTAGAAGTGAATATTATGGTCTACAAAATAATTATTTTTAGTTGTAGATTTCATCTTCCTATGATTGGATTTAGATCAAAGGTAATTCATTGGTTTCAACCTCTCAAAATATGGTGGCTAATTTCTCCATGGAAGGTTTGTACTCAAAAGGCTCAATGTTGGTAAGGGGAGATCTAGGAATGCAATCAAACCTTCTTATGACTATCACCTATAGTCAGTAGTTGGAAATAGGCTTCGAATAATCATATTGATGGAGTTTGGCATTTCAAAGTTTTGAAGAGATCCTCAAAATGACAATAATATGATTGAACCATTGAAGAACATTGTAGGTTGGTTGTGAGAACAATCTTCAAGATCAACTTAGTCAAATAGTCTTAAAATAGACACAGGTTGTTATGTGAAACCAATCATGTTCGAACCTAGAAGAGGGAGCAAAGCATGTTGGAAGCATTTGAGCTCATTTTGGTATCCCAAAACCAATTAATGGATTAGGAGAGTATCATAGTGATAGTGATGAGACCATTGCATACAGTCAAACTTAGATCCATGATTCACAGAGCTAGAAACTTGCCAATGAGAATTTTTACCCTAACTTCTCTGAATGAGGTTTTGCTCATACAATGTGTCAATTGTTGGTGAGTGTCTATGAGGTCTAGATAAGCTTGATGGTTTCTCTCTTGTAGCTTAGACATGAAGATAACATCTTGACACAAGAAGGAATTATTTTGGACAAGAGAGATGATTGTCAAATGGATGTTGAACTTAGTTAAAATCTTGATGAAACACTTAGTGAACTAGAGTATCAAAAGCCCAAAATAAACCTATGACTTACAAGCAACTCTTAGTGCATTAGTGAATAGATAATGATACATGGTCTCAAGGAAAGAGGCAAGCTCATTAAAGTGTGATGTGTTATATTGACCTGAGGGGAATCAAAATATTTGAAACATAGTACTCAAATGTATATCCACCTACAAGAACTTCTTGATTTATCTAACAACACCTATAGTTTGGACTCTCATACTACAGACTAGCCTAAGCAATGAAGGATGCTAGTTAATAAATGAACAAAGGTATAGGATGGAGATGAAAACATAAAAATAAATATCAAAATGATATTACCACATTTACTTGATATTATCTGAGGTATGAATCAGCGTAAATATTGAGCAAACTGGGTTTTTAGACTTCATACCCAGTCAAACAAAATCCTACACTTGTAGACAAATATAAAAGCTAGTCTTGATGTTTTGAGATGTTGAGGCCTACAAAATCATATTCAAGACTTTAGAATTGATACATAGGGTCCTCATGAGCCATTCAATCCCTCCATGGTCTCACTTTGGTTAGATAAATAGGGGAAGTACCCTCTATTTTATCTCAGATTAGAGGCACTCTAGTAGCATGCCAACTTGCAAACCTAATGCATGAAGGATGAGAAGATGAATACAAAAGTTTAGAATGATCATGGGAAAATTTATAGGTTTGAGTTAGATGTGAAAAAATGTAGGAGAGCACCTAAAACCACTATAACACTCAGAAGTTGCCATATGTTTAGGAGACATAGTCTTACAGAGTAGGCCTAGGACTAGTCCTAAACCCTCAAGGTGCCTAAATTGATCCAAATGACCACATGATACTCATAATTAGTTTGAAATCCTTCAAGGGAGAGTGTAGGGTTGATAAGACCTATTATTTTTTAGATAAATAGCACAAACTGGTCTTTTTATCTTGAATCTATCTCAGGCCTACCCAACATGCAAGTAAGAGCTCGAGAGGCCATTTCCTTACGCTCATATCTATGTAGACAGTGCGCATGGGACCTCAAGTATTTGGGGATTGTTGAGGGGTCCTTAAACTTGATCTCGATGGAATTTGTTTGAGGTTTAAGAGTCTAGATTTTATGAATCATTGTTGACAAGTTAAATGACCTAAAACCCTTATATGAACCTGATGAATAAAAGATAAATAGAAATGCATCTAGAAGGAGTCAAATGACCTAGAAAGTGATTTGGACATGATTGAAACTCTCCTAGGATCCTCACCACCCAACTATTTCATACTATTACTTTTACAGACAAGACTAATATTATGTTTTTTATAGGTTTTGAGTTGTTCTATAGGTACAAAATGGAATAGATAGGCAAAAGTTATTGTATAAGGTGTTTAGAGACTTGTTTTAACTCTTCAAACTCAATTCTCACCTTGGTTATAAATGAAAATCTCTCTATTGATTTGGTCATTGCAGGAAGCCTTGGATAGAACAATGAGAAAGTGAGTGACTGCCAAAATTGGAGATGATAAGTGTGGTTTGGAGTTTCATTGAGGTCTACAAGATAGACCATAAGCCAAATAGGTCTTAGATAGGTGTCTAAAATGTTTATAACTAATCTCCTTGGACATTTGAAGGTCCCCCTAGTGACAAGTTTGAAGGTTTAGGCCTCAAAGGCTAATGAATAACTGTAGAAAGTAAAGGACAAGTGACAAAGGGGAGGCTATCAATTGAAGGACGTAGATGACTATCACAAATCATATCTCCACCTTCCCAAGTTAGGGTGTATGTGTCAAATACTTCTATGGCAGTTTTAGACAGTCAAAGTGGCCTCATCATCAAACAAAAAGAAGTTTTTTATTATATGACATTTGAAATACTCCCACCAGAAGAAAGTAATGGCATCTAAAATATCTCTATCATGAAAAATAAAAGACATCTAAAATATCTTCATCAGGGAAAAGAAAAAAATGAAGAAATATATAAATATATATATATAGTATTACAATAACTACATTTAATAATAATTATACTTATAAATGTGTAATATGTTTATTTATATATTATATTATACAATATTATAATATATATATATATATATATATTTTAGAACTTCAATGTCTTTCCCCATTGCCAATGATATTATAGTGATAATTCAAATTGCACATCTGAAATATCTCCATCAGGGGGCAAAAAAAAAGACATCTAAAATATCTTTATCAGGGAAAAGAAAAAAAATGAGCATATATATATATATATATATATATATATATATGTAAATTATGTATTACAATAACATTTAATAATAATTATATTTATAAATACGTAATATACTTACATATATACTATATTATACCATATTATAATTATGTAAATATATATTTTAGAACATTAATGTTTTGCCCTCGCGCCAATTATATTATAGTGATAATTCAAGTTGAACATCAAATGTAGAGCCCTACCTTCATCAAATCAACTCTCATAATATTGTGTATGATACCACCTAGACTACCCAATCATTTCCCCTCGCCATCACCACTCAACTCACCTTCAAATATTTCACCACTTGCATGTTCTATTGGCTTTGCCCTTCCCCACTACTTTGTCTTAGCAAAAAATCATCATGAAAGAGAATGTATCCTACCTATACAATGCATTACCACACCATATAAAGAAACACATATACTCATTTTGCATCATTGAATCCACCACAAAAACTAAAATGGGGTCATCAGTCATACCGATTTACACTTACTCATTTTATAAAAACCATGCATTACCAAAAAAAAATTACATGGCCAATAGATGGTTTATGATCATTGTGCCTACCTCAATGGTGGTTATCCTGTTGTTATATGCAGACATACCACATTCAAGTTTCAGATGGTATTAACAAACTTTTGGAACAATTAGAAGCAAAAAAAATGAGCATGACTATGTTGTAATGATGGTGGATAATGCATTCCAATACCTTAATCCACCAAACCCATTGAAGGTATTACCTGTAAATGTGATAGAGACTCCAAGTTTGAAAGTTAAAGGGGTGGGCCAATGATATTATTTGTACAAGCTGGTCATGGTGTAATATTGTATATTACTTCGGATCCCATTTATGAGGTTATGTCTACAAATAAAAATCAAAATGAAACTATCTATGTAGGAGGAGAATATGCTCACAAGATGTCTACATATCATTTCAAATTGAACATAAATCCATATTGGAATATGACTAATCAAGTGTCTACATCAAATTACATGAGGAGTGCTTGCATGTGGAATCTCAACTGAGTCTTGATAGCTAAAGTATATGGGCGAGAGAAGATTTAGGCATCAAAGTGGTAATCACATGTAATGGAAATGTTTGGGCATGTAAAGGACTACACACAATGCTAAAAAATGGAACTTAGAAAACAATAAATAGATCTCACCTACTATCCATGCATGGGATTATGATTGGCCATGGTAATGATGGAACTTTGGTTAGATTATTGATGTGCTTCAATGGCATATCCTAGTTGCTTCACCAATTTAACCATGATAAATTACACAAGCTTACAAAGAAGGTAGTCAATCCATAGATTCAATCCATGCCGAGACATTGAATACAACAAACTCTATCCAATTGTAGGTGTGCATCTATAGTGTAGCTCATTGTATGGAAAATCATAGTCCATACCATAAGATTTCAAGTTGAGTTGAGTAGTAATGGTAAGGGGCAATGACAAGGTATCTCAAGTGATATCATACACCAAGGGCCCATATCATACACCAAACCCAAATTTGGGGTAGATGTTGGATTTACATGACCATCACCCATTGTAAAGGGGTCCCTAACTTGCCAAGTGGTAGCATCTTTGATTAGATGTTTTTAATTGTTGAGGATGGATGAAGATGTCATGAGTGTTAATTTATTTGTGGTAGGGCTCCACGTCTGATGTGTAGCTTGAATCAATAATGTAATGATTCTACTATGGGGACTAGACATTGGGGTCTCAGAATCTATTTTTTATTTTTTCATGATATAGATTCCCATAACTATTCATTTTTTGTGACCTTTAACTAGAATTTCTCAATGTATCAAAGAATTAAAAGCTTGAGATTTATGGCTTCCACAATCCACAATTATTTATAGAAAGAGATGTATGGTGAAAGTGAAAAATATTTATTTGTATCATTTTTGTGATCACACCATGTGATTTGGTATTAAAGATATGCAAATAAATATTGACCATGGTTTTTTCAAGAAATTTAATTTTTGAAGGTTTCTACATTGTTTGTTTATTTTTGTTTATGATTTTATTCTTGTTGAGTCCTAAGAAAAATGGACTTAATGGAAAGATGAAGCATTTGAACTTTAAATTTTAACATTTGGAGGTATTTAAAGATTTTGTAATCATTATTAAGAGATTTACAAAAAATCTATGATAAATATTTTTTAGCTCACTTATTTACAATGCATCATTGATAGACAATGTTATCATATGGAAAGCATGAGGTTGGGCATTGATTCTCTGCCATATTTTCCCAAGTCATTCTCCCATAGTGGGAAACATATGCATTTAGTATCATACACTAGAGGGCCCATATCATGCACCCAAATATATTTAGTTTATCTATTTAGATTTACATGACTTGTACCCATGGCAAGGGAGTATGTAGCTTTTAGGGTGGTGGCATCTTTTATTGACTTTTTCTAATTTTCAAGGGTGGATGATGATGATGTAATGAGAGATGATTTTATTGTAGCAGGGCCCCACATCTGATGTATGAATTGAATTAACATCACAATGTCGTTTATGTGGAGATAAGACATTGATGTCACACAATCTATCTTGTATCTTCCATTCATCCATGATGCCAATATATTAACACCTAGAGAAATTACATTGGGTTTAAGAACACGCATAAATGATATAAACAAGCCCTTGAAAGAAAGGGGAGGCCATAGAAAACATGCAAATAGTGATATATTTTAAGGTGAGATGAGTGGTGATGGTGAGGGGAAATGACAAGGTATTTCAGGTGACATCATACACCAAGGTAGTCATATTATACACTAGATAAAGATTCAAGACTGTTGTTGGATTTGCATGACCAACACCCATTAAAAATTGGTATGCAAATTTTAAGGTGGCAACATCTTTGATTGGGCATTTTCTATTGTTAAGGATGGGCAAGGATGTCATGCTAATTAATTTGATTATGGAAAGGATTCACATTTTTTATGCAACTTGAATCAATGATGTAATGTTATCGATGTGGGGACAAGACATTGAGATCTCAAAGTCTATCTTTTAGCTTTCATTTATACATGCTAAAAATTGCATTAACAAATGTGACATTTCATTGGGAAATCCTTAGGGAATATTTGTCTGCATATATAGTCTAATTAGTTGTTTTTTATTGTCAAGTGTGGATGAGGATGTCATGAGAACTGATTTGATTGTAACAAGGTTCCATGTTTGATGTGCCATTCAAATCAATGATGCAATGCTTCTAATGTGGGGACAAGACATTGAGGTCTCAGAGTCTATTTTTTAGTTTCTATTTTTCCATGTTAAATATTTCCTTAAATTTTGATTTTCTAGTGAACTTTAGCTAAATTTTCTCAATGTATCAAAGAATTAAAATCTTAAGATTTATGGCTTCCACAACCCACAATTATTTATAGAAAGAGTTGTCTAGTGAAAGTAGAGAATAATTATTTGTGTCAATTTTTGTGATCACACTATGTGATTTGATATTAAATATATAAATATACATATTGGTCATGGTTTTTTCAATAAATTTATTTTTCAAAGATTTCTACATTGTTTGTTTATTTGTGTTTATGATTTTCTTCTGGTTGAGTCTTAATAAAATTAGACTTAGTGTAAAGTTGAAGATTATGAGCTTTGAATTTTAGCATTTGGAGGGATTTAAGGCTTTCATAGTCATTATTGAGATATTTCTAGAAAACCCACGATGAATATTTTTTGGTTCACTTATTTAGATTGATTTATTGATGGACAATGTTATTAGATGGA
This sequence comes from Torreya grandis, assembly GCA_037957365.1. Classification (NCBI taxonomy): domain Eukaryota; kingdom Viridiplantae; phylum Streptophyta; class Pinopsida; order Cupressales; family Taxaceae; genus Torreya; species Torreya grandis. Next base: position 1,785,830 of record JARHVA010001132.1, read on the forward strand.
AAGTATGAGACTACGCAATTATTCTCTACTTTATTTTCCTATCTCACTCTACCATAGTGAGTAACATGTATATTTAGTATCATACACTAGAGGTCTCATATCACACACCAAAGTTGGATTTAGTGCAGCTATTTATATTTACATGACTTATACCCATGGGAAAGGGGTTATGTAGCTTGTAGGGTGGTGGCATATTTGATTGACCATTTTGTGTTTTGAAGGGTGGACGAGGATGTAACTAGAGCTAATTTTATTATATCAGGGATCCATGTCCAATTTACAACTAAAATTAGTGTTGCAATAACATTGATGTGGGGAAAATACATTGAGGTCCCAAAGTCTCTCTTGTAGCTTCCGTTCATCCATGATGCCAATATATTGACATATAAATCAATTGCATCAGGTTTAAGAACACATGGAAATGCCATACTCAAACACTTGGAAGAAAGGGCAAGGCCATACATAACATACAAATAGTGAAAGATCTGAAGGTAATATGAGTGATGGTGGGTGAGGGGAAATCATTAGATTTGCATGACTAAAAACCATTTCAAAGGGGTCTATAGCTTGCAAGGTCGTGGCATATTTGATTGGCCATTTTCTATTATTAAGGATGGTCGAGGATGTCATGAGAGATCATTTGATTATGGTAGGGCTAAACATCTATTATGTAACTTAAAACAATGATGTAATGCCACTGATGTGGGGATAAGAGGTTGAGGACTTAGAATTTATATTATAAATTATGTATGTCCATGCTAAAGATTACATTGATAGATGTCACATTTCATTGGGAATGTCTTAGGCAATTTCCCTATATAAATATAATTTTTTACATGTTAGAGCTCTAGACCACAAGTTATTATGGTAATGTTTTTATCTAGTGACACCTACATGCAAATACGAACCAAAAAATTATCGTTATTTTTTATAAATTTAGTTTCAAACATTTGGGTGTATATATTGTTACAATGAAGTACATTGCCCTGGTTATTTGAGTGGGCTTTATTGACCATATTAAATTATTAGTTGAACAAAAGTTGCACATTGTTTATTTAGTGTAAATTTATTAGTGATGCACTACATAGTGACTCCATAACTAAATAACATGGAATTGGGTCCATATGATACTGAGGCCTCCATAGGTAGGAGCACTAATTTAAGGACACCCATACTATGCCTCACCCCAAAACTGACCCAATTCAACAATACATGTGAATCCTTCTTCTATTGCATTGATGTTAGTTCCCAAGCTGGGATAGAGCCACATACACAAGTCAAACTGACTGCTTGAGTCATATCTCAATTCAGTTGCTAAACTTAGCCTAGATATACTTCATGAATCCTCAAATACTTTCTTAACAACCATCTTTCTTGGTCGAGGAGACCTCTTGATCCTTAGGAAGTACCTCATGTAACCTCCCTAAGTGAGGGTTTCTAGCCCCTCATATACTCCTACACTTAAACTTGGTAATGCCCATGATATTGGCATAGATTATCTTCAAGCCTTGTATAGGAATAATGGCATCACACATCAAGACAAAGATTTGTAGCGATCACACGGAGCATCTCATTATTTTTTCTTTCTTTGGTCACCATCACCCCATAGCACAAGTTCATTATCTACAGTTCTTGGGAAGCTAGTGCAGTAGTCAATGCATATATTCACCTACTGATTTTCCATGGTGTTCACACTCATAATGTATTTTGTTCTCTACCACATGTCTCTAAATCTATCCATCATGCCCCAAAATTATTCTTGCTTCATTCGTCTTGATTGGTCTCCTCAACACTTAACACAATCCATACCGCATGAACCTCTCAATTCCTTGTATCTCTTTGAGTTGTGCTTGATTCAACATCGACCTTCTCCCTCCACAGAACCTCAAGTCATCTTATTCTAAGTTACTTCATAGGTGCAAGTGTCTTCACACATCGAACACTTGATTCTCAATCGTTGCACACTTTAAGGAGTCTTCACTCATCCAACCCTTATTTTGGGTAGGTTTCATCACCCTTCTCACCAATCCACCTTGTCCACTCTTAAAAGATAATTTGGAGTTAACTTCATTTTTAATCCTAATAATATAGTATTATATTATTAATTATAATATTATATTATTTTAATATAATATACAATATGTAATAATATTATATAATCTTATTATATTTATATGTATTATATCATATTATTATTAATAATATATTATTGTTATTGTATTATATTATATTATAATATATATATTAAAATATTATATTTGATATATTATTTATAATATTTATGTGGGATAAATATCTATTGATTATAATTATTATATTATTTATGTTAATTATAGACATGTAATTGAAATTTTCACATGTTTTTATCTAGTATTCTTCGCATCCATCAAATGAAATACCCTATCATTGCCACTCACAATCACCATTGAATTCACCTTGAAATATTTCACCACTTTCCTGCTTTGTATGTCCTTGCCCTTCCCCACCATTTCACCTTTGCTTAAGCTCACTATCAAACTGAATTTCTCCTCCCTACACAACTCATTATTGTATGATGGAACACATAAAACTAATTTTTGACCATTACCTCCACTAGAAATATCATGTTATTGTTTCTTAATACTTTATGCACAAAATGTGATATGGTGTCAACGACCCTGGGTTTTGATTGAGGTATAACTGTTGATTTACACTCTTTCACTTTACAAAACCTTAATTTACCAAAATAGAGAATTACATCCCTTCTGGTGTAACTTGCACCTTTGGGGAAACTGCTTATTGATATGTATATGCTATTTATTGTGTATACGTTTCTTCTCAATGTCGAACATGAGCATCCCTACCCATTGAAGGGAAGATAAGAGTTATTATTTATTTTTTACTTTTTATTTTGAAAACTGTATATATACTTTATTCCATTATATATCTTTTTTATTATTGAAACAATTTGACTAAAAAAAATCACATCACCTTAGCGACTTTCACATAGTTACATTTCAACAATCTGGTAGAAATTGGCTACAATGTGGCCCTTGTTATTTTTCAAACCATTTAATGAAGATAATAATTATGTTTTGGCCTAGGCTTCATGTTAGGCATAATAAAAGTCCTTTGTGTGAAATTATAGAATATACATTTTCTTAATATGTATCTTGTCATATTTACATATCATGTGATTGCAATATAAATATTTAATAAGAAATTTATATAATTTTTTTTGTTTAGAAATAGCATGGAATGCCATGTCATTAACGATAACATGTATGTTTAGAGAAATATATTTACAAGCATTGGAAGAGAGGCAATGAATGGTGACATAAGATAGGAACTATATTAGAATATAATTCTCCGCAACTTTGCTTGCAATAATCTGTGTGAAGGTAAAAGACATTCAAAAGACAAAGGTGAATTTGTGTATTCCATGCACTATATGCATTCTATGAACTTTTGATATATGAGAGGTTACCATGTGTTATTCCATGATTAGGTGTAGCAAAGGCCATAAGAAACCAAAATTAGAATTGTCTAACGGAAGGGAAACTACATTATGCAAAGTGAGATAGTCAAATTCAAAGCTATAAAATAACTATTTATAAGTGTGCGATGAGGTGTGTCAATTTATTGTAAATTCATGTAAAATATTGAAATTATAATACTCATTTCATGCAACAATTACTATAGGATAAAACCCCTGTCACATTAATCTATATTTTTAAGGAAGTAAAAAACATTACGAGCTCATAGGGAAATGTCAAAATATTTGTTAAGCGTGGTGAATCTTTAATAATATTCCTTTCTTAAACTAGAAATCTAATGAATTTATTCATAGTAAAGAAATGGACACTACACATCTAGAAAAGTACTCTACATGATATTGAAATTCTAGGAATAAAGAAACTAATTAAGTGTCAAATAAATCATATATGTTTTAAATAAAAATATAAAATAAAATCAATGCCAAGTCTCTAAGGACTAATCATTTTTTTAATTGTCCATTATGTTTCCATTTTCTTTCTTTTATAAGCCTGCATGTATAGCTGGTAATCTTCATCAATTTTAGATAAGTCTATGATTGCCATGCTAAAAATAAATTGGTCCTTTGCTTTGAGCAATGCACATGACGTCAAAGGCAAACCATGATTTTTTTATCCTTTTCCACATTTTTTGTTACATGAGTGACAAAATCATTAACTTGTTGACTGCATCCCTTGTTAACCTTGGTCACCTTTATTTTAAATGAAGCCAATAAATTGTTAATAATACTTGAAAATTTAACAAGGGATATTAAATTATAATCTGGGGTGAATAATCTTAGTATATGAGCCTCTTTTAAAATCTCTAGAATATCTTCTCTAAATCCATTGAGTGTTGTCATTGCAACATTCACATTCACTGAGGCCTCTTCCATAGAAGTCTAGGTATTAATTATAAAACTTTGGAAGAGATTGATCTATTATACATTGTCATCAGTTTAATATTAGATAGCATACCTGTCATGACCACATGACCAATTATATTGACCTTCTTGTTAATCATGACAATCTCTACCAAATAGGTTTGGATGTTTCCTAGTAGAAGTCCACTCCTCATCTCAGCGTCTTGAATCTGAATTAGACAAGTGAAAAGTGAAATCAATGAATTCTCAACTTTATTCATTGTAGTCTCTAGGAGCTCAAATTTAGTTTTAGTTTCCAATCTTCTTACTTTATTTGTCAATTCTACTTGATTCTTATGATTTTTGTTATGATCTTATGTCTCAAACCAAATCATCTATGAGTATAATGTCCTATAAATCTATACCAATAACAATAACCATTATTATAAAATCCATTAGATTATTTCTTTTTCATATCAACCTACATTAATTGAGAGAGAGATATGAGATTGCACTCAAGTAAATTATGTAATGCCTTGTAAGAATGTTCTGATAATCATGTAAACCTCCTCCTAGACGCGCGGTCGGTATCTCGACCTTCCTCTATCTGATGCAACTCGGCCCTAAGTGACCCTGTTATGCACATGGTGCTCTACGCACTCGCTACTCTAGGGAAGTATTCAAACTTTTCAAACCCTTGCGCAAAACAAAACCCCCCTCAACTCCGATCGGGCAGTGCGAACAAAGGCAGGTTTAATTTTCGTGTCTTAACTGTATTTGAACTTCGAAATTCGAAGCGGATAGCTCTAGTTTCAAGCATATTAGATGCCACTGCCACGGACTGTTTATGACTTAAGACTCGGCCAATGGAGTGAAAATCCGAGCTTTAGCTTGCTATGGACCGGCGCCCCTCGCCCCCAAAAAAAAAAAAAAAAAGAAAAGAGACAAAAGTAGTTGTCGGTACGCACCCTTGCGTAAATGGGGAAATGTGATGCAGACAAATTTTTGGTCTACAAATTAAAAAATTCAATAACTGCTGACAGGGTATCATCCGAAGGGAGAAGAACAATAAATCAGTTTGTTTTTCGAGAACTGCATGCATAAAATAAACTCTTTTATATTCCCTCCAAAACTAAATGCATTCACTTCCACTTTCAAGTACTTTTTATATGAAAAGGGAAAATGCATTCGAATTATGTACCAGGGCTCGTTGAGCGCCCCTGTAGACCTGCGCACGAGGATCGGAGGTTAAATCTGGCCGCTGTTTAAACGGTTTTGAGATTTTTCCCTGTATAATACAGTCTCACTATATTTTTAACCGTATCAAACGATGGGTAAAAAATCATATAATCTGTCATTATGACGTTCACAATGAAAAATTGGCCGTTTTAAAATTATTATGGGAAATTAAGACTCGGTGTTGGGACATGCCCAAATGCACTATAAGTTATGTGAGTGTGATCGTATCCCTTGTATCTGGATTCAGAGGCTAGTGGAAACATAGATCAATAAATATTCAAAAATATAAAAGATTTCAATAGGCCAGGGAAAAAGACAGATAGAGTCGAGACCACGTGAAGGCATCATTATTATATAGATTTTGAACCCATGCAGAGTAATGAGTTGTTTATGGACGTCGGACGGTAATGGACCATATTGGGCGATCCCCATTCCCCAGGTTCCCCACTTGCAGTTTGTGAATCTTCCCAGTTCCCACAGTGTATCTATTGTTCTATTGTTTTGCATTGAATGCACAGGCGCACAAACGACTCATTTTTCCTTACCTAGGTAAACATGGAAATCAAAGGCAAAGCCGACGCTCTTACCTATTCGCATTGAATCACCAATCCATTATCCTTGTTTGTCGTTTAAGGGTAAATTGACTATTGACTTCAAGTTCAGAGTTGATGTCTTTAACATTGTTTTTAACCTAGACAAACGTAGTGGCATCACATGGTGACTCACGAGTCGTTATAGAGAGTCGCAGGGGCTGGAGCGGATCACAAATTACAATGGTCGGGTTCTGATTTGACTGTCTCATACATCACGCATCAAGATCGATAGGCTTCAAGCCGACTATCTCATAACCGTAAGATGGTGGAGCTCTCCCTCTAAAAATAAATCAAGATGGTGCAGATTTGATGGGAGCCATCTGCTCGGGAAATTTCTCGTGTCCAGCGGATTGCCCTCCATGGCATGGGAGGCTTCGACCAGAGCTCACAAATCTCGAAATCCTTTTATCCTCTGCGAGAATGAAGACATGGTTTTCTTTGCTTTCAATGGTTATGAAATTGTCCAGGGCTTTCTCAACGTGAACACTGAATTTGGAGAAGGAGATATCAACACTGACAACGATATATTTAAGTCTTTGAAAGATAACAATGGCAATCCAGCTCCGGTTCATTAAGGCCTTCTACATGGGTTTCTCAACATCATAAAAAAATCTGACCTTCATCAAAAGGTTGGTAATGCCATGTTTTGTTCGGAAGCATCTAACTCTAAATAAATTCTAGATTCTTGGCAGTTAATCTTAACTCCATTCAAATCACTTCAGACATTCTATAAATACATTTGGAATAATTCCAAAATCATATAGAATGATTTGTATGGACTAAAAAGTCTGAAAATTTTGTATAGAACTATTTTGCAAGACAGTCAGCAGCAATCTTGTTCTTAGAAACGATAATTTTGATTGAAAGGTAAATATCCCAATTTGTGTTCCCGAAATAAGACCCCCTTACAAAAATTTCAATGGTTTTTTACCTTCAGATTCTTTTATTGGCCATATTAATTGCAGGTAGAATGGAGTCGAAGGAATGAGCAGGCCATAGTTTTCACAGGCCACGGTTTAGGTGGGACAATGGTAGCCATGGCAACGCTCTAGATGCTCACCAATACCATTGCAAACAAAAATAAGACTAGGAAAAGCCAAAACCTTCCATTATGTCTAACATTCAGTTGTCCTCTACTCGGAGACCAAAGGCTTGCCCAGGTAGTTGGTAGGAAAAAATGGTGTGGGGAATTATGTCATCTAGTGTCTAAGCATGACAGTTTTTCCAGGGTTTTGGTTGCACCCATCCAATTAACTCATCAGCCACTGTTCTCTACTCATCTATGGAAGCTCACAATGACCATAATTCTGATCATTTCCCTCTTTCAAATAACCAGCGCTGTAATTTTATGAGGGATGTTTTGCACCACACCAAGTTTGCAGCAAATTACTGCACATATAAGGATAATTTTATTATAAGCAGGCAAAGCACTTATAAACCATTGGGCTACAACTTCTTATGTTCAGAAAAGGGTGGTGCTTGTTTTGTAAACAATGTAGCATTGTTGTAGATGCTGTCTTTTACATTGCAGGATGTGGATCTCTGCTCCTACTGCGATTTTTTCATGGAGTATATTAAGCATGGGAAAATGTTAGAGCACAATTTCAGAAACCTGGTCTCCGTAGGAGATCTTATCAGAGGATACGTTGATGTAGAAGATCCTTACGAGATTGGAGTTACAATAGCCTTGGAAGGTGCTGGAGTTCAAATTCAGGTACTCTACTAAATTCAACAGCTTCTTGTTGGAAATATGCGGCAAAACCTTCTTGGAATGTATAGAATAGAAAAACAATTATGCACACAGTCTTCAATTATATAATTTCCACTTATACAATAAAATTTGACTTTTCATTTGGTGTTCATTTTGTTTTCTGTTTCCATTCTGTAGTTAAAGTTTAAAGTTTAATGGATGGGTTTGCAAGAGAAGTCTATGGATAGTGGAAGCTGAAGATATAAAATTGTGAAGCAAGTTATGTAAGCTCTTTCTGGTTAGATATTTTACTTGAGAGTTAGCAAGTGTAGGTGCTGGGAATAATAGGCATAATTTGAAAAAGTAATGGAAAAAGAGTCATTAGTTTGCCTTCAAACATTGGAAAATTAGACTATTTTGTTATGGGTGGAGTAAGTTTAATTTTATGTTATATGTTTTTGACTTTTATTATTAAGAAAATTTAGTAGCTTTTTTAGTATGAAAATTTTATTGATTTTTAATTTTTTTTATGTTGAAAATTTTTAAATGAGATATTTTGAGAATTATATGTAAACAAGTGATTTATATTTTTATCAGTTTTAAAATCTTAAAAAAAAAGTCATTCATACTAATCTAATAAAAAAAATTAAATTAATAGGAAAAAATCTTAAATTAATGAAAGAAATTTTCAACGCTCACTAGTTTAGGGCTTTTTTTTGTTGAAATGAAAATTTAAGGCTCCTATTCTAATAGAAAAGATTCATTTTATTCCTCTACATTGTTACAATTCCATTAGACCAACCTCATAGTGAAAATAGGAGCCCAAGTCCCTTCCATGACAGAGCATCCTCAAGGCAATGTGTCTAGCTATAGTGAACGTTCTTTCCTTGTAATATGGGTAATAGCAACAAGCTTTAACTGATTTCTATATAAAAACTATGAAAATCAAAAATGAGAAATGAATGTCATGTCAAGGTGACATTAGTTTAAAAATCGTCACAAATTTTTTTCTTGACGGGTAATGGTGACCGTCAAATTTAACCTCTAATTGAGGATTAAAAATCGCCTTGAGCGGGCTCACTCTTAGGGCCATTCGTACTGTGTTTCGAAGCAGTATTCATTGTTGTCTACATTATTCTTGAGCTTTTAGGGTAAGTTTGTACTGTTTGATATTTATACGAAATATTTAGATATCATAAAACATTTATAGGTTAACAGTGCACAGAATATTTAATATTTACAAATTTTACTCATGATTTACCTGTTGTAGCATGTAATATTTAAATTTAAAAATAACATTTACTTATTATAGCCCATCACATAGTGAAGCGCATTCAGCTGCAAATCTTTACCATGCCATGTGCGGAGGTCTTCAGTTACCCATTTTTTTTACATGTGTGTCGCACTTCAATCTTTTATCTAATCTCTTTAAAAAAACATGTATTTGTCTTCAATCCTAAATAAGTAATAAGAAATAGCTTCTTAATTTAAGTGTCCAATTTTAAAAATAGATTGTAATTCTATTTGTTTCCTTAATTCCACCAAAAGAAGTTCATTAGAAAAATAGATATTATTAATAAACAACTCTTAACCAAACTTCTAAAAAGATATTTAATTAATTCACTATAACAAACAACATTTGACAATCAATTATATCAAAATGTAATCGGAAGTAGGTTATTTGGCGAACCTAACTTTTACTCCATGTGTGAAGTCTCATTATTTATCCCCCTTGATTGACCACTATTGCTACAACACATGGTGGATAAACATTTTCCCTGTAACTAACAAAAATAATGTTTACTTAAATTTATGGTCAAAAAATATCATAGACATAGCTAATAAAAACAAGAGTCGCATAGCAGCTAGTCCCTGCCTCTTGCCATTGAAATTTGAAGCCGAAGTCATTCTGTTAGTGGAAGAAATTGTTGCAGAATAGTCTATCCCTGTTGCCATCTGAAGCAGAGAAACAAAGTACACAATATATGCTTGATAAATGCACAATATATGCTTGATCTGTTTGTAACTACTTTAACCAAATTATATCCTCTTACTATTGAAATTTGATGTTGAAGTCATTCTATTAGTGCAAGAAGTAGGTGCAGAATAAAGTCCATCCCTGATGTCACTGGCTGCCCCACAAAATGTTTGTTGAAGCCCATTGTTTTGTCAAACCCTTATGTTGTGGAGAATTTCAATTATGGAAATTATACACAGGGTGCTTCTGGAGTGTTGGTGGGCCATTCTAAGAGGACGTGGGGTTTTTTACACTAAGTTGTTTGTGTAATTTAGGGCATTTTTGGAAAACTTATGAGGGCATGTTTTCTCATTCCTTTGGTGTTTTCCTTGTATGCACTTTATACTGCCATGAAGAACCAACTTAAAAATCCTGCAAACCTTTTTCATAAAACAATGATAAAAACATAGTGTCCAGCTGTAACGGTGTAGTAGGAGCACAAAAATCTTTCATTCACATATTAGGTCACTAATAGAGATAAATTTGTAGAGCACTACAACAAATTCGAACTATCAAACAATGATTTTACCAATGTTTACATAAATGGCTAATGAGCCAATGCTAAGGGCGAATCCCCAAAAATGCCCATAGGTTTTTACCTAATGTCAAGTATGATACTGGTATATGATTCTCTATTGTAGGGTGGTGAATCTTGTAATGCATGTTGTGGCTTTGATTTCACATTATTCTTTGGACAACCAACTATTTGACAAAATGCCTTGAAGGATGTCTGAGTAGATCTTATGGATTGTGGGGTCTATTGACTTCCTCTCCTGACTAATGGCCTTGAGAAAATCAATAGTGTATTTTGAACTTTGTAATGCTACTATGTGGTTGTGTAGCCTATAGGCCTGTAACAAATGTATCAAGTTACATTTGGGTAGTTATGATCTTTAAATAAAGGATGGTAGACAAATTACCCTGGATTTTGATATGTCCTGAAATAACAGATAAATTGAGTCATATTTTACATTAGTCTTACTTCTACGTTCAGGTCATAATCAATATAGATTGGACTGAAAGAAAAGATGTCAAACATGGATCCATGGAAAACCTAGCTATAAAGATGTCAAATATGGATAGAATCAAGTATGAGGATCTTGCTAGAAACCCTATCTCCTCAGAAGTATAAGGATCTTGCAATGCCAGTGGACACGTTATCTGGAATTCTCAGAACCCTTTATTCTCTAGTCGTGATGAGGAGTTTCCAAGAAATAAAGGAATACTTTGAGCACCTGTGCTTGAAATCTGAGGCACAATTACAATATTACAAATCTTGCCCTAGTTTTAGGTCACCTCAAGTGTTGAGGATCCAAGCAAGAGGAGTAGATTAATAGAACTTGATCAATATTTTCATAGCAGACTCTGTGTACCATATGTTAAGTTGTGGAGCTAAAAGCTTCACCAATGAGAAAATGCAAAAGTTGCAGGAATCACACAGTCGTTGACGATGGTCAGGAATGGACCAGAGGTAGCCGACGTCAATTATGGTTCAGCTGACGTCGGTCACAGGTAGACAGGCAGGGATCGACGTCGGTCACCTGTGCGTCCAAAATGCTATTTTTGTGGATGAACAGATTGTTTGCATGGAAAGTTGAACTGTTGGTATTGAGTCCGCGTTTCTATTTTAAGCAGGACTGTTTTGGACCCTTGATTAAGAGGTGTAATCTAATGGTTGATATTGCATGCTCATGAATCCCTAATGTTATATAATAGGGATAGATCTTCATAGCTTATTGGACACAACTGTTATTGTAGAATAGTATTGTAAAATATATGTGTATCAATCCAGGTTGTTGGAATTGATTGTAATTGATAGACAGAACTCTTGAGGGAAAGAGATCTGGAAAGAGATCTGTACATCTAGGAGAGGTGTGAAAGAAAAGAAGTTTCTTCAATTGTAATTCCTTCTAGAAGAGTTTAATACAAGTTTTCAGGGTGGTTTCTTGTATCTCTTGTTCTTTGCTATTTATGATTCTAGTTACTTATTATTCTGGTTTAATTCCGTGTTTAATTGCTTTCATATAGTAATCAACTTTATTGGTTGATCCCCAACAAGTGGTATCAGAGCTCAGGTTGACTAACAGGTGTTTCAGATCTGGTTAGTGTGTATTGATTACAGGTCACTCACAGAGATTTTTGTTTGAGTGGGAGAAGCAATGGCAGAAGAAAGTAAACTTAGAATGGAGAAGTTTAATAGCAAGAATTACCAATTATGGAGAATTCAGATAGAAGATTATCTGTATCAAAAATATCTATACTTACCGTTAGGTGGGATTTCAAAGAAGCCCACAGACATGGAAGATGAAGAATGAGAAGTTCTTGATAGAAAGGCTCTTGGATCTATAAGATTGAGTCTAGCATCTACTATGATATCTAATTTATCACAGGCAAAGTCAACGGTAGAGTTAATGACTACTTTAGCAAATTTATATGAAAAACCCTCAGCTTCAAATAAGGTATATCTTATGAAGCAGTTATTTAATTTGTAAATGCAGGAAGGTGGATCTGTATCTAATCATCTAAATGATTTCCATGGAATTGTAAATCAATTAAATTCAGTCAAAATAGTTTTTGATGATGAAATTAAAGCTCTATTAATCTTATGCTCTTTACCTGAAAGCTAGCATAGCTTGGTAATGGCAGTTAGTAATACTGCATCTGCTTCAAATATTTTAAAAGTAGATGATATTGTTAGTGTAATCTTGAATGAAAAAATTTGCAGGACAGAGAAAACATCAGGGAACACTTTAAGTTTTGAAAGCAGGGGAAGGCAAAAAGAGAAGAGCAAGCATAGGAGATCAAGGTCTAAGTCAAAGATGAGAGGTAGATCCAAATCTAGAAATGGCAGGAGGATAGCCTGCTGGAATTGTGGAAAGATAGGGTTGTAAGCAAAGATTGCTAGTCAAAACCTAAAGAAGATAATCAGCATGAAGGTAAAGAAAAAGCAAAAGTAGCAGGTATTATTGCACAAGATGCTCTTATATTCTCTTTGCATAATAATATAGAATCTTGGGTTTTAGATTCTGGTGCCTCTTTCCATGCAACCCCTAATAGAGAATATTTTAGTGACTATGTCCATGGAGACTTTAGAATAGTTTATTTAGGGGATGATGAGCCTTGTAAAATTGTTGGCAAAGAAAAAGTGCAGCTGAAAATGCAGAATGGCAACACATGGGTGTTGAGAGATGTCATGCATGTTCCCAGCCTGAAGAGGAATCTGATTTTTGCAAAAAAGTTAGGGGATGAGGGTTGTACAATAACTCTCACAGCTGAATCTTGGAAGGTTTCCAAGGGTGCACTTGTATTGGCCAGAGGTAAGAGAGTAGGTACTCTCTAGTTATGTAATTATATTACAGATAATTCTCCTTCTGTATTATCTACTTCAAATGTAGATGCAAAGTTGTGGCACCAGAGGCTTGGCCACATGAGTGAGAAGGGAATGACTATTCTTAAATCAAAAGGTAAGCTTTCAGACTTGAAAATCATAGATCTAGATTTTTGTGAGCACTGTATTTTTGGGAAACAGAAGAGAGTGAGTTTTCTCAAGACTGGGTCAACAAAGAAGAAGCACAAGTTAGAGCTTATTCACACAGACGTGTGGGGACCAGCTCAGGTTGCTTCTATTAGAGGATCACAGTACTATGTTTCTTTCATAGATGATGCTACAAGAAAGGTATGGGTCTATTGTATAAAGAAGAAATCTGATGTTTTTGACACTTTTAAGATTTGGAAAGCTATGGTTGAGAATGAAACAGGCGAGAGATTGAAGTGCCTTAGATCTGACAATGGTGGTGAGTTATGCAGCTACAAGTTCAACTGGTATTGTTATATGCATGGACTACGCAGGCAAAGGACGGTTCCAAGGACACCTCAGCAAAATGGAGTTGTTGAAAGGATGAACAGAACAATAATGGAGCGTGCAAGGTATATGAGATTGCATGTTGGTTTACCCTTAGAGTTTTGGGCAGAAGCTATGGATACTGTAGTTTACCTGATTAATAGAGGACCCTCTACATCTCTGGATGGTGGAATTCTAGAAGAGGCGTGGATAGGTAAAAAGGTAGATCTCTCATTTCTCAAAATTTTTGGTTGTGAAGCTTTTGTGCACGTTGATAAGGAAAATAGAAAGAAGCTGGATGTTGTTAGGTGACCCCTTATCCAACGGAAGCACAATTGATTACTTTCTTATAAGCAATTAAACACAGAATTATACCAGAATGATAAAGTAACTAGAAACTTGAGATAGCAAAGAATTTGAGAGACAATACACACTCTTGTATTAAATATTACTAGAAGAAAATACAATAAGGAAGATGCCACTTCTTCCTCCACCTCAAAGGCTTGCCACACCTTAAGACCTTCTTCCCTCTCTCTCTTGCTCAACCTTAACAACTCTAAAGCCTGAGTTATTATCCCTCCTTGAATGCTTCAGCTGATCTCCTTGACCTTACACCTGTAGATCTCCTTGACCTTGCTTGCTTCAATGCTTTTACTTGCCTTCTTGATTATTACAATACATGCCTTATGGGTCTTTAAATAGGATCCCATGCTTACAAAAAATAGAACTCTAACTATAATAATTAGACACGCAGCTCGTGACTTAAATTAGTCTTTTGACATGCAAACACTCGCTTCACTTAACTGACTATTCGTCAACAGCAGTTTTGGACCGCCACAGGCGACCGACATCGGTCCCTGTCTGTCTGATGTTGCCGACATCAGCTGACTCCCTGCCATCATCGATTGCCTTCTGCACTGCATCTAACCAATGTCGGTCATGCTGTCGACGCCGATGCTTCTGGTTCTTCAGCATCCTCTTCTTCGTGTCTGCAAACAGTTGAAGCTTTTTGCTCCACACCCTAACAGATGCTAAGTTTATGAGGTGCACATTTATTGGTTATGGCTCTAGAGATTTCAGATTTAGGTTTTAGAATCTAGGAACTAACAAAATAATTAGGAGCTGTGATGTTGTTTTCAATGAAAAGGTGATGTATAGTGATCAGCTCAAAAAGCTAAATCAATCTGAGTAGAGTAATGGAGAATTGGATGAGGTGATGGTCCAAAATGAGCTCGTGGGAAAGAATTATCACAAACAAAAAAACACAGAGACTGACATCGGTCAGGCAAGAACAGACATCGACAATACAAGAACTGATGTCGGTCAGACAGTGACTGACGTCGATTAGGCAAGAACCGACGTCGGTCATGTGGAACTGACGTCAGTCAATTACAGGCCTGGAAGTGACCGAGGTCAGTCACTGTCAGAGAATTTGGGTAGACAGCGTGTTGTGAATGAGTCTCAGACGCCCATCAGGAGGTCAGAAAGGGTAAGTAAACCTCTAATTTGATATTCCCCTTCATTATTCTATTTATTGCTTACTGATGGTGGAGAACCAGAGAGTTTTGATGAAGCAATACAAGTGGAATCTAAGAATCAGTGGGAGCTAGGCATGAATGAGGAAATTGATTTCTTGAAAGAGAACCAAACGTGGAATTTGATTGAGTTGCCAGTTGGTAAGAAGACACTAAAGAACAGATGGATCTACAAATTGAAGGAAGGTGAGAATGGACAGATGAGATATAAGGCCAGATTGGTAGTGAAAGGATTTGCATAAAAACTAGGTATTGATTTTGGTGAGATTTTTTCTCCTATTGTTAAAATGACTTCTATACGGACTGTACTGTCTTTAGTTGCTATTGAAGATTTGCATCTTGAGCAGCTTGATGTTAAGACAGTGTTTCTTCATGGAAATTTGGATAAAGAAATATATATGGATCAGTCGGAAGGATTTGAGGTCAAAGGTAAGGAGAAGCTAGTGTGCAGATTGAAGAAAAGCTTGTATGGTCTCAAGCAAGCTCCTAGACAATGGTATTTGAGATTTGGCAGGTTTATGACTGAGCATGGCTACAGTAGATGTCAATTTGACCATTGTGTGTATTTTAAGAGATTGGATAATGGTAGATATATTATTTTGTTGTTGTATGTAGATGATATGCTGGTTGCAGGATCACACATGAAGGATATCTCTGAGCTTAAAGTGAAATTAGCTCACACATTTGCCATGAAGGATTTGGGAGCAACAAATTAAATCCTTGGCATGAATATTAAGAGAGACAGAAAAAATCACAGGTTGATTTTGTCTCAAGAGGATTATGTGAACAAGGTGTTGAAATGGTTCAATATGCAGGATGCAAAATCGATAAGCACACCTATGGCTGGACACTTCAAGTTGAGTAAAGAACAGTGTCCTATTTCACATGATGAGGTAGAGTACATGAGGAAAGTTCCATATGCTTCCACGGTTGAAAGCTTAATGTATGCAATGGTATGTACTAGACCGGATATTGCCCAAGCAGTGGGAGTTGTAAGTAAGTATATGGCCAATCCAGGGAAGGAACACTGGAAAGCAATTCAGTGGATCCTCAGATATCTGAGAGGGACTAGCAGTAGGCATTTGTGTTATGGTGGGTCAAACACTTCTCTACATGGATATGTAGATTCAGATATGGCAGGTGATTTGGATGGCAGAAAAAGCACCACAGGTTATGTTTTCACTGTTGGTGGAATGGTGGTTAGCTGGATTTCAAAGTTGCAGAAGGTTGTTGCCTTGTTAACTACAGAAGCAGAATATATTGCAGTCACAGAGGCTAGCAAAGAGATGATATGGATGACGCGATTCATGGAAGAGCTAGGAAAGGAGCAAGAGAGTTGCATATTATACAGTGATAGTCAGAGTGCAATTTATTTGGCTAAGAATTCAGCCTTTCATTCAAGAACCAAGCATATACAGCTTAGGTACCACTTCATTAGATAGGTATTGGAGGATGGTGAGTTGAAGCTGGAGAAGATCCATACAGATAAGAACCCTGCTGATATGTTAACCAAGCCGGTAACAAAGGAGAAGTTGAATCTTCATTCAACTTTTGTTGGTCTTCATGATTGAGTTTGAAGATGGAGAAGCTAGAAGATGTTGTTGTACAGGTACTGGTGCAGCTGTTTACTCCAAGTGGGAGATTGTTAAGTTGTGAAGCTAAAAGCTTCACCAATGAGCAAATGCAAACGTTGCAAGAATCACACAGTCACCGACGACGGTCAGGAATGGACCAGAGGCAACTGACGTCGGTTATGGTTCGACTGACGTCGATCACAGGCAGACAGGCAAGGACTGACGTCGATCACCTGTGCATCTAGAATGTTATTTCTGTGGATGAACAGATTGTTTGCATGGAAAGTTGAACTGTTGGTATTGAGTCCACATTTTTATTTTAAGCAGGACTATTTTGGACCCTTGATTAAGAGGTGTAATCTAATGGTTGATATTGCATGCTCATGAATTCCTAATGTTATATAATAGGGATAGATCTTCATAGCTTATTGGACACAACTGTTATTGTAGAATAGTATTGTAAAATATATGTGTATCAATCTAGGTTGTTGGAATTGATTGTAATTGAGAGAGAGAACTCTTGAGGGAAAGAGATCTGGAAAGAGCTCTGTACATCTGGGAGAGGTGTGGAAGAAAAAAAGTTTCTTCAATTGTAATTCCTTCTTGAAGAGTTTAATACAAGTTTTCAGGGTAGTTTCTTGTATCTCTTGTTCTTTGCTATTTCTGATTCTAGTTACTTATTATTCTGGTTTAATTTCGTGTTTAATTGCTTTCATATAGTAATCAACTTTGTTGGTTGATCCCCAACACCATACAAGGAATTTTCCATAGTCTAGATCTAATCCTTGAGTCATTTCCAAGCCGATCCAGCCATATAAATATATAAAATCAAAAGTTAAGCTTTTGAGTACTTAGATTAATTCATTACAAATTCCTTATCATCGTTTAGGACTTCAAAAACTGTGGAGAGCAAATTTGTGACCACTTTATATTTCAGCCACTTCCCCATTTTGGGTGTTATAGTAGTTTATGCCAAACTGAATACCACTAAGCAACTGCAAGCATTGATATGACAAGGCCCTATGCCAAGAAAGTGATACAAAAATGACAAAAAACATTGGGGAAAGTATAACATTTTTTTCATGCAATATAATTGAATATAGTGAAATCGTAGTTCAAAGACTCTATTCTTGGAGACTTTAATAAAACTTAAAAATTAATCCAAACCACTGTTACAAAGCCTGTGGAAAAAACCATGGATTATAACCTAACAATTGAAATAGAAATCAAGAACAAATACTTAAATAGAAACCAAAGTTGTAGCTCACTAACTATATGGTCACACTTCAATTCAAAAAAAAGTGGGTTTTGTTGGGATTTTATAAAACATACAAGAAATCTGGGTTTTCTAAAAATAACACTAGTTAAATTAAGATTATGAGATAATTAAAAAAAGAAATTGTGAAAGCTATTTTGGTCAAACATGTGTTAGCTACGGTCCAACTTGGATCCCTAAATTATTGCTAATTTCAACTATAATTATTATAGTCATTAATTTCAATGGATATCCTACCTTTTCTTATGGTAAAAGATTATTGTTTGTTGTGTTATATTCCAAGTATCATTTTTAGTCCCTGCCCTGCAAAGAACTATAGGAATCGATTAAACAAATAATTTTATTATTTCGACCAATAAAAAGCTTTGAAATTATACAATATTGTATGTATTCCAAAATTTAAAACCAAATATTAGAGAATATTCTATTACATGTCCTCATGGAATATTCCATTTATATCAAAATTATAATATATCCCAAAAATATTGACACTTGATCCGTAACTTACACAAACTAATTATAATTTAACATCTTCGTAAACTATGCAAAGTAATCAGAAAGTTCCTAACTACACTAATTGCACTTCCAGTCTTTATCGAGTTTGTACACTAAAAATACATGCATGAAAATCCTCCAAAGCTGCCACATGTAATACACAACCATGACCATTACGAATATCATGTAAATCAATGATAATGTGAAGCTTTACTTATGTAGCCAAGCATTTATTTTTTTGATAAATTTAGAGGCGCTTACAGTGATTCCTCTGATCAATTTTTTCCCATTTTACTATTCACACTGACTTCTTCTGCCTCTTTTCAAGTTGTTTGTTCGCATCAAACTCCAAACTTTGACAAACTCTTTCAGAATAACCACTTGCAGTGCATGGTTTTCCATCTCTTTCAAAAGATACCATTTTTAAACAATTGTGAATGTTGGTGGGTATTGCTGCCAAATCTTATGCATTAGCGGATAATGCAAACACTGGAGCTATTGTGGCAGAGAAGATGAGTGGTGAAAAAAGTTCCTAATTCACTTTTTACGATGTTGAAGCATTATCAAACTGTTCCAAACCATAAATACAAGTGTTATTTCCATGTATTTTTTTTAGATATTTATCTTAAATTTATGAAAGGTATTTCAATATTGACACTAATAGTGCTCACATTGTATTTTCTACAATTTATGTGTCTGGACCTACTAGATAGTCATTAAGTGTGGTGCAACAAAATTTAGGGAGATAGAAGAGTCATCCTCGACATATGATTCTGTTTACTTATAAATTTTAAGTATGTTAAGGTATCAAAGTATCACTTTTTATAGGCTACTATTATTGAATTATCAAATCAAAAAGCTTACTCCTGAGGCTAATATTCTTTCACAATTATAATTTGGGCTATACCTTTGTAAATTTTACCTATTCCAAATTTGTGTGGAAGCATTATAAAGACTTCCAGATGTAATAATGGAATATATTTAATTTAAAAAAAAATTGAAGTCACATATGCCAGACTTTATGTTAGTTGTGTTCCTTCTCTGTTAGGGCATTTTATATAATTTTAGATCTTGGTCGACCACTTTCATGTTATCGTGTTCTTATAGCCTATTGTCGATAATAAATATTTTCTTATTTAATCTCTAGTTAACCGCTATTTACATTTCCTTGACAGCTTGACCCAACTAGCATTGTTATAAACTTTTATTCTATTATCATTAGTTTTCCATTGGTGTTTGATCTACTCCACTATGTGGAAAAATTCATAGTTAAAAGAGGCATTTGTGGCTATTAGAAAGCTAAAATAACAACAATAAGTTTCAAGAGGAGCAAATTTGAGCTCAAATTTTTGATTCTCTAATTATTCTCTCTCACACACTTGGAGTCGTTGACTTATAAATAAATCTTTTAAAGGTTAAGGGTGTTACAATTACATCATCATTTTATATTTATCAAGCCATTACATGTTACAACATATTATTATTTGGTCAATAGTAAAGTCATGAATTGAAGATGGGGGTACAACTTTATTTTAATTATCTGCGATTTATTTTTTCTCAACTATCAACTATATTTTTTCAACTATTGCAAACCTATTTTTATGTACTTCAGGTATATTGTGTACATAACCTATTTATTTAATTTGAATAATTTTAAGAATCAAATTAAGTTGAAGGAATTATTTTAATAAGTTATATAATATTAATTTTATAATATATTAGAAATCTATATATAAATTTAAACATAAACAATTTTCAATAAAAAACAATATTACAAACAATTTTTTTTTAATGTCAATAATATATTTTCCTAATAATTTCTATAATACAAAAAATACATGAGTCGATTTTAGTCCTCTTTTAAAGCGAAAATTATTTTTATGTGGAGACAAAAAAAATTGTCAGTGATTTCATTAAAAGTATGTCATTATTTTGTGTAATATTACTCATTATATGACTTCATTTGGGCTCAATTATATATGGAAGGTATTATGTCACCAATTAATTTTGTCCTCAATAAACTAGTTAATAATTGTTTTACATATATATTTTTACGGTTTCCATCATTTTTTAGTAGGTGGAAGGAACATTGATAATTTTTAATATATATTGTATGTCATGGTTTCGCTTTCAATCTTGAATGGAAGCCATATCAATCTTGACGCATAACAATGAAATAATATTCCAATTTAGTGTATTGCAATATTTAATTTCATCTTTGTTATTATTTTTACAATTATAATATGTACTTTTTTCGGTAATGATTTTGCTATTCCAAACGTATTTCCATTTATTTGTATTAACGTAGTTCTTCTCTATAATATATTTTATTTAAATGAGTTTTAAACAATTTACATGGAAATAATAAACTTAAAATTGTCTATAATGCTACGGTTAAATCCTTGTGTCTGTTTATTTAGGTTAATATTGTTTTCTTCTTAGTCTCTTGTTTAAGTTTATATTTTTTTGGCTATATATTTTATTTATGTCTGTAAATCATTCATTTGTACAACATTTGTCTAACGATCCACAGATTCTACTAACTTTTCTAAAATATAACAACAAATCTTAATCCTTCATTCTTATCAATTCATTTACCTAAGAAATCATGCATACTCGCTAAGTTTTATGCATGAATCCCTTTGATTATTCATTTTGTTTGATAAGTGATATTTCTTTTTTAGAATATAAATCCATGTCAAAGTTAATCATATTCATTTGAACCTTGTATATATATATTTTTTCAGATTTTTTTATCATTACTTTTTATATAATATTGGTTATTATATTGAATTCATATACAAATTAAAACACTAGCAATTCTCACCATAAAGGTTGGGATTAGAGGTTACACTGTCGTTATTAAAATAAGTTTTTAATTATAATATTGATATTAAAAGAATATTCCATAAAAACATGTAATAGGATGTTCTTTCATATTTGATGTTAAATTTTGAAATTCATAAAAATATTATATTGTTTCAAAAAAAATTATCAACTGCAATTAAAAACTATTTGTTCCAACCATTTATATAATACCTTATGAGATAAAACTAATAAGATTTTAAATATTAAATTTTATTAAATTTTTTTGTCTACATAATTTAATAAATTATTTAATAATTTTAATTTAGAAACATATATTTTAATAATAATTATAAGATAAGAAAGCCATTTTAACACAGCAACCACGGACATGTTAGTAGAGAGTTTAATAACGTCTACAATCCTGAGAAGGTGAAATGCAGATTTTAAATCTTATCTCTGACTGTGGGGTTCCATTCACCGTAAGATTTGACTGTTTCATCTTCCCAGATTAATAATCTCTTCCCTCCGGGTTCTTCGAAATTTACTCTCACTAAAAACCCTGAAGTACGTGGCATACGACCGTACAGCCATCAAATTTCATCAACGATTGGCCCGACAATGAACCATCAAAGCTGGAAAGCCGCAAAACCACGAGTTGCAAATATCATCCTAAATCGTTGTAAATGGTACACTAAACTTTGGAAGTCAGTAGGTCCCTTTTTTCTCTCTCGTCTGGCTGTGAAATACCAGACAGAGGAAGGGTATAGTTTCTATATGCTAACCAGTTTCTGGAATAGGTATCATCCGTCCAGTTTCCTTGATGGAAAAATTGAAAAACGGAAGGTTCTTTTCAAGGATTAGACTACCCCGTGAATTGACGGTGACCGGGTCTCCCTCCACAGTTATTGATGTGCAGAATCCGCCATTGATCGGGCTGTGTTGTCGTTGCCATGCAGAGACTTCCTCATCCGAGGGACAGTATTACCAAGAAAGTCAGGGTAGGCTTGCAGAAGCATCGAGTGGCCCTTATCATGTTTTCATCAATCATCGTGGAAAGGACGTCAAGGACACCCTCGCCAGCCACCTCTATTATTCGCTCCAGGCCACCGGATTGAATGTATTTTTCGATAGACCGGAACTTCAACCTGGCCAGGAATTATACCCTGCAATTAAAGAAGCGATTCGCACATCTTCGGTTCACATTGCCATTTTATCCCCAAATTATGCGGAATCGCACTGGTGCTTGGATGAGCTCTGTCTAATGCTGGAAAGTGGTGCTAAGATTATCCCTGTGTTTTATCACGTTACTCCTGGAGATCTTATGCGGTTACAGAAAAGAGAAGGAATATACGCAAGTTCATTCTTGGAATTAACAGAGAAGAGAGACGGGAAACGAAAGAGATATGACCCAGAAACACTTCAGCGATGGACAAAGGGGCTAACAGAAGTATCCAAAATTTCAGGGTTGGAGTTGTCAGAGGGATTCAACGGGTAAGACTCTATATACGCTTTCAATTGTTATTTATTGTTAGCTATCTAAGTACGCTCGAACACTGGCGAAGTGATTTTGTTTCAAATGGAAATATTAGGGACGAGGGAAAGCTTGTGCACGCCATAGTCGGACGTGTCGTGGAGCACGTAAGAAAGGAGCGGAAAAATGCTGTGGGTATAGATGTGGTTGGACTGGAGGACAGACTGGAGGATTTCAAGTACTTTCTGAGGTCTAGAAAACAATGTGAGAGTGTTCCTAACATTGTAGGAATTGTTGGACCTGCGGGGTCCGGCAAAACAACTGTGGCGGAAGAGTTCTATTATCAGCAGCTCGGATTTTTCGACAGATCCAGTTTATTATTCGGTGTAAGAAAGGCATCCGAGCGATATGGATTGCCAAGTTTGCAGAAGCAGCTGTTGAAGGACCTAACGCTTGATCCTTTAGAAGAAATCAGCAATACAAGCCAAGGCAGAGAGATTCTTGTAGATCGTGTTAAACGCCTATGTCACCAGAGATGTTTGAAATTTCTCATTGTTATTGATGACGTCGATAGTCGAGATCAATTAGATGCCCTTCTGCTCAAGGATGAAGTTTTGGGAGTGGGAAGTTTGGTAATAGTGACATCCCTTGATAAGGCTATCCTAAAACTTTCAGGAATTTCCTTACACTACGAAATCAAACCCCTGGGTATGCAGGACGCTCGTGAGCTCTTGTGTAGAAGCGCCTTCCACCAACCCACACCGATTCCTGAATTACGGGATTTGGTCGAGACTGCTTTAAGCAAATGTGGTGGCTTACCCAAAGTTCTGCAGATTATCGGCGGAAATCTCCATTTGTATGGCACAAATAATAAAGAATGTTGGGAGGAGGAACTGGCGATGATCTTCGATATACCTGAGATAGTCAGAGACAGCTACGGCGCTCTTGGAGAAGAGGAGAAACAGATCTTTCTAGACATTGCTTGCTTTTTTGTGGGAATGGAAAAGAATTCGGCCATTCGCATATGGCGTGGATCAGGATGGAGAGGTGCGCGTGCCCTTCAAAAGCTACAGTACATGTCCCTTGTTCAAATTGACGAGGATAATCGGCTTTATATGCAGAACTATCTTTGTGATTTGGGACGACATATAGCAGATCAGCAGATTCACAATTCTCCAGAACTTCCCTTTCGTCTGTGGCGTCCAGATGATGCGACACAGTTTCTCGAAGAACTACAACAATCGCTGCCGGTTTGTACCTTTAACAAGTTTTGCATATGATTTTTGGGGTTTCAGTTTAATGGCTTTGAACGCACTCATCTTTAAATTCATGTACAGGAACGCACAATAATAAGGGGAATCGTAGAGACCACAGGGAGATACGACCAGCGTTTTGGAAGGAAAGAGCTGAAAACAAGCACGTCAGCTCCTGTCAAAATAGAGCTCCTTGATGTTGAGGGCGATCTTCCTTCTGCTAAATTTTGCGATCGTTTACCAGATTTGGTATGGTTTCGCTGGAAATCTTGTCCTCACAAAGCAATTCCTCCCTTCGAAATGAACAACTTACGAGTCTTAGAACTTGTGGAAGGGAGTCTAGAAACATTGTGGGATCCTGCCTTTAAGGTACAATCTTCTAGCTTCAGCGACCAGAAGTACACGAGGATGTAGTTGCTTAGTACCATTTGTTCTATCTTATGGACTAACTTGAAAGCAACAATATTGTCAAAACTGCAGCCTCCTACACAATTGAGAGAGTTGAATGTTATGGATTGCAGTCAGTTTGCTAAAATTCCACCAACAATAGGTCTGCTGAAACATTTGGAGAAGATGACATTGAATGCCACTGCCCATCTGGAATCTTTGCCACAAGACTTCTGTGAACTAAGAGCTTTGAAACACTTGGAGCTAACCCAATGTGAGGGCTTGACATCTTTGCCACATCATTTTGGGCAATTGACCAATCTGCAGCACATAAACTTTTCCGATTGTCAAAATCTATCTCAGCTGCCACCATCTTTCGGTCAACTAATACAACTGCAAAATCTTAACCTGCGAAATTGTAATAACCTGGTGATCGGGCCAAATATATTTGAGAATATTACAACTATTGAGGAGCTCAACTTTGAAGATTGCGAACAGTTGCGGAAGGTCCCAATTCATCTGGTATGTCAAAGGTCTATGAGGAAGCTGATTCTGAGTCGTACCAGCTTGGAAGAAGTGCCAGAGAATATTGATCTGTTGAGAAAACTGGAGTATTTGGTCATAGAAAGCCAGTTCTTGAGGAGTGTACCGTCTTCGCTGGGGAATCTACGCTGCCTGAGCCACTTTGAGCTACGTAACTGCCCGCAGCTGACCGAGCATCCCCAGTCTATAGGAGAGCTGAGTCTTTCACATGTTTCTTCAATGCAAAACGAAGAGGCAACGGGGGATGCACAATGTTATGTATACCGTTCCCAAATCCATACAATGTAGACATAACATCTGCTCCAGTACTGAGGCTGGAGCAGATGGAAAGTTCATGTTTGTATTTACGATTTTTCACCGTAGAACTGAATAATTGTTTTTTTAATACTGTATTTGATGCAAGTGGAAAGTTCAGACCGCCTTAAAAGATATATATATATATTTATATAGCCATGATAATTGTTTTTTTAATCTATGGATTTTATAATGCGATAATGTGGAAGAGGCAACGGGCTTTACAAATTTGACCCGACCGTCAAATAGAGCCTCACAACCTCTGATTTTATCTTTTTTTTTGGTTGTTGGGGGGGGAAAAATATTAATATAATTTATTAATATAATTATATCTTCCTAAAACATTTGAGCAATTATTGTTTTGGGAATCATTTTCTATAAGGTGATTCTATGAGGACTGCAAGTGCAACGGATGTCCGAAACAGGGGGTCTTATGCATGTATTTGTCTTCGTAATTGTAGAAACCTTAGTTAATGCCTAAAACTTAGGAGCATCGATTGTTTCAATGTGCTCCAATAGTGCCCCGGGTAGCGATGAGGGGTCGCTGCAATTACAAGCCCTCAAATTTTTTTCCCTGCCCCATGGCAAGCAATAGTCGGGCAAACACGCTGTTCAATTCCGTCCAAAAAAAATTCTGGTGAGTAACGCAGAAGAAATTATGCGTATATTGGACGCAGAGCATCAACATTAACCACCTATATGCTCTGTAAATGCCCCAGCCTGCTAACGCCCTGAACAAGGACTTTTTTTGGGCTCTATTTTCTGTGCCGCTGATTTCAGCGTTTAGCGCAGTCAAAAGTATGACCAAATCTGATATTAACAATCTAAATTAAGATATGTTTGTGTATCTGTAATCCTCATATTTATTATGTTTGTCTCCATTTATTTGTTGTATTACATTGTTGTGTATGAATGAAATAGAAGTATGTTACGAAGTAAAATTTGAGCTTTTATACTTGTGTCTGCGTACTTTGATAACTTCAAGGGTTTGGCTTTTCTATTGAACTCTCCACTGTCACTATGCTATAATCCAACATTTGGTACAACACTAGGCATAAGACCAACTTTAGTTATTGAAGGTGTTTTCTTTTTATTTCAAACTTTTCATGGAAACATAGTAAGGTCTCTCTCAAAGCATAGAGGGTGAGGTCATGCATATTGCACATCATTCTAACTTACAAACAAATTATCAAGGGCTAGTTCTTTCTAGCAGTTCAGTTCCTCTCTTCTCTCAGTGGGATTTCTTATTTTTTCTCTGCAACACCTGCAATGTTTTTTTTTAATTTCCATGAGATCGTCTTACTGGAGAAAACCCTTATTTTTTTTGACTCTACAACAGCTACAGAAATATTTCAATTTGCCCCTCCATGGGACCAAGAACTTAGCCCAAACAAGCATCCTGTTTCTTTCACCCGCTTAAAAATTCCCTTCCCAAATAACATATCTGTATATTGTTAGATTTTATTAATACAATTTATTTTAATAGTGTTGTGATCATATTTCCTCTCTGCATAATAAAAGAAGAAGAATTGCATGGGATCTTGCTAGTGCCAAACAATCCTGTTTTTCCTCTACAACATTAACTGAGAGAGTTTAGTTTACCCCCTTCCATAAAACCATACCCTAAGAGCACTATCATGGGTCCACAAAATAAGAATCTTATAAAGTACATACTAACCCATAGCCATTCATATCATGTCCAAGAGGATTATTGTTTTCTTTTTGGATTAAGTAACCCCGACCTGATAGTACATATGACATATACTCATTCGTAAGATGATCTTCCCAAAATAGCGAAGAAAAATCGTAATCAGGGTTCAAATGTCATGAGCATGAAACAGTTCTTTGAATTTAGGGAGTAAAGATGTAAGGCCATAGTATGAATCAGGATGGCAGTGGACAAAGTAAGGTATGTGGTTCATCGATAACCAAGAGAGTGGACACTTCTTATCCAAATGCAATCTCTTCAATGTAAGATATTTTAATTGTTTAAAAAAAACCCATTACTTCCTGACTGGTGGTTTAAAAAAACCCATTACTTCCTTCCTCAATTTGCAATTTTGTGGAGCTCTTATGTCAAATTTGATTCCTTGATTTACTTTGCTCTTACACATTGGAGGGGTACTTCATTTGCAATTTTGGACTTCTTATGTCAAATTCGATCACTAGGTGAGAGGGATCATGGAAGAAAGGACTTCTCAAAAGTTAAGATTAGCACCACCAGAGGGATCCAAATCATCCAGAGGTGAAGAACGTAGGGTAGTTCGTTTTATAGATATTACAACGGTTGAAGCAAGTCAATCAGAATTCCGTGCTATTGTACAGTCTCTAACTGGACTAAAGACACCAACATCTACATCTTCTTCTCCTACTCATGATCATCATTTTTCATCTTCTTCTTGTGCACGACTGAACTGTGATTGTGTTGACAGTCGTCCACTGAAGTTCCCAAGCTGAATGAACAATTTAATTATGATGATTTGAAGGGCCCGCCTTCTCATGATGCAGGTAACTTACATCTGCTTGGGTTGTCACTTAATAACTGAGTTTTTTTGTTTGTAAAAACTAGTTGTGATTTTTTTTTAAACATTGAATTGTTTGGATAACTACAGTTGGCATAGAACAGCAGATTAGCCTTGACAGCGTTGAGACAATGAGCCCGCCTTCTCTCGGGACCAGCTTTGACATAATGAGCCCGAATGTTCCGGAGATTAGCCTTGACAGCGTTGATACAATGAGCCCGCCTTCTTGGGAGACCAGCCTTGACATAATGAGCCCGCATTATAAAAATAATGTTTCAGATATTAGCCTTGGCATTCCGAGCCCGCCTCCTGTTCCTTGTCTCAATGATGCAGATAACTTATATCTACTTGGTTTGTAAGTTAACTAAGCCATTTCTAACATACAATATTTTCTAAAAAAATTTGTGTATAGTTTTGACAAATTATGCATTTCGGATCTATTACTGTGATTCTTCATCAGGGAAAATATATGTGAGAACATTAGATCTTAGCATCTTAAAAGCTGAATTATATTTTTCTTTCAGCGTTTAAGATACTAGGATCTAATGTTCTCACATATGTTTTCCCTGATAAAAAATCATAGTGGATCCAAAACACTTCGATTGTCAAAACTATACATAGTTTCTTCCAGAAAATATTGTATATTATTTTATGGACTGTAAAACAAAAGATCTTTGATAAGCCATTTCTATTTATAAAACAACTTGTGATTTTTTTAAAACATTGAATGGTTTTGATAACTACAGTTGGTACAGAACAGCAGATTGCTAAAGTGATTGAACTGCTTGAGTGGGAAAATGACAACCCTTCCGTGTCAGTAGTTATATATGGAATAGGGGGATCTGGCAAAACCACACTCGCGGATGCGGTGTATGCATCTATGAATTTACAGGGTTGGAAATGCTCCAAAGTTAGTCTTTTACCAAAAAAGGGATTAGATCGCAGGATAGAGGAAAAAGGGGGATTAGATCCCAGGATAGAGGAATTGCAATCCCAGATTTTGCATGACTTAACTGGAATTAAAAAAGGTGCAAAAGATAATCAAAGTGGACAGCAACAACTGAAGGCCATTATAGAAAAAGAAATTGTTTATATTTGCATCGACAACATCGTCAGGATAGAACACCTTGAAAAACTTCTACCTAGGAATATAACAAGTCCCAAAAAAATCCGGATGCTTATAACATCTAGAAAAAGAAATGTCTCTGCAGTGATTGAACACTGCGGGATTAAGCCTTGTAAATTCTATCCCACTGAATCCCTTTCTCTTGAGGCAGCCATTCATATATTGTCCAAGAGGATAGACAGAGACAGGGATGGAGAGTCCATGTTGAGTGAAAGTCATTGCCAGGCCTATGAGATTGCAAAGCACTGCAGTTGCTCTCCTCTCTTTTTGCAAGTTATTTGAGATTATCTACATGAACAAAATAATGAAATTGAAGCTTATGATAAAGTAGTTGATTGGCTACAAGGTGGAGAGGTGTTCAGTGGGGATAATGAGAACATTTTTGATATGTTTAGTATTTTCTGGGCTTATGAAGATCCAACTGTTCAGGAGGCATTCCTGGACATATGCTCGTTTTTCCATGATTGGGATTGGGAGAAAGTTGCATGCATTGTGGGAAAGGAAGAATTGGAAAGCCTAGAAGGAGACCTAATCCAAAGAAGAATAAAAGTCGACACACAGAGCATAAGCATTCGCGGACTTCTTTTAGCAGCGGGTCGTAGTAAATCAAACCACAACCGATTCACAAGTGTGGAATTATTTTCTTGTGCCTTGGAGAAAGAGAAGGTATAAAGATCTCAAATATTATGGAAATCTCAATAGTCCTCTTATTAAATAATTTTAACACAGCTTTTGAATTTGAACCAGGTACTCCATCAAACAAAAGGAGTGTGGCTGAAAGGGAGGAACAACAAACCAATTCATATATCTGCAGACAAATTAGACGCAATGAGTGAGTCTCTCCGAGTATTTGCTACAGAAGGATTGACAATTGTGAAAGGAAAATGCAATGGACAATTTGACCAGCTCAGGTTTCTTCAAGTGAATGGAAGAGTACCTGATCTACCGATTGATATATTAGTAAGTAGCAAATGCTGGGTTACGTTGTGTTTGATTGATTTTACTGTAAATGTTTAGTGTTCCGGGCAGACATGTTAATAACTTTAAAATAGGGTCTTTGATAATATATGCAATCTTCTGGTTTGCTTGTGGATTACCATACTCGATTAATGTTCTTGTATACTTGTATTTACAGGAATATGCCTTATGAAAATTTTATTTTTCTGGATCTTTTGTGGATTGCAGCAACCTATACAGTTGAGGGAGTTGAATATTCTGAGCAGCATTCAGAAGTTTCCCAAATCGATAGGACAGCTGCAGCACCTTCAAACAGTTGTGGTTGTTGGTCGGCCAAACACGAGTTTGAAGGCTCTACCACAAGAGTTTTGTCATCTTCAATCTTTGAAACGCTTTACTCTACGGTGGTGTATGGCATTCACAGCGCTGCCTGCACAATTTGGGAGTCTGACGAACTTGCCACATTTAGACCTTTCTTTTTGCAGCGAATTAAAGGAATTACCTCTCTCTTTTAAACATTTGTTGAAACTTAAGTACTTAAATTTGCAAGGTTGCATCAACCTGGCGATTCCACCACATTTTCTGGGAAAAATCACGACTCTCCAACATGGGAATTTTCAGGACTGTAGAAAGCTTGAAGTATTGCCGATTCAATTAACATGTCAAGCGTCTCTGAGGAGCCTGAATTTGCTTTGTACACGCTTAGAAGAGCTACCCAGTGAAATGGGTTTCTTGATTAACATGGAAATACTTAAGTAGGAAGTGTTGGAGACTGGAGTTAATTTCTCCACTCCTCATGCATGTAGAAGTTAACTATCAGTTAGTTAACAAACAGTTAGTTAAACTGTTGAGTTGCAGTTTGCATGTAAAGACTAAAATTAGTCTTTGGTTTGTTTTTTCTAATTATTGTTAACTCTCAAATCTATTTAATAGACCCATGGGGCAATATTGTAATTTGACAAAACAAAATCAAGAAGATCTGCAAGATTCAAGAAGATGATTAAAAATCTTGTTCCATGATTGATGTAGTACTCTGAGTCTGTATGTTTTTATATGTTTTTATTTTCTAACAATTGGTATCAGAGCACAGGTGAGAGAAAGATCTTGAAATAAGATCGTGGGAAAAGAGCCAGCAGTGTAAAGCGCGCACTCAGCACAAGAAAAAAAAAATTCCAGCGACTCAAAGTCATCGCGCAGTCAAGGACAGCCAACAGTGCGCAGCAGACAGAAAAAGTTTGTGCAGTTGGCAGGTGTGT
Organism: Torreya grandis; assembly: GCA_037957365.1. Lineage (NCBI taxonomy): Eukaryota > Viridiplantae > Streptophyta > Pinopsida > Cupressales > Taxaceae > Torreya > Torreya grandis. Next base: position 1,817,082 of record JARHVA010001132.1, read on the forward strand.
TTTTTTTTTAAAAAAAAAAGCGCAGTCAAAAGTAAGCTGTAAAAGGCATAAGCGCAGACAGTCGCAGTTTTGTGTAAAAAAAGAAAAAGAAAAAGAGGAAGTAGTTTAAAGTGCAATCCAGCAACAATCGCAGGTTTCAAGTGGAGCGACGTCAAAACCAAAAAGAGCCTTGTCGACATCGCAGACCGTGGGAAAAGCGCGCAGGGTAGAGCCAGCGCAGCGAAGTTGCAGAAGTGCAGTAAAAAAACAAAAAGTTTGATCGATCTGCCAAAGGAAAGGAGCACAAGCAGTCGTCGTTGATCCGTGAAAGAAGAAAACGCCGGCAGACCGTAGGAGAGCGCAGGACCCAGCAGTAAATCGTGGAAGTCAAATATTGAAGCGCTGAAGTTAAAGAAAAACGCCCACCAAGAGGGAAGTCAAGGAGCAGCAGAAGAAAATGAAGACCATGAATTCCCAAAGAAAATTGAAGATCAATAGAATCTCTTTCTTTCAAGAAAATTGCTGTAGCAATTGTTCAGTTTTTATTTATTTGTTTGAGTTCTTATTTTTTTATGCTCTCTATATTCTGACAAATTGGTATCAGAGCCCATGGAGAGAACCCTGGGAAGTTGCAAAAAAATTCTAGACCCTGTAGATCAACACAGAAGAAGGTTCAGAGCCAGTGTAACACTCTGGGCTTGGAAGGTGAAGTGCTGCCAATGAATGCAGCTAGTGAAAGAACCTGCAGCCAATGAGCTAGCGTGGATGCAGCAGCGACAGTTCAGCGTAGAGAAGAGCATCCAGGTCTAAAGTACCCGCAAGCCAGCAGGAGAACAGTTGAAGAAAGAAGGTAGCACAAGAGGCGCGTGTGAGAGCTGGTAAGAGCTCCAGATTTGGTAAGAGCTCCACAGAACTTGTGTTACACAGCGAGTGAAGCTGTGAAAGTGTTTGTGTTACATAGCGAGTGAAGCTGTGAAAGTGTGTGTGTTGAACAGCAAGTGAAGCTGTCAAACTGTCTAAAGATCAGGACGATCGTTGGGAAATCTAGACCAACGTGGAAAGAACAAGTGGGAGGAAACCTGAGCAGTTAAGCATCGGGTGAAAGAAATGTAAGCAAGCAGGAAGCTTGTAGTGTTGGACATAAGCATGTCCGTTGATAGCCTTTCGACAGGCTACTCCTCAGTCTTAAACATTGAGTGAATGCTCATTGAGCAATTGTATTTGTTCGTAGCCTCAATCTAGGCTATATCAGGGGGTGTATTCCACATATAAGGCGATGTATTTCGCACGGTGGTGTATTTCACATATAAGGCGATGTATTTCGCAAGGCAGTGTATTCCGCATGAGAAGCAATGTATTCTGCAAAAGAAAAGCATCCTAGCTGAAATTGGTAGACAAAATTTAGGCATTGTAAATGCTGAAATAGTTTGTGGTAGAAATTAAGGGGGAGTGTTGGAGACTGGAGTTAATTTCTCCACTCCTCATGCATACAGAAGTTAACTATCAGTTAGTTAATAAACAGTTAGTTAAACTGTTAGAGTTGCAGTTTGCATGTAAAGACTAAAATTAGTCTTTGGTTTGTTTTTTCTAATTATTGTTAACTCTCAAATCTATTTAATAGACCCATGGGGCAATATTGTAATTTGAACAAGATCAAGAAAAAGATCAAGAAGATCTGCAAGATTCAAGAAGATGATTAAAAATCTTGTTCCATGATTGCTGTAGCACTCTGAGTCTGTATGTTTTTATATGTTTTTATTTTCTAACAATTGGTATCAGAGCACAGGGGAGAGAAAGATCTTGAAATAAGATCGTGGGAAAAGAGCCAGCAGTGTAAAGCGCGCACTCAGCACAAGAAAAAAAAAAGTCCAGCGACTCAAAGTCATCGCGCAGTCAGGGACAGCCAATAGTGCGCAACAGACAGAAAAAGTTTGCGCAGTTGGCAGGTGTGTGTTTTTTTTTAATATAAAGCGCAGTCAAAAGTAAGCTGTAAAAGGCATAAGCGCAGACAGTCGCAGTTTTGTGTAAAAAAGAAAAAGAAAAAGAGGAAGTAGTTTAAAGTGCAATCTAGCAAGAATCGCAGGTTTCAAGTGGAGCGACGTCAAAACCAAAAAGAGCCTAGTCGACGTAGCAGACCGTGGGAAAAGCGCGCAGGGTAGAGCCAGCGCAGCGAAGTTGCAGAAGTGCAGTAAAAAAACAAAAAGTTTGATCGATCTGCCAAAGGAAAGGAGCACAAGTAGTTGCCGTTGATCCGTGAAGGAAGAAAACGCCGGCAGACCGTAGGAGAGCGCAGGACCCAGCAGTAAATCGTGGAAGTCAAATATTGAAGCGCTGAAGTTAAAGAAAAATGCCCAGCAAGAGGGAAGTCAAGGAGCAGCAGAATAAAATGAAGACCATGAATTCCCAAGGAAAATTGAAGATCAATAGAATCTCTTTCTTTCAAGAAATTGTTGTAGCAATTGTTCAATTTTTATTTATTTTTTTGAGTTCTTGTTTTTTTATGCTCTCTATATTCTGACAAATTGGTAGCAGAGCCCATGGAGAGAACCCTGAGAAGTTGCAAAAAAATTCTAGACCCTGTAGATCAACACAGAAGAAGGTTCAGAGCCAGTGTAACACTCTGGCCTTGGAAGGTGAAGTGCTGCCAATGAATGCAGCTAATGAAAGAACCTGTAGCCAATGAGCCAGCGTGGATGCAGCAGCGACAGTTCAGCGTAGAGAAGAGCATCCAGGTCTAAAGTACCCACAGCCAGCAGGAGAACAGTTGAAGAAAGAAGGTAGCACAAGAGGCACGTGTGAGAGCTGGTAAGAGCTCCAGATTTGGTAAGAGCTCCACAGAACTTGTGTTACACAGCGAGTGAAGTTGTGAAAGTGTTTGTGTTACATAGCGAGTGAAGCTGTGAAAGTGTGTGTGTTGAACAGCAAGTGAAGTTGTCAAACTGTCTGAAGATCAGGACGATCGTTGGCAAATCTAGACCAACGTGGAAAGAACCCAGCAGAGTGGGAGGAAACCTGAGCAGTTAAGCGTCGGGTGAAAGAAATGTAAGCAAGCAGGAAGCTTGTAGTGTTGGACATAAGCATGTCCGTTGATAGCCTTTCGACAGGCTACTCCTCAGTCTTAAACATTGAGTGAACGCTCATTGAGCAATTGTATTTGTTCGTAGCCTCAATCTAGGCTATATCAGGTGGTGTATTCCACATATAAGGCGATGTATTTCGCAAGGCAGTGTATTCTGCATGAGAAGCAGTGTATTCTGCAAAAGAAAAGCATCCTATCTGAAGCTGGTAGACAAAATTTAGGCATTGTAAATGCTGAAATAGTTTGTCGTAGAAATTAAGGGGGAGTGTTGGAGACTGGAGTTAATTTCTCCACTCCTCATGCATGCAAAAGTTAACTATCAGTTAGTTAACAAACAGTTAGTTAAACTGTTAGAGTTGCAGTTTGCATGTAAAGACTAAAATTAGTCTTTGGTTTGTTTTTTCTAATTATTGTTAACTCTCAAATCTATTTAATAGACCCATGGGGCAATATTTTAATTTGAACAAGATCAAGAAAAAGATCAAGAAGATCTGCAAGATTCAAGAAGATGATTAAAAATCTTGTTCCATGATTGTTGTAGCACTGGAAGCCCTTTTTTGAAATCCTTGCCGGCTTTCCTGGGTTTTTTGGCAAATCTACAAACCCTTCAAATTGAAGGTTGCCCAAGCCTTACACGTTTACCCGACTCTCTGAGGCTGTTGCGGCATTTATCCATAAACGCACCACAGGCTCTAAAGGAAACGGTTAGAGCAAAACTAAGAACTTCACAATCGAGAGTGAAATGCATGTAAATTGAATTAATCTTCACAGTTCTTCAAACTGTGAGAATTGAGTAACTAGGGAAGTGTTGTGTTTCTACTGTAAAATAGTAATTAATATTATTCTGAACAAAATGTTTATTTGTGATATGCAATCTCTTTGATGCTTTTGCTAGCTGTAAATGTCTTTTCTTGCTGTAAAAATGTGGATACGGAATTTCGGTCATGTACATAAACACGATTCAGTCTACAGGGATCATGGTTTGTCTTTTCAATTGAAATATTAATCAATCTCTAGAAATCATAATTTATTCATCTTAAAACACACGATCAGGTTAAAAAAATTGAAAACATGTCAATATTAAATATTTTAAAGAAATATAATAATAATAATATGTAAAACTTTCCTTATTTACATGGTAAACTTGTTAGTTATGTCACCAATATTTATTGAATAAGAGAGCTTGCAATAAGAAAAAATGTTAAATTTCTTATGAAGTGTACTATTTCGCTGCCCCTGCCCCCCATATTTATTTTGTTGTTTGAAAATACGATAAAATGAAAGAAGTGTCTTGGTAATTGTTCGAAGGAAAAAGGAGACTTGATCCAGGGGGATTTGAAACCCCAAATCTTATCATAGTTATCGGATGTTGCTCATCTAACCTTGTACTAATTTCAACAGCTTTTGCACCAAGTTCAACATCCACGTACCAAAGCAAAAGATTTAATTCATCCATTGTGTTACCACACAACTCTTGCAATTTAGCACTACAAACCTTGAAGGGTAGTTTTAGAGGTCTTCATATTATTTTCAAGGCCCAACACACCTCCCCACATATATTTAGACTATGTGAACCTCTCAATGATGAGATAATATTTTGGAAAAGGTATTATGGTCCACAATCGGACCATACCCAAAAAAATTAGGTTGCGCCCAATAACTGGCTTGCTTTAGAATCTACAATATCTCCTTATGCATTATTCAACTTGGCTGGCTCATTCCAAGTTGACGTAAGGCACGAAGGAAATATTCTATAAATCACACAATTCCATGCATGTTAGCACAGACTCGCACACCGTGTGTATCTTTGTGGAACTTGTAGAGACCCTCTACACTCTTGTATGCTTTTGCAGCACCAAGATAAATCACCACAATAATGTGCAACACTCGTGCAATTTATGTGGTATTCTTGTGCACTTCTGTAGCATCAAGATGAACACCACACAACACTCCAATCTTGTGCATGACTTAGTACCTTCATAACATCTCACGACAAACACACAAACACGCAACACCCCTGCATGCTTTCAAAACACCTTGCATCATATCACACATTAGTCTAGATTAGTATATGACTCAATGCCCATGTATTCGAATTATTCTACATTGTGGTATTCCAGGTGGCATTCCCCATGTTTATGCCATGTCAAGGATCTTATCAGCAATGCAATACTGACAGAAGTTCAACCATCAAACCTACAAGGAAGTTGAACCATCACACAAGGAGAAGATGAACCCTTCTTGTAACTGTATACCTTTGTAGCCATCTATTGTAACTGCTTACTTGTAATGATTATATTGTAAGACACTGAACATAGTGCGAGACAAAAAGAATACACACAAGAGACCCACATGGTGACCAAGCAAGTGGCCATTGTTCTCTTTCCTAATTCGGCCATGTCTACAACATCCTAAATACTTGCATGCCTCGAACATCTTGTATCAAGGAATCCTTTCTAGACTAGGTAAATCAGTTAGAATGTTTATCCTTCTCTGTCCATGGGAACTTGATTTCCTCACTTTGTCTAAGCACATTGAAATAAGTGATGATGTTGATCCCTTTCTAATCACAATAAATTGCATTCTATGTTTTACTACACATTATATGCATATGTAATTTTACCTAATCTTTCTATTAAGTAGATGTGGTAGTATTTTTACAACATCCTGTGTTAAATGTGTTTTGGTTGTTTCTACATCTATCTTCTTATATTCCATTACAAGGTTTGTAAGTATGCAACTTTGTTTGAATTCACTTATATATATAACCATCTAAAATACATTTAAGTAGGTTTTTCATTGGGTCTCCTCCAGTCTCAAATCAGTTGTATCAAAGCATACACAATTCATATCATTTCTGAGTGGTATCTTTTCATTGTTTGTCACAACTTATTTTTTTTAGTTTTCTATGCTAAGCAATCAAATTGGTATTTAGACGCATACTCCATTTTATTCTCTATTGCAATCATAGACAAATCAAAAAGGAAGGCAAAAAACTACCAGATGGAAGTATCTCTTTCAAAGTATTTGAAAGAAAACATGCATTTTATTGAGGAGCTCCAACCTCTCAATCATCAGAATCAATAGGTGAAAGATGCTCTCCAATCCAAGTAGAAAGGCTTCAATCTTGTTAGGAAACAAAGTTAATAGATCTCATAATACAAAATGTTAATATTGATGATCCTTTTTAGGATGGCCTTTTTCAAGCTGAGGATAGATGTCTTCTTGTCATGTAGAATCTACAACAGGAGCCCTCTTTCAAGGAGAAATAAATTGAGGGGCTCGAAATCGAGTGCACAAAGTTTCAAGTGCATGATCCTCTAGTTATTAGTGTGCCACTAGGACCAATTGTGACATGTGATGCGGAGGAAATGATGAATGAGAACATTGCAGGTCCTTGTCATTCACCACAATTTGATTCGTTAACAATCTTGTTCAAAAATTACAAGAAACACACCAAGGGAATTGGTTCCAAACTGTTGAAGAAAATGGGTTATGAAGGCCAAGGCCTAAGCAAGAAGGTCCAAGGCATCATCAATCCCCTAAAGATGAAGATGAGACTGCATAATAAAGTTAGTGGTTACACCAGTTTCAACACAATAAGAGAAGGATTCATACACTTCTCACCACATTCATGTGCCAATAATGCTTCCACATCACACTATATAGAAGGCAACCTAAGATTTTTGACTTGCACACCGAGTTCCTCATCCCAACATCTCTTTGAGAATATCGATTAATTTGTTTGAGCATCTTAGCCACACTCCATGTACAAGTCACTATTTAAATGCATGAAAAACATTAAGTGGAAACTTGCACAACCATAAAACCAAAAAGGCAGCGTAAATCTTAATAAAAATGTCACACACAAACAAAATTGTAAGCTCTTCAATAATGCTCAATGCAGAAGCAACATCAAACACATGTGTAAACTTTAGATAAAAATAACACTGATCAACAATAATAATGGCAACCAAGGAATATGCATAGATGATAACTTATGTACACCATCAATGTAAAGAACATTAGATGGATAAATCATGCCAGTTGTGAAGGCACTATCGTTAGAGACACACATCGCACTCTCAATCACCTGAAGCCATTTCACTCGAAACAATCATACAATTGAAAAAGTTTTAATATCTTCATACTTGTGTTCTCTATGGAAGAATTAGGCATTATGAGTCCACCTATTGGTTTTCATACATTATGTCAAAAATAACTATGCATTCATTGAAGCTAAATTGTGGGAACATACACCTTGAAAGTTTGGGAAAATTATCTTCCTCTCCGTAGACATCTTACAAGTGCATAACTTTCCACATCAGTTATGTGTTAGATAAAAAACACTTAGTGTTAGATATCTACACATAGACTGATCTTTTCATAGTGTTCCTTACATTATGTAGCATCACCTTTGTGGTTCCACATTGTTAGCATGTCAAATTTTATGGCAAAAAAAATGTCTTAAATTCACATAGGAAGCTTAATATTTCTTCATAGATCTAGAGCACATGGCATTTCTCAACTTCAATCTTCTATCTTAGATTTTTGATATCAAACATCAAACTCATACCATGCAGATATCATTATATTGACACCACTACAACATCAAATTCAATAGATCAAAATTTAGAGTTTGTTATGTTCTTTACCATACAACATCGATTTGACATGGATATGTTTCATTTGTAATTCACTCTTGCATACAAGGATACTTCACCTTCCTTGGGAAGATAAAAAGTGTACCCACATTACCGTTTCTCATAGTTATAGTACAAGAATCACACACATCCTTTGAAAATCATAAGCATCCATAACAAATTCTATACTTCATTATCAGGAGCAACAACATACTCTCAAGCACCATACGTTCAATTTTCAACACCTGAAGAATCAGTGACATCCCATGTAGTGTGCCACATCAAGAAAAAAAGTGCAAAATGTACATCTCTTTTCAAGAATTTAGCATCTTGCATTCCTTCTTAGGAAAATGAGTCAACATCACCATGCCACTAGATTTTTTTATTGGAGCATTGTTTCAATGCCCTTCATGGAACCCAAAGCTGATAGTAATAAGGACCATCATTTATTAAGGTGGAATGATTGATTAGGAAGATTTGAGACACCAAATATTACCATAATTATCAGATGTTTCTCATCTATCACTGCATTAATGTGAGCAACTTCTCCATCAAGTTCAATAGCCACATGTGCCAAAGCACAAGATAGAACTTATCCACTGTGTTTACCGCATAGATGTTGCAGTTCAACACTAAAAACATTGCAAGATAGTTTCAAAGGTATTCAAAGTGTTTTTGGGGCCCAATATTCCTCCATGTGTAGATTTAACTATGTGAATCTCTAGATGACAAGACAAGCTTTCTGAAAAGGTATTATGGTCCAAAAAAAGATCATACTCATAAAATTTAGGTCATCTCAAGAGAATTGGCTTGTTATAGAATATAATGTATCTCCTTGTGCATTGTTCATTTTTTTGGTTCATCCAAAGTTGACATAAGATAGTAAGGAAATATGTTGCACATCACATAATTACATACATGTTACCTTAGCCCATGTAACCTTTGTATCTATGCGAAACTTGTAGAAATTCTCTACACTCTTGTGTGTTTCAGTAGCACCAAAATGAGTCTCTATGATAATGGGTGGCATTCGTGTAACTTTGACAGTATCCTTGTTTGCTTCAGTAGCACCAAAATGAGTCTCTATGATAATGGGTGGCATTCGTGTAACTTCTATAGTATCCTTGTGTGCTTCCTCAATGTTAATATGAACATTATGTAACACTCCACTCTTGTGCATGACTTAGTACCTTCATAAGCTCTCGCATAAAGCATACAAGGATGTGAGACTTATGTGTGCTTTTGTAGCACCTTGCATCATAGTAAACATCAGTCTAGCTCTACACATGACTCTATGTTCATGAACCACAACTCTTATGTTATGTGGCATGCTAAATGTTATTCTGCATGTCTGTGCTATATCAGGGATCATGTCAACAACACAACACTAATAGAAGGCAACAATCACTCCTACAAAGAATTCAAATCATCATGTGGGCAGAAGATGAACCATTCTTTTAATTTTATATTTTTGTAGCCTTCTATTGTAGTTGCTTCATTGTAATGATATATATAGTCAGATATCGAATACTTTAACCAAATGAGTGGCCATTGTTCTCTTTCCTGATTGGACACATATAAAACATTTTGAATACTTTCATTTCTTGAGCATCTACTATTAGATGATGCCTTATGATAATAGGCAAATAAGTTAGGATGTTTATCCCTCTCTAATCATGGGAACATGGTTTCCACACTTTGTTTGAGGACACCACAATATAGACAAATTAGTCAAGATGTTAATTTCTTTTTGATCATAGGAACATGAGTACCTTGTCTTACCATGCATTATGCACATATGTACTTTTACCTATTATTTATATTGAATATAAGTGGCACCATTTTGAAAACCTCCTATTTTAAATGTGCAATGGTTGTTTTTACATTCGTCTTCTTAGATTCCATTACATGTTATGCAATTATTCAATTTTTTATAATTCTCCTCTTGGGCCCCAGATCAAGACCAAGTATGAACTAGAATTTCTAAAAGGTTGTATAAAATTTTAATTACATTCTACACAACACAATCAAGAAGTAACATTCGACACATATTGATAGGATTCAATTACTCGGGGGTAAGACATTATTTTTTAAGAAAATAATGTATACTTAAGACCCCTTTTTAGCTCACCAATTCCCTGCACTAACCCACTAACAATCCCATCAATGAGATGCTCACATGTAGGTCTTTGATCAATTAATGTGAATGTAAAATGTCATGGGCAAGTAGTCACATATGTATCAATATATGAATCAGATGAGTCATCGTGCACGATAAAATATCATGTGTCATCATCATAGTCAACATGACCATGCATATGTTTTGGAGATATAAAAGACTATGAATTTATATGTGCAATCAAATAACGATGTATAGGTGCTTACTGTGAAATATGTATAATAACCTATAAAACCAACTTCGGACGTGATAGACTAGGTAACATCTATTTAACTTGAGTAGACCTCTAATGTAATGGATGCTAGAGCACTAGTCTTTGAGGAATATTAATTACCTCTCTCTAAATTGCCTTCATAGACTGACCCTGTATAGGTTGTAGATTGTGTTATGGTAGAGGTGGTGGAGGAAATTTCTTTGACAAAATGGGACACTCATAAAATACCTAGAAATAAAACCACATGGTTTCTATAGATATACTTCACACATTAATATACTAATGTGGTATTTGCACATATCTTATGTATATATGGACATCATAGTAACATGTTGAATGCCACGGTGTTGGGAAAAACCTTGAACCAAGTAGCAACTATTACAAGATTTACCATGTATATTAACAAAATGCCTCAAATAAGGTTTTGTCTGTTTCCATTGAATATTTTTACTAAGTTTATTGTACCAATCAAGTCTGCATGTGTGTACAAAAGAGTAAGAAATATCATAGTGAAAATATTTTCACTTGACCCATTATCCACCATGACGTGCTATGTATAGGATGTGAGTCAATGTAAGCGTACATAAACAAAGGCACATTTGATAGAATCATTGCCAATAATTTCATGCTCATCAAATGTAATTTTAGGTCTATGTACTTTTGTATCCTTAAGTACACAAATAAAACCATGAATAAGATGTTCATGCTTAGTTCTAGAAGATAGTAATTTAGAGGAGGATGTTCTTTGTAATTCATAGGCATCTCTAGGATTGGTTTTGGTCTCTTTTGCTGCATGATTTAGAAATGGATCAAAAAATATCTTGAGCTTCGCATTAGGATAATAGAGTGTTCTCAAACAGACAAGGGAGATCTTGAATATGAATGATATAAAATTGGGCTGGACAAGACCTTACATAGGTAAACGGATAGGGGAGGATGCAATCAAGATTAAAATGTGTACACACAAGTCATGCACATCAAATATAGGTCAAAATTAATGTTGTAAAATGTCTAATGATAAATTTAGGTGTCTACAAGAGAATACAAAATATTTTGTCAAGTGGAAGGGCTCAGAAGTTGGATTACTTAAAGAAGAGCTCACAAAATGCACCTGAGTAGGAGCCCATGCTTCTTTTCATTGCTCCGAGTATATGATACAAGTGCATCCATATTCATAAATAATCTTACATTAACCAAAAATAAAATTAATATTAAATGAAAACAAGAAATGTTGTAGATATTGTTACTAGAATAATTCTACTGATCCGCAGACACTTCAAGGGGTCTATGATATCTCTTAGATCATCATATCATTGATAATTGAAATATTAACTAATCTCTAGAAATCACAATTTATTCATCCCACAATAGACGGTCGAGTCAAAAGAATTAGCCTTTACTTGTGGTCTTCATTCTCCATAATGGCTCCATTCACTTCTTCACTTTAATCCTACAAATTAATGGCATCCACATGAGAGACATGTGACGACGTATAAACCGTGAAGTCATTGTTTTAAATGTGAGGAGGCCAACAGGTTATAGGAATCTGCTATCATGCATCCCTCATTTTCTTACTTTAGTAAAATGCCAATCCATAGAGATTAGACCATTGAAATATGATCCAGCAAAGCCAAGCTGCCCAACAACTCATAACAGCGACCATGATAGTTATCTTACACATACGTGTTATGCTGACTACATTATTATATGACGGTACCACTTTATTCTCACCTACTTGTCCTTCAAATTAAGGGGATTTGGGAAAGAGAAAGAAGGTTTTTATTATCCTTTGATAAAAGCACAAAAGGTCTAGGTGAAGTGAAACCAAATATTCTACTAAAATATTCAATCGAGAGAAAATCATTTTGTTTATGCCTTTCCAAATCCAGTGCAGGAACATGAAATGACATTTGAAATACTCCCATGAGAAGAAATAATGGCATCTAAAATATTTCCATCAGGAAAAAGAAATGGCATCTAAAATATTTTCATCATGGAAAAGATAAAAAATGAGAATATATATAAAAATTAATTATGTATTACAATAAATACATTTAATAATAATTATACTTATAAAAATGTAATATGTTTACTTATATATTACATTATGAATATTATAATATAGTCTTGCCTTTACGTCAATGATATTATAGTGATAATTTGAGTTGTACATCTGAAATATTTTTATCAAGAAAAAAAAAACATTTAAAATATCTTTATCGGGGAAAAAAAATATATATATATATATATATATATATATATATGTATGTATGTATGTATGTATGTATATGTATATGTATGTAAATTGTATATTACAATAACATTTAAAAATAATTATATTTATAAATATGTAATATACTTACCTATATATTATATTATACCATATTATAAAATTATATAAATATATTTTTTAAAACATTAATGTCTTGCCCCCATGCCAATGATATTATAGTGATAATTCAAGTTGCATATCAAATGTGGAGTCCTACCTTAATCAAATCAACTCTCATAATATCGTGTATGATACCACCTAGACTAACCAATAATTTTCCCTCGCCATCACCACTCAACTCACCTTAAAATATTTCACCACTTGCATGTTCTATTGGCTTTACCCTTCCCCACTACTTTGTCTTAGCTCAAAATCACCATGAAAGAGAACGTCTCCTCCCCATACAATGCATTGCCACACCATATAAAGAAACACATAACCTCATGTTGCACCATTGAATCCACCACAAAAACTAAAATGGGGTCATCAGTCATACCGATTTACACTCACTCATTTTACAAAACCTTGCATTATTTTTTTTTTAAATTACATAGCCAGTAGATGGTTTTTCATCATTGTGCCTACCTCAAAAATCATGGCGGTTATCCTATTGTTATATATGAACATACCACATTCAAGTATTAGATGGTATCAACAAACTTTTGGGACCATTAGAGGCAAAAAAAAATGAGGATGACTATTTTGTAATTATGGTGGATAATGCAATCCAATACCTTAATCCACCAAACCCATTGAAGGTATTATCCTTAAATGTGATGGAGACTCCTAGTTTGAAAGTTAAAAGGGTGGGCCAATGATATTATTTGTACAAGTTGATCATGGTATAACATTGTAAATTACTTTGGATCCCATTGATGAGGTTGTGTTTACAAATATATAAAAAAATGAAACTATCTATGTAGGAGGAGAATATGCTCACAAGATGCCTACATATCATTTCAATTGAACATAATTCCATATTAGAACACACTTGATCAGGTGTTTGCATCAAATTTCATGAGGAGTGCTCGCATCTGGAATCTCAACTAAGTCTTGATAGCGAAAGTACATGGGTGACCGGGGATTTGGGCATCAAAGTGGTAATTTCATGTAATGGTAATGTGTGGGCACGTAAAGGACTACAGATAATGGTGAAAATGGAACTTGGAAAACAATAAATAAATCCCACCTACTATCCATGCATGGGATTGTGATTGGCCATGGTAATGATGGAACTTTGGTTAGATTATTGATGTGCTTCAATGGCATATCCTAGTCACTTCACCAATTTAACCATGATAAATTGCATGGTGTTATAGAGAAGGTAGTCAATCCACAGATTCAATCCATGCCAAAATATTGAATACAAGAGACTCCGTCTGATTGTAGGTGTGCATCTATAGTGTTAGCTTGTTGTATGGAAAATCATAGTCCATACCATAAGATTTCAAGGTGAGCTGAGTAGTAATGGTAAGGGGCAATGACAAGGTATCTCAAGTGATATCATACACTAGAGGCCCATATCATACACCAAACCTAGATTTGGGATAGCTCTTGGATTTACATGACCATCGCCCATTATAAAGGGGTCCCCAACTTGCCAAGTGGTGGCGTCTTTGATTGGATGTTTTTTATTGTTGAGGATGGATGAGGATGTCATGAGTGTTGATTTATTTGTGACAGGGTTCCATGTTTGATATGTAGCTTGAATCAAGGATGCAATGCTTCTATTGTTTATTTTTTATGACCTTAACTAAAATTTCTCATTGTATCAAAGAATTAAAAGCTTGAAATTTATGGCTTCCACAATCTACAATTATTTATAGAAAGAGATGTCTAGTGAAAGTGGCAAATATTTATTTATATCATTTTTGTGATCGCACTATATGATTTGGTATTAAAGATATGCAAATAAATATTGACTGCAGTTTTTTCAAGAAATTTAATTTTCAAAGGTTTCTACATTGTTTGTTTATTTTTGTTTATGATCTTATTCTTGTTCAGTCCTAAAAAAATTGGACTTAATGGAAAGATGAAGTATTTGAGCTTTAAATTTTAGCATTTAAAGGTATTTAAGGCTTCCACAATCATTATTAAGAGATTTATAGAAAAGTTATGACAAATATTTTCTAGTTTACTTATTTACAGTGCATCATTGATAGACAATGCTAACATATGGAAAGCATGAGGCTGGGCATTGATTCTCTACCAAATTTTCCCAGGTCATTCTACCATAGCGTGAAACATATATATTTAGTATCATACACTAGAGGGCCCATATTGTACAACCAAATGTATTTAATTTATCTATTTGGATTTACATGAATTGTACCCTAATAACTCCTTTAACAAATAATTTGAACCTTGTCCCTACTTAGTGGGAGTGCACAAGTATTTTATTAATTTTCAAAAAATAAGTACATAAGGGTGCCTTTACTCCGTTAACCCTTTTACATTGCATACATGGATTATATAGAGTTTTACCCATGACCGGTAAAACCAACTAATCCTATAACCAACTATTTACAGGAAAACAACCCGTAAGGTAGTTCTAATTAATTAACTCAAAAATATAAAACTACCTAAAACTAAAACTAAGTAACTTTATTTTATGGGGGTGTCTTTATTAAAAATATGCATGCCCCATTAACAGTAATTATTTATTAGTATACAAAAAATCTAACCTAATGTTAAGACTTTGGAATAAGTCCTAACAAACCCCCCTATGATCCAAAGTCAGGGCTTTGGACACATACCAAGTATTTTTCTAAATTTTTCAAATTTGATTCTGTCAAGGGGTTTTGTGAAGATATCAGTTGTCTGATGGCAGTTGGTCTGCTAGCATATGGAAAGCATGAGGTTGGGCATTGATTCTCTACCAAATTTTCCCAAGTCATTCTACCATAGCGGGAAACATATATATTTAGTATCATACACTAGAGGGCCCATATTGTACAACCAAATGTATTTAATTTATCTATTTGGATTTACATGAATTGTACCCATGGCAAGGAGGTATGTATATTTTAGGGTGGTGGCATCTTTTATTGACTATTTTTATTTTCAAAGGTGATTGAGGACATAATGAGAGATGATTTTATTGTAGCAGGGCTCCACATCCAATGTACGAATCAAATTAGAGTAACAATGTCATTGATGTGGAGATAAGACATTGATGTCACAGAGTTGATCTTGTATCTTCCATTCATCCATGATGCCAATATATTAACACCTAGAGAAATTATATCAGGTTTAAGAACACATAGAAATGACATAATCAGGCCCTTGGAAGAAAGGGGAAGGCCATACAAAACACACAAATAGTGAAATATTTTAAGGCGAGATGAGTGGTGATGGTGACGGGAAATGACAAGGTATTTCAGGTGATATCATACACCAAGGTAACCATATTATACACTAGATAAAGATTCAGGATAGTTGTTGGATTTGCATCACCAACGCCCATTACAAATTGGTATGTAAATTTCAAGGTGGAAACATCTTTGATTGACCATTTTCTATTGTTAAGGAGGGGTGAGGATGTCGTGCTAATTAATTTGATTATGGCAAGGATTCAATTTTTTTTTGCAACTTGAATAAATGATGTAATTCTATTAATGTGGGGACAAGACATTGAGATCTCAGAGTCTATCTTTTAGCTTCCTTTATCCATTCTAAAGATTGCATTGAGAGATGTGACATTTCATTGGGAAATCCTTAGGGAATGTTTGTCTTCAGATATAGTATGATTAGTTGTTTTTTATTGTCAAGGGTGGATGAGGATGTCATGAGAACTAATTTGATTGTACAAGGTTCCACGTCTGATGTGCAATTCAAATCAATGATGCAATGCTGCTAATGTGGGGACAAGACATTGAGGTCTCATAATCTATTTTGTAGTTTCTATTTTTTGATGCTAAATATTTCCCAAAGTTTTCATTTTCTATGAATTTTAACTAAATTTTCTCTCAACGTATCAAAGAATTAAAAGCTTAAGATTTATGGCTTCCACAAACCACAATTATTTATATAAAGAGATGTCTCGTGAAAATGGAGAATATTTATGTGTCAATTTTTGCGATCACACTTTGTGATTTGATATTAATATATGTAAATAAATATTGGTCATGGTTTTTTCAATAAAATTAATTGTCAAAGGTTTCTACATTGTTCATTTATTTGTGTTTATGATTTTCTTCTGGTTGAGTCCTAAGAAAATTAGACTTAGTGGAAAGTTAAAGATTATGAGCTTTGAATTTTAGCATTTGGCAGAATTTAAGGCTTTCGTAGTCATTATTAAGATATTTCTAGAAAACCCATGACAAATATATTTTGGTTCACTTATTTAGATTGCATCGATGATGGACAATGTTATCAGATTGAAAGCAAGAGGCTATGCATTTATTCTCTACTAGATTTTCCTAGCTCACTCTACCATAGTGGGTAACACATATATTTAGTATCATACACTAGCGGTCTCATATCATACACCAAAGCTAGATTTAGTGCAACTATTTATATTTAAATGACTTCTACCCATGGGAAGGGGGTTATGTAGCTTGTAGGGTGGTGGTATATTTGATTGGCCATTTTATTTTTTGAAGGGTGGGTGAGGATGTAACGAGAACTGATTTTATTGTACCAGGGATCCACATCTAATGTACAACTAAAATTAATGTCATAATGCCATTAATGTAGGGACAATACATTGAGGTTCCGAAGTCTATCTTGTAGCTTACATTCATCCATGATGCCAATATATTTACATATAAATCAATTACATCGGGTGTAAGAACACATGAAACACCATCCTCAAACACTTGGAAGAAAGGGCAAGGCCATACATAACATGCAAATAGTGAAATATTTCAAGGTAAGATGAGTGCTAGTGGGTGAGGGTCAGTTATTCGAATTGCATGACCAAAAACCATTGTAAAGGAATCTATAGCTTGCAAGGTGGAAACATATTTGATTGGCCATTTCCTATAGTCAAGGATGGTCGAGGATGTCATGAGAGATCATTTGATTGTGGCAAGGCTCCACATCTATTATGCAACTAGAATTAATGATGCAATGCCACTAATGTGGGGCTAAGAGGTTGAGGTCTTAGAATTTATATCATAGCTTATGTATGTCCATGCTAAAGATTACATTGACAGATGTCACATTTCATTGGGAATGTCTTATGGAATTTCCCTATTTAGATAAAATTTGCTACGTGTTAGAGCTCTCAGCCATAAGTTATCATGGTAATTTTTTAATCTCCAGACACCTACATGCAAATACGAATCAAAAAATTGTGGTTATCTTTTTATAACTTTACTTTAAAATGTTTTAGTATATAGATTGTTAAAATGAATTATATTATCCTAGTTTTTTGATTGGGCTTTATTGACCATATTAAATTAGTAGTTTGAACAAAAGTTGCACATTGTTTATCTACTATAAATTTATTAGTGATGCACTACATAGTGACTCCACAAATAAAGAACATAGAACTAGGTCCATATGCTACTGAGACATCCATAGGTAATAGCATTAATTCAAGGACACCCATACTACTCCTCATGCCAAAATTGACCCAATTTAATTATACACGTGAATCCTTATTCCATTGTATCAATGTCGATTCCTAACCTGGGATAGAGCTACAAACACGAGTCAAACTCACTATTTAAGTCATGTCCCAATTTAGTTACTAAGCTTAGCCTAGATATACTTCATGAATCCTAAAATACTTTCTAAACAACCATCTTCCTCAGTTGAGGAGACCTCTTGCTCCTTAAGAAGTACCTCATGCAACTTCCTTAAGTGGGGGTTTCTAGCCCCTCATATACTCACACACTTAAATTTGGCAATGCCCATGATACTGGTGAAACTTCTCTTCAAGCATTGCATAGGAATAGTGACATCACACATCAGGGCAGATATTCATAGCAATCACATTGAGCCTCTCATTATTTTTCTTTCTTCGATCACCATCACCCCATGGCATAAGTTCACTATCTACAATTCTTGGGAAGTTGTCGCAATAGTCAATGCATCTCTGCACCTACTGATTTTTCATGGTGTTCACATTCACAATGTATTTTATTCTCTACCACGTCTCTAAATTCATCCATTATGCACCAAAATTAATCTTACTTTATTCTTATTGACTAATCTCCTCAATGCTTAACACAATCCATACCACATGGACCTCTCAATTCCTTGTGTCTCTTGGAGTTGTGTTTGATTCAACATCAACCTTCTCCCTCTATGGAACCTCAAGTTATCTTGTTCTAAGTTACTTCATAGATGCAAGTGTCTTCACACATCCAACACTCGATTCTCAATCATTGCACACTTTAAGGAGTCTTCACTCATCCAACCCTTGTTTTAGGTAGGTTTTATCACCCTTCTCGCCAATCCACCTTGTCAACTCTCAAAAAATAATTTGGAGTTAAATTCATTTTTCATCCTGATAATATAGTATTATATTATTAACTATATAATATTATACTATTTTAATATATTATAATATATAATGTATATTAACACTATTACATTTATATATATTATATCATATTATTATTGATATATTATATTATATTATATTATATATATTAAAATATTATATTTAATATATTATTTATAATATCTATGTGGGATAAATATACATTAATTATAATTATTGTATTAATTATGTTAATTGTAGACATGTAATTGAAATTTTCAAATTTTTGTCTAGTTTTCTTTGTATCCATCAAATAAAACACCCTATCATTGCCACTCACAATCACCACTAAATTCACCTTGAAATATTTCACCACTTTCATGATTTGTATGTCCTTGCCCTTCCCGACCATTTCACCTTTACTGAAGCTCACTAACAAACTGAATTTCTCCTCCCTGCACAACTCATTGTCATATGATGAAACACACAAACCTAATTTTTGACAATTACCTCCACTAGAAATATCACATTATTATTGCTTTATGCTTTATGCACAAAATGTGATATGGTGTCAATGACCCTGGGATTTGATTGAGGCACTACTACTAATTTACACTCTTTCACTTTACAAAACCTTAGTTTACCAAAATATAAATTATATCCCTTTTGGTGTAACTTATACCTTTGGGGAAACAACTTGTTGATATGTATAACTTCTTTATTGTGTATATGTTTCTTCTCGATGTTGAACATGAGCATCCCTACCCATTAAAGGGAAGATAAGAGTTGTTATTTATTTTTTACTTTTTATTTTGAAAACTGTCTATATATTTTATTCTATTACATATCTTTTTCATTGTTGAAACAATTTGACTAAAAAAATCACAACACCTTAGCATCTTTTACATAATTACATTTCAACAATCTGGCAGGAATTGGCTACAATGTGGCCCTTGTTATTTTTCAAACCATTTAATGAAGATAATAATTATGTTTTCACCTAGGCTTCATGCTAGGCATAATAAAAGTCCCTTGTGTGCAATTATGGAATATACATTTTCTTAATATGTATCTCGTCATATCTACATATCATGTGATTGCAATACAAATATTTTATAAGAAAATTTATATAATTTTTTTGTTTAGAAATAGCATGGAATGCCATGTCATTGAGGGATAACATGTATGTTTTGAGAAATATATTTACACGCATTGGAAGAGAGGCAATGAATGGTGACATAAGATAGGAACTATATCTAGAATATGATTCTCCACAAATTTGCTTGCAATAATCTGTGCAAAGGTAAAATACATTCAAAAGACAAAAGTGAATTTGTGTATTCCATGCACTATATGCATTCCATGACCTTGTGATATATGAGAGGTTACCATGTGTTATTCCATGATTAGGTGTAGCAAAGGCCATTGGAAACCAAAATTTGAATTGTCTCTAAAGGAAGGGAAACTACATTATACAAAGTGATATAGTCAAATTTAAAGCTATAAAAGAGCTATTTATAAGTGTGCGATGAGGTGTGTCTATTTATTGCAAATTAATATAAAATATTGAAATTTTAATACTCATTTCATGTAACAATTACTATAGGATAAAACACTTATCACATTAATCTATGTTTTGAAGGAAGTAAAAAACATTGCGAGTTTATAGGGAAATGTCAAAATATTTGTTAAGCATGGTGAATCTTTAATAATCTTCCTTTCTTAAACTAGAAATCTAATGAATCTATTCATAGTAAAGAAATGGACACCGCACATCTAGAAAAGTACTCTACATGATATTAAAATTCTAGGAATAAAGAAACTAATGAAGTGTCAAATAAATCATATATGTTTTAAATATAAAATATAAAATCAACTTTCACTTTCCAAGTCTCTAAGGACTAATCATTTTCTTAATTTTCCATTATGTTTCCATTTTCTACCTTTTATAATCTTACATGCATAGCTAACAATCTTCATCAATTCTGGATAAGTCTATGATTGCCATCCTAAAATAAATTAATCCTTTGTTTTGAGTGATGCATGGCGATGCACATGACCTTAAAGGTAAACCATGATTATTTTATCCTTTTCCACCTTTTTCATCGCATGAGTGGCAAAATCATTAACTTGTTGACTGCCTCCCTTGTTAGATAAGGTCACCTTTATTTTAAAAGAAGCCAATAAATTGTTAATAATACTTGAAAATTCAACAAGGGATATTTAATTATAATCTGTCATGAATAATCCTAGTATATGAGCCTCTTTTAAAATCTCTATAATATCTTCTCTAAATCCATTGAGTGTTGTTGTATGCACCTAAATCCGCTTGCCTTAACTATTCTAACTAATCCTGCTAATTTATCCCCTTCCTAGCCATTTATCTAATATCCCCCTTCAATATTCTTCATTCACTAACCTTATATCATCCCCACCAATCCATTAATTCCCCTAATCATCTATTAATCCTATCCTAATGTATCTTATTCATTATTTGGGATTTTCAAATTCTCAAAGCCCACCTACCTACCTATTCCTAGTCTTTCCTACAAGCCTACCCTCCTTAGATTCTCTAGAACCCCCTAATCACCTATATAATCTATCCTTAATCATCTTAACCCTCTCAAAGAGATTCTATAGGTTTCTACCTCTAGAACCTTCTCTCTTCTAGAATCCTCCAAGGAAATTAAAATTCCTTGGATAATCCTCCACCATAGATCTCCACAATCTAAAATTGAATTCTAACCATTGATTCTTCCCTCCATATTCTATATAAACAACTCCACTCCTCCATGAAAACCAATAGAGGAATCCATAACATCTCCATGCCAAATAAATCCTTGAATCCATCATCACAACCCTTGATCATGCCATCATAATATCAAAATTTTGAGTCCATAACAATCAACTATCCATTTGAACATCTTGGAAGGAGGCTAGTTGAAACAAGGGATTGGTAAGGTTTATTTTATGATTCTAATTTGTTTTAATAATCCTTCCTACTAGGTAGTTTGGTATTTTGGGTTTTTTAATTTCATAATTTAATCTATTGTGCTCAAATTTCCTACTATATTTAGGTGACCAAAGTGGGAGATTACTCCCAATTTAACTTTTTTGCTTTCAATAAGTGTTTTTGGAAGTTGCAGGATTGACTGGTGGAAGAACAAGTGCTAGATTTTGAAGGAAATTTTATGCACAAGTGAAAATCATGACATCATTCTGCAAGTTGCAACATTACAGTCGTGATTTTCTCCCCAAGAATTACAATTTTGCACTAACCGACAAGTTTTAACCGCTAATAATTTTATTTGATAGGCTTTTTACCCTTATGTAATACTACAATTTGCAAGTTGTGTTTTTGCATTGAAAATCATGGTTTTGCATGGCAATTAATGATTTTGTCTAACCCTTAACGGCTAACAATTTTCTCACTATGACATATTTTTGGCCTTCTACAAAATCATGACTTTGAGATTCGTGACATTTCCCTACAAGTCATGATATTACAACTATAGTCACAATATTATAATTTTGTCCAAATCTACTAATCATTATCTTTTGGTACCTTACTTGCAGGGTCAATCTGGTCATTTTCTAATTTATATGGAAAATCTATAATCATATAGGCCACTCTTGAAAGCTTGTTTAACTATCTTAGATCTAGGAATATTTTTGTTAAACACATTTTGTGATTTTGGGTCTTAAAGCATACATCTTTGCTAACCACATTTTATGAAAGGGGTTTTATCTATGTGATCTGTTATGTGTTAATTAACAGGGTCAATAGAACATCCGAAGCAGGATCATCTAAAAGCAAAACATCACAGCCTTAACCTTTTTCTTATCTTCTGGAAAATTGCTAATCACATAGTCATGGTATTGACCTGAGAATATTGATATTACACTTATAACCGTGACATTGTAATTTGGTCATTTTAGGAGTTGTTTTGTTTACTATTTTATCTTTTTAAATTGATAAGGCAAATCTTAGGATAATTTTGATCAGGAAAACACCTTTCTATTTCAAAGATTGTGTTGGTTTGTCCATATTTGTTGTAAAATCTTGTCTTGGTATCTTTTGGCAAAAATATTAATACATTATTATAAGACTAACCTGCTACATGTAAATATTTCCTAGGCATTTAAGCATCTAAGTTAATCTAATCATCTAAACACCTGCATTTTGGTCAAAAATCTAAAATTTTAAAGTTTTGAACCTTCTTATAATATTGGTAATCATGCAGTCACGATATTACCCTGTGAGTCACAATATTGCACTAATAGTCATGGTTTTATAGACTGGTTGTCATAGTTATCTATATGTGGCAAAATCGTAACTCAAAAATTATGATATTACACTGATAATTACAATATTGCACTAGTAGTTGTGATTTTGCACTAATTTTTGCCTTCAAATTTGTCCTTTTTGATAGCATTTTTAGAGTCATTTTTAGTGAATTTTGAGTCATTTCAAGCCTCCTGCAAAGGCTAAATTTCCTTTGGCATCGGGGGCTCCACCCCTCAACCCTCACACCATGACAGAGAGTACGACAGGGGTACTACCCTCATACCCCACAAGGGGCACTGCCCCTTGACCCCATTGGGGGCTACCATCCCCGCATCATGGATTGCTCACCCCAAAGAAGTTATAGAGCCAAATTACAATTTTTTAGGGTGTTTTATTAAGACATATTGGACTAACATCTTGTTTCTTAAAGGGGTGAATCTAGAGGTTGTTTTATCTTGCTAACATCATATTTTTCAAGTCATATCTTGGTATAACATCTTATCTTGCAGGTTTCCCCCTAAGATTATTGATCAAACTACTAATCACTTGTCTTGAAGGTTGCCTCTTTAAAAGAGCCAATCAAACTATTAATTTTTTTCTTGTAGGCCACCTGTCAAAGACCCCTTTTGGAATTTTAAAAATCATTTTTTGAATCATTTTAATCATTTTGTATATATATATTCACATCTTAAATTAATCAGTTAATTAATCTCTCTTTGGTCTGCCTATTTGTCACCCAAGGGCTAGGTGGTGTATGCTCTCCTCCTTGCATCCTTATGGCAATTCTTGGAGGATCAAAAACCACTAATAAACCCTCCCATCTTTCCTTTCTATGGACAATGTGATGTGGAATTGACACCCATGCATTTGCCATAGTCTTAGGTGGATAGTGACTGTGGATTTCATCACCATGCACTAATCCAAACTTCATATTCTAGTGGAGTATAAATATATGGACAACTATCATTAGGTGTTAAAGTAAAATTTCCCATAAAGGGTTCCATGTAATGAGGGGCATTTCATATCCAATACATAAAGTAGTTAGACAACATCCTATACAAATTTGGGCCCCATCGTACCTAGTGTATATTAGCGATGCCCCTAGATAACCTGTTTAGCTTGGCATAAGACCTTATGACCATAATAGGCAACTTACTATAGGATTTAGTATCATCTCCCAAATGACCATCATGTGCAGATAGGGTTGAAAGGGTTCAAAATATTTTGTAATAGGTCATCTGCATAAAACCTCACCCATAAAGCTATTAGATAGTGTAGTCATCAAGTTACACACCCTTGAGTTTAATAAACATAGGTTTGTGGTTTTCTTGCTTGGGTGTGTATCATGCTAAACCAATGTTATTTGTGAACCAAGTCAGCCTTTCATCCAAACCTATACACACCTATTTAGGTTTTTTGCACATATAATTATGTATATCCTTGCTTCATTATTTTATCATTTGTAGATATTCCTCTTGTACATATTGTCCTTGTATATCCTTTTTATTATCCTATCCCACCTCCCATCTTGTCTTCATCTTGTCCTAGTCTAATTCATTCATCATTGATCATACGCCATCACTCTCATATCCTAATCACATCTTGTCATCCATATATTGTCCTAAGTTCACTATATCCATAATCAATCATTTATCTTGACCTTGCCTTCACCTAATCACCTCATCCCCCATCTAGTCTAACCTCATCCTATATTATCCTAGTTGGCTCTTTAGGTCACACACATGTCCAAACCAACCCCATATCATTTACATCACCCCTTATCATTTCATCATCACCTATATATACTTGTCTTTGTTTTAATCCTATTATCCTATCACCTTCATCATAAAATCCTATCCCATCCCATCTTGATAAAATTAGGCTAAGGCTTGATCTAGTCCTTTTGTCCTTTCATATTATATTATCATCTTAGTCCATTATCACTCATCATTTGGTCAGATCTCACACCTAGTTGATATCCTATTAGCATCTTATCACTTTGTCATTTTTAATCTACCATCCAATCATCTTCAATCTAGTCACCCCTCCTACTCATAGCTAGCATGAATCTAATCATTGTCTTATTATTTTGAATCTAGGCACCCATCGAATCCCTAATCCTTTTACTAGCTTTAAAACTAGGCATTATTGATAAATCATTGGCACTTATTTTACTAACGGTATGAAATTTTATCCTAATCCTACATCATCTCAATCACATTTCACACATCTCATCCTCGTCATTACCTACCATACTGGCTTAGTCATTTGGACCTACTTTATTCAAGAAAACATATCTAATCCTTAGTTTATCTTCACATCGGCCCCTTTCATCATCCATCTACTATCCCCATGTATTTGACTTGGTTTTTGTAGACCAATATGTCTTGGATAATAGGGATAAAGTCCTTTTGCAAGCTTTAGAAATGGGTACTCACCTACCTTCTGACCTTATTCCCATCCAGCCCAAACCAACATCCTGCATCCTTTCCCATTTCCCCTAGCTCATCAAGGTTGACTTCATTATTTAGTAATGTGGTCACCCTATTCAATCAATACATCTTGGCTAATAAATATGAAGTTCTCTTATAACTATTAAAGATGGGTTCCCACCTTCCCAATGATTTTGACCCTATAAGCCTAAAGTCACATCCCAAACTACTCCCTCATCAACCCTTATCCCCATCTAATTATCATGATAAACAATCCTATTCCAATCCCCCATCCACTAGTCATAGCCAATCATCTATCCCTCCTAGTAAAGGGCATCATATCCTATCCACCTTGTCTACTACCAGTCCACCCACCCCATCATATCAACAACCATTTGATACATCCAAGTCATGAAGTGAAGTGGGTCCTTGTACTCCTCTTCTTATGTCCTTAAAATCCCTCTTCCATCGACTCATTTTTACTTGCATGATGGTATATCCACCCATATGACATCTTGATCCTGCCAAGCCTAAGCCCTCTTGATATAAATCTAATTAATATTATGAATATCATCAAACTTGGGGGCATACCATTAATGATGTTGAAATTTCCAAGATTATGTTCAAGACCTCATCGATTATGGTGACATAAAAATCAAGGATGAATCAGATGAGTCTTTATCCTTGGGTGAACAAGAAGAGGAATGCCAAGATTCTATTACCAATCATGATCAAACCCTTCCCCTTCTAAGCTAAGGTCAAGATATCTCATCCCTCTTCCATGGTCCTCCCATATTTGACAAATCATCAGTAAAAAATGATCCTATTTCTCGTGTACCAAATCCTCCCATATATCATGAGTCCTTCTATGGGCCTATCTTTGGTCAATCCATTATTCCTCCATCACCTCCCCCTCACCCATAATATCACAAACCCCATGTTAAGAGCTCACTTATGGACAATGAATCTTTTATTGGCAGCATCACATCATCAAAATCAAAATTAGAGTCAATACACATCTCATCCACATCAGGATCATGTCCAACACTAGTATTTGAATCAGATTCCTCATCATAAACATCATCTCTCATAGATATCACAACAAATGATGATAATGCCTCCTCTTTTAAAAATGCCCATGATTTGGATGATAATCAGGCCCCAGGTACATCTTATGATCCCAATCAAGATGATGAAATCATAAAAGAGTTATACAAGCTTTATCTATCAAAGATAGTTAAAAAGGATCTGATCTTACAAAAAAATTTAGTGATCCTTTTGAGATTCTTGAGGACACTTTCTCCGAAATTGAGGCTAGGGCTCCTAGTGACCTTTATGAGGTCTATGCTACCAATTATCCCCTTAATCCACCACACATCATTAATCATCCACCTCACCTCCATAATCCCTACATCTCACTCTATAAAGGGGATGAACATGAACATGCATCATTGGATTCCCCTCTGCATGTAATTTCATATGCCAAATATACATGGATCCAAACCCATAATCAGTTAATCATATCAAATAATCATGCCCATTATGATCCAAATATAATTAATCAAATTCAAGATGAGTCTTATAATCATCCAAGTCATAAATAATAATCCCCTAGTACAAATATCCTTGAAGTACTAAGGGTCTATCTAAACAAAAATCATTTATCTAATCAAAAATCAATTTCCTCAGGTAAAGCCCAAAATTTGGCACCAAGGGGTAGTCAATGTCAAATCCAATCAACAGATCAAAAGAATGTCCAAAGTAATAAGTGTATGGTTAACCATGCTATTGATATTTGTATCAAAGAATCAACAAATCAAAAGGTCTTGTATCCCTTAATCTCATGATACCAATCTAAAGAATCCCCTCCACCATATCCATTGGTATATGCAACTATTGAATCCCATTTCCACTCCCCATCCCATCATATTGACCATTTTAAACATATTATTCATTCACATCCTATATCCCATAATCACAATCATGACATACCCCCATCCATATCATATCTCAAATCCCTAGGCAACATTGTCCCTCATAGGGGATATAAAGACACCTAGTTAAAATGCTTGAAGGATGTTAAATCAAGAATAAATATAGGCCACCAAGACATTAATACATCCAGTAGCAGTGACATGATCTTATCATCATACATCTCTATAATAGGTATTGGCTAAAAATTCAACCAGTGTCAGCATTCCTGCATCTCGTACCCCTATTTAATAAAACAAGAAAAAAAATCATTCATCCAATGGTGAAAACCAATTTACTGACACCTTGGGTAAGTATTATGATGAAAAATGGTCCTCAACATTATTGTTCCCAAAATCTGTCACTCATTTTTGGGACAACATATGAACTATTTTGGTCCTGTAGGCCAAAATTCTCTCTTCCCTTCTCAAAAATTGTTTTGAGCATTCAAATTCTTCATTATTCAAGCTTTTTCAGTTAAGGGACAAGCAGGTTCAACACCGAGGTTCAACCAAAAGATTCAATGGGTTCAAAGGTTCAATGACATCGACAAGCTTAAAGAGTTAAACGCTTTGGAAAAAGTTCAAAGTTTAACCACTTCGACAAGTTCAACAGATTCAAAAGACTTAGTGAAAAGAGGGAAGATTGAACTGTTGAACCTTGAACCAAAAAGGTTCAAAGGTTCAACGTGGTTGGTTCAAGGCGGTTGGTTCAAGCAGTCAATTCAATGAGCAAAACAAAAGATTGAACCATTGGTTGGTTCAATTAGAAGGTTCAAAGGAGTTCCCTAAAACCCAAAGGACAAGTGCCCTTGTGGAAGGCAGTGAACCAAAGGCCAAGTGCCCTTGTAGAGGGTAGTGAACAAAGGCGGACAAAGAGATATCTTTCGAAAAGATTTTCTACGGCCAAATTTTACAAGGGAAATCCTTTAGACAAAATGTCTGAAGGAATTCCTTCATACATTTTGTCCGAAGGAATGATCAAAAGCCTGACGAAAAGTGGCTAAGGTAAGGGAAGAATTCCTTCAGACAAAATGTTTGAAGGAATTAAAGAAGAAGACCGCCGAAGACTGCTTTAAGGACCCCGAAGGGTAGGTACCCTTGTGGGGGGCTCTTAGCGACCAAGAAATGGACCTTCTCAAGGTCAGAAGGGACACTTTCCCTTCAGGAGGTTCCAAAGACATTAAGCCAAAAGAATATTTCTACAGACTCTGCAGGTTGGTTTCTATGAACTCTGCAGACCCGTTTCTTCAGACTCATTTCTACGAACTATGCATACCCATTTCTCTGGACTCATTTCTATGGACTCTATAGACCTATTTCTATGAACTCCACAGGTTGATTTCTATGGACTTCATAAGCCTGTTTCTATGGACTCTATAGGCTGGTTTCTATGAACTCTACAGGCTTATTTCTACGGACTCTGTAGGCTTGGTTTTATGAACTTGTTTCTACAGACTTTGCAGACATGTCTCTACAGACTCTGTAGGCTTGATAAAGATGAAGGAATTTCAAAGCTTCAGAGGACTTGGAGAAAACATAGGCTTCTAAGAAAGAGGATGAACCGTTGAACCTTGAACCAAAATGGTTCAAGGGTTCAACAGGTTTAACAGTTCAATGAAAGCTCTGAGCAAAGGAAAGAAGCGGAAGATTCCAGAGACCAGTTCAAAGAGATGGTTCAAGCGAATGAACCAAAGAAATGATGGAACCAAGGAGCCAAGAAGGCCACCTGAATCATTGAAATAGTTAACCAATGACGTCCCTATGGATGTCTAATTTAGGGTAATGAAATGTCTGTTGATTATTAGATGTGGCGCGAAACCTGGAAACAAACTCAGCGACCAGCTAAAGAGGGAGCTGAAAGAGCCAATAGAAAGGGAAAATATAGCTCGAAAGCTCAAATTGCAATAAGAAAGAGGGAAAGACCAAAAATAGCTGTGTAGGAGTTATTCCAGTAGGTGGAACAGTTTACCAAGTAGATATTTGAGCTTGTAAACATTAAAAGTGTGGCCTATTTTTCTCCATGAAGTAAAGGTGAAGTGGACAGCTGCGCAAATATCAAGAAAAGTACCAGACAACCCATGTTGAGGAGAAGACATTTGAGATGAATCGACATGCCACAGTTAAGGTAGACGCCTTGTTCCAACATGGCCCTCTTTGACAAAATTGAAAATGCATTCAAGGCATTAAATGTAGCATGGGTTGTTCCATGAAACAAAGTGCCAAGCCTTTCTTGGCTACTATATATTGTAATCTCTTATTTTATGCAAAAGAGATCTCTCTGATATAGAAGCAAAACTTTGCCAAAATTGAAAGGCGATTACTGAGACTTTTAGCTCAGATTATTAATCATATTTCTTTGTTTGAATGAGAAAGCAGGTTACTTTCAGACTTTGTGTTGTAATAGCCTATGTCATTTAGGAGATTGTTCTTATGTCTGTTTCCTGAATGTGTTCTTGTCCATTTAATGAAATAAGCAAAATTAGTAAAAGTAATCAGGGAGGTGTCCTAAAGCCAACTGTGGAGAGACTTTGTGCTACCATAATTGTCTTTAGTGTGTGTGTTTTTAGTTTCTTTCTATGTAAAGGGCCTTGGGATGACTTTGTGCCCTCATTGTCCTTCGTATTTCACTCTTGGGTAGTAGAGGTGGAGACTTTGTGCTAGACTTCACTCTGTTGATTATTACGTCCTTGATTACCAGTTACTTGTTACCCACCAAAAAGAATTCCAGTTGTTTGTTGTAAGATCCCTTCTGAAAGAAGAGAAGTGCCTTCAATGGTTTCACCTAGATTTCTCCTTTGCTTGTGAACATATCTTTGAAAAAAGAGAGATGGATGGTGTTGTCCTACCCCTGAGTGTTATTTTTTACATATATATATATATATATATATATATATATATATATATATATATATATATATATATATATATAGTAGATAGCTCCTCATAGTTACAAGAAACTTCCCCTTGATGAGAGGAGAGATTTGTCCCCTTTTGATGTGGTAAACCTGCACATCTGGCTGACCAATCTCCCTATGCTATAGTTGAAATGACCTATTTTGCTCATCAGTTAGCTGGTGACAAAATATTCACCCAACAGTTTTTGGCGACTCCGTTGGGGAAGAATGAGCAATTTCAGTTCTTTTCCTTATCCATTTTCTCTGCTAGGGAACACAGTAATTTTGTGCAATTTGAAGCCTCAAGCTTCAAATTGAAGCATCACTTGTGTCTTATCCATTATAATTATAGACTTATCCATTTCCATTACATAATCTAGTCTGTGAAACCAGAGCCGCTAGGGATTGAATGTTTCACTTCTTTTTTCCACTTTCCTCTAGCTCCATGCCAATAATTTTTGGCAACTCCACTGGGGATCAATGAGCATTTCTAGTCCTTTTCCAGTCTATTCAAATTAAAGCATTTCATATCATTGGGGAATGACGTGAAGTAGGAAAGAACACTGCCAACTTCACGCCAATAGTTTTTGGTGACTCCATTGGGGACACAACAATTTTACATAATTTAAAGCCCCAAGCTTTAGATTGAAGCATCACCTATGTCTTATCTATTATCATTATAGCCTTATCCATTTCTTTTATATAATCTAGTTTGCAAAACCAGAGCCACTGGAGAAGAGCACGTAGTTTGAAGCCTTAAGCTTCAAGCTAAAGTAGGGCCAGTTCTTTTCAATTTTTATTCTACAATCTGGCAACTCCATGCTATACTAGAAGCCAGAGAGCCCAAGGTGTTGTTGACCCTATTTTTGAGTTGGTTCAACAAGGCAATTTCGATTTGCTTCCTCCACAACTTAAATTTCAACGAATTAGGAGTCTTCCTCCTACCAATACCAGGTCACCAATACAAGGCAGAGCTTTTTTTTTGTTGTTAGTAGAGCTTTGGCTATACATGATCCATCCAAATTTGTTATCCCCCCTTTTCATAATCAAATCATGGTGGTTCAAGGCCCTTGGGGTAACTCTTTTGGCCCACTTATTTTAACTCCACCTCTACATGAGCTATCACACAGTTGAAAGAATATTTCTCCAAATTCTTTGGTGATGGGAGAGTTCATCTTGATGAACACATTGTAGCTTTCAGCATAGCCTGTGGTGTGATAGGTGTGGAGTATGAAGACATAGCAGTCAGGCTATTTGTGGAAACATTACAAGGCCTAGATTGTGACTGACTAGAATACTCTCAAAACTAAGTTCAAAGCAAGGTTTAAGACTGCAGAAGATGCGCATGCCCTGCTCGCCCAGCTCACACAGATGAAGAAAGAACCTCATGAACCTATGAGGGACTTCATAGCTAAATTTGATAAGCTGAGGAATAGGATTCCTCCAATTGTTCAGCCAACACTTGAGAACCTTAAATGTTTCTTCATCAACTCATAGTTGCTTGAAGTGAGTTTTTTGTTGAGATGTGCTAGCCACATAGACCTTGCTGCTACTCAATATTTGGCTACTGAGGTGGAAGATGACCTTATCTTGGCAGGAAAGATAAAGAGAGATCCTAACAAAGGTAAATCTTCTTCATCCTCTGAATACTCATCTACAGGCACCACTAATCCAATGGTGCAGAAGCTGGCAAATGAGTTGCTTGCTCTTAGAAAGAAAATGGTGCAAGGGATGTCATCTGCTCCTTCATACAAAGATATACCAAGGAGGACATTCCCCAATCAGTCATACCAAGGTAATACTGCTAGGAATCAAGGGCAGCCAAATCGTCTTTCTCCCACTCAGAGAAAATTGGCCATTGAAGCACCTCCAACCAATTCAACAGTTGGATATCTTGAATCAGAATCAAATTTCTCCTTCTAGCTTGAGTTGAACCTAGAAGATGATGTTAATATCTTCACAGAGGGAAAAGAAGAATTAGCTGGTGACTCAAACATTAGTTTCCTGAATTATCAAGTTGAACCCAAAAGTGAAAGTAAAGTAGTTAATGGATCATACGTTGTATTCACCCAGTCCAAGAACCAGTCAACCCAACAAGCTTATAAAAAAAAGACAGAGGAGTGACCTCAACCTATAGTTTTAATTGCTAAATGAGGAACTTCTCTGCCTTTCTAGCCAAAGGACCCAGTGATTGCTAAAAAAATAAGTACTCCAAACATGCCTTCACCTTCAACTTCAATTTCGCAGATCAGTCCTTCCCCCCTTAAAAAATATAAGGATGAACTCCCTTCACCTGTTCATAATTCATTTTAGACATTTGACATAGTCGACCATGTTAAGAAAACTAAAATTCAAATGTCTAATTTTGAATTCCTGCAATCCAACCCTGAGCAGTTGGATAAGTTAGTGGAATGTGTGAGGAATAAAACTGTCCCTGTAGGACCAACTGTTCCAAAGGTGACTCCCACATCCACCTGGAACAACCTTGTTATTGCCCCTCCTACTGCTCCCAGAAGGACTGAACCATTTTATGTCTCCCTATTGATAAATGGGCATCAACTGAACAATTGCATCATAGACTCAAGTGTGTCTGACAATGTCATGCCTGCCCAAGTAGCTAAATCCCTTGGTCTCACACTGACCAAGATATTTGGGAGATGTTTCTCCATAGATAATAAACAAGTGCCACTGCTAGGACAAATCAAGGATACCCAATTTGCATTTGCAACATTCCCAGATAAGAGAATCAAGATGACAGTCCTGGTGGTCGATGTCCCAGCCTCCTACAACATTCTTCTTGGCCAAAATTTTTGTAAGGATGTTGGTGGAGAATTGAGCATGGACCTATCTAAGGCAAGGATCCTAGTCAAAGGAGTTATGTAGAAATTGCTCCCTGAGAAAGAAGCAAAATATGTGGTCACTCAAACATTAGCGCCTAAAGTTTAAATTCCATTTGAGTCTTCAGGCAGGGATAATTATTTTTTGTCTACTAAAGACGTTCCTGTTATAGCAAATGAAAGTCCTATAGGTGGCGATCTAAAAATTGATTCAAACAAGACATCTAGAGAATTGGTAGGGTGCAATACAGATGAAAAAGGATCTTTTCTCTCTAATGAAGAAAAATCTGATAGAAGATCAGTTTTTGATGATATTTGGATCTTGGAATTTGATGGCAGCAATTCCTATACCGGTGCTAGCACTAGGATTGTTCTAATATCTCTTCAAGGAGATATTTTTCCTTCTTCATACAAGTTGGAATTCAGCAACACCAATAATGCTACTGAGTATTAATCTCTGTTACTCAAGTTGAAGGCAGCTCAAGATAGAGGTGTTAAACTCCTTCATGCTAAAGGAACTGTTGAACTGATGGTTTGTTAGGTGAGAAACCTGTGTCAAACTAAGAACAAAAGATTGCACCATTATCACAATCTGGTATGGGACTGTATTGAAAGTTTTGATACTTTTAATATATTTGCAGTGCCCAAAGAGCTTCATAGTCATGCCAGTTCATTGGCTATCTCTACGACCGTCTTGGTTCCTCACAAAGACTTTGAAGAGCAGAAGTACACTATCGAGCTGGTCTTTTGACCAAGTGTGCTTGACAATGCCAATCATTGGCAGATGTTTGATGCTGATAATCAAATCATGTGTTGGACTGAACTAGAAGAATAATGAATTATGGTAATGGACCATACTGTTGCACGTCTAAATTAGGTAAAGAAAATCTTCTACAAGAGAACAAGGATTCATGATTTTCAGACTAAAAATCAAGTCTTGTTGTTGGGCAAGAGGAGAGAACGAATAGGAATGCCCAAAAAATTTAATTCCTGGTGTAGAGGTCCATTCACCAATCATCATTTATTGGGAGAAAATGGTTTATTGTTGATATATCAAGACAGAATGCCATTTTCATTGTCTCACTATGGGCGGTATCTGAAGCACTTCAATCCTTGAAGTATCAGATAAGATCATCTTGTATATATGTATATTTGTATAGTCTTTAGTTCTATTTTGTGCTTTTCATTTTCATTTTTGGCACCTTTCTTTTTTGGGTAGCATGACTTTGTAGCCCAATGGCACACTTCAAGGCACTAGAGATCCTGGTTTCTACTCCCCTCAATTGTTCCAAAATTTTAATTAAAGGAAGTTCCCCAACTAGAGCTAGCTGTTGTTCCCAAAATTTGTCACTCATTTTTGGGACAACATATGAACTATTTTGGTCTTGTAGGCTAAAATTATCTCTTCCCATCTAAAAATTGTTTTGAGCATTCAAATTCTTCATTATTCAAGATTTTTTCAGTTAAGGACAAGCAGGTTTCACAGGGTCAACAACTTCAATAGGCTATCTCTCTCAAAGAAACATGTTCCCAACACTTAGGCAATTTCAAGACAAGTTCAATGCTGAGATTCAACCAAAAGGTTCAACGGGTTCAAAGGTTCAATGACATCAGCAAGCTTAAAGAGTTAAACGATTCGACAAGTTCAATGGCTTCAAAAGACTTAGTGAAAAGAAGGAAGATTAAACTATTGAACCTTGAACCAAAAAGGTTCAACGTAGTTAGTTTAAAGCGGTTGGTTCAAGCAATCAATTAAATGAGTGAAACACAAGATTAAACCGTTGAACCATTGAACCGTTGGTCAATTTAATCAGTCAGTTCAATCAGAAGGTTCAAAGGAGTGCCCCAAAACCAAAAGGACAAATGCCCTTGTGGAACGCTGTGAACCAAAGGCCAAGAGCCCTTGCAGAGGGCAGTGAACAAAAGCGGACAAAGAGATATCTTTTGAAAAGATTTTTTGCAGCCAAATTTTACAAGGGAAATCCTTTAGATGAAATGTCTGAAGGAATTCCCTTAGACATTTTGTCTGAAGGAATGATCAAAAGCCTGATGGAAAGCAGCTAAGGCAAGGGAAGATTTTCTTCAGACATTTTGTCTAAAAGAATTCAAGAAGAAGACCGCTCGAAGGACCCTGAAGGACCCCGAAGGGTAGGTACCCTTGCGAGGGGCTCTTAGCAACCAAGAAATGGACCTTTTCAAGGATCAAAGGGACACCTTCCCTTCGAGAGGTTCCAAAGACATTAAGCTGAAAGAATATTTCTATGGACTCTATAGGTTGGTTTTTATGAACTCTATAGACCTATTTCTCTAGACCCATTTCTCTAGACTCATTTCTATGGACTCTACATACCTGTTTCTTTGGACTCATTTCTATAGACTCTACTGACCTATTTCTACAAACTCTGTAGGTTGATTTCTATGAACTCCGTAGGCCTATTTCTACAGACTCTGCAGGTTTGTTTCTATGAACTCTATAGGCTTATTTCTATGAACTCTGCATGCTTAGTTCTACAAACTTGTTTCTACAGACTCTACAGGCTGGATTCTATAGACTCTTTCAAAACTCGAGAGACTTAGAGAAAACTATAGACTCTGTAGACATGTCTCTACGGACTCTGTAGGCTTGATAAAGATGAAATAATTTCAAAGCTTTGAAATACTTAGAAAATAAAGGCTTTTAAGAAAGAGGAAAGACTTAGAGAAAACAAAGGCTTCTAAGAAAGAGGATGAACTGTTGAACCTTGAACTAAAATGGTTCAAGGGTTCAACAGGTTCAACGGTTCAATGAAATCTCTGAGTAAAGGAAAGAAGTGGAAGATTCCAGGGACCAGTTCAAAGAGATGGTTCAAGCGAATGAACCAAAGAAATGATGGAACCAAGGAGCCAAAAAGGCCACCTTAACCATTAAAATAGTTAACCAATAATGTCCCCATAGACATCAAATTTAGGGTAATGAAATGTTTGTTGATTTTCAAATGTGGCACATAACCTGGAAACAAACTTAGCGACCAGCTGAAGAGGGACCCGAAAGAGCTAGTAGAAAGGGAAAAGATAGCCCGAGAGCTCAAATTGCAATAGGAAAGAGGGAAAGACCAAAAATATCTGTGTAGGAGTTATTTCCAATAGGTGGAATAGTCCACCAAGTCGATATTTGAGCTTACAAATATTAAAGGCGCAACCTATTTTTCTCCATGAAGTAAAGGCGAAGTGGACAGTTGCATGGATATCAAGAAAAGGACCAGACAACCCATATTGAGGAGAAGACATTTGAGATGAATCGACATGCCACAGTTAAGGTAGCTGCCATATTCTAGTATGGCCCTCTTTGACAAAATTGAAAATGCATTCAAGGCATTGAATGCAACATGGTCATTCCATGAAACAAAGTGCCAAGCCTTTCTTGGCTACTATATATTGTAATCTCTTATTTTATGCAAAGGAGATCTCTCTGATATAGAAGCAAAACTCTACCAAAATTGAATGGTTATTACTGAGACTTTGAGCTCAGATTGTTAATCATATTTCTTTGTTTGAATGAGAAAGCAGGTTACTTTCAGACTTTGTGTTGTAATAGCCTGTGTCATTTAGGATATTGTTTTTATGTATATTTCTTAAATGTGTTCTTGTCCATTTAATGAAATAAGCAAAATTAGTAGAAGTAATTAGGAAGATGTCTTGAAGTTAATTGTGGAGAGACTTTGTGCCACCACAATTATCTTTAGTGTGTGTGTTTTTAGTATCTTTCTATGTAAAGGGCCTTGGGATGACTTTGTGCCCTCATTGTCCTTCATATTTCACTCTTGGGTAGTTGAGGTGGACTTTGAGCTACACTTCACTCTGCTAGTTATTACGCCCCTAGTTACCAGTTACTTGTTACCCACCAGAAAGAACTCCAACTGTTTGTTGTAAGACCACTTCTGAAAGAAGAGAAGTGCCTTCAGTGTTTTCACCTAGATTTCTTCTTTGCTTGTAAACATCATCTCTAAAAAAAGAGAGATGGATGGTGTTGTCCTACCCCTGAGTGTTATTTTCTGCATGTATATATTTTATATAGCTCCTCATAATTACAGGGAACCTCCCCTTGATGAGATGAGAGATTTGTCCCCTTTTGATGTGGTAAACCTACACATCTAGCCGACCAATCTCCCTATGCTGTGGTTGAAATGACCTATTTTTCTCATCAATTAGTTGGTGATAAAATATTCACCCAAAAAACATCATGGCAAAATCATTTGTTATTTGTATGTTACCTCAACACTTGGGGGCCAAATCCATCCATCTCTTATCAACCACGCATCCATGTCATCTTTTGATCCATTGTTCTAACCCATTGTTCATCATCATATCATGCATCTTATCTCTTATTCCTTCTTATCTTGACCTTTGTAAGGACAAGGAAGGTGTCTTGATAATTTTTTTGGAATTATCTTGGCATATCCTCCAATGAACATTCAATCAACTAAATATTTGGTTCTTTCATGATACAGTCATAGGCAACTCCCTAGTCCCTTCTTCCTTGGCCATCATCCCCTTTTTTGCATCACCCTCATCCTTTTTATCATCCCATCCATCATTCCATCCATCCTCATCTTGATTTCTAGGCTTAATATCCCCTTTGATAGTAACCCATTTGTATAGTGTATATACATATTCCAAAAATCCCTAAAAATTGAA
Source organism: Torreya grandis (assembly GCA_037957365.1). NCBI lineage: Eukaryota > Viridiplantae > Streptophyta > Pinopsida > Cupressales > Taxaceae > Torreya > Torreya grandis. The sequence continues at coordinate 1,854,982 of JARHVA010001132.1, forward strand.
ATATTTAAAAAATCATAAAATTTGGAAAAGCCAAATAGTCCATCATGTCTTGTCTTATGCCTAAACCCCTAGTTGCATCTATCTCCATGCCTTTCATCTTTCACAATCACGTCATCCACCATCCTATTCTAAACCAAGGGTAAATCTAGTCTATATCAAGCTAACATTAACCTAGTCTCACTTTCACCTAATTAGTTTTATGTCTCTCATCTAAACCTATAAATTTTTGTCCCAATCCAAATTCAAGTAACCATACCCATATCCTCACCTAAGTCCCTTAGCCTAATCGTAATCTATATCTACATCTATATCCTTATTCACATTCTTCTCCAAATCATTAGTCTATTCCAAGTCTATATCTTTACCTAATTCCTAATTCTAATGATAATCCTATCCAAATCCAAATCTATCCCAAGTCCACAATCACATCATGATAATCCTAGTCCAACCCATAATATAATAACTCATCCCATCATTAGACAAGACATTGTGCCATTACATGTAGATACTTGTGTGTGTTACTTGTCTGTTCCATTTGGCTTGTTTGCATGTCTTTTATCATGTAAATATTTGTTTGTCCTTGTATTTTGAGTCTGTGTTGCATCATGTCTACTTTTTTCTATTGGGAAATGAATAAGGATGTTATGAGGTCCCCAAAGCCACAATAATGCTTTTAGATGCCCTTGATGATGTAGAGTTCACTATTTACCCCCTTTTATGCACTTTGGCACCACGTCCATTTGGTCATCCTTATATCATTGGGTATCCTTCCAAGTGATATATGTGAACTAGGAATTTGATTCAAGAGAGGTGGTTAGTATCGTATTAGTTCTAAAATGAAAATAAAATGAAAGAAGCACACTAACTAACATAACATCTCTAGGCCTAGTCACTAGGGGGATCTTAGTGAGGGAAAACCATTTGAAAACACAACTAAAAATGGAAATAAATGAGAAAGATGAACACAAAACACCAATTTATTATCAAATCTATGATTTCTCCAAAAGGCTCCTTATTTGGCTTGCTCAGGTTGTGCTTCAAGAGACCTTCTTCAATGGAGTGTGGTTACCTTCATCTCCTCTTTGCACCTTAGTCTTTGGATTGGCTTGGCTCAACAATTTGGCATTATAACACTAATTGCAATGGATTTTGGAATTATTTTTGCATTATAAATTTGCATTATCCAAGATTAAAAATAAATAGATAAGACCTCCTATTTATAGATTTTTGGAATGGCTTAGAATCAACCTAAACCATCCATCTCAAGATGAAGATGTGTGGCTAAGGATTAATTTAATTATGTAATTAAAATTCATAAATAGGCTCATCAATATTTGGGATATAGGGACATTGAATAGGCATGGAGGGTCTTAATGAGGAATTGGAGGGGTTAACCTTGATATTTTATACATTTATGGCCTAGGGATGTCTTCCAAAGAAATAATGTCACCTGATGATGCAGATATTCAATATTCATTTCCAAAAAGAAATTATTTAACAAGTTCCATGCAATTCTCAATTAGGCTCATGATTTGGTTTAATTAGATCTTAAGCATGATCAAGCACTTTGATGCAAACCTTGGCTCTTTGTGCACAAATTACTCAAATCGGTCAGAATGTCTTTTTATTGGCCCAAATTTTGACTAGATTGAAATTAATATGTAATGTTAGATGTGTTGGATATGTTATCCCATTTAGGATGTTGTCATTACTAAATAACAAATGCATATGTCTCGTGTAAGATATTTGATAGAAAAGAGCAATCTAAAGCACCCAAGTGCAAAATTGGCATTTTGACTCAAAATGATCTAATCAAAGTTAGTTGGCCCATAAATTGTTTTACCACATTTAATGATACCCTAGCCAATATCAACACTTGAATATATCAATTTTAACTCATTTAATGTGAATTAATATTTTAGGCTAGATTGTGCACTTTCATGGAAAATTGGTCAAAAGCCTAATTAGAGGTTATCGTTGGCCAGTTTTAGGTGTCTACAGTTTGCCCCTATTTGGGAAGGCATTACAATCCATAGGCATAATAATGTCTTCTCAAATAATGAGAAATGGCATGTATGCCCAAAAAGAAGATGATGGTTGAAGAACAAAGCTCCAAATGGTGTTTGAGAAGCTTGGGATGATGCCCCCTCGAGGAAGTAGCCATCACATGTGTGGATGGATGGTCCCTCAAAAAGAAGCAAGAAAAAAAAGGTAAAATTAACACGTGGGTGAGATTAATCCAAATGAGAAAATGCTTGCATGCATTGAGTTAAAAAGGATATTGATTTGCCAAAAGGTAGTTATAATCAAGAATAAAAGTCAAAATAATGACTTGCCCATAGGCAATTATAATCATTAAGAGGACCTAGATTGGCTAAAGATGATTGTGCCCTAGTTAGGGCTGATTAGCAAGCATAACTCATGGATATAACCTAGAATACAGATTAAATATGAGCGGGGGCAAAGTGATAAAAGAGATGAATAGCATATTAATATTGATCAATAGAAAGGATTCAATTATACCTACCAATTAGGAGATGCTTGTCCTTATTAGCAATAATACAATTAGAATAGTTAATGGGATGATTTGATCAAGTGTGGGATGCAAGGTTTTGCTAAGGTGCCAAGGAGAAACTTTTGTGCCTCCATTGATTATAGACCTTCTTGAAATTGATTTTTGTTATAACACATGATAGTAGGCATCATGAAGAACATCATGAAGACTTCACTAAAATATGCGTAAGGACAGACTCTCGATCCAATAAACACTTGAAAACAATACACTAGTGATAAAAACCATGATGACAATGTTAATGTATGAATATGGGTAGACTCAAGAATAATGTGTGCAGAGAATCACCTAATAAACACATATAGACTGAGTCAAGGCAACAGTGTTGAAATCAAACAAATAGACAAGCGAACAAAAAAATAGACAAATAAACAAAAACCACACAAATAGACAAAGAGCTTAAAATAAACAAACAAATCAAAATCGTGAAAACAAAAGCAAAATAAAGCATCCTAACAATGACTTTGCCACAGTAGGGTGGATCGAGGATAACTAACTAAGCTTATACAGGAAAAATGTTTTTGGATTTTGAAATATTTAAATGTTTTTTGAAATTTGAGGTATCTTAACTTTTTAGAGAATGGCAACATACCTACTCACAAAACAATGAGAGTGTTTGGCTTAGATTGCTTACAAAACGGTGAGAGCATATGGAAAGGGGGATCGATGGAACCTCAACATGAATTGAGCATGGCCCACATAATCCTGAAATGATCTCAAGTCAAATTAATTCCCTCCACACAAAAGATGAGGAAAAACCAACTAGGTCCCAATAAGTTCTCAAATCTGACAAATGGCTAGTCAAATGAAAATAACAATGGCAAGGTGATGCGATAATGCATGATAAACAAGTGTCACCCCTAATTTTATCATAGGTGGTTATAACTAGCATACAATGGCATACATCAATGATACTAATTTTCCCACAAGTGGTTATAATTAGTAGTAAGACTAGTGAAACACTGATTTGCCCATAGGTGGTTATAATTAGGCTCACATAAACCAACTTGATAAAAAATAGAAGATGAAAGATATCTTACCAGATCGACTATCATACTACTTTCATAGTCTATCATTGTAAACACGGATTTGATTGATTGGTGAAACTGGATCAAAATCCCCTCACAAAAAGTGTGAGAAGAACTAAAGTAACCAAGTTCAAAATAGGATTGGGAAGGATGACTAAAAATAGGCTTTGGTCTAGAGAGGAATGGTATGCGATAACAGTGAATGGATATATGGCAATTGAAATGGCATGGTACATGTTTATTTTTGGCTTGGATAATTATTGGTTTTGGATTTTAGATGTGTTTGGCCTAGGTATGGTCAATGGCATATGATTCTATTGTTCATGCTGAGGTGGAGATGCATGTCTTGATTAGCAAATGATACAAACAAAATACTTAATCATGTTAATTGCTAGTCCACACCTCATTTGAATAACTGCTCTGTCAAGAATGGCTTGTAGATTTGGTTATCAAGAATTCTTTTGTGATTTTTGATGGTCATTGATTCTAATTCCTTCAAGCATTAAGACAAGGTATCTTTATAGCCTCTACAAATGAAAGTCTAGTCTAGATGGTAAATAGGGATAAATAATAGATGATAGGTTTGTTTGTCAAAAGGAATGGCAAATGATAATGGAATGTGTAATGATTGGGAAACACATGAAGATCAGGACTTTCAGTCACATGTAATGTTTTTGATGCTAGATTTAACATAACTTTGGATGTGGCGAGGCTAGAGACTTTTGAATATTCTCTAGATAAGACCCCCAAATTTTTATGTTGTTTGATCTTGAGATTAGCTACCATCTGATTAGACTGTAGATTGGAGGCTATTTTGAGTTGATCTTTGATATTGTCTTCATCAAGTAGTGAAGGAATTTTTTGCTCAGCTATTGGTGCCTCAAAGAGGTTTTCACCAATGAAGTTTTCTTGATTGTCCTGTAGCATCTCCAAGAAGGTCTCACTAATGAACATTAGCTTTTGATTATCTTCTAACACCTCTAAAAAGGCTTTACTAGAAGATGTTGAGTTTGAAATTTGCATGTCCCATAGCACCTCCAAAAAGGTTTCACTAGGAGAGTATTCTTTATCTACATGAATTTATTCTTAGCCTCCTTGTTGTTCTTCAACTACTATGTCATAATGGATGAAGTTCAACAAAGTGTGATTCTATTGGTCCCAATCGACACTTGTGGGAGGTGGAATGTCAATAATATGGCTATTTTGGTTGAAGGTAATGGAATGAGGGTTGGAAACACAATCCTCATAGAAGATACTAGGACAACTCATGTTGAAGCTAAAGTATTCATCCTCAAAAATTGTAGAAGGATCACAAATGTATTCAAATTGATCTGCAAGGCATGCATAACCAATATTATAACAATTGTGAATGTATTTTATTTCTGAATCTAATTCTAACTCAATGGACTCTAAATTTAATGTTGAGACTAAAGTTGATTATAATTCTAATGCTAAATGTGATGTTAGTTAAAGAATAGAATCTGACTCTAATTGTGATTCTTTATTTGATGGGTACTCTGTTACAATGATGTCTTGTTGAATGTTTGGTATTGGAGAAGTAATACCATGAGATGGCATAATGGGCTCTATAAAAACTAGTTTGTCAGAGTGGTACTCCTCTAGGATGGAAAAAATTCCAAGAGACAACTCCTCAGAGACTAGTTTGTTAATAGGAGGCTCTTAAAAAGTAGACATATGGTCAAGATAATGATTTACCCAAAGGTGGTTATAATCATTAAGAAGTAACTCAATAAAGACTGACTCATAAGGGTGAGACTCCTCGACAATAGGTATAGGATTGAGAGGTGATTCATCATAGGTTGACATATCACAAATAGTTATTTCAACAAAAACATCTTAGATTGGTTGGTTTTCTTGACCTTGGTTTCTAATGAGTTAAAAAATACTAGTTTTGAACACAGCTTGATCTTTGAATGATTGCATCAATAGATGGATTGATGGGATTGGTATTGAATGAGGAATGGCCTACAATTAGATAATGGTAGGGCATCATGGAGCTTGATTTCTCCCATAAGCCAAAGGATGAAGTCTTGAAATGGTAACGACAAGGTGGTGTGGAGTTTGGTTGTTCACACTAGATAAAGGACTAGGTCCTGAAATGATGAAAGCACATTGTGGAGCTTGATTGCTCGCACAAGCCAAAGGATGAGGTCATGGAAGGATAAGGCTAGGGTGTTGTGGAACTTTGTTTCTCACATAAGCCAAAGGATGAGGTCTTGGTATAAAAATGGTTGAGCATGGTACGATGTGATGGATCGTGATTACTCACATAAGCCAAAGCATCCAAGTCCTCCTCATAAACCATATTATCCCAATCAGTAACTTGATTTGGATTTTATGGATTTTATCTATGCTTCCCATATGGATTATTATAGGGAGAATAATAAAACTCCTTAGAAAATTTATCTCTGTAGGGGTTTCTAGTCAGATTTTGTGTGGCCATTCTATCATGAGTTAGATTGTATGTGACTCCACCATAAGTGTAGCGAGATGTATCCATATAAATTATGAAAGCTCTGAAACAAAAGGCTTGAAGTTTTTCAAACTCTAAAAAACTATGTCCAAAGGACAAAAGGTTCAAGCTTAGACTAACTTGGTCGAGGTGGAGCTGTTTTTCCAAAATGGTTTAATCATGGAGTGTATCTCCAAAATGATTTGTGCTAATATTTGGCATAAAACAATCTAACTTCAAATGTCTAACATAAAATATCATACACACAAAAGGTCAAGCATCTGAATAAAAACCAATATGTCAAAAGTTTAGGTCAAAGTATTCCAAACAAGGTCTTATATAGGGAATGGAAAACAGTCTCTAGGTCTTTTATCCAAATGCGAAGTCAAAATCTAAGCTTAAACAAGTTATGATAGGGCTTTTGGCCAAATGTTGTCAAAATATAGGCTTGAAATAAAGGCATGATGTGATTTTGATTTAATTTAACAAGTTTGAAAATAACTTTGACATAGACCTAACACACATAATCAAACATAAACATGATCAGTTGGCATAATCCATAAGGCAAAAGGCTCTTGGAGAAAGGCTATGTTCTCCCAAATAAAGGCACAACAATGATGAGGATAGGATCTGAACAAACAAACAATTAATAGTCTTCAAATTTGGGTAATTGATTAACCAAAGTTATGCAACCCAAAAGAGAAAGATCTATGTATCAGCCTCATGAATTGAGGCCTAAACAAAAATCAATCAATGTTTGAATCCAACCCTGACAAGGTTAATTGAAAACTCAACATTGAAAACTAGGATTTGACCAAACAAGCTAGATAAGATTGGATAGTATGATGACACATAAATAAGGTCCAACTGATATACATGGCATGGTTTGAAACAAATGGTTTTTGATACAATGGTAAATAAGTTTTGAAAAAAAATGAGTATCCTAACGACATAAGCATGTTCAAATGATGTGATCAATGTTATGTTTCAAAGACTTAAAGGCAAACTAGTTTGACATGATTTTGGCATCATAACACTAACGTCTGAAACTCAAATGGCACAAGTGTGGTGTAAAATTGCCAGCATAATGCCTCTTTTGATAAAAGAGTGACGTATAAACAAATTAGTTTTGACATGGTTATAAACAAATAATCAAGTTTTAGTCTCAAAACATACCAAGCAAAAATGACCAAAATACACTAAGTTTAATCATCCAAATCCTAACAAGGGTATTGCAACATGGGGTTGACTAAAATTAATTAGTTTTCAAATGCTCTAGATGGATTAATTACATAATGACTTTCATGTCATGATGCAAAATAAATGCATGTAATTAGATGTCCATGGCACTTGGCTTATTTCAAAAAGGTCTTATCCTTTTTACAACCATTACATCCATCATTTGCTTAGTGTAGTATGATGTTTAAAGTATAGATACGTCTCATGTGCAACTCTAATAATAGAAGGTGGTTTAATCACTCAAACCTCTTATCCTAGTGCGAGTGGTTGAAGTCAGTGCCGAGAGGTGAAATCCTAGGTCAAATCTTCCCTAAAGAACTTGAGAGAGGTAATGAAGTCCCCCTCATAAGTTGAGTTTTCATAAAAATAAATGACTAATAGAAATACTTTATGGTCATTTTCAAGATCACCCAAACTATTGTGAGTTTTTGAAAAATGCTTTAAATGAAATTCTTTCTATCCTTTAGACTAGGCATGTGTGCAATAAGGATGGTGCTTTTGATTCCAAGGGCTCCCTAAAGGGGATAAATGGAAGAGCATATATGCAATGTACCTCTTTTTCCAATCAATTTATAATTAACAACTATTAAAGACAAAATTTGACAAGTGAATTCAATTTTAAAAACCAAATTTAAAAATTATGTGGTGTTCTTTTGACCCCTTGGTCTTAAGTTGTAACTTTTGAAAGCCTAATTATCAAAAGCATTCACTTAAGAATCTAAAATTTTCATTAAGCTCCAAAAAAGGTTCCTAATTCATTTTAAAGCATGCAAAATATGTCTAAATAGCATGTTTTAACAAATTCAAAGTTTGTCAGTTACCTGTCTACCCTTAAGGCATCACCCCAAAAGCAAATGTGTTAGATTATAAACTTTTAAAGATATTTTTAAAAGTTTATGAAAAATATATGCAACTTGAAGATAAACTGATCTCAGATTCTAAAAATTTAGGAGGAAACAAATGGTTTAAAAAATAATCATAAAAAATGGAGTCCGTATGACCCCAAACCAAGCATTTTAAAATGGCCTACTAGCTCTCAAGTTTGTGTTTTTAAGAAAAACACAGTGACCATCGATGGTTATACCTAACCATCGATAGTTTCACTTAACCATCAGTAGTTTACTCAACTATCAATGGTTCCTCTGACCATCGATGGTTACTTTTATAAACCCCTAAAGATAATAATCCAGCCAAACGAAATTAGAAAATCACTTAGAAAGAGTTTTAAGCATCTAAATTGAAATTTTAAAGTTGCCTCATACTCTCCTTCATACGTGGGATGTGTCTTGTCCCATCGGGAGTTCCATTATGTGAACTATAAATTTGACTCAAGAGAGGTGGTTAGTATCATGTTAGTTCCAAAATGAAAACAAAATGAAATAAACACACTAACTAGCATAACATCTCTAGGCCTAGTCACTAGGGGGAGCTTAGTGAGGGAAAAATATTTGAAAACACAACTAATAATGAAAAAAATAAGAAATATGAACATAAAACAACAATTTCTTACCAAATCCTTGATTACTCCAAAAGGCTCTTTCTTTGGCTTGCTCAGATTGTGCTTCAAGAGATCTTCTTCAATGGAGTGTGGCTACCTTCATCTCCTCTTTATACCTTTGGCTTTGGCTTGGCTTGGCTCAACAATTTAGAATTATAACACTAATTTCAATGGCTTTTGAAATTATTTGTGTGTTATAACTTTGCAATATCCAAGCTTAAAAATCAATAGGCAAGGCCTCATATTTATAGATTTTTGGAATGGTTTAGAATTAACTTGAACCGTCCATCTCAAAATGAAGATGTGTGGTTAAGGATTTATTCAATTATGTAATTGAAATTTATAAATAAACTCATCAATATTTAGGATAGAGTGGTATTGAATAGGCATGGAGGGTCTTAATGAGGCATCAGAGGTGTTAACCTTGATATTGTATGCATTATGGCCTAAGGATGTCTTCCCAAGAAATGTCACCTGATGATGTAGATATTCAATATTCATTTCCAAAAATAAATTATTCAAAAATTTCCATGGAATTATTAATTATTCTTATGATTTGTTTTAATTAGCTCTTAAGCATGATTAAGCACTTTGATGCAAACCTTGGCTCTTTGTGCACAAATTACTCAAATTGGTCAAAATGTCTTGTTATTGGCCCAAATTTTGATTGGATTAGAATTAGGATGTGATGTCAGATGTGATGGATCCACTATACCATTTAGAATTTTATCAACACCAAATAACAAAGGCATATGTCTCATGCAAGAAATTTGACAGAAAAGAGCAATCTAGAGCACCTAAGTGCAAAATTGGCATTTTGACTCGAAATGATCTGATCAAAGTTAGTTTGCCCATAAATTTTATTACACAATTTAATGATACCCTAGCCAAAATTATAACTTGAATATATCAATTTCAACTCATTTAATGTGTTTTAGGTCAGATTGTGCACTTTGGTGAGAAATTGGTCAAAACCCTGATTAGAGGTTATTGGTGGCTAGTTTTAGGTGTCTACACTATATATATTGAACTGCATAAACAATGATAAGCCTTATAACAACTATGGTGGCTTGATCACATATACCCTCATCATTCATCTAATCATCTCATCATCCTTATTTCCATCATGAATTTAATCCTCTAAACCCATTTGACTAAAATCCAATCTTTTATCCTCATAATCCTCATCCCATTATTTGATTCACATCCTATAATCACTAACATCATCCTCTAATTTTTAATCCTTGTCATCATCATCATATTATACTTCATCATCATCATCCTTTATCCTCTAGTCAAAACTATAGTGGCCTGATGTCTTTTCAAACTATGCAGGTAACACTTGGCCATTTTTCAGTGCCCAAGGATAACTCGACCACTATCTCCTCTTTCCCCATCATTCATCGTCACATATAACTTATGTTTCATCATCCTCAAGTCCTACATCCATCAAATCTTTGATCTATATTAATCAATTTATTGATTAATCACCATCCCCACATTCACCTCTTTAATCTTTTTGTCAATTGCCTGCACCTTTTGATTGGGCCCAACAAAAATCCCAACATCCATATTTTCTTCCATTAATTATCCCTTATTGTTTAATTTATCATCTATTACTCCCTTGTATGTGTCCCTATTATGGGCATCATTGTTATTAATCACATTGTGGCTTATTGTTTTGTAGTCTAATTCTTCTCCTTTATCTTTGGTCACTCGATCTTATCATTTATTTTGTTTCATTTCCTTCATCATATCACTCGACTTTAGATTTGCACTACACTCATCATTAATATTATCACATCATTGTTAATCCTTGGCCAAAATCTCTCCCTTGCATGTGTCCTTGCTTGGGATACGTTGAAAGCTTGTGGCCTTTTATCCTATCATCGTCATGCTATGGTTGATTCCCCTTTGGGATGTGTTCACAACTATGACACAGTCATTTGTACTCCCTATACACGAGTTTTTGTTAGGGGCATCATCATTTTATATCTCACTACTTAGGTCAATTTCCTCTTCTTCATCATCTATCTCCACATTTAGCATCCCATCCCCTTATCTATTTGTTGCATCCAACCCCTCATTTCTTCTTTTGAGTGGCCATCTGTCTCATTCTTCCTTACATGTCCCCTAAAGGGGGCATCATATCCACTAACATCATCTACTAAAATTCTCCATGAAATGGTTTTTCTTTGAAATATCATTACTCCTTCCACTTCATCCACTCGTAATGACCTTTCAAAGAGGGGCAAAATATATGCACCTAAATCCACCCTCCTTAACTATTTTAATTAATCCTGCTAATTTATCCCCTTCCTAGTCATTTATCTAATATTCCCCTCCAATATTATTCATTCACTAACTTTATATCATCCTCACCAATCCATTATTTCCCTTAATCATCTCTTAATCATATCCTAATCTATCTTATTCATTATTGAGAATTTTAAATTCCCAAAGCCCACCCACCTACCTATTCATAGGCTTTCCTACAAGCCTACCCCCATAGATTCTCAAGAACCCCCTAATTACCCATCTAATATATCCTTAATCATGCTTAACCCCCTCAAAGAGATTCTAGATTTTTCTACCTCTATAACCTTTTTTCCTCTAGAATCCTCCAAGGAATTAAATTATTTGGATAATCCTCCACCATAGATCTCCACAATCTAACTTTGAATTCTAACCATTGATTCTTCCCTCCACGTTTTAAATAAAAAACTCCAATCCTCCATGCAAACTAATAGAGGAATCCATAACATATTCATGCCAAACAAATCCTTGAATCCATCATCAAAATCCTTGATCATGCCATCATAATGTCAAAATTCTAAGTCCATAGCAATGAACCATCTGTTTGAACATCTTGGAAGGAGGCTAGTTGAAACAAGGGATTGGTAAGGTTTATCTTATGATTTTGATTTGTTTTAATAATCCTTACTACTAGGTATTTTGGTATTTTGGGTGTTTAAATTGCATAATTTAATCCATTGTACTCAAATTTCATACTACAATTGTCATTGCAACATTCACATTTATTGAGGCCTTTTCCATAGAATTTTGTGTAATAATTATGAAACTTTGGAAGAGATTAATATTATACATTGTCATCAGTATAATATTAGATAGCAAGCATATCATAACTAAATGACCAATTATATTGACCTTATTCTCAATCATGACAATCTCTACCAAATAGGTCTAGATATTTCCTAGCAGAAGTCCACTCCTCATCTTAGCTTATTGAATCTCAATTAGACAAGTGAAAAGTGAAATCAATAAATTCTCAAATTTATTCATTGTAGTCTCTAGGACCTCAATTTTGGTTTTAGTTTCTAATATTCTAACTTTATTTGTCAATTATGCTCGATTATTATGAGTTTTGTTATGATTTTATGTCTCAAACCAAATCATCTATAAGTAGAATGTCCTATAAATCTATACTAATCATAATAGGTATTGATATAAAACCCATGAAGTTGTTCCTTTTTCATATCAACCTACATTGGCTGTTGGAAATATATGAGATTGTACTCAAGTAGATTATGTAATGCCTTACGAGGAGGTTCAGATAGTCATGTAAACTTCCTCTTTTGAGGAGCTAATTGGATAAGCCCATTAGTCAATTGTGAAATTGAATTAACAGTTGCTCTAGCTTCATTTTTAGTATCATTTATGTTAATTTTGATTTTTTTATGCTTTAAAACTCAGCATTGGAATATGTTAAAGGAATAGACCCTTACTTGAGCTTATTTATGTTGAGTTGTGGAGCTAAAAGCTTCGCTGATGAGCCAATGGAGGTTGCTGAACTTACACAGTCACCGACATCGATCAGAACCAACTGACATCGGTTAGGGGTTGATTGATATCGGTTAGAGGTCGGCTGACATCGGTCATCTTCAGACCGACACCGATCGGCATTGGTCATCTGTGCATTTCCAGCTTTTCTAATTTTAGTCAAACTATTTTTAGCCGAATAGATTTGAGCCTTTGATTAAGAGGTGGATCTAAAGGTGGTGAATGCATGGATCATGAAACCCTAGTGTTGTAGTATACTATATAATAGGGTTAGATCCTCACAGCATGAAAGATGGATAACAACTCAGTAATTGAGTTGATTTTAATTGATAGAGAGAGAGAGAGAGAGAGAGAACTCTTGAGGGATAATTATTGTACATCTTTGAGGTGTGAGAAGAGAGAGATTTCTTCATTGTATTTCCTTCTGGAAGAGTTTAATACAAGATTGGTTGTTTCTCGTATCTCCTATTTTTTGTTGTTTCTGATTTTTAGTTACTTATTACTTCTGGTTTAATTATGTGTTTAGTTGCTTATACAAAAGTAATCAATTGTATTCTAAGATCCTAACAATTTATAGCAAGTAGCTTAACTTCACAGTCTCTAACCATACGACACATATAATTAAAATATTTAAATTATTTGAAATTAATATACTCATGTAGTGGAGAAAGAAACATTTTGCTTTAATATGTGTTGCAACTCATTATCAACCATAAAATTAGTCATTTTAGAGTGCATAGTCTTATAATTAAGCACATAAGCATTGATGGGCTCATTATGTCCTTGCATACATTTTACAATTTGAGCATACGAGACCATCTCACTACTGTTGATATAAAAGTGTGATAGTAATCGATCATAAAAATGATTGAAAACATTAACCAATTGAAAAAGGAGGTCATAACACCATAAAAAACTATAGTCCTTATGAATACTTGGAAACAACTTGGTCAAAAAATTATCATTAAGCATATAGTCTAAGCATGTTGCATGAAAAGATATAAGATGATTTTATCAATCACCGTTACCATAATAAGTTGTAATCTAAGGTGAAATAAATCCTAAAGGTAAAGGATAAGCAAAAATATGTGAAGCCAAAGGATTGTGTAATAATGCTTGAGAACTGGTTGAATGGCCTACTCTAAAAGAACCTTATTCCAATTGTAAAACCTTAGTGTTACAACCCCTTAAGTTGTACTTAGAATAATGTAGTATTCTTTTTCTAACTAAATACTTTACATTCATTCCATAGAAACGCACTTAAACAACTTATCCATACAATAACTTAGAATAATAACAATTCAAAATTCAAATACCAAAATATAATATAACTTATTATAATTGTAAGGAAAGTAACTACTTTAAGGCTCAGCCACGATTAATCCAATTATACAACTATTGTTCAAGTATATATAAATATATTACAATTAAATTTCTTTTAGGCATTCAACCTTAATAATAGAAATAGATACCATGCCTTATAGAGCTCGAGTCGAACCAACTTATGTATCTCTATCAATCTCAAGTGTGGTCTCCAACTAAATAGTCTTGTTGTAGGGAGGGAGAGTATCAACCAAGTGATTTTACACACTAACCATGGATCAAAAACACCCCACACTAATTCCATCAGGGAATGGCCCTCCCTTCATGGATGAGTAGATAGTGATGGTGTGAGAAACTAGATAACAAGTAACCAAGTGTGTATGATTTTAAAAACTAAACATGCAGTGTATCATAGAAAACCTATTTTATTGCAAGATATCACACTGACATGTAAATTATATGTACCAAATGATAATGTCTCACTATACATTATTTAACCATAAGATTCATACTAATTACATCCTCTTAAGAATCATATCACATCACATGTTAAACATAGGAGTAAGCAATGTATACATTTATTTCATCGATGTATGAATAAATCTTACATTATTATCTATCTCATACTAGAAATGAAGATTACAATTTATACCACCCGAGTAAAATATACATTTAACTACAGACTTTACCTACCATAATAATTTTCATATAAACTACACCCATTAATAACCCATATTATCATAGTCTAGTGTTCTAAGGCATAACTACTAGTTTTCCCACAATCATTCATATAAAGTAGTAAAAAATACATGGAACCACAAGATTTTATTCAAGAAACTAAATATATCAAAGTCATAGTTTCTAAAAATACATAATAGTCTTACCAAGCATTTGTTACACTTTCAAGGTTGTATGCACACAAACATGATGTCTTACTACATGTCATTAAACATATTGTTCAAAGTAACAACCATCATGCATTAATTTACATAGCTGTGGGTTTGGACATAATAATTATAGTATGACACCAATTAACTCAGTGTTTTAAGAACTAAAATAATAAGTATCGAGGTTACACAACCAGTCCACTGTTATATTTTATATTAATGAATTTTTCCCCCTCAGTTAACACAGTCGACTGGTCATGTTAAGAAGATCCCCAAATTTATAGTCAATGAAATGCACAACTACACAATAATTATTTGTGACTTTTTAAAGTTTGAGTGCATGAAATGGAGACACATGGCAAAGGGAATCCAATTCATATATTACCTTATAAGTAATTTTAATGGCTATGTTGTGATGTAATACTAATAGGTGGCTACTAAAAACTAGATAAACTTGCTTGCATCAATATCACAAGTATATCCCTGCTACCCATTTCTTTGAACAAGTTGAATAACATACAATGATTCAACTCACAACGCAATGACCTAGCAAGTATACACTCAACATTTTTTTAACTTGTCATTTTATTAGTATAAGGATCCCATGATATTCACGATCATTTATTTAAATGCAACTTGGGTTTCACCATGCAATTTGAGTAGGTGGTGCCATTCGGCTCAAAAATCCATGCAATAATCCGAGGCAAAAAATAAAGTTTCACCAAACATTCGATCTTGCATTTAAAAAGAGACATGGTTTCCTTTGAAAATTTCATTCATCAGTTTTTAAAGGTTGTTCCTAAGAAGTGATATGCTGTCAAATAATATAATGCAACCAATAATGTATTCAAAGCATTGTTCCTAGATAAGATAAGATGTTGTCATGGTATTTATCAATTCTCAATCAATAAAATAGAAAATGTTGCTAAAGTATTTATCAATTCTTATGGGGATCTCTATCATTTAAAGAGAAAATAATCAATTTATCCTAAATGCAAGTCTAATTTTACATGCTCAAAATAGAACACAGACCAATATATATAAAACTCCTACTTATATGAATGACACGTTGACCTATATAAATGGAACATTGGCCTGCATAATTGGAACATAGGTCTAATAATTTAAGAATTTATTCATAAAAATATGCACTGGGGTTTGAGGCAGATGGTTTTCATTACTCGAATAGGATAGGAAGTGTGACACTTATCCAAAAATACTCGTGTTTACTTAAAACTAAGATGTTGCTCAATAAAAATATAATGTTGCCCTTAGAAATGAAACACAGGCCTAAAATAATGAAAAGGAGTTATAAATAGAAAAGGGATGCCTAACTTAAAGGAATTAGACACAATCTAAAGTTTTTAAGATGCTAATCAAGAATATGAAACGTTGTTTATTTAGGCATGATGCAGTTGCTAATAAAGTATTACCATAATATACCAAAACTCAGATTACAAGTTTACACAGTTCAAAATTTAAATGTAGTTCTATAAATATAAGACACAACCAACGTATTTGAGATATGGTCAATATATGTGAGATGTTGCAATGAAAAATGGGATGTTGGCCAATATAAATTTAGACGATGGGGTTTATCTAACACTAAATATACAATCCATATAATGAGAATCAGGCCAAATATAAATAATATGCACATAATTCACACCATTTGGCACATAGGAAAAACAATTACAGAACCAACCTTTTTGATATTTGTTGCATGAGGAATATGCCTTTCTCTTATTTTCTCCAATCTCTCTCTGAGTTCGCCTCATCTTCTCCTATATCTTCCTTCTATTTTTTGTCTCCCTCTTCAAAGTTTCTTTCCATGAATTTATAAAATTCTCCTTTCTTCCATCTGTCGTGCTCTTTTTATGCATGCAATTTCTCTTAATCTTTTTTTAACCCCCCATGCATGACATTTATCTTTGTTATGTTGTGCCTATTTACTTTGCATGTTATATCTCTCATTTTTCTCCCATGCATAGCATTTTACTCACCTTTTTAATTCACTAATCAACAATTATATTTTTTTACAAAGTCATAGTTTATTTTCACTTTCTTCATTAATATTAAGCATTTGATTTGTTCATATATATCTATATGCCATATTACCCAAGATATCTCAACATAAATTTAGGTTGACTAATTAAATAACAATATCTATTTTATAACTTCCATGTAATTTCATGCATGCATTTTCAAGATTAAACTTATATTGTTTTAACTCAAGGTTAGTAATCTAAGATAATTCAAATTCCATGAAAGCAATTATAATGAGGATAATTATTTATTTAACTAATAGATATTAAGTCAATAATTACTTCTTATTGCTAGATAACCGTATCTATAATAACTAATATCTATATAGCAACTAAATATCTATTTTACAGATTTATTTTTGAAAATCAAGATAATTGAAATAAAACAATCTAATGCATATCAAGAACTAAATATACATAAAAAAATGATCACAACAAGATTTCCATAACTATGTACTAACATTTAAAACATGATACACATATAACATTTTTAAATCTAATGCATGTGTGTGTAGGGTCACTAGCAATTCCTATGTCATCCCCCAATCATCCCATCTAACCCATCCTCTTCATTGATGCTTTCCCTCATCATGATTTGAGGGTAGGATCAATCCTGCATCCACATCACAACAAGTAGGTAGTTAGTCTGAGTGATCATATATATCAACCAATAATACAAAACTAACAAATACATATCCACAATGTACAAAATAATAAAATACAATTGTTACATCATGTAAATTAATCAATAATATCACTGTCCCATAATAGTATATGTCGTAAAACTCAAATCAAAATAATAATAATAATAATAATAAGTTAATAACCATATTAATCTATAGATTAAAGGTTATAAATCACAGGGTGAAATCGGTATGTGACATCCTCCCCTCCTAAAACTGGTCATCATGCCCAAGACACTTATTCAAACAAAAGTTCTAAATAACAAACATAGTTTAATAGAATAAAAACATAGTATCAAGTATTAAATCATGCAAATAAATACATATTTATTTGAAGAACTCATCATAGTTCTCCCAATTAATATTATCTTAGATTATTGGTCTCACGAGACCCTGTTTTATGACATTTCCTATTATGAAATCAAGTTTTATGAATGTCACTTACGTTGATTGGTTCTATCATGACCACTCCAGGGTCCAAAACTGTAAGACAAGCCTAAATAACTTGGTAAAAGTTTCACTAACTTCTCCAAAAACATATGAAATAATCACAAAGGCCAAAATAAATGACCAGGGAGAGTTCCACAAAACCTTCCAACCCTTTTTGACATCTCTCTAACCTAGAGAGTGTTTTCCTCAACCTAGAAAAAAATATTTAGGGAACTTGGCAAGAATAATGTGTATAATTTAATACTATCACTACTCTACGTAGCTTTGGATAAGTATAACATGTCAATATTGTCACTAGTCAATGAAACCCTTGTCAAGTATGGCGATGAATATGACTAAATTTGACAAGTCTGTCTATCAAATCCTGAATTCGACAAGTTTGTTTGTTGGATTCAAACTCAATTATAACCAATCAATGTTAGGCTAAGTAAGATATCCTCTTATCGCTTAGAACTCATGTTTTTAATTCACCACTCCTCCTTTATGTCTCCATGACCTATTAATCTCCAAAATGAGCACAAGGTTCAATGAAACACAAATCTATACTAATAAATCATAAAAAGTAATACTATATGCTAAATGATTCCAGATGTACTAACATACATACAAGAAAAATCATACAATCATTTCGAGATTGTATCAAGTTGTCACTATCTAAACATTACTAGTATCATAATTCACAACTTAACCTATAGTGTTATATTCAAAAGGAAATAATATCAAAATTAACATAACATACAAAGGTTAAGGATTATACCATCCTTACAACCTTATAAAGGAACAAATGAGACAATGTCTCCCTGCTTACTCGGTTAAAACTCAACAAGTTAAAAGTTAATCTCAACCCTTTTAGACCACCAAGATGCTCTGCAGAAAGGTACATATATAACTCTTCAAAACAAAATGCTTCAAAAATAGAATAATATTTGTCAAAACAAAGGTATATAATAACATAATAATTATAATCAACTAGAATTAATATAAATTAAAGGTTTGCCACTCCTCATGGTCAAGTCAACAAGCTAGATAAAATAGTGACTCTAAAAAGTCATAAGTTGAAATTAGAGAGCTAACATCTCAAAAGCAAATATCCTATATACCCTCACATGGTAAAAGGAAACACTACAATCCGCATTGACAATCACAACCTACTTACCAAAATTTACAAGAGTAGTAACACAATCTAATTTCAGAACTGGAAGGAAATATTAACCACAAAGATGTATCAATCCATTCAATCCTACAACTTTTCTCAATAAGAAGTAGAAAACACTTAAATCAACATTATGTAAATATGAGTCTTCTTGATAGTTTAAATCGATGTAAGAGGAGAGTGAGAAACTTGCCTCTAAATTAATTAAGAGAGATGATACTTCTTCTCAAGTCTATATAAATATAAGGATGTCAATCCACATAAAAAACTCTAAACACAAAGGAATTCTCAACCATAACGTCTACACTCAATTACTATAAAACTTGCATTCCTAGGATTTGTATAAACTAGACACAAAACTAAAGCATAAATACCTAAGTGGGAAGCACTTCATCCTTTTTAAAACACTCATAATACACAAACACAAATGGTGAAGGTGATTTAATTAACAAGAAAGACATAATCATATTTGAAGTGTTCAATCTAAAAGATCAAGAATATGGTAGAGAACTCTTGTTCATAACTCATGAACTATGTTATGTACTTACCTACCCAACACCTTATATAAACATCATGAACAAGACACTCGATAAACCAACCCTTTGACAAATCTAAAGGGGGTGTAAATGATCTTAGGGTACACACTCAATGTACCATATATACATTCCCATTTCTCCTCTCTGCTAAATAAAAAGGTACGAAAACACAAATGGACTCATTAGATCCTAGGGTTTGAGCCACATCTCTTATACCACATTTTACAACCCCTCAAGTTGTACTTAAAATAATGAAGTAATTTTTTTATCTTTTATAACTAAATACTTTACATTCATTCCACAAAAACACACTTAAACAACTTAGCCAAATACTAACTTAGAACAATAACCATTCCAAATTCAAATACTGAAATGCAATATAACTTATTATAACTGTAAGAAAATTAAATACATTAGGGCTCAGCCACATCTAGTATAATAATAAAACAAATGTTCTTCAAGTATATACAAATATATTACAATTACATTTCTTTTAGGCATTCAACCTTAATACTATAAATCGATGTCATATCCTCTAGAGTTTGAGTCGAACCAACTCGTGTATCTCTGTCAATCTCAAGTGTGGTCTCCAGCTAAGTAGTACTATTATAGAGAGGGAGAGCATCAATCAAAAACTTTTTCACACCAACTATGGACCAACGATCCCTCACACTAATTCCATCAGGGAATGGCCCTCCCTTTACGTATGAGTAGATAGTGACCATGTGAGAAACTAAAGAACAAGCAAGTACCCAAGTGTGTATGATTTCTAAAACTAAACATGCAATGTATCATAGAAACCCCATTTATTTCAAGTTATGGCACTGACATGTAAATCATACATAGCAAATGATAATGTCTCGTTGTACATTATTTAACCACAAGATTCATACTAATTACATCCTCCTATCAATCATATCACATCACATGCTAAACATAGGAGTAAGCAATGTATATGTCTATTCCATAAAAGTATGAATAAATCTTAAATTATTATTTATATCATACTAAAAATAAAGACTACAATTTATACCACTTAGGTAAAATACACATTTAACTACAGACTTCACCTACCACAATAAGTTCCATAGAAACTACATCCCATTATAACCTATATTATCATAGTCTAGTGTTCTAAGGCATAACTACTAGTTTTCCCACAATCAATCATATAAAGTAGTCAAAAATACATGGAACTAAAAGCTTTTAATCAAGAAACTAAATATATCAAAGTCATAGTTTCCAAAAACACATAATAGTCTTACCAAACATTTGTTATACTTTCAAGGTTTATGCACACAAACATGATGTCCTACTAACTATCATTAAACATATTGTTCACAATAACAACCATAACACATATATTTACATAAGTGTGGGTCTGGAAATAATGATTATAGTATGTACCTTCTGGGTAAACATACTTTAATACAATAAGACTCTATGACATCCCATATTATCATAGTTCACAATAACCTCTCTACTCATAACCAAACTTATGGTTCTAAGAGTCAATGACCCACACTCATAAATAATACTCAAGTAGGTATGAGTTATACCACCCAAGTATGCCCTAAGTTTACACATTATACAAGTAATCAGAAGAACATAACCTATAGGCATGCATCCTGAAGCATCATTTTACTCTATAAATGACTAATCATTTGCACATATTGATACTTTCACAATATAAATTGCACATAGGTTTTAATCACTATTAGTTATCATAATATCATATAACTCTAAATCAAGTTAAACCTCGTAAATAAAATAGACAACTCAAGTACCAATTTATATTCTTCTCAACATGTAAAAGTTTAAATAAGAATAATACTTAATAATTTGTAGTCATAACACACCTCATGCAAATGTATTTGAGTGTGCTAAAGCAAGAAATATGTGCTTGTATAAAAAGGTTAAGTTATACTAACTTATAAAGTTCCAGTCACATCTTTGGAATAGTTTCAATATTACTATAAAGGAATACATTATCCCTACTTGAAATGTACAGAATATCTAGATATTTTACTAGTTTCAATATAGCTATAATGGGAATACATTGTACCTACTTGAAATGCATAGAAAAGTCAGATCTTTTACTATGCACAAAACATCATATTTTCCTTCCTTTGAGTAATAATTAAAGGTATACCCTTTGAATTAGGAGAATTCCATAATATGCTCAATATAAAATGCACAACTCAAATAATAGGTTTATCTAGGCCAAATGTCATGCTCAGATAATCAAAATGTGGCTCAAAGATCTCATACAAAAACCATTTCTAAAAGATCTAAACCTATTTTCCTATCAATTTACAAACATTGATATAATTGTTTATGTACCTACAAGGACACCAATTAACTCGGTCTTTCAAGAACTAAAATAATAAGTATCAAGTTTATGCAGTCAATCCATTGTTATATTTTATATTAATGACTTTCTACCCCCTCAATTGACACAATCAACTGGTCATGTTAAGAAGAACCCCAAATTTATAATCAATGAAATGCACAACTACACAATAATTATTTGTGACTTTTTAAAGTTCGAGTGCATGAAATGGAGATCCATGGCAAAGGGGATCCAATTCATATATTACCTTATAAATAATTTCAACGACTGTGTTGTGATGTAATACCAATAGGTGGCTACTAAAAACTAGACAAAATTACTTGCATCAATATCATAAGTATATCCTTGCTACCCATTTCTTTGAACAAGCTGAATAAAATACAATGATTCAACTCACAACTCAGTGACCTAACAATTATGCACCCACTCTTTCATGTTTTATAACTCAAAATTTTATTAGTATAAGGATCCCATGATATTCACACTCATTTCTTTAAATATAACTCGAGTTTCACCACATAATTTGAGCGGGCAGTGCCATTCGGCTCAAACAACCATGCAGTAATCCGAGGCAAAAAATAAAGTTTTACCAAAAATTTGATCTTGCATTTAAGAAGAGACATAGTTTCCTTTGTAATTTTTATTCCTTTATTTTTAAAGGTTGTTCCTAAGAAGTTATACACTATCAAATAATATAACGCAACCAACAATGTATTCAAAGCGTTGCTCCTATAGAAGATAAGATGTTGCCCTGGTATTCATCAATTCTCAATCAATATAATATAAAATGATGCCAAAGTATTTATCAATTCTTATGGGGATCATTGTCATTTAAACTGTAGATAATGCATTTATCCTAAAGGCAGGTCTATTACATGCTCAAAATAAAACACAAACCAATATATATGAAACACCTACCTATATGAATGACACATTGACCTACATAATTGGAATAGAGGTCTTATAATTTAAGAAGTTATTCATTAAAATATGGCACTAAGGTTTGAGGTAGATGGTTTTCATTACTCGGATAGGATAGGAAGTGTGTGATGCTTATGCAAAAATACTCTTGTTTACTTAAAACTAAGATGTTGTTCAATAAAAATATAACATTGCCCTTAGAAATGAAACACGGGCCTAAAATAATGAAACACAGTTATAAATAGAAAAGGGATGCCTAACTTAAAGGAATTATATGCAATCTAAATTTTTTAAGATGTTGATCAAGAATATGCAAAGTTGTTTATTTAGGCATGATGTATTTGCTAATAAAGCGTTGCTATAATATACTAAAACTCGGATTACAAGTTTATGCAGTCCAAAATTGAAATGCATTCCTATAAATATAATATATAACCAGCATATTTGAGACATGGTCAACATATATGAGATGCTGCAATGAAAACTGGGATGCTAGCTAATACAAATTTAGACATCGGGGTTTATCTAATACTAAATATGTAGTCCATGTAATGAGAATCAATCCAAATATAACTAATGTGCACATAATTCACACCATTTGGCACATAGGAAAAATAATTACAGCACCAACGTTTTTGATATATGCTAAATGAGGAATATGCCTTTCTCTTGTTTTATCCAATCTCTCTCTGAGTTCGCCTCCTCTTCTCCTGCATCCTCCTTCTCCTATTTTCCATCTCCCTCTTCAAAGCTCCTTTCCATAAATTTATAAAATTATCCTCTCTTCCATCTGTCCCGATCCTTCTTTGCTTGAAATTTCTCTTAATCTTTTCTTTACCCCCCATGCATGACATTTTTCTCTGTTATGTTGTGCCTATTTACTTTGCATGCTATATCTCTCAGTTTACTCTCATGCATAACATTTTACTCACCTTTCTAATTCACTAATCTATAGTTGTATTTTTTTACAAAGTTGTAGTTTATCTTCCACTTTCTTCAATAATATTAAGCATTTGATTTGTTCATATAGATCTATACACCATATTACCCAAGTTGGCTCAACATAAGTTTAGGTTGACTAATTAAATAATAATATATATTTTTTAACTTCCATGTAATTTTATGCATGCATTTTAAAGACTAAACTTAGATTGTTTTAACTCAAGGTTAGTACTCTAAGATAATTCAAATTCCATGAAAGCAATTATAACAAAGATAATTATTTATTTAACTAATAGATATTAAGTCAATAATTGCTTCTTATTGCTAGATAATCGTATCTACAATAACTAGTATCTATATAACAATTAAATACTTTTTTTTTAATTTATTCTCAAAAATCAAGACAATTATGTTGGGGATCAACCAACAAAGTTGATTACTATGTGAAAGCAACTAAACACGAAATTAAACCAGAATAATAAGTAAGTAGAATCAGAAACAACAAAGAATAAGAGATACAAGAAACCACCCTGAAAACTTGTATTAAACTCTTCCAGAAGGAAATACAATGAAGAAAATCACACTTTCTTCTCACACCTCTCAGATGTACAGATCTCCTTACAGATCTCTTTCCCTCGAGAGTTCTCTCTCTCAATTACAATCAATTCCAACAACCTGGAATGATACGCATATACAAAATGTATTCTACTTCTACAGTATTGTCCAATTGAGCTATGAAGATCTAATCCTATTATATAATATTAGGAAACATGAGCATGCATTCTCCACCGTTAGATATGCCTCTTAATCAAGGGCTCAAAATAGCTCTACTAAAGATAGAGATGCGGACTTAAGAATAACACTTAATCTTATCATGCAAACATTCTGTTCATCCACGAAAATAGACTTTTTCGATGCACAGGTGACCGACATCGATCCCTACCTGTCTGCACATGACCGACATCGGTTGATCTGTAACTGACGCCGACAACTCCCAGTCGACCTCTGACTGACGTCGGTCACTCCTGACCGATGCTGGCAACTGTGTAACTCCAACAACCTGCAATTTACTCATTTGGTGAAGCTTTTAGCTCCATAAATCAACAATCTCCCACTTGGAGATAAACAGTTGCACCAGTACCTGTACAGCAACATCTTCTAGCTTCTCCATCTTCAAACTCAATCATAAAGACCAATAAAAGTTGAATGAAGATTCATCTTCTCCTTTGTTATCGGCTTGGTTAACATATCAGCAGGGTTCTTATCTGTATGGATATTTTCCAGCTTCAACTCACCATCTTCCAATACCTATTTAATGAAGTGGTACCTAAGCTGTATATTCTTGGTTCTTGAATGAAATGCTAAATTCTTAGCTAAATGAATTGCACTTTGACTATCACTGTACAATATGTAACTCTCTTTCTCCTTTCCTAGCTCTTCCATAAACCGTGTCATCCATATCATCTCTTTGCTAGCCTCTATGACTGCAATGTATTCTACCTCTGTAGTAGACAAGACAACAACCTTCTACAACTTTGAAATACAGCTAACCATCGTTCCACCAACAATGAACACATATCCTGTGGTGCTTCTCTTGCCATCCAAGTCACCTACCATATCTGAATCTACATAACCATGTAGAGAAGTTTTAGACCCACCATAGCACAAATGCCTACTGCTGGTCCCTCTCAGATATCTGAGAATCCACTGAACTGCTTTCCAGTGCTCCTTCCCTGGATTGGCCATATACTTACTGACAACTCCCATTGCTTGGGCAATATCCAGTCTAGTACATACCATTGCATACATTAAGCTCCCAACTATGGAAGCATATGGAACTTTTCTCATGTACTCTACCTCATCATGTGAATTAGGACACTGTTCTTTACTCAACTTGAAGTGTCCAGCCATAGGTGTGCTTACCAGTTTTGCATCTTGCATATTGAACCATTTCAACACCTTGTTCACATAATTCTCTTGAGACAAAATCAACCTGTGATTTTTCCTATCTCTCTTAATATTCATTCCAAGGATTTGTTTTGCTACTCCCAAATCCTTCATGGCAAATGTGTGAGCTAATTTCACCTTAAGCTCAGAGATATTCTGCATGTGTGATCCTGCAACTAGCATATCATCTACATACAACAACAAAATAATATATCTATGATTATCTAATCTCTTAAAATACACACAATGGTCAGATTGACATCTACTATAGCCATGCTCAGTCATAAACATGTCAAACCTCAAATACCATTGTCTAGGAGCTTGCTTGAGACCATACAAGCTTTTCTTCAATCTGCACACTAGTTTCTCCTTACCTTTGACCTCAAATCCTTCTGAATGATCCATATATATTTCTTCATCCAAATCTCCATGAAGAAACGATGTCTTAACATCAAGCTGCTCAAGATGCAAATCCTTAATAGCAACTAAAGACAATACAGTCCGTATAGAAGTCATTTTAACTACAGGAGAAAAAATCTCACCAAAATCAATACCTAGTTTTTGTGCAAATCCTTTCACTACCAACCTGGCCTTATATCTCATCTGTCTATTCTCACCTTCCTTTAGTCTATAGATCCATCTGTTCTTCAGTGTCTTCTTTCCCGCTGGCAACTCAACCAAATCCCACGTTTGGTTCTCTTTCAAGGAATCAATTTCCTCATTCATGCCTAGCTCCCACTGATTCTTGGATTCCACCTGTATTGCTTCATCAAAACTCTCTGGTTCTCCACCATCAGTGAGCAATAAATAGAATAATGAAGGAGAATATCGAATTAGAGGTTTACTTACCTTTTCTGACCTCTTGATGGGCATCTGAGACTCATTCACAACACGCTGTCCACCCAAATTCTCTGACAGTGACCGACCTCAGTCACCTCTAGGCCTGTTACTAATCGATGTCAGTTCCACCTGACTGTCATCGGTTCCTGCCTGACCGACATCAGTTCTTGTATTGCCGACGTCGATTCCTGCCTGATCGACGTCGGTCTCTGTGTTTTCCTATTTGTGATTATTCTTTTTTATGAGCTCATTTTAGACCGTCACCTCGTCCAAATCTCCATGGCCCTCCTCAAAAAAATTTAGTTTCTTGAGCTGATCACTATACATCACTTTTTCATTGAAAACAACATCATGGCTCCTAATTATTTTATTAGTTCCTAGATTCCAAAACTATAATCCAAAATCTCCAGAGCCATAACCAATAAATGTGCACCTCATAGACTTAGCATCCAGCTTCTTTCTATTTTCCTTATCAATGTGCACAAAAGCTTCAGAACCAAAAACTCTAAGAAATGAAAGATATACCTTTTTACCTGTCTAAGCCTCTTCTGGAATTCCACCATCTAGAGTTGTAGAGGGTCCTCTATTAATCAGGTAAACTGCAGTATCTACAGTTTCTGCCCAAAATTGTAAGGGCAAACTAGCATGCAACCTCATACTCTGTGCACGCTCCAATATTGTTTTGTTCATCCTTTCAGTAACTCTATTTTGCTGAGGTGTCCTTGGAACTATCCTTTGCCTGCATATTCCATGCATATAACAATACCAGTTGAACTTATAGCTGCAAAACTCACCACCATTGTTAGATCTAAGGCACTTCAATCTCTTACCTATTTCATTCTCAACTAAAGCTTTCCAAATCTTAAAAGTTTCAAAAACATCAGATTTATTCCTTATACAATAGACCCATACCTTTCTTGTAGCATCATCAATGAAAGAAACATAGTACTGTGATCCTCCAATAGAAGCAACCTGAGCTGGTCCCCACACGTCTGTGTGAACAAGCTCCAACTTGTTCTTCTTTTTTGTTGACCCAGTCTTGAGAAAACTCACTCTCTTTTATTTCCCAAAAATACAGTGCTCACAAAAATCTAGATCTATGCTTTTCAAATCTGAAAGCTTACCTTTTGACTTAAGAATAGACATTCCCTTTTCACTCATGTGGCCAAGCCTCTGGTGCCACAACTTTGCATCTACATTTGAAGTAGATAATACAGAAATAGAATTATCAGTAATACAATTACATAAATAGAGAGTACCTACTCTCTTACCTCTGGCCAATACAAGTGCACCCTTGGAAACCTTCCAAGATTCAGCTGTGAGAGTTATTGTACAACCCTCATCCCCTAACTTTTTTATAGAAATTAGATTCCTCTTCAGGCTGGGAACATGCATGACATCTCTCAACACCCATGTGTTGCCATTCTGTATTTTCAGCTGCACTTTTCCTTTGCCAACAATTTTACAAGGCTCATCATCCCCTAAATAAACTATTCCAAAATCTCCATGGACATAGTCACTGAAATATTCTCTATTTGGGGTTGCATGGAAAGAGGCACCAGAATATAAAACCCAAGATTCTATATTGTTATGCAAAGAGAATATAAGAGCATCTTGTATAACAATACCTGCAACTTTTGCTTCTTCTTTACCTTCATGTTGATTGTCTTCTTTAGGTTTTGACCAGCAATATTTGCTTATATGCCCTATCTTTCCACAATTCCAGCAGTCTATCTTCCTGCCATTTCTGAATTTGGATCTACCTCTCATCTTTGACTTAGACCTTGATCTCCTATGCTTGCTCTTCTCTTTTTGCCTTCCCCTGCTTTCAAAACTTAAAGCATTCCCTGATGTTTTCTCTGTGCTTGTCCTGTGAATTTTTTCATTCAAGATTACACTAACAACATCATCTAATTTTAAAATATTTGAAGCAGATGCAGTATTACTAATTTCCATTACCAAGCTATGCCAGCTTTCAGATAAAGAGCATAATATTAAGAGGGCTTTAATTTCATCATCAAAAACTATTTTGACTAAATTTAATTGATTTACAATTCCATGGAAACCATTTAGATGATTAAATACAGATCCACCTTCCTGCATTTGCAAATTAAATAACTACTTCATAAGATATACCTTATTTGAAGCTGAGAGTTTTTCATATAAATTTGCTAAAGTAGTCATTAACTCTATCGTTGACTTTGCCTGTGATAAATCAGATATCACAGTAAATACCAGACTCAATTTTATAGATCCAAGAGCCTTTATATCAAGAACTTCCCATTCTTCATCTTCCATGTATGTGGGCTTCTTTGAAACCTCACCTAACGGTAAGTATAGATCTTTTTGATACAGATAATCTTCTATCTGCATTCTCCATAATTGGTAATTCTTGCCATTAAACTTCTCCATTCTCAGTTTACTTTCTTTTGTCATTGCTTTCTCCCACTCAAACAAAAACCCCTGTGAGTGACCTGTAATCAACAAACACTAACCAGATCTGAAACACCTATTAGTCAACCTGAGCTCTGATACCACTTATTGGGGATCAACCAACAAAGTTGATTACTATGTGAAAGCAACTAAACACGGAATTAAACCAGAATAATAAGTAACTAGAATCAGAAATAGCAAAGAATAAGAGATACAAGAAACCACCCTAAAAACTTGTATTAAACTCTTTTAGAAGGAAATACAATGAATAAAATCACACTTTCTTCTCACACCTCTTAGATGTACAGATCTCTTTCCAGATCTCTTTCCCTCAAGAGTTCTCTCTCTCAATTACAATCAATTCCAACAACTTGGAATGATATGCATATACAAAATGTATTTTACTTCTACAGTATTGTCCAATTGAGCTATGAAGATCTAATCCTATTATATAATATTAGGAAACATGAGTATGCATTCTCCACCGTTAGATATGCCTCTTAATCAAGGGCTCAAAATAGTCCTACTAAAGATAGAGATGTGGACTTAAGACTAACACTTAATCTCATCATGCAAACATTTTGTTCATCCATGAAAATAGACTTTCTGAACACATAGGTGACCGACATCGGTCCCTACCTATCTGTACATGACCAACATCGGCCGATCTATAACTGATGTCGGTAGCTCCCAGTCGACCCCTGACCGACGCCGGTGACTATGTAACTCCAGCAACCTACAATTTACTCATTTGGTGAAGTTTTTAGCTCCACAACTCAACAAATTAAAATAAAAGAATCTAATGCATATCAAGAACTAAATTTACATAAAAATATGATCACAAAAAAATTTCCATAACCATGTACTAACATTTAAAATATGATATGCATATAACATTTTTAAATCTAGTATGCATGTGTGTAGGGTCACTGGCAATTCCTCTGTCATCCCCCAATCATCCCATCTAACCTATCTTCTCTATTGATACTCTCCCTCATCATGCTCTGAGGGTAGGATCGATCCTACATCCATATAAAAACAAATAGGTATTTAGTCTGAGTCATCATATATATCAACCAATGATGCAAAACTAACAAATACATATCCACAATGTACAAAATAATAAAATATAGTAGTTACATCATGTATACTAATCAACAATATCACTATCCCATAACAATATATGTCATAAAACTCAAATCAAAGCAAAAATAATAAGTTAATAACCATATTAATCCATAGATTAAAGATTATAAATCATAGGGTGAAATTGATATGTGACATCTAGCTTCTAGACATATTTTTTTGCACATGATGTTGCATAGTAGGCATTGAATATTGATTTGAAATAGATGATGTTTTATAAGTATCCATCCCAAAAGGCATAAAATTATGTTGTATGGGAATAGCCATAGAAATATAAGAATTGAATTATGTTTCCTCCACACCATGATGTCCTCAACATGAACATAACCTAGAGTCGTGTTCCCCAAGCGTAGTCTCTGGTCATAGGCTGAGATGGAGAAACTGTCGGGCAAAACCCCAGAACCCTTTTTCCTTGCATATCTAGCCCCTAGCTACATATATATTCTCTTGATATATATATATATATATATATATATATATATATATATATATATATATATATATATATATATATATATATATATATATATATATATATAATCTAACCAAATGATGCAAATCCTATCTCTCTTACTCTATTTGAGAATAGTGAACCAACTTCCACTCTATCTATAGTCTAGACTGAAACCATGTATATGGGATGGATGTTAGTTTAGATAGGGGGTTGGTCATATCTATCTATAGATAGGGGGGTTATCTATTCTATGGGCAAAAATGTCCCATCTATATAGAGGGACCTCCCTAGATATATATCAATGTTGGTTGTCATCAGTCATATCACGTATATAATATAATATAATATACTAGAATAGATGGATGTGGGCATCACATGTGTAACCATAGGTGTATACATATAAATAATAGTAATAGGGGAAGCAGTAAAATAATTCTGGTCAACAAATAAATGAAAATAAAATAGTTTTCATCAATATTTATGTTTGTAATGTGTGACCTCTCAATCTTTAAACGATATAAATTTATATCACTATGAACCCCATGAGTCACCTTAATTTTCCAAGCTCTCAGACCACTTTGATATACATATATAAGTATGGTCATGGTTACTATTGACTAATTTTACCCGTAGGTCAAATTAAGTCACCCCCCTACATTTTCAAACTTTTATAAGGTCCCCTAGGTTTGGAAATGGTCCTATGATGCTAAATGAGGTCATTCCATATATTTTACCTTGGTCATATTTGTCATTTGTCTTAATATCCCCTTTGCCACCTTTTGGTCATATTAGAGTGAAATGTACAGTTTTCCACTAAGGACAAATGTTTCAAGAGGATATATAATGTACCACATGTCAAAAATGTGTCAGAGGACAATTTGAAATTGAAAAGGATGCAAGTTCAACATGGAAAGAAGGAGACCATCTATAAAAGTCAGTTTAAGTTGCTTGTAGAGACTAATGTGACACATATGGCACATGTGGAGGCTTTAGGGAAGTGTCTTCAGATTCACACAGGTCATTTTCAGGTGTAAGAAGCTTCAACATGTTCAAAATTGCCAAAAATTGGTCCCTCTCTCTCATCACTCTCTTGAAATGGTCAAATGGGTCAACAATTTCATATTAGTATAGATAGGAGAAGAAGAGTTGGTCTGAGTGCACTTTGGGATGTTAGGGGTCCTTGTGTACTTCATTTTTATGGCCATAATCAAGTGTGATGGTTCGTACTGTTTGAATAATCACTAATATTGTCAGTGACTCCAAACTGCCTATGCATCCCCAATGGCTTTGATTTTCTTCTCTATTTACATTTATCTGAGTAAACCAAGTGATGTATGTAGCCTTACAAAGAATGTTCACTCATTTCATGTTGGATTCAACTCAGTTGGAATGTATGTAAATGAAGGAATAGGCATAAATATCCTCATTATGCTAGAAGTGAATAGTATGGTCTACAAAATAATTGTTTTTAGTTGTAGATTTCCATCTTCCTATGAGTGGATTTAGATCAAAGGTAATTCACTAGTTTCAACCTCTCAAAATATGGTGGTTAATTTCTCCATGGAAGGTTTGTACTCAAAAGGCTCAATGTTGGTAAGGGGAGGTTTAGGAATGCAATCAGACCTTCTTATGACTGGAAATAGGCTTTGAATAATCATATTGATGGAATTTGGCATTTCAAAGTTTTGAAGAGATCCTCAAAATGACAATAATATGATTGAACCATTGAAGAACATTGTAGGTTGGTTGTGAGAACAATCTTCAAGATCAACTCAGTCAAATAGTCTTAAAATAGACACAGGTTGTTATGTGAAACCAGTCATGTTCGAACCTAGAAGAGGGAGCAAAGCATGTTGGAAGCATTTGAGCTCATTTTGGTATCCCAAAACCAATTAATGGATTAGGAGAGTATCATAGTGATAGTGATGAGACCATTGCATATAGTCAAACTTAGATCCATGATTCACAGAGCTAGAAACTTGCCAATGAAAATTTTTACCTTAACTTCTCTGAATGAGGTTTTGCTCATACAATGTGTCATTTGTTGGTGAGTGTCTATGAGGTCTAGATAAGCTTGATGGTTTCTCTCTTGTAGCTTAGACATGAAGATAACATCATGACACAAGAAGGAATTTTTTTGGACAAGAGAGATGACTGTCAAATGGATGTTGAACTTAGTTAAAATCTTGATGAAACACTTAGAGAACTATATTATCAAAAGGCCAAAATAAACCTATGACTTACAAGCAACTCCTAGTGCATTAGTGAATAGATAATGATACATGGTCTCAAGGAAAGAGGCAAGCTCATTAAAGTGTGATGTGTTATAGTGACCTGAGGGGAATAAAATATTTGAAACATAGTACTCAAATGTATATCCACCTACAAGAACTTCTTGATTTATCTAATAACACCTATAGTTTGGGCTCTCATACTACAGACTAGCCTACGCAATGAAGGATGCTAGTTAATAAATGAACAGAGGTATAGGATGGAGATGAAAACATAAAAATAAATCTCAAAATGATATTACCATATTTTCTTGATAATATCTGAGGTAGGAATCAGGGTAAATATTGAGCAAACTGGGTTTTTGGACTTCATACCCAGTCAAACAAAATCCTACACTTGCAGACATATCTAAAAGCTAGTCTTGATGTTTTGAGATGTTGAAGCCTACAAAAGCATATTCAGGACTTGAGAATTAATACATAGGATCCTCATGAGCCATTAAATCCCTCCATGTTCTCAATTTGGTTAAATAAATAGGGGAAGTACCCTCTATTTTATCTTAGACTAGAGGCACTCTAGTAGTAGGCCAACTTGCAAACCTAATGCATGAAGGATGAGAAGATGAATAGAAAAGTTTAGAATGATCATTGGAAAATTTATAGGTTTTAATTAGATGTGAAAAAAGGTAGGAGAGCACCTAAAACCACTAGAACACTCAAAAGTCACCATATGCTTAGGAGACACAGTCTTACAGAGTAGGCCTAGGACTAGTCCTAAACCCTTAAGGTGCCTAAATTGATCCACATGACCATATGAAACTCATAAGTAGTTTGAAAGCCTTTAGTGGAGAGTGTAGGGTTGATAAGACCTATTATTTTTTAGATAAATAGCACAAACTAGTCTTTTTATCCTGAATCTATCTCGGGCCTACCCAACATGCAAGTAGGAGCTTGAGAGGCCATTTTCTTACGCTCATATCTATGTAGACAGTGTGCATGGGACCTCAAGTAGTTGGGGATTGTTGAGGGGGTCTTGAACTTGATCTCGATGGAATTTGTTTGAGGGTTAAGAGTCTAGATTTTATGAATCATTGTTAATAAGTTAAATGACCTAAAACCCTCATATGAACCTGATGAATAAAAGATAAATAGAAATGCATCTAGAAGGAGTCAAATGACCTAGAAAGTGATTTGTACATGATTGAAACTCTCCTAGGATCCTCACCACCCAACTATTTCATACTATTACTTTTATGGACAAGACTAATATTATGTTTTTTTATAGGTTTTGAGTTGTTCTACAGGTACAAAATGGAATAGATAGGCAAAAGTTATTGTATAAGGTGTTTAGAGACTTGTTCTAAATCTTCACACTCAATTCTCACCTTGGTTATAAATGAAAATATCTCTATTGATTTGGTCATTGTAGGTAGCCTTGGATAGAACAATGAGAAAGTGAGTGACTACCAAAATTGGAGATGATAAGTGTGGTTTGGAGTTTCATTAAGGTCTACATGATAGACCATAAACCAAATAGGTCTTAGACATGTGTTTAAAATGTTTGCAACTAATCTCCTTAGACATTTGTAGGTCCCCCTAGTGACAAGTGTGAAGGTTTAGGCCTCAAAGGCTAATGAATAACTGTAGAAAGAGAAGAACAAGTGACAAAGGGGAGGCTATCAGCTGAAGGGCATAGATGACTATCACAAATCATATCTCCACCTTCCTAAGTCAGGGTGTATGTGTCAAATACTTCTATGGTAGTTTTAGACAGTCAAAGTGGACTCATCATCAAACAAAAATAAGTTTTTTATTATATGACATTTGAAATACTCCCATTAGAAGAAAGTAATGGCATCTAAAATATCTCCATCAGGGAAAAGAAAAAAATGAAGAAATATATAAATATATATATATATATATATATATATATATAGTATTACAATAAGTACATTTAATAATAATTATACTTATAAATGTGTAATATGTTTATTTATATATTATATTATACAATATTATAATATATATAAATATATTTTTTAGAACTTCAATGTCTTTCCCCCACGCCAATGATATTATAGTGATAATTCAAATTGCACATCTGAAATATCTCCATCAGGGGGGAAAAGAAAAGACATCTAAAATATCTTTATCAAGGAAAAGAAAAAAAATGAGCATATATATATATATGTATATGTATATGTATGTATGTAAATTATGTATTACAATAACATTTAATAATAATTATATTATATTTATAAATATGTAATGTACTTACATATATACTATATTATACCATATTATAATTGTGTAAATATATATTTTAGAACATTAATGTTTTGCCCTCACGCTAATGATATTATAGTGATAATTCAAGTTGAACATCAAATGTGGAGCCCTACCTTAATCAAATCAACTCTCATAATATCGTGTATGATACCACCTAGACTACCCAATCATTTCCCCTTGCCATCACCACTCAACTCCCCTTAAAATATTTCACCACTTGCATGTTCTATTGGCTTTGCCCTTCCCCACTACTTTGTCTTAGCAAAACAACATCATGAAAGAGAATGTATCCTCCCTACACAATGCATTACCACACCATATAAAGAAACACATATACTCATTTTGCATCATTGAATCCACCACAAAAACTAAAATGGGGTCATCAGTCATACCGATTTACACTTACTTATTTTACAAAACCATGCATTACCCAAAAAAAATTACATAGCCAATAGATGGTTTCTAATCATTGTGCCTACCTCAATGGTGGTTATTATGTTGTTATATGTGAACATACCACATTCAAGTTTCAGATGGTAGTAAAAAACTTTTGGAACAATTAGAAGCAAAAAACATGAGGATGACTATGTTGTAATGATGGTGGATAATGCATTCCAATACCTTAATCCGCCAAACCCATTGAAGGTATTATCTGTAAATGTGATGGAGACTCCCAGTTTGAAAGTTAAAGGGGTGGGCCAATGATATTATTGTACAAGCTAGTCATGGTGTAATATTATATATTACTTCGGATCCCATTTATGAGGTTGTGTCTACAAATAAAAATCAAAATGAAACTATCTACGTAGGAGGAGAATATGCTCACAAGATGTCTACATATCATTTCAAATTGAACATAAATCCATATTGGAATATGCCTAATCAAGTGTCTACATCAAATTACATGAGGAGTGCTTGCATGTGGAATCTCAACTGAGTCTTGATAGCTAAAGTACATGGGCGAGAGAGGATTTAGACATCAAAGTGGTAGTCACATGTAATGGAAATGTTTGGGCATGTAAAGGACTACACACAATGCTAAAAAATGGAGCTTATAAAACAATAAATAGATCCCACCTACTATCCATGCATGGGATTATGATTGGTCATGGTAATGATGGAACTTTGGTTAGATTATTGATGTGCTTCAATGGCATATCCTAGTTACTTCACCAATTTAACCATGATAAATTACACAAGCCTACAAAGAAGGTAGTCAATCCATGGATTCAATCCATGTAGAAACATTGAATACAACAAACTCTATCCAATTGTAGGTGTGCATCTATAGTGTAGCTCATTTTATGGAAAATCATAGTCCATACCATAAGATTTCAAGGTGAGTTGAGTAGTAATGGTAAGGGGCAATGACAAGGTATCTCAAGTGATATCATACACGAAGGGCCCATATCGTACACCAAACCCATATTTGGGGTAGCTGTTGGATTTACATGACCATAACCCATTGTAAAGGGGTCCCTAACTTGCCAAGTGGTAGCATCTTTGATTAGATGTTTTTAATTGTTGAGGATGGATGAATATGTCATGAGTTTTGATTTATTTGTGGTAGGGCTCCATGTCTGATGTGTAGCTTGAATCAATAATGTAATGATTCTACTATGGGGACTAGACATTGGGGTCTCAGAATCTATTTTGTAGTTTTTATTTTTTCATGATACAGATTCCCATAACTATTCATTTTTTGTGACCTTTAACTAAAATTTCTCAATGTATCAAAGAATTAAAAGCTTTAGATTTATGGCTTCCACAATCCACAATTATTTATAGAAAGAGATGTATGGTGAAAGTGAAAAATATTTATTTGTATCATTTTTGTGATCACACCATGTGATTTGGTATTAAAGATATGCAAATAAATATTGACCATGGTTTTTTGAACAAATTTAATTTTTGAAGGTTTCTACATTGTTTGTTTATGATTTTATTCTTGTTGAGTCCTAAGAAAAATGGACTTAATGGAAAGATGAAGCATTTGAGCTTTAAATTTTAACATTTAGAGGTATTTAAAGATTTTGCAATCATTATTAAGAGATTTATAAAAAAATCTATGACAAATATTTTTTAGTTCACTTATTTACAATGCATCATTGATAGACAATGTTATCATATGGAAAGCATGAGGCTGGGCATTGATTCTCTGCCATATTTTCCCAAGTCATTCTGCCATAGTGGGAAACATATGTATTTAGTATCATAGACTAGAGGGCCCATATCATGCACCCAAATATATTTAGTTTATCTATTTAGATTTACATGACTTGTACCCATGGCAAGGGGGTATGTAGCTTTTAGGGTGGTGGCATGTAGTTTATCTATTTTTCCATGTTAAATATTTCCTTAACTTTTCATTTTCTAGTGAACTTTAGCTAAATTTTCTCAATGTATCAAAGAATTAAAAGCTTAAGATTTATGGCTTCCATAACCCACAATTATTTATAGAAAGAGTTGTCTAGTGAAAGTAGAGAATAATTATTTGTGTCAATTTTTGTGATCACACTATGTGATTTGATATTAAATATATAAAAATACATATTGGTCATGGTTTTTTCAATAAATTTATTTTTCAAATATTTCTACATTATTTGTTTATTTGTGTTTATGATTTTCTTCTGGTTGAGTCTTAATAGAATTAGACTTAGTGTAAAGTTGAAGATTATGAGCTTTGAATTTTAGCATTTGGAGGGATTTAAGGCTTTCATAGTCATTATTGAGATATTTCTAGAAAATCCACAATGAATATTTTTTGGTTCACTTATTTAGATTGAATTACTGATGGACAATGTTATCAGATGGAAAGTATGAGACTACGCAATTATTCTCTACTTTATTTTCCTAGCTCACTCTACCATAGTGAGTAACATGTATATTTAGTATCATACACTAGAGGTCTCATATCATACACCAAAGTTGGATTTAGTGCAGCTATTTATATTTACATGACCTATACCCACAGGAAGGGGGTTATGTAGCTTGTAGGGTGGTGGCATATTTGATTGACCATTTTGTTTTTTGAAGGGTGGACGAGGATGTAACTAGAGATAATTTTATTATATCAAGGATCCATGTCCAATTTACAACTAAAATTAGTTTTGAAATAACATTGATGTGGAGAAAATACATTGAGGTCCCAAAGTCTATCTTGTAGCTTCCATTCATCCATGATGCCAATATATTGACATATAAATCAATTGCATCAGGTTTAAGAACACATGGAAATGCCATACTCAAACACTTGGAAGAAAGGGCAAGGCCATACATAACATAAAAATAGTGAAAGATCTGAAGGTAATATGAGTGATGGTGGGTGAGGGGAAATCATTAGATTTGCATGACTAAAAACCATTTCAAAGGGGTCTATAGCTTGCAAGGTCGTGGCATATTTGATTGGCCATTTTCTATTATTAAGGATTGTCAAGGATGTCATGAGAGATCATTTGATTGTGGTAGGGCTAAACATCTATTATGTAACTCAAAACAATGATGTAATGCCACTGATGTGGGGATAAGAGGTTGAGGACTTAGAATTTATATTATAAATTATGTATGTCCATGCTATAGATTACATTGATAGATGTCACATTTCATTGGGAATGTCTTAGGTAATTTCCTTATCTAAATATAATTATCTACATGTTAGAGCTCTCGACCACAAGTTATCGTGGTAATGTTTTTATCTAGTGACACCTACATGCAAATACGAACCAAAAAATTATGGTTATTTTTTATAAAATTAGTTTCAAACATTTGGGTGTATATATTGTTACAATGAAGTACATTATCCTATTTATTTGAGTGGGCTTTATTGACCACATTAAATTATTAGTTGAACAAAAGTTGCACATTATTTATTTAGTGTAAATTTATTAGTGATGCACACGTAGTCACTCCATAACTAAATAACATGGAATTGGGTCCATATGATATTGAGGCCTCCATAGGTAGGAGCACTAATTTAAGGACACCCATACTATGCCTCACCCCAAAACTGACCCAAATCAACAATACATGTGAATCCTTCTTCTATTGCATTGATGTTAGTTCCCAAGCTGGGATAGAGCCACATACACAAGTCAAACTCACTGCGTGAGTCATATACCAATTCAGTTGCTAAACTTAGCCTAGATATACTTCATGAATCCTCAAATACTTTCTTAACAACCATCTTCCTTGGTCGAGGAGATCTCTTGATCCTTAGGAAGTACCTCATGCAACCTCCCTAAGTGAGGGTTTCTAGCCCCTCATATACTCCTACACTTAAACTTGGTAATGCCCATGATATTGGCATAGATTCTCTTCAAGCCTTGCATAGGACTAATGGCATCACACATCAGGACAAAGATTTTTAGCGATCACACCGATCCTCTCATTATTTTTTCTTTCTTTGGTCACCATCACACCATAACACAAGTTCATTATCTACAGTTCTTGGGAAGCTATCGCAATAGTCAATGCATCTATTCACCTACTGATTTTCCATGGTGTTCACATTCATAATATATTTTGTTCTCTACCACATGTCTCTAAATCCATCCGTCATGCCCCAAAATTATTCTTGCTTCATTCTTCTTGATTGGTCTTCTCAACACTTAACACAATCCATACTGCATGAACCTCTCAATTCCTTGTATCTCTTTGAGTTGTGCTTGATTCAACATCAACCTTCTCCCTCCACAGAACCTCAAGTCATCTTATTGTAAGTTACTTCATAGGTGCAAGTGTCTTCACACATCGAACACTCGATTCTCAATCGTTGCACACTTTAAGGAGTCTTCACTCATCCAACCCTTATTTTGGGTAGGTTTCATCATCCTTCTCACCAATCCACCTTGTCCACTCTTAAAAGATAATTTGGAGTTAACTTCATTTTTAATATTGATAATATAGTATTATATTATTAATTATAACATTATACTATTTTAATATAATATACAATGTGTAATAATATTATATAATATTATTATATTTATATATATTATATCATATTATTAATAATAATATATTATTGTTATTGTATTGTATTATATTATAATAATATATATTAAAATATTATTTATAATATTTATGTGGGATAAATATCTATTGATTATAATTATTATATTATTTATGTTAATTATAGACATGTAATTAAAATTTTCACATGTTTTTATCTAGTATTCTTTGCATCCATCAAACGAAATACCCTATCATTGCCACTCACAATCACCATTGAATTCACCTTTAAATATTTCACCACTTTCCTGCTTTGTATGTCCTTGACTTTCCCCACCATTTCACCTTTGCTTAAGCTCACTATCAAACTGAATTTCTCCTCCCTACACAACTCATTATTGTATGATGGAACACATAAAACTAATTTTTGACCATTACCTCCACTAGAAATACCATGTTATTGTTTCTTAATACTTTATGCACAAAATGTGATATGGTGTCAATGACCCTGGGTTTTGATTGAGGTACAACTGCTGATTTAAACTCTT
This sequence comes from Torreya grandis, assembly GCA_037957365.1. Classification (NCBI taxonomy): domain Eukaryota; kingdom Viridiplantae; phylum Streptophyta; class Pinopsida; order Cupressales; family Taxaceae; genus Torreya; species Torreya grandis. The sequence goes on from JARHVA010001132.1 coordinate 1,895,724, forward strand.
TCACTTTACAAAACCTTAGTTTACCAAAATAGAGAATTACATCCCTTCTGTTGTAACTTGCACCTTTTGGGAAACTGCTTGTTGATATGTATATGTTATTTATTGTGTATATGTTTCTTCTCAATGTCGAACATGAGCATCCTACGCATTGAAGGGAAGATAAGAGTTGTTATTTATTTTTTACTTTTTTTTTTGAAAAAAAAAAAAATATATATATATATATATATATATATATATTATTCCATTATATATCTTTTTTATTATTGAAACAATTTGACTAAAAAAATCACATCACCTTAGCGACTTTCACATAGTTACATTTTAACAATCTGGTAGAAATTGGCTACAATGTGGCCCTTGTTATTTTTCAAACCATTTAATGAAGATAATAATTATGTTTTGGCCTAGGCTTCATGTTAGGCATAATAAAAGTCCTTTGTGTGAAATTATATAATATACATTTTCTTAATATGTATCTTGTCATATTTACATATCATGTGATTGCAATATAAATATTTAATAAGAAATTTATATAAATTTTTTGTTTAGAAATAGCATGGAATGCCATGTCATTGACGAAAAACATGTATGTTTTGAGAAATATATTTACAAACATTGGAAGAGAGGCAATGAATGGTGACATAAGATAAGAACTATATCTAGAATATAATTCTTTGCAACTTTGCTTGCAATAATCTGTGTGAAGGTAAAAGACATTCAAAAGACAAAGGTGAATTTGTGTATTCCATGCACTAGATGCATTCTATGACCTTTTGATATATGAGAGGTTACCATGTGTTATTCCATGATTAGGTGTAGCAAAGGCCATAAGAAACCAAAATTAGAATTGTCTAAAGGAAGGGAAACTACATTATGCAAAGTGAGATAGTCAAATTCAAAGCTATAAAATAACTATTTATAAGTGTGCGATGAGGTGTGTAAATTTATTGCAAATTCGTTTAAATATTGAAATTTTAATACTCATTTCATGCAACAATTACTATAGGATAAAACACCTGTCACATTAATCTATATTTTTAAGGAAGTAAAAAACATTACGAGCTCATAGGGAAATGTCAAAATATTTGTTAAGCGTGGTGAATCTTTAATAATATTCCTTTCTTAAACTAGAAATCTAATGAATTTATTCACAGTAAAGAAATGGACACTACACATCTAGAAAAGTACTATACATGATATTGAATTCTAGGAATAAAGAAATTAATTAAGTGTCAAATAAATCACATATGTTTTAAATAAAAATATAAAATAAAATCAATGTTCACTTTCCAAGTCTCTAAAGACTAATCATTTTCTTAATTGTCCATTATGTTTCCATTTTCTTTCTTTTATAAGCCTACATGTATAGCTAGTAATCTTCATCAATTCTAGATAAGTCTATGATTTCCGTGCTAAAAATAAATTGGTCCTTTGCTTTGAGAAATGCACATGACGCCAAAGGCAAACCATGATTTTTTTATCCTTTTCGACATTTTTCGTTACATGAGTGACAAAATCATTAACTTGTTGACTGCATCCCTTGTTAACCTAGGTCACCTTTATTTTAAATGAAGCCAATAAATTGTTAATAATACTTGAAAATTTAACAAGGGATATTAAATTATAATATGGCGTGAATAATCCTAGTATATGAGCCTCTTTTAAAATCTCTATAATATCTTCTCTAAATCCATTGAGTGTTGTCATTGCAACATTCACATTCACTGAGGCCTCTTCCATAGAAGTTTAGGTATTAATTATGAAACTTTGGAAGAGATTTATCTATTATACATTGTCATCAGTCTAATATTAGATAGCATGCCTGTCATGACCACGTGACCAATTATATTGACTTTCTTGTTAATCATGACAATCTCTACCAAATAGGTTTGGATGTTTCCTAGTAGAAGTCCACTCCTCATCTCAGCTTCTTGAATCTGAATTAGACAAGTGAAAAGCGAAATCAATGAATTCTCAACTTTATTCATTGTAGTCTCTAGGAGCTCAAATTTAGTTTTAGTTTCCAATCTTCTAACTTTATTTGTCAATTCTACTTGATTCTTATGATTTTTGTTATGATCTTATGTCTCAAACCAAATCATCTATGAGTATAATGTCCTATAAATCTATACCTATAACAATAGCCATTATTATAAAATCCATTAGGTTGTTCCTTTTTCATATCAACCTACATTGGTTGAGGGAGATATATGAGATTGCACTCAAGTAGATTATGTAATGCCTTATGAGGATGTTTTGATAATCATGTAAACCTCCTCTTTTGAGGAGCTAATTGGATAAGCCCATTAGTCCATTGTGAAATTGAATTAATAACTACTGTAGCTTCATTCTTAGTATCATTTATGTTAAATTTGATTGTTTTTGCTTTGAAACTTGGCATTGGAATATGTTAAATAAATATACCCTTACCTGAGCTTATTCATAACAAGCAGCTTGAATTCATGGTCTCTAACCATATGACACATATCATTGAAATATTTAAATTGATAGAACATGTGTTGAAACTCATTATCAACCATAAAATTAGTCATTTTAGAGAGCATAGTCTTATAATGATTCACATAGTCATTGATGGGCTCATTAGGTCCTTGCTTAAGTTTTACAATTTGAGCATAAGACACCACCTCGCTGATGTTGATAGAAAAGTGTGATAAGAATCGATCATAAAAATGATTAAAAACATGTACCAATTGAAAAGGGAGGTCATAAAACCAACACAAAGGATAGTCCTTATGACTCTTAGGAAATAACTTGGTCAACAAACTATCATTAAACACATAGTCCAAGCATGCTGCATGAAAGGATCTAAGATGATTTTATAAATCACCTTTACCATCATGATTTGTAATCTAAGGTGAAATGAATCTTAAAGCTAAAGGATAAGCAAAAATATGTGAAGCCAAAAGATTATGTAATAATTCTTGAGAACTAGTTGAATGGCCTACTCTAAAAGAACCTTTTTTCCAATTTTAAAACCTTAGCTTTGAGACAATTTTTTTTGCACATGATGTTACATAGTAGGCATTGAATATTTATTTGAAATAGATGATCTCACATGTGTATCCATCCTAGAAGGCACAAAAGTATGTTTTGCGGGAATAGCCATGGAAATATGAGAATTGAATTGTGTTTCCCCCACACCATGGGTGGGCATCACATGTGTAACCATATGTGTGTGCATATAAATAATAGCAACAGGGGAAGTGGTAAATTAATTTTGGTCAATAAATAAATGAAAATAAAGTAGTTTACATCAATGTTCAAGTTTGTAATGTGTGACCTCTCAGTATTTAAGTGATATAAATTTATATCACTACAAACCCCACAAGTCACCTTAATTTTCCAAGTTCTCATGATTATGGATGCAATATGACAAACTAAGGATTATGAATGCAATGGAATTGGCTAAAAGAGCATGGAGGAATCATAAGATTTCTAAATCTCTCATTATCATGGCCAATATATTTTCATTGTTTATATAGGAGTAAGGGAGGGTAAATGGATGGGCCAAATTAAAAGTCAGGTATTTGATGATCAAGGGCTCTCAATTTTCCAAAGAATTAAAAAATCCATGGAAGACATATCATTAAATGAGCCCTTGATTAAAAAAAATATTATAATTCCCTAGAAAGGGAAGTGGGGGCTCAAGGTATGTTAAAGAGACTTTTAGAGAGGATTAGGGGATTTAATGGGGTTTAGTGGAGATTTAAAGTGGGATTAGGGATTAGGTTTGTAGGAATGCCTAGGGATAGGTGGATAGGGGCTAGTTAGTATTTCTAAATTTTAAATTGGCAAGTGGGCATGGAATATGATTATTAAGTTAATATGTGGATAATTGGGAATTAATATATTATGGGTTATGTATATAGGGTTAGGATGAAGAAAAAAGGTGTTTAGACTATTGCTTAGGATGGGGATAGTTAATAAATAAATAAAATGAAATGGATGAATATTAGGTGAAATTAAGTACAGAGAAAAGTAAGTAGATTTAAGTGCATATGCATATTATTGTTTTTCAACTTTAGGGATTAATTTGAGCATGCCATGGTTAATGAAATTCCCCAAGGATTCGTTAGCCTTCACCTCCTTATAAACATTAAACAAGTCCATCTTGAGGGTGGGCCATAAAACTTGGAAGAATTCAACCAGAAGCCTATCCAAGTTAGGGGCCTTTTTGGTCTTCATTATCCAAAGGGCTATTTCAAGATTTTCTAAAGTGAGATGTTGCTCAAGAAGGTGGTTGGTAGCCTAATATGCATTTCAATGAATACATTGTTGTATCCATTCTTCTATAAAGGATTCATACTCCTTAATGCAATGTTTTCCTTGAAAACATTTGATATAATGCTAGAAGAAAACACCGTTAATATCATTAGGTGATGACATCTCCATTTCATCCTTAATAATAATGGCTAAAATGTGTTCATGGCGATATTTATATTTCAAATATTTGAAGAACTATTTAGAGCCACATTCACCATGTTTAATCTATAAAATATGAGCTTGCATTTTAGCACCTTGGCCCTATAAACCTTAAATGTTATTATATCATAGTTCGTTTGGGCAACATCTTGTACAAAGATGTCACGAGGATGATCATTGAGAGTGAGGCATTACTGACTAAGATTATGTTACAAATTGTGTTATTTCTTTTGTCTCTCTTTGGCCATAATATTTCCATATCCTCTTAAAAACTTGATTGTTCTCGCCATAACAACTTCTCACCATCAGATCCATCTAATAGATGAAGTGGTTGGGTTCACAGTTCTAAAGCATACTAATTTTGGGCAATACAATGTGTGGAAGAGATATGGATATAGATCTTTAAATGGAGCTAAGTGTGAGAAGGCAAATAAGGTGCCAAGTTGAAGGAAAAAAAACTAAGGAGATGATCAATTAAAATAGTTTCATTAAGAGTGGCAACATGAGGAAAGGAATGAATTCACAAATGTGCAAACATAGGGCCTATCAAGTATGTTTTTGATTAATTAAGGTGGCAAACCAAGGGCCAAACCCTATAATGTCAAAAAAGATAGGAAGGCTGGCAAACAAAAGATGCCAGCATCGAACCAACGACACAGTCGAGAAACACAATCAGAAGCAAAACAAAACACTGGAAAGACCAGAGTCAGAAAGGACAAAACTACATAACTATAGAATTAACAAGATCCTTGAGATTTTCATTGTCCGCATTATCAACATTCCCTGGATTACCCACTACTTCCAACATAGTCATATTCAGTAGAATGTTATTTCGAAGGCCTTTGGCGAAGACCTTTTCTAGATTTTGAATGCGGTCCTTCAAGGCCCCAATTTTTGTTTTCCAGTAATTCTAATTCTCCGAACCCTCACCAACTTCTTTTACATGCATATTTTCCTTATTATCAGTAGTTCCCCTAGAATTAGCACCTTGCTCTTCAGTTACCTCAAAAACTTGAGAAGCATGTTTCCCACCAATGTCCTCCGAAATTTATTGAATTTCTAGCTCTTCATACTCTTCATCTTGGGTTTCGTCGTCAAAAGCACTTTCAAAATACTCAATTAACCTTATCTTCGGGGCTGGTTTTCCAGTGATCCACCCTGACCTATGCACTCTCGAAGGGAAACCATCCTTACTGATTTTGGAGGGCCTATGGGGTTTGCCACGTTGGCCCCCCATGGCCCCATCAAGATTTTTGTGGGTCCCTTCCTTAGTCTCTTCAAAATTTCCTTTTTCTCCATCAACCTTCCTCTTCCTTCCCTTTTTGCTCGCAAGGGAGCTCAGAGTATTAGCAGGGGTCATAACAGGGGTGGAGAGAGGGGCATCATTAGTCTTGGTAGGAGCAGGGGAAACCCAAGATTCATCAATTGCATCGCCAGAAACTGGGTTTGAGGGAATGTCGTCATTGACACCTCTGATATTCATGTTTGGCTCAAGGGAACGGTGGAAATTGTAGAGACAGCAAATAAGCCCCTGGTGTAGGGGAATAGGTTTTAAGTCCAGTTTCTTGGCCATTTTGGCTCTCACCCTCAGGATAGAGTGTTCCAATGAGGATAGTAGGTAGAAAGGAAATCTAATAATACTATTGCGTCTAAAGTGATTCAACAAAGGAAGGTGATAGTTATAAAACCTAGTATATCACCCCTCGAGAGTGAAGTATTTCATAAGAATGAAACAGACACCATCCCATGGTTCTGACAGTTTGGCACGCTCGAACCCACCTTGATACGGGACGAGTTCTTCTCCTTCACCCAAAAATAGTTTGTGACGAGCAAAATCCATAATTTTGGTTTTCCTTTGGAGATTTAAACCTTGCATGGTCATTCTCATGGCCATTGAAATCACTTTTTTAGAGATTTCAAAGGTAATACCCCCCACAGTGACCTGCCTATTCAACCAGGATCTTGTGAACTGCTCAGAAAAAATTTTGTCATAACCATTCAGCATTTCCAAGTATGGGCTAATACTTCCTTCTTTATAGTAATGTCAGACTAATGGGTTGTCCTTAAATTCATAGTAGGAGACTGGTTTAGTATGAATATGATCTCCCCCCATTCTGTAATTGCAGACCCAACTGATGAAATTCCCAATTACCACCTTGAGCTTCAAACAAGTAACTAGCCCTCGATTATGTTTGCACTGAATACATATGTGAAGACTCATTTTACAAAATGGCCCACCACGGTGACGTCTACTCTCATGCTTGAAAATAATTCCCCCTTGGTTTTCATGATGTGACTCTCACACCTCCACCTCATGATACAAGGTATTAATCATGACAATCAAGGAAGTACTAAGGTTATCATTTTCCAAGATCCACAATGGCCTTCTCCATGTGGACTGCCTTTGAAAGCTATCTTCGTCATCAATGTGCATCAATCGTGCTCTGTCATCTCCTTCTAAATGATCTCTCTAATGTTTAGGGGTATATGAGCCCCTTGTCGCCATACCCTCCATCCTGAGAATTGCTGACCAAGGTTTGCACAAGCATCAACGACCCTGTTACCTTCTCTGTAGGTGTGGGTAATCTCAACTTAAAAAAACTTTTGTAAAAGAAACTGGATGTCTGTAATAATGTCTTTTAGTTGGATACCAATGTTAGATGCTTTATTAATGGAATCTATGATTAACTTAGAATCTCCCTGAATATTCAAATTTCTAATTCCTAGGGATATAGCTAGCTTTAATCCCCAAAATAAAGCCATAGCTTCAGCATAGTTATTGCTTTGGCAACCAATGCCACCAGCATAAACAATAGACATCCCTCCTTTTTCATTCCTTATTATTCCTCCTCCACTTGCTTTACCATTCAACTAGGATGCCCCATCAAAATTGAGTTTCATCCAATTAGGTTTAGGTGGTATCCATTTAGTATGAAGTCTCTGAAGAATTTTGGAATTATCATGCCTAGGGATAAGGTTTAAAACCTTCCATTTGGCAGCAATTTAACTTTCAAATTGAGATAGGGGTTTCTTCGCAACACTAATATGAGATGTTGTAATACTTTCCAAGATGGTCCTAGCAAAGGAGTTAAACACCTAAGCAGCATTTCTAGCAGTGTCCCTGAAAATTCTGTGATTTCGCTCTTTCCATAAAGTCCAGCTCAAGCATGGCAGAGCTTGCTTCCATAATTCCTTAATCCAGGGATGTGTGAAGGTTGAGTTCTAGCTGAGAATTACTTCTTTAAGGTCATAATTGCAAACCCATTCAATGCCAAAGTTGTTAAGTATTGTGCCCCATAAATCTCGAGTAAACTCACAATGTATGAATAGGTGTGAAACTAATTCCTCACTAGAACCACATAGAAAACATCTGTTGACCAAGGTAAACCCCCTCTTTTGAAGGTTGTCTTGAGTAAAGATTTTGTTATGTGCAGTAGCCCACCAAAATAAATTAATATTTGGAATGAGTTTATGATTCCAAACCTTTTTCCATACCTCCTTATTCTGAGCTTCAGGTGTAAGCAGATGATAGGCAGATTTGATAGAGAATGATCCATTCTTATCTGCCCACCAATATTGTTCATCCTCCCAAGGGAAGAGTGGGATTTTGATATCCTGAACACATTGCTAGATCTCCCAAATTCTTTGGATAAGCTCATGCCTATGCACACAACAATCTAAAAGGTTTTTCTAGCTCCTTATCCCATAGTTATTTTCCATATAATCACTAACCCTATCACCAAAGAACTAAGTAGTCAGGTCTATAATTTCTCCATAGTTTTCTTGGGAGATGAGAGGCTTGTCCCTTAACCAATTATCCTCCCAAAATTTAATCTGCCAGCCATTTTCAAGCTTCCACCTAATTCCATGCTTGAGAAGACTTCTACTTTTTAGCATTTTATTCCATATCACAAACCCCTGGGGTAATCCCGCATGTTGAAGAAAGTTGGAATCATCAATGCTATGCATGTATTTGGCATACATTATTTCCCCCCACTCACTATTGTTGTGAATCAGATTCCAGCTAAATTTTGAGAGGAGGGCTTTATTCATATTCCTGATGGATCTTATATTAAGTCCACCATGAGATTTTGGGAGACACTTTTTCCCATCTGACTAAAGACATTCTCTATTTATCTTCCATTCCCATCCATAAAAATTTCCTTTGGATATGTTCCAGCTTTTTAGCAAAATACGTAAGAATTTTAAAAAGAGACATGAAGTAAGTAGGAATACCTTGCAAGGATGCCCGAAGAAGTTGCAGCTTACCAGCACTGTTGAGTAGTTTTCCCTTCCACCCAAGAAGTTTCCTCTATGTGCGTTCCACAATACCATTCCAAAAACTTGAAGATACCTCTTTGACCGAGGGTGGGAGACCTAGGTAGGTAGCTGGTAAGCCAACCTCAGCACAATCTAAGATATCAATGATTATATGTCTAAGTTCATTGGGAGTATTAAAGAAGTACACATTGCTTTTCTAGAAATTTATTCTTTGTCTCGAGTCTCTAGCATAATCATTAAGTATATTCTTCCATATTCTAGCTTCGATCACTGATGAAATGCCAAATAATATGGTGTCATCCAAAAACTACTGTATAACCATAGGATGAAGGGAAGAAGCAGGTTTGATGCCTACTAGCTTTTTTGAAACTATATCAGCTTGTATGTATCTTCCCAGTGCCTCAGCCATAATGATGAATAGGTATGGGGAGAGAGGGTCTCCCTGACAAATTCCTCTTGAGGAGGAGAAAAACCCTCTAAGAATACCATTAACCAGCACTGAGAATTTAGTAGAAGAGACTGTGTTCCATAATAAGCAAGACAATTTATCATTAAACCCAAATTTTCTAATCACTTGGAATAGAAAAGTCCATGAGACTCTATCATAAGCTTTGGATATATCAAACTTGAGGGCCATCCCAGGGATTCTGCTCTTATCCATAGAGTGGATAGTCTCATGAGTGGTGATCACAGCATCAAGAATCTATCTGCCTAAGATGAAACCTTTTTGAGCAGGAGAAATAATTTTGTCAAGCCAGGGTTGAATTCTCATAACCAGCAGTTTAGTACATATCTTATACATAGTGTTGCATAAGCTAATGGGTCTAAAATCAGTAAGGTGTAAAGGTTGAGATTTTTTAGGAACAAGTACAATGAAGGTATTATTGACTTATTTCAAAAGTTTTCCAGATCTGAAAAAATCACGAACTATAGCCGTGAGGTCTGCTCCAACAATCTCCCAATATTCTTGAAAGAATATAGGAGGAAAACCATCAGGACTCGAGGCTTTATAAGTGCCCATGGAGAATAAAATAACATGTACTTCTTCATCAGATACAGGCTTTAACATTTCCAGATTGTCTTCTTCTATTATCAAACAAGGGATTTTATCAATGAATTGACTCATAGATCTATCAATTCTATCATCATTGTTTTCTTCCGTAATCAGGTTCTAAAAGAACACCCTGGCTTGCTCCCCTATTTCATTATTCTCAGTAATAATGACTCCATTATCCAGGACAAGTTTAGTTATTAAGTTGGATTATCTATGTTTCATAGCTGATAGATGAAAAAAAGCAGTGTTCCTATCACCCTCTTTAAGCCATTGAACACATAATTTTTATTTCTAGAAAACGTCTTCCCTTTCCATCAAATTCTTCCATTCTAAAGACAGGCTATTCTCTTCTTCTAAGGTGCTCTCATAGTCATCCCCTTGATCAATCAGTTGCTGAATAGCCTTGAGTTTTCCCATTATATTTTTCTTCTGCTGGAAAACCTGCCCAAAACTGTATCTATTCCAGCCATGAACTTCTTGTTTAATGTCCTGGAGTTTCTTGACTATTCTAAACATGGGAGTACCTTAAATGGGAATATTCCACCATTGAGCCACCATTTGTCTAAAACATTTGTGTTTAATCCACATAGCTTCAAAACAGAATGGAGGAGGTCCGTGATGTCCCTGATCTCTCCAATTGAGGATAATCGGGCAGTGGTCGGACATGGTTCTAGGTAGAGCCTACGCCTGCATATTTTGATAATCATTCCAGTTGCTTGATATTAGAAATCTATCTAATTTAATCTGAATCATTTGATCTCCTCTTCTTCTATTGGTCTAAGTAAAATTTTGGTTCTGCAGCTCTATGTCCAATAATCCCCAATCATTGATGAATTCAGCAAAGTCGAACATGTTGCCTGAGTAATCAATAATTCCACCCTATTTTTCAAAAGGGTATAAAGGTGTGTTAAAATCTCTGGCTAACATCCATTTAGAATTTTGAGGATTATTCCTATAGCTATTCAAGTCTATCCATAATTTTTGTCTCAAAGCTTTGTTATTCGGTGCATAAACATTTACCAACGTCCAGTTCAAAGAATTCATGGAAAAATTGCTAATCAAAAAGTGCTTATTATGGGCCATAAGAGATCCTTGGATTTTAGCACTATTCCACATAGTGACAATCCCTCCTGAAGCCCCTTCAGCAGGACTAATACAAAAAGCCGCCTTAGGCCATATATAGTCAGCAATTTTTGCAAAATTCTCCTCTTTCATCTTGACTTCTTAGAGTAATAGAATATCTAGTTTATTATCTAAAATGCAGTTTTTAACCTCAAAATACTTTGAGGGACTGTTAAAGGTCCTCAAATTCCATGATAATATTCTCATTTAGAGAGTTTGGAGGGTTGGGACTCCAGTGTTTTTTGTTTTCCACTGGCAATCTCCCTAGCAATCTCTCTTTGTCTTGTTTCCCTTAGGGTTGGCCTCCCTTGTTTGGGATCAGTACCAACATCTGCATATTTTTTACCTTTTCGGATCTTTTTCTTTGGGGTAACCCATTCTTCCTGTTCATTGCTGCCATCTTGTCCTACTACCCCTATTGCCAAGTAGTTTTCTAACTGGCCTCCATCTTCCAGAGCACAAAAAATGTCTGTATTTGACTGTGAATCTGGTACACGTTGAGTGTGACTTTCAGGTGCTACTTATTCTTCTTCAATCCTTGAAACTTTGTCATCTTCATTAACTTCCTTTAGCAAAAGGTCCCCTCCTATCCCTTCCTTAAACATATTAGTCTATTTTTCTAAAGTGTAGACTGTGTTATATGTGGCCTTGTGACTATCCTCAGATACTATATTCTCCTTTGGGACCTCTTTTCCCTCACTACTGATGATATCCTCTTTTCTCTTTTCCTCCTCTCCTTCTTTTATAGCCTTCTGACTATCATCTAATCCTATATTTTCCTTTGGGACAACTTCACCTTCACTGCTAGGGGTAGCCTCCTTTCCCTTCCCTCCTCTCCTTTTCCTGTATCGTCAGGAATTTCCACATTATTCTCTATTTCCTGCTTGTTGTTTGCTTGCTCCTCCTCTACATTCTAGGAATCCTCTTTCATCCCCCTTTGCTTCACTTTACATTGTGTCATTATATGTCCCTTCCTCTTACATATTTGACAGAAAGTGGTAGCATTCTCATAAGTAATTGGTTGAGTCCAAGTTCCATATTTAGAGTTTAGCTGAATGGACGTAGGGAGAGTCTTATTTATTTCAACATTTACACAGAGTCTAGCATACACACATCTGGACTTAGTTTTGGTTATATGATTTGAGGTGACATATTGACCAATAAAATTGCCAATAGTTGTGAAATTTTTTTCATCCCATAATTCCAAAGGGAATCCTGGTAATCTTACCCAAGCAGGTGTTGTCTTATTGAGGTCTGAGTTAGGATCAAATCCTAGTTTCCATGAGCATAAGGCTAGAGAATGTGGCCCATACAGCTAGGGACCTCTAGCAAGGGTAGTGATCATGTCCTCCCTATTCGTAAATCTAAAAAGGAATAGACCTCTAGCCATGGTTGTGATTGAAACACTACCTTTGACTTTCCACCTAGACAAGATCCATTTTCTAAGCATTTCAGAATTAGGACGGAAAGAAAAAAACTTACCAATCAGTGTAAGGTCCATGGATGCCACTATTTCCTCCACTAGATCGTCTAGGATACTCAACGCCTTGCCCTCTGAGAGAACATGGAGGCTCGACATGCCTTTCGATGGACACTTCTTGTCACCTAAGAGTGCCTTCTTCCATCCATTGGATGGACTATCCACTAATAGATTCTTGGGCAGATGCCCAGAGGTACTGCTACTCGTAGTGACCTCCATTGGATCCGTGGTCCCGCCTGTCACACTCAGGGGGCCCAACCAGGCAGGAAAAAACTAGTTTCAAATATTGTCCACACGCTCCGCTCCTCCAATCGTATGTATATAACTGTAGAGGAGATATTTGTTGAACCAAAATTGCCCATCAAGTATGTTGATTCACCTTTGATATCCAAATTGATTATTGGAACAAGAGAATGAATTATTTATTTATGAAATTAGACATCCAAAAAATGGGTTAAAGACTCCCAAGGAGTTGCGATAATATAACCATGCTAAAAATTCTTCGGCAGAGAGAGGAGATGATTGAGACCAGTTATGATATATTTTGTGATTAATTATGTTGAAATCACCTCCTAAGATCCAATCTATAAGAGGAAGATTGGAGCTCATCTAGATCCAAATATTAATGTGTTCTAATGTTATATTTAGAGTATAAATTGAGCAAAAACCAGTGGTTCACTCCTCAACATAAACTGTAGCCCAAACACATCTATGATCAGGGTCTTCACCAGTAACAATAACCTTGGAGGAAAGGGAGGTTGGTAAGGGTAGAATTTTACCTCCTCATTCATCTTCATGAGAGGTATAATAGGGCAAGAGGTGTTTATTAATTCAATATAGGCTAAACAATAGAGCTGAACCCCCAACTTTGACCTCCTAGAGGAAAATAACTTTAGAAGGATGATCTTGTAATACCCTTTTAACATGGAAGTTTTTTCACAGAGGGGGAGCCTTAAAACATTCCATAAGAGAAGGGAAATCTGCATGGGACACCGCCAAAGGGAGGTTATTCAACCTCATATTAGCAAGTAAGGTGAAATGGTTGGAATCATGATTAGGGATAGGGGATAGAGATGCATTTCTTTCAACACATTTCACTAATTGAGATCTCTCCTCACAATTAGATCTTCTCTTAGTCACTTTCTATGAATCCCCAACCTTGGAATTGATTTCTTTATTATTAAAGACTTATGTGGAGACTCTGGTTTTTTAAGAAAATCTATTTCTTTTTCCAACAGCCTCCTAATTTTTAGGAAGGTGAATATCATTGACTTAAGTTTCTAGAATAAAGTCAAGAGTTGGGTTAATGGAGGGAAGATGAATGTCATTATTCTATGGGTTAGGGCTGGTAACAAGGGAGCTAGGGTTATGAAAGGACAAAGATGGTGTTTTTGGTGGAACTAAGGGGTGTGTGGTAGAAGTCCTAGCAGAAAGATCATATATCCTTTGTTGTTTAATCTTGCATTTAGGATAGTACCTGATTAAATGACCATCTTCTCAACAATAAAATAGGTGTTAGGTTTGTTGAGGTAAACAACATGTTGGAGTTGGGCAAAGCTTGGGAAACATAATTAAATTGAAGTAGGTAGTATTTTTTAAAGGCCCGTTTCAATGCAGACTCTAGGATGGTTTTGGAGGCCTAAAAATTTATCTTTATCACTTTTACACCAAAGGACTTTACCCAACTAACTAGCTAACTCTAAAGAAAGGGTCTAATGGCTAGGCTAAGGAAGGGGAATTCAACTCGTATGGGATATTGTGAGTGGGATGGCATCCCTAAAGATAACATACCCGTTTCTCTATGTTTTTGCTAATTATATTCGGAAGAAGAAGAAACTAAAAATAATGGTCAGGGGTTTGATTGATACCCGGATTAAGTTGCACACCGTATCCAAGCATTGTAGGAGCTCCTCTTTGGCTGTGGAGGAAACACCTGTAGAGAGAATAAGACTCAAACAAAGAAAATGTTAGATAAAGATATGGTGGACTGCCAAGCTAAGCTCAATCTCAGAAGCGTAAAGCTCCGTGAGGGGTGACAGTCCACTATTTGACAAAAAGAGTGTTATATAAAAAAATGGTGAAAGACTAAGAAAGAGAAATAGATAATGCGTACCTGATTCCTATAGTTAATCTATCATAGTCACCGATGTTGGTAGTCTTGCCGATGTCAGTTAGTCAATGTTGTTGACATCGGTTATACTATCGATGTCAGTAGGGGCAATGGGCCTTGAATGGGTTTCAAGATTATGTCTGTGGTCGACAAAAGAGTCTAGGAGTTTGGGGGTTTGTGCAGGGTTGCAGGAAGTGAATAGGGTCTTAGGGGGGACAAAGGTAGAGGGTTGATGTGTAAAAGGAGGTAAGAATAAGAGGAAGGCTTTTCAGCCTTTTCATGAAAGAAGTCGGGTCTGGTTGACAGTATTTAGAAATAGTAAATAGAAACTAATTACTAATGTATTCTAAATTACTAAAATGAGACAGAAGAATACTTAGCTCTGCTTGGTGGAGAACCAAAGGTGTGAGAATGCTTATTCCTATTGTGGCTAATGTCGAGGTCCTTGTACAATGTTCCAGTCCAATCTGGAGTGACTTGCGTAGAGTTTTTGTAGCTAGGAGAGCGGTAGTTGAATTTTGATACTTGGTCTCAGAGAGTGCACGTCGATTGCCAAGAGTCCAGGGGGAAGAGAGAGAGAGTCCAGGGGGCAAAACTCAATGTTAGAGCCTAGTTTAAGTAATCGACGTCGGTGATCCTGCTGGCATCGACTGATAGTTGACCGACGTCAGCGAATAAAGAATGGGTAAAAGGGCTATTTTTAGCCCTCTGCCCATTTCTCCATCCGCCAAGTGCATTTGTCGTTGGAGAACGGTCAAAAGATGGGTTTATTAGGCACAAGAGTTAGTTAGGAGGTTAGGATGGAGTGAGAATAGGTCTTGGGTGACTCATAGGGTGAGAAATGGTCTAAGGGCGAGGTGTCCAAGGTGAGGTGTCTAGGGTGATGTCATTAATTTAAAATAAGTAATTTATTTTAAACTAATAAAGTGTGTAAGTGTTTAGAAGTGGACCAAAAGGGGAGTCGACACAATTTTGGTGTCTACATTTGCCCTTTTTTGTCTTGTTGGTTGTTCTGACGAACTGCAAGACAAAAATAAGAGTAGGTTGGCCCAGGTATGGGATGAGGTCCTTTTTGTCTTGTTGGTTGTTCTGACGAACTACAAGACAAATATAGGAGTAAGTTTCCCCAGGTATGGGATGAGGTATTCCCCCTCAAAGCGAGAATCGAGAGAAGGCAATCTGAAATCGGTTGCCAATTAGATAGACAGTGGATGGGTATGGTGAAGTTAGAGTGTG
The DNA here is from genome assembly GCA_037957365.1 of Torreya grandis. Lineage (NCBI taxonomy): Eukaryota > Viridiplantae > Streptophyta > Pinopsida > Cupressales > Taxaceae > Torreya > Torreya grandis. The sequence goes on from JARHVA010001132.1 coordinate 1,911,450, forward strand.
AACGCTGCAATAGTTGAGATTGCATGTATACCACTTCATGTGATAGGCAGGTCAAATTGTCATAGGCAAGGTCGAGGAGTGCTAAAATTGAAATAACTGGTCCCCAGCTTATTAGTGGTAGCTGATTGGGTTAAATGATCAAAGTTGTAGCTCTAATGGTCGAGGAGGACTAAAACTGAAATAACCAGTCCCCAACTTATTAGTGGTAGTTGATTGGGTTAATCGATCAAAGCTGTACCTCTAATAGTCATCGTGTTCCAAGTATCTTGGTCTAAGAAGTGCTCCCAAAAAACACAAAAATGTCACAAATATTGGGGATCAACTTGGATGCGATCTGATAATACGTGTGAGGGTCATAATGTGAGGTGCGTACAATTTGCTAACTATTTGTGAGGTAGCATATATGCAATCAAAACAACTAAGGCAAAGTTGTCTCGAAAGTGGTCATGGTCTGAGGAGATAGTCGTGAGCTTCAAGGTTGTTGGTCGAGTCAGGTTGAGATATAAGTGATCTCAATGGTTGTTTGATGTGGTCAGGGAGATGTATGTGATCTCCAATGTGCCCCATGAGAAGTCGAAGGTAACTTCTGCAATGTCAGGGCTGGTTGTTTGGTCATGATTTTGGACCGGGTTAAATCATGGTTAAAGGTTATATGGTTGGTCCATCAGGTAGACGAACGAACGAATGGCCGAGCTAACCTCAGAAGACTCTGTGTCAACTGAGTGCTACCTATATAGCTCCTATTTTAAGGGCCTCAGGCCAATGTAGTTCTTCCCAAAAGGGGAGAAGAGGGTTGGTTATGGATTGGGTTTGACTAGGTTAAGTCATGGTTAAAGGTTATATGGTTGGTCCATCAGATAGAGGAACGAACGAATGGCTAAGCTAACCCCAGAAGATTTTGTGTCAACTGAGTGTTGCCTACATAGCCCCTATTGTAAGGGCCTTAGGCCAATGTAGTTCTTCCCAAAAGGGAGGAAGAGTCAAAGTGGTTGATAGTTGTTTTGGTCTAGTTAGTGTTGATAGCATTTCCCATATGTGTAATGGTACATGCTTGAAATGATGAGTGTATGATGATGTTACAGCCTTTTCCATATTATGTGATGGTGTATTCTGTAACATTGGTTATGTGGTTTTTCAACCCTAGCAATATTCCATATTAGTGATGGTGTATGCTAAAAATGAAATGTATGATGATGTTATAGCCTTTTCCATATTGTGTGATGGTGTATTCTATAACATTGGTTATGTGGTTTTTCATCCTTAGCAATTTTCTATATTGGTGATGGTGTATGCTAAAAATGAAATGAGTATATTTATGCTTCAGCAAGTTTCCATATTGGTGATGGTGTATGCTTAACATAAATTGTGTTTGGTTGATAATTTCTATGTGTATTGTTTTCCATAGAACCTAGTGTGAATGGGCTATGATAATTCATATAACACAGATTGGTATTTGTATTAATTAAATCATGATGTCATGTTAGTGGGTAGAAAATGTTTAAGTTTGATTTGGTTTGGTTTGGTTAGGTTTGATAATGGTCTGGTTGTACGTGACGAAAGTGTGTAAGAAGTGAAAGGCGCGTTGCTCTTTCATTGACAAGGACCATAATGATAGCATAGATAGAGTTTTTGCAAACAAAAGCCCCGTTCATGCATTACGTTATTTGACTATTGGTTTGTGTTAGATAAGTATTATAATCACTTGACATTAAGTGAGCTCAAAATCCCTTGAGTATGTTGGGGTAATAGGTATGATTATGTGATATGTGAGGATAGAGTAACCCCTTTTTAGCAGGGATAACTTTGCCCCTTTTATAGGTGACCCTGAGAACGACTATAGACAAGTCCATGACTTAATAGTTTGTCAGTCATTTTTTTTTTTTTTGGGTAGACTGATCAATGCGGGAAGTCCATTTGGGGGTGTTGTTTGTTTTATGGTCATATTGAAGCTGATCAATGCGAGAAGCTTTTGAGAGGGTGCTGTTTTTGTAGCAAAATTTAGGCATAGCCATCCTTCAAGGGAGTGGCCTATAGTTTACTTTGTATGTTTAGAGGTCTTTGAATAACTATCCTTCAAGGGAGCAGTCTATTAATTATAGCAATGATGCAACTGTTCTTCGAGGGAGCAGTCTACATTTATAATTTATGACCTTTGGTTAGGCATCCCAATTTTATGTTTTGTTTTTTACTGAACTTTTAGTCATGGACTAGACTATAGAGGTTTAGGGGTTTCCCTTGTATTAGGACAAAGCATTCATGCTTGACAAAAGGGTTGACTAATGTTTGTAAGGAAAAGGGTTGAAAGGAATAGGAATGAGGATGATGGGGGTTGCTCAAGGGATGAGCTCAAGTTTAAACATCAAGTGAATGATTACTTGATTAACAGTAGAATGGTCAAAGATGTAAGGCATTAAGGGGCTCAAGTTCTAGTCGGCCTTCAAGAGAAGACAGATGATAAGTCCATGATCCATACTTGTGCATTATTATGTAAGGTCTGAGTCAATTAAGAGTAAACTTGTCCCGTTTGCTTCTTTCCATATTGGTCACGTGTTGGTTTTTTAAAGGACGAGATCTCCGATTTTGAAATCTCGGTCTTTTAGATTTTGTTGTAGGTAGGTTTTGGTCGATGTTGGACATGAAGTTGGTTAGCATGTTGTTGGCATTTGGTACAATGCTGAACATAGTCGTTGCAGTCTTGGTTAAGAGTGGGCCAATAATAGCCCAGGCAGAGGATGCACTTGGCAACCTAGTTACCGCTGAAATGTCCCCTATAAAGCCCATCATGGACTTGTTTGATAACATGAGATGTCTCAGTGGAGGTTAGGCATTGGAGAAGGAGGCCATCGAGACCTCATTTGTAGAGAAGACCCCCTAACATGGTATAGCAAGCAATACTCTTGATAAAAGCCTATCGTCAAGTTTTAGAGAGGTTGGGAGGATTGATTGAATAAGTCAAGTAGTCAACAAGTCGCATATACCAAACGTCATGTGGACTAGAGAGGTTAGGAGGAATTTCCCCTAGAGATGATGGTTGATATGTGCCCAAGATAGAAATTTTGGGTTGTGTTGGTTGAGAAGGCTTGACAAATGGATATGTGCAAGGTGTAGACACCTGCTCCTTTCCTTTATCCTTTAAAGTTTGGGGCCTGGTGGCCACATTAATTGTGTTGATTTCGAATAAAGGGGGAGAAGGTGGTAGAGGGACCATAGTCTCATATGGGGATCTCGATTCAATTGAGGGTGTTTGAGAGGCATGGGATGGTGTCGGTGATTTGTCAAAAAGGTGGTCAGGAGAATCATCAAAATGAGGGGTGTCTTTTTCCAAGTGTTGGTGAATGGAAACCTTAAGGGCACAGCAATACTCAGTATCTTGATCAGGTGTGTGATAATACCAGTAGATTTGAGTGTCGTCGAACCAAGCTGGTTTTGGTCTGAGAGGTTGGTATGATTTAATGGGCGAGAGAGTGATGCTAGAAGACTACAACAATCAGCATAACATCGATGCATAAGAACCCACTAATGGCTCTGCACTCTTTGTTGCAGTAGGTGTTGACAACTTCTGTTTAGGAGTTATAGGAGGAGTTTATTGTACCACCTTTTTGGTTGGCAGTGTGGTCACACGCATAGATGGCACTTTCTTGATGAGATGTGTTGAATTTGTTGGAGGAAATATATGTTTGATGGGTAGAGGGAGTAATGGAGGCAATTTGCCTCTGTGAGGTGTTGGAATAGGGAACACTCCTTTTAAAGTGGAAGGATGTAGACCCAAGATAGATGGCAATGGTGAAGGTGGAGGAGTTTTTCGTACCACCTTTTTGGTTGGGGGAAGAGTAAATCGACGTGGTTTAACATCCTTCTTTGGTATGGTGTGAGGACCACTATTGTGCGGGGCGAGGTTCAAATCTACCTTCACTTGTGGGTGAGTGAGGTTTGATAAAGGGCAAACACCGAGAGATTTAATCTGTTTCGGCATGATGGATGCCTGCGAGGGTTTTACAATCGATCTTTTAGAGGATTTGGGTGATTGTGAGAGTGGAAGCGTGTTAGGTGCAGCGATCTCGGGCCAAAGGTGAGAGAGAACCGTCATTGGATCTTCCTCGACCGAAGTGGGTGAATTGACAAGTTCTTCTCTTGGTGGAGAAGGAATTGGAGAATTGGGCTCTTTGAGAGGATAGAGCGCATGGATGATCATGCTTTCGACGTGTGGTCTAGTAGCGGAGAAAGTATGATCTCCCATTGTTGATAAGAAGGATGAGGGCAAGGTAGCCGACATTGGTGCCATCAAAGCATCCTCCAATATGGGAGAGGTCGAAGTAGACTCTCCCACGTGTGAAAGGGGGCTGGATGGAGGACTATCCTCCATTTGTGGATGATGAATAGGAGAAGAAGGGTCTTCTACCCATGGTGGAGAGATGGGTTGACTAACCTCTTCAGACTATGGAAGAGGTTGGTTAAGAATAAAAGGAGAGACCATGTTGACCGTGCGTATATTGCATTCTTGGGGGTCATCGGCTATGGTCTAAATGTTATTCTGACTAGGGGGATGGTTAGGGAATGGTTGCCTAAAGACATCCATGTTTTGGTTGGCTTGCACATTTGGGTTATCCAAAACAAGATCCCCCTTGTCTATCATGTCTTGAATAATGTTTTTGAAGGTTTTACAATTGTCTGTGTCATGACCCTTGACACGATGATAGTTACAAAAGTCATTTTTCCTATACCATGCAGGGATGGCTTTTAAGGGGTCAAATTGGGGTGGTCAGATTTGAGGGAGGTTGAGGACTCCCTGCTTCACTAGTTTATCCAACACAAAAGCGTATGATTCTCCTATTCGAGTGTATTGACGCCGTATATACCATTGTTGGAATTGTCTTGTGATGTATTCTGATGTGGAAGGTTGAGATTGGTTGGTTGTGGTGGAGGATGATGACCTAAGTACCACAACATTTGTTGATCCCTTGGGCTTGGAGTGGAAAGAAGAAGGTTTGGAAGAAGAAGGGTCATTGGATTTTGCATTGGTATTTTTACTACGCAATTTGACTCTATCATCTTCGACTATGCAGAGTTCAAGCTTTCGGGCCATGGTGAAAGCTTCGTCAAATGTGTGAAATATTGAACCCACAAAGTGGATGAGATGTGCTTGGCACATGCTCTTGAAAAGAGCTCAATGAGCTCAGTTTGTGGTAGTGAAAAGGAGAGTTGGTTGATCAAACCTCTCCAATAGGCGACGAAGTCAGCAATTGACTCATCGTCGAATTGTATAATAGAATAGAGGTCTGTGATGGAGACCTTCTTAGTGATGTTGATTGAGAAGTGGTCAAGAAATAGTTGAGCTAGTTGAGTGAAAGAAAAGAGAGAATGACTGGTAATGGAGCTATACCAGTCAAGGGCAGTGCAAGAAAGTGACATGGGAAATGTGCAAAGTAATAACGCATCATCATATGCTATAAGGTAGCAAGCGTGTCTAAACGCTCGTAGATGTTGTTGTGGGTCCTCTTTACCTTGAAAGCGAGTAAATTTTGGGAGTTCCCACTGGCTAGGGTATGGTCTAATAGGAACTGAAGGGTGGATGGGTTCATTGCATATTTGTTAATATGAAAGAACATTGTTTGAACCTGAAATGGATGTCTCAAGGTTGGACATCTTATCCATCAACATCTTTATTAGATCGATTGATGGATTGGAAAGAGGGGCACCCCCTAAGTTATAGGGTACCTGGAAGGCGTTAAGAGGGGTGTATGACGTACTTGGTTGCATTTGTGTAGGTGCAAAATATTGGTAGTTCGTCATATGGGCTGATGTTGAGGCCAAGGGGGCTTGTACCGTGAAGTTGGAGGGCACAAGTTGACTAGATGTCACCAAAGGTGGTTGAATGGCGGCGATACTAGTAATAGGATAGGTAGTCACTCTTGTATTTATAGGTGCAAGAGTGGATGGGCCAGAGACAATTAAGTTCTGAAAAAGGTGTCGAACTTGGTTGAATTATTTGTGGTTGAGGGGGTACGAAATAAAAGAGGAGGCCAAATCTTGGACATTGGCCATGGTCGGGTTACTGGTCGAGGCAATGGCTTGAGTGACTATGGGTTGGGTAGCGAATGGTGTTGATATCATTGTCGCTTCAACCAGGGAAGTTGGCATCCCATAAATGGGATTACCTAAAGGATCTGACATTTGGATTCTAGCGAGATAGTGTTGGAGAGCCTTGACGTTATGGTCAAAGAATCTCTCAAAATTTCGATCCCTTCGAGAACAATTGGAGGTTGATCGGGGGTTGGTTGGATAGGAGTACGCTCAGTGTCTGAAGTATGCTCCATTAGGTGACTTGATATAAAAGGCGAAGGTGGAAGTGGCTGTTGACTCACATGGTCAACAAGAGATTTGGCTTGACTACGTGTCAAAACCATTCAAGGCAAAAAGGGTCTAGGCTCCAAAAACTGTGTGTTTCAGTTTTAAAAAACTAAAAGTTGTGTTGAATAGCAAGAAAATCAGGTTTTAAGCTTGCTATTTTGGAAAGAAAATTTGTTGATAATGACCGACGTCGGTGGAAAAAACTGATGTCGGTGAAGATATGTTACCGATGTCGATCGAAAAAACTGATGTCGGTGAATATAAGTTGCCTATGTCAGTGAAAAAAATTGATGTCGGTGAAGATGAGTTGTCGGCGTCGATAGAAAAACCGATGTCGGTTTCTGTGTATTTCCAAAAACTCAAAAAATTGAAAGTTTTTGGAAGAAAAAAAAAATTCTGAGTTGTTTCAGAATGATGCGACCTCACCAGCTCAAACAGTCAGATAGAAATAGCAGAATAAATGATGGCAAGCAACCTCTAAAACGTTAAATTCCTAAGAATAAATTTTAGAGTCGTGGTGGCTTATGCCTTAGAAGAATATGTTTGGGAATTGGGCTTTTAGAACAGGTCCTAAAGAGAAAGTTTATGGCTGGTTTTGGGTTATGTTTTGTGCTCAAATTTTTGTGTTAGGTTCCATACGTGGCCTAGTGCTGGGGCTTGCTCCTTTCACTTCACAAACCCAGAGCTGAGGTGGGCCGCTTAGCCAATATATACTTTGCCTATAGTTTATACTCTGCTAGAGAACATAGTGGGTCCTCCTCTTAGTGGTGAAATCCAAGTAGGATCGCTAGGTAGGGTAAGGTATCCGCTAGGTGATGAAATCCTAGTCGGGCCTTGTCTCAGGTATGTTATATGTTTAATTTGATGTGATAGTGGTCTGGTTGTGTAACATATGTGCACTACGATTTATTCATAATGCATTTTAATTACTAAATGAGCTAAATATGCATTCAAGCAAGAATGAAATGCAATTATTTTTAACCCAAATTGAAATGTTTTGTTCATATTCAAACAATTGAGAAGAGGTTAAGAGTATGAATTTCACTACTCTATGATGCAGGTAAGAAATGACAAGAAGAAAAAGAAAGATGTTCTTTTTAACTTGCGCTCATGGTTTCTTTTCGAAAGAAAAAGAAAAAAATAGGAAGGATGCAATAAGAGAATCTAATGCATCTATATGAAAATTTGCCTTTTAGAAGAATGAACCCAAGGAAAACTCCAGGGTCCCACCGAGCATGCCAGAATGTTTCTCTATGTTTTTGCTAATTATATTCGGAAGAAGAAGAAACTAAAAATAATGGTCAGGGGTTTGATTGATACCCGGATTAAGTTGCGCACCATATCCAAGCATTGTAGGAGCTCCTCTTTGGCTGTGGAGGAAACACCTGTAGAGAGAATAAGACTCAAACAAAGAAAATGTTAGATAAAGATATGGTGGACTGCCAAGCTAAGCTCGGTCCCGGAAGCGTAAAGCTCCGTGAGGGATGACAGTCCACTATTTGACAAAAAGAGTGTTATATAAAGAAATGGTGAAAGATTAAGAAAGAGAAATAGATAACGCGTCCCTGATTGCTATAGTTAATTTGTCAGTCACTGATGTCGGTAGTCCTATCGATGTCAGTTAGTCAATGTTACTGACGTCGGTTATACTGCCGATGTCGGTAGGGGCAATGGGCCTTGGACGGGTTTCATGGTTTTGTCTGTGGTCGATAGAAGAGTCTGGGAGTTTGGGGGTTTGTGCAGGGTTGCAGGAAGTGAATAGGGTCTTAGGGGGGACAAAGGTAGAGGGTTGATGTGTAAAAGGAGGTAAGAATAAGAGGAAGGCTTTTCAGCCTTTCCACAGAAGAAGTTGGGTCTGGTTGATAGTATTTAGAAATAGTATATAAAAACTAATTACTAATGTATTCTAAATTATTGAAATGAGACAGAAGAATACTTAGCTCTGCTTGGTGGAGAACTAGAGGTGTGAGAACGCTTATTCCTGTTGTGGTTGATGTCGAGGTCCTCGTACAATGTTCCAGTCCAATCTAGAGTGACTTGCGTAGAGTTTCTGTAGCCAGGAGAGCGGTAGTCAAATTTTGATGCTTGGTCTCAGAGAGTGCGCGTCGATTGCCAAGAGTCTTGGGGGAAGAGTGAGAGTTTGGGGGGTAAAACTCAACATTAGAGCCTAGTTTAAGTAACCAACATCGGCGATCCCGCCAGTGTCGGTCGACAGTTGACCGACGTCAGTGGATAGAGAATGGGTAAAAGGGCTATTTTTAGCCCTCTGCCCGTTTCTCCATCTGCCAAGTGCATTTGACGTTGGAGAATGGTCAAAAGATGGGTTTATTAGGCACGAGAGTTAGTTAGGATGTTAGGATGGAGTGAGAATAGGTCTTGGGTGACTCATAGGGTGAGAAATGGTCTAAGGGCGAGGTGTCCAAGGTGAGGGGTCTAGGGTGATGTCATTAATTTAAAATAAGTAATTTATTTTAAACTAATAAAGTGTGTAAGTGTTTAGAAGTGGACCAAAGAGGGAGTCGACACAATTTTGGTGTCTACAATAGCTAGCCACAAATAACCCATGTGTCATATTGAAGGGTTTCCTAAGTAAAATCAAAGGGAAAAAAGTAATAGAGACATATCCTCTACCTAACCCCCTTACAAAATTGATTTTCCACCTCTTAGTATCCTGCCAAACCTACCCAGTCCATCTATAAAAATCACTTTCAAAAAGAATGCCTATAAGAAAAAAAACATAAATGCTTAGTGGGAAATGTCTACAAAGACCTCAAAAAACTCATTAGGCAATTGAAATTTAAAGGCCTTACCTTTCTGATGATGTCCAAGGTCATTGGTTCCATTAACGGGCACCCTATGACTATTGACTTCATATGATTCATGATTGACATTTGAAAATTGGCACGTAGGTAGTAAAATTTTAGGAGCGACAACCTTTGCTTTGCAGAAAAATCCTAGTCCTCCAATAGCACCCAACACAAGATCATCCCTCTTTGAGCTGTAATTAAATACATTTGAGGAGGATTTTTGAAATCAATATTAGCTTGATGTTTTGGTTTAGACTTACATTTATAAATTGATTGATTTGTGTTCAAATTTCACAAATAAACATATATTATGTTCTATAAGCCAACTTAAAAATTTCACTTGAAGGACTACAATAAATAAAAACAATTTATGTAAATGCTTTACCAAACACCCCATATAAAACAATATTAAAAAAATATACTTTCATGCCCTGTTAGTTATTACCCTTACCACTTCCTCAACACATTCTCTCCCTAAAAGTATAAATTGTACATCACACCTATTGTACAAATGGCTAACCTCCATGAAACTTCCTCTGCTTTCATTCCCATGGTAGATGCAAGAGCCATTAGCTTTAATTTTTCTACCTAGCTACTTTTTACAACTTAATCCTTGTGTGGGATGAGTCTTCTCAAACTCTCACAAGTTTATCTACACGTTTCAAATTCATTATTTATGAGGTAATAATTATTTTCATGGGATTGCACTCTCTTTCTTCCTTGTGCATGTTGGCTTTGAATCTTCAAACACTTATGCTTACAAATAGCTTGCCTTGTTTAAGAACACAATGGATGGAAACTCATCACATCTCTCATCATTGCTCCCTCTTAGACAATAATTATCATTGCAATCATGTTAACTATAATTACAAAGGCATAATTTTGAGTGGAAATGATGAAGGTTTATATAATAAGAAACAAAATATATAGGTGGTATTGCAAAAAGTAAATGGGTTTCTCTTTGTTTTGAAAATGAAAAGTAATTGATATAATAAGAAACATAATATATAGGTGGAGAGTTCTCATTCAAAGAGAGGTCAAATATCCCATCTATCTCGAGCACAATCTCAAGTTGTTAGGGAAAACATAAAACACTTTTAAGGGCCCTTAGAGTGGGGAAAGCCCCAAAGAAGTGCAATCCACAATCATTTTATCCTTTAACATTAGAGGGATGGGTAACCCTTTAAAAAAGACTACCCTTAAGAGATTGGTTGATTTGCATAAGTTGGACATGGTTCTAATTCAGGACACTAAGGGGGAAGGGACAAAGTTTATGAGGGATTTATCAAAAAGCTTAAAAGGTTGGGATTTTTTGGCCATGGACTCTACTATAAACTTTGGGGGATTGGACTGGGGATGGAGGAAAACTACCATGAGGCTAGTTAGATCAACATTTTTTGTTTTCAGCATTAGAGGAAATATTAATTATATAAAGTTGGGAAAAACTTTCGCTATGGAAAATATCTATGGGCCTTACAAGGAGAGAGTGGATTTTTCAAATGTCATGTTTGTACATAACATTTTGGGAGCTAATAATACCATTATTAGGGCAAATTTAAACTTCACCACTAAAAGAGTTGAAGTGTGGTTGGATTCAACGAGAATAAATCTACTAAATGATTACTTTTTACACAAATTTGAGGAGGATAGGTTGGTGGATATGGATCCTATTAAGTTGGTACCTACTTGGTGGAATATGAGAGTTGGTATAGATAGAGTGGCCAAGAGTCTAATAGATTTTTAATCTCTGATTCCCTATTGAATGGCTCTAAGAGAATTAGATCATGGGTGTCTTCGAAAGGTGATTATGTTCATTTTCCCATATTGTTGTAGATTGAAAATAAGGACATTAAGCCTCTAAGCCCATTTAAATTCAATCCATCATGGTTGAAGGAGGACAAATTCATCAATATATTCAATGATGAGTGGGTCGCCTTTGATGTTATCTCCAAGGAGTCAACTAGTCCACAATTTACAACCAATTTTAAAAGAGTAAAGAAGACTGTGGTTAGATGGGTTATCGTCAAGCATTAGGAAGTTGAATAGGAAATTTTAACCATGGAATCACATATTGTTGATTTGTATGGTAAGGATTTTGAAAAAAAAATTCAACGAGGCTACCAAATTAAGGAATAAATAATTTGAGCTGAATAAGAGAATATTATTGGCAAATATTGAGGCACGATGGAGATTGAAAAGCGGAGCATTATGGTGGAAAATGGTGATGAAAACACAAAAAAAATCAAAATTTACTAATCGCTGTAAAAGAAAATACAACTTGGGAAATGAGAAAAGAAGATGATTTTATTGTGTGAATATTTTATGATATAGAGAGTTTGGGATTATCTCACTTTAAGAAGTTGTATAAGGAACATGAGAGAGTCAACATAGCTAAGATAATTAAAGTATATATTTTTTCCCAAGCTTCATCAGTGAGGAAGAAAGTGAGAGGCTTGTTGAGGAAGTCTCTAAGGAAGAGTTGTGGTTTGTCTTGACTACTTTTGAAAAGGACAAAAGTCCAAGGCTTGATGGTTGAATTCTTCAGTGGATTTTTGATTTGCTTGTTGGGGACCTATTAAGAGTCATTAAGGAGTTAAGGCAGACGAGGAATATCCTCATGACTTTCAATTCTAACTTCATTGTTCCCATTCCAAAGAAGGACACCCCAACCTCTTTTGATGATTTTAGGCCCATTTCCTTTTGTAATTGCATCTATACGATCATTGTGAAGATTATTTATATAAGGATTGAGAGGCTTATTTTTTAGACTATTTATAGTGAGTAGTTTAACTTCTTGCCTAGGAAAAACTCAACTCTATTAAAACGAGGAAGCCACTAGTGGTTGTTATGAAGTTGGATTTATCCAAGGCCTTCAATAAAAAAAACTAGCTCTATTTTAAATTACTACTGATCCATATTGGGTTTAGTTTGCAGATGGTGAATTAGACACTAGGGTGCCTGACTTTTGTTTCCTTTGCTTTATGAATAAATGGCTATGCATCAAGATTTTTTAGAACCACATGGATTAAGGCAGGGATGCCCTTTTTTTGTTGATTGTTGAGGGGCTTAGTCAAGCCATCCTAGAAGCCAAGAGATTTGGTTCTATCAAAGGGGTTAAGGTTAGAAAGACCATTTTTCTCATGCACTTATTTTTTGTGGACAATGTGTTGTTGTTCTCAGAGATACATTACATTGTTAAAGGAGTCTCTGGATATCTTTAGTGTGGCTACTAGGATGGAGTTAAATTTTCAGAAGCCCAACATCTCTTTCAATTATATGGAAGTTCATCAAATTAGTAGGGTTCATAGATTTTTTCCCTTTCAAAAAATTGACTTACAAGTTGGTTTCAATTATTTTGGGTTTTATTGGAAAACAAATGATTATGGGAAAAAAGATTGGAATTGGTTGATCGAAAAGGTGGAAAAGAGAATTATTTTTTGGTGTAATAGATGGCTCTCCCCTAGTGGTAGAATTACTCTTACGAAGTCAATGTTGGAGGCTATTTTAATCTATTAGCTATCTTTAGCTCACATTCCAAAAGGTGTCCTACAAAAGGTTTTTTTTTTAAATTTATAAATTCCTATTGACTGGAAGAAAGGAGGAGGAAGGTATATCTTTGGTAAAATCGCAGTCCCTTGTTGTGCCTAATGTTACTAGAGGGTGGGGCACCTTGGTTGCGAAAAGTCTTTAAAGACTTATCTCGAAGGAGGGATTATGGAAGTAAATTATCATTCAAAAATATATTGAACCTCTCAGTGTTGAAGAGTAGATCATAAATTCTATCAAATAGTGTCACAATGTTTCGATTATGTGGAAAGTCATCATACAATCTTTTCCACTTATTGGTAACTTGCTAATCTGGAAGGTGGGGAATGGTGCTAAAATTAGAGTGGGGATTAACCCTTGTGTTAGATGTGGTGGTGATTTCAACTTAAATAAGGGATTGATCAATACTTTATATGCCCCATGTATTTCAAATTTGGCATAGGCAGTGAATCAAAACTCTACAAATCTTTGGCGTTGAGGGTGGAAAAGTGCACTTCAAATGGGATTGGCGAGGATGATGGTATTAGGCAGGATGAATATGTGAAGAGATTGAAATGGAGCCATGTCAAACTTAGTGAAGAGGAGGATGAGTTGGTGTGCTTCCAAGAACCCATCTATGGGATAATACATAATGAAGTTAGGTTATCAGTGTATATTCACAAATGCAATTCTTGGAGAGAGTTCTTAGTGGTGCCAAAAAAACTGAAGGGTTAAAGCCTTTTTAAAGACTCAAAAAATTGTGTGGTTGGTTTTAAGAAACAAAGCCCTCACTTGGGAAGTTTTGCAAAAAAAAAACTGGCATGGACCGGGATGTTGTAATCTATGTTTCCAAGATTTAGAGACTATGAACCATCTTCTTGTCACTTGTTTATATATTATCAAGGTATGGGTAGAGTTGGAGGTGATGACACAAAATGATATTACCATGTTGTTAATCTAGGGGGTGTTATTTGAATATGGTACAAAATGATCTTCCGGTCTCACCTATATAGGGTACACCGCACGAGCACATGATCTCTTATACTCGTTTTTTAAGTTTAGGTTCTTGAAGATCTTTTGCAATCCTTAGATAATCTATGATAGTCTTAATGGATTTGAAATAAGTTTTTGATGCCATTTCTTTTGAAATTCGTTGTAAGTTTTACAATGATTTGTTGAACATATGATAGATAAGCCTTCTTATTTTTTTGGTTTATATTCAATTCACATTAATCTTTTAAAACTTTATTAAGTATTTTCTTAATTTGTTAATCTTCATATCATTCTTTTTTCTTCTTAAATATTTTATAACAATTTTATGCATTCGAATCCCAAAACACTCTTCTCAATATAATTTTATTTAAAATTATATATATATAAATATAAATTTATAATGATGCATAAAATCACTCTACGTAAAATCCTGACGTAGTCCGTGAAATAAGGCCTCCCTACCATGAAATGAACCTCGATGCCATTTGATAGGGAAGCCGGAACTTCTAAAGGAGGTCGATCCGCAATTGAACTATTCGAGATGGAGAGATAAGATTTGTGAGCCATTGATTAAGGGTAATGATCGGACGGCGGAGATGCATTCCCTCCATAACATTGAAATTGAAATGGTAAAGAAACCGGGAACGCGGGGTTCAGCTATATATAAATAGCCACTACTATCCTCGGAATCACATTCCATTGCATCTTATCGATTTTCAGTGTGCATTTACAGTCATTATTTGAAAGAGATATGGCGCGGACAAAGCAGACGGCGAGGAAATCAACAGGAGGGAAGGCCCCTCGCAAGCAGCTCGCAACAAAGGCGGCGCGTAAGTCAGCCCCTGCAACCGGCGGAGTAAAGAAGCCTCACCGTTTCAGGCCTGGCACCGTTGCTTTGCGTGAGATCCGAAAATACCAGAAGAGCACCGAGCTGTTGATACGAAAGCTGCCTTTCCAGCGTCTGGTGAGGGAAATAGCGCAGGACTTCAAGACTGATCTGAGGTTCCAGAGCTCTGCAGTGTCGGCGTTGCAGGAGGCAGCGGAGGCATATCTGGTGGGGCTGTTTGAGGACACCAATCTTTGCGCTATTCATGCAAAGAGAGTGACTATTATGCCCAAAGATATTCAGCTCGCTCGCCGCATACGAGGCGAGAGGGCTTAAGGCTTTTATTTGGTGTTTTTCTTCTCCTTTTTATGGTGTGTTTCCACACCACCGTTTGTGCAGGAAAATGTAATCTGTGGCTGGCTTTTCTTTTTGGTTTTATTCATAGCTGATAGTATCTCCATTTGCTAGTATTACAATCATTATATTACCTTCTTCATTGCACCATAATGTATACAGCTCTGTCTATCTTTTAAAAACACAGACAATGACGGTATACTTCCTTTTTACCTCTCAAAAGTCTCTGAATAGACGAGTATAGTTCGAACGTACCTGTGCAGATGCTCAGTTCTATAAAGGGGCTTGGAAGGAAAAATATACTTACCTTAAGAATATACAAGCACATGTTTCCAAATTGGATGATATTTAGATGGTAGCAATTTGTCTCAAATTACACTTGAAGGGGTTTGAAGGGGCGTTCTTTTGTAAAACGCAAATAAAGCTTATAAACTTGGCCCTCGTAAACAGTATGTTTTTTCCTATTTATTATCAATCTCTAGGAATGCCGAGGTCCCAGGATTACCACTCATCTGGACTTGGGAATACGAATCAAAGGTTAGCATGTTCCTGAATTTATCAAGCACACATCTGAATAGGTAGCAAAGCAATTGCAGATATGTTGCACGTACTAGTGAAGCAGACATTAAAATTCATTAAGTTCATACAGCATAATCAACCGATAAGAGAAATTGTAGTCGCTAAATCCTTAGCTAGAGCACAATAGATTCTATTAACAATATCCGATTACATCTCTTATTGATATGGAAGACTGGACGTATGAACCCATTTTAGCTTACATGTTCAGTATAAGTTCATTGTACCAGCATGTGTTCCATATAGATAAATAAGTTACTTAACAGTCTGCAAATGAAGCGTGATCATGAATTACTAATAACAACTATTTAAACGCTATCAATTCAATAGGCTGGATTAATACCAAAAGAAACATCCAAGAAATATGCACGTTTACAGTACATTCAAATTCTTTATAGCGGCACGTATACACGTAATGTTATAACTAGCAATTGCATCAAAATTCTTAGTAATTCATTGAAGGTAATGTGGTTTGGCTTCAACGACGACAGGAAATAAACTGAAAGGATCTAAGAATATCCAGGGCAGTAGCATAATTCGCTAAGTTGTTTCGGTTGCAGTCCCGTTGATTAAGTCTAATCTGGCTTGTTGAGAATTGCAAACACCACCATTCACCATAGGCATGCCGATCTTTCTGTTTTCGACTTTCTTTTTAAACACATTTCACTGTTTCTGTTTTTAGATTTTTTATTAATATAGGGAACTGTGCAACAGTGGGGAGACGCAACATTAGCCTTGTGGTCATATTGGGTATGGCATTTTAGCAGTGGGCTCAAACGAGGCTTGTTGACAGGAGAGCTTCCTGAATCATGACATGTACCTAAGATAGTGATTGTGCAGCTGAGTTTATATACAACTCATACAATTCTTTTGGTGACATAAGTCACAGATGCACTAGGATTAGTGTTACAAACCCTGTTTTTAAGGCACTTCTCACAAATTGTATGAAGATTCAGAACAGGCATGCCGATCTTTCCTTTTAGTTTTTTCCCTTTTTTCTAAACGCATTTCATTGTATTTTTAAGGATTTTTCTTAATGCAGGGAAATGTGCAACAGCAGGGAGACACCATTATCCTTTTGGTGATATTGGGTGCGGTATTTTTAGCAGTGGGCTCAAATGGGGCTTGTTTAAAGTGGGGTTTCCAGGCTCATGACATATGTGCTGAAGATTATGATTGTGCAGCTAAGCTTAAACATGAGTTACAGATGCTCTAGGATTAGTGTTACAAATCCTGTTTCTAAGATACTTTACAAAAACTGTGAAGATTTACATCAGGCATGCTGTTCCTTTTAGTTTTTCTTTCTTTTTAAACACACTCCATTGTTTTTTTTGAATTTTCCTTGATGCAGGCAACTGCGCAACAGTGGGGGGGACACAGCATTATCCTTGTGGTCATGTTAAGTACAATATTTTAGCAGTGGGCTCGAATGGGGCTTGTTGACAGGGGAGTTACCAGGCTCATGATGTATGTACTGAAGATGATGATTGTTGGCTTAAATGCAACCATGCAGTTATTTGGGTGACATGAGCTACAGAGCACTAGGATGATTGTTACAAATTCTGTTTCTAAGGTACTTACAAATTTTATGAAGATTCACAACAGGCATGCAGATCCTTCCTTTCAGTCACTTTCTATCCCATATCTTTGTCCAGAGCAAAATGGCATTATGTCTTTTGACAAGTCCAACATTGTATTATCTCCTCCTTTTGTTTCTCCATCTAACTCGTAGAACCAAAATGTTAATTATAATAACAACCATCCACTGCAACCAATTCCTCAACCATCATTTCTACAGCTGTGGAGTTGATATTTCAATCCACAAAATTTAATGAAATGCTGGAGAGAACTTATGGTTTTAACTTTTGTTTGGGTTGTATCCTCTTTGCATTCACCTTTTTCATCGGTTATGTAATTATGTTTTAAATTAATAAAATATAATGGCATGCTTTCAATAAGAAATTCTTCTAAAAACAATGCCGCCAATGTGATGATTGTGGCATACGATAAAAAAAAGCCATGCCGATTAAGCCTGGAAACTTCTGAATCAGATAGTGTAAACACTTACATTGTCACAATGGTTCTTTTAATCTTATATTTAAGATATCCTAAACAGGGTATGGGCATCCACAACTTTATCATTAGAAATATATTTGAGCAAGAAAAAAGTAAAAATAAAACAAAATAAAATAATTGTAAGATATGCCCTTGTAAGATGTATGTAAAGTGTGGAAATACCACTGATGTAACCTACCGGAATGTAATGATTATGGCATATGGGATGCATGAACATGTTAAGGATCCCCTTGGCCCTTCTACCCACATGCATGAAGCCAAACCACGTTACCTTCAACCGTGTCTTGTCTGCTGGCAGTCATTCTGGTTTGTAGATGAAGCCAAACGATTATTTGATTGCATAACTCAAGATTATTTAACCACACCCCGATTGGAGCATTTGACCCGTCCTAGTCCATCATGGGCATCTGACAAGGGAGCAGTCTTCATCAAATGGATGCCATTATGATCTGATGCTGACGTGTAGGGAGCCCTGCCTTCTGGATGCAGAAATCGCCATAATATTATGATAGAATAACACGCAACCGATTGTCTTTTTGGCTTAATTCCAGAGATTTTAGATATTATGTATTGCTTTCAAACATTTATGTGCAGCTGACATGTGGGTTGATGTGTTAAACATGATAACAATGATGAAAGATAATATTGACTTAAAAAACCCAGGAGACTACTTGATTGATATAAAAAACAGAGTTTATACATTGATCATACCCTCAATGCAATGAAATCCATTCATTGTTAAGAGACTTTGGTTGGGCAAATGAATTCGAAACCCAAAGATGTAGACATTTGAACAATATTTAAAATACTGCCTATTATTCACCTCTCACAAACTCCAATACCCTTTCTACACTTGTATTTGTATTACCATTTTTTTCTAACAAGTTTTGCACTGCCTTACACTCGTCAGTTGAAGATTGTGGCAATGACCATGGCTATGGCTATCAAGACAGCTGTTATTTCTACAATACGGGCTCTCTCCCCACTTTCTTCCATCAGAGAAATTGCATGTAAATAATCATCAGAGCCTCATATCTTTTTAAATTTTGTTTAAAAATTGGAATGGGTGATTGAAATTTTGCCAAATTTTGAAGTGGGTGGAGAAGTTTTGTTGATTTTTTTAAAAAGTTTAGATGGGTGGGAGAGATTTTAATCAATTTTGTTAAAAATTTAAAGTGAGTAGGCAAAAAAAATTCTGAGTTTTGTTAAAAAGTGGAATGGGTGCGCAAAATTTTGAAGATTGAGTTGTGCTTTTATCAAAGTATCATGAAATTTTGTGATCAATGATGTTAGTTTTGACTTGACTTAAATGAATATTACATATTTACCTGTTCTTTGCATGGGTTTTGATTTTCTTGCATGTAGTCGCAATAGTTCTAGTCCTTTTATTGTAGGATTGTGATGACCCTGATATGCTGCTCTGATTGTCGAGGCTTTTTCTGCACGGAGCTCCATTAAATTGGATGATGTGCCAGAAAAGGATCAGTCCTGAAAATACATAGATTCAAAAAGTCATGGTTCTCCTTTTATTTTTCTCTTTCTTTTTAATTGTGATTGATCCATTACTCCATACTTATGTGCATATACCATATAAAAACTTTTTATTGTCTTTTTCTCTAAGTGGGTATTAATGAGTTTTCTTTAAGTACTATTAAGAGCTCTAGACTATCGTAGGATTCTATGATCCTAATATGCTACTCTGATTTTTGTGACCTTTTATGGATGGAGCTCAATTCAATTGGAGGATGTGCTAATTTAGGATCAGACCTTGAAATTACATAGATTGTTAAAAACTATGTCCTTTAGTTTTTTTCTTCCTTTTTAACTCGATTTGATCTAAAATTCTGAGGCTACATACTGTAAAAAACTGTAGTTGTCATTTTCATTTCAGTCGTAATTGATCTATAGTTTTGAGGATGTAAGCTGCGAAGATTTGGTGATTATCTTTTGCTTTTTCTTCTATGGGTGAATGGACGGCACTTACTAAATAGTCTTTGGTAGGCCCCGCAGATCAACTTGGCCTAGAAGGACGTCTCCCATCTCAATGGAGCATGCCTACAGGAGCTTGAGAGTTGGATGTACAGGAAGTGCTCCAACTTCTCACTAGACCGTACACAAATTTACAAAATTTTGAAACTTAAAAAAAAAAGTTCTAAATTGTCGGCTCCTCCTTACAGACCTTTGGTGCATATTCTAGAAGAGTTAACCTCATACATTCATAGAACCCAGTTTTATTGCAGGAAGATCCATTTTGGGGGATACAGGGTTTCCTCTAGATTATTTGGTTATGAATTATGACTTCCTGCCTGTTTCTTCGCCAATTTCTTTGCTTTTATCTCACATGCTTCTCCATAGTTTCCAAATTCGTTGGAAGATACACCCGTTATGCATTTTATT
This sequence comes from Torreya grandis, assembly GCA_037957365.1. Lineage (NCBI taxonomy): Eukaryota > Viridiplantae > Streptophyta > Pinopsida > Cupressales > Taxaceae > Torreya > Torreya grandis. The sequence goes on from JARHVA010001132.1 coordinate 1,931,352, forward strand.
TCTCTATTTATTTTCATTAGCCTTCTCAGTTACTTATCTACATATGGCCTAACTTGGACTAGCTTACAGGATTGACCTAATTGAGTGTCTTGTTAGGCTTTTACTATCCAAGGATGTATGTGATGACAGTAATAATAAACAATACAGCAGTGGAAATAATCACAGAAGGAAGAAACAAAAAAAAAAACAGAGCTAAACAGAGTACATAATACACACTCAGCAATATATATTCCTGAAGAGCCAGAATGCTGCAAACAGAACCAGAGCCATTCTATTATCTTCTTCCTTGCACATTATCGATTACACATGCCTCTATAAATAGAGGTCTTAGAATTCTCTAGAAATATTTTGCAGTCAAAAACATGCATAAAATGTGAATGAGGAGGGTGAGATTAGACTGTGGTCGGTGGAAGAAAATTGCCGACAGAAGCTTCTATTTTAAATGCTGTTTGACGCAGGTGCCTTCATTTGTTTCACGTGTTCAACATTCTCCCACTTGAAGCAAATGAAGGGTTTTTTTTTTTTTGAATAAGTGGTAATCATCAAGTCACCCCCAGGTCTACCATGCCTCTACATAGCTCATGCTTTTCTCTTGGCAGAATTTTAGTGAGCATATCAGCAGGGATCTTATCTGTATGGATCTTTTCCATGGATAACCGTCCTTCCTCCAACTCATGCCGAATCCAGTGGTATCTCAAGTCAATATGTTTGGTTCGTGAGTGAAAAATTGAGTTTTTCGCCAAGTGTATGGCGCTCTAACTGTCAAAATATAGCACATACTTGTCCTGTTTTATTCCTAGCTCTCCTAGGAATCGCTGCATCCACAACATCTCTTTGCAAGCTTCTGTCGCAGCTATATACTCTGCCTCTGTTGTGGAGAGAGCTACTATTGGTTGTAACCTGGATACCCAAGATATTGCAACACCTGCAAATGTATACAAATAACCAGTGGTGGACTTTCTAGTGTCCAGGTCTCCAGCCATATCTGCATCTGTAAATCCTTCAAGCACCATATCAGTATTGCCAAAACATAAACAATAATGACTAGTACCCTTGAGATACCTGAAAATCCACTTTACTGCTTGCCAATGTTGTTTGCCCGGATTTGCAAGGAACCTGCTCACTACTCCCACTGAATGTGCAATATCCGGACGAGTGCATACCATGGCATACATCAAGCTACCGACAGCTGAAGCATAAGGGATCTTTTTCATTTCCTCCTTCTCCTTGTCATCACAAGGGCATAAATCGGCACTCAATTTGAAATGAGAAGCAAGAGGTGTACCCACTGGCTTGGCATCCTTCATATTAAATCTGTCTAGCACCTTTTCAATATATTTTTCTTGTGACAGCCACAATTTTTTCTCCTTTCTATCACGAATGATCTTCATGCCTAATATTTGTTGTGCTGGACCCAAATCCTTCATTGCAAACTGACTGCCCAAATCCTTCTTTAACCTGTTAATCATATTCATATCCTGTCCAACAACTAACATATCATCCACATATAACAATAATATAATGAATTTTCCTTGATCATATCTCTTGATGTAGACACAATGATCAGCCTCTAGTCTATTAAAACCATGCTTCAACATAAATGAATCAAATTTCTTATACCATTGGCGAGGTGCCTGTTTCAACCCATAAAGACTCTTCTTCAATCTGCAAACCAAGTTCTCTTCACCTTTTATTTTGAATCCTTCTGGCTGCTCCATGTAAATCTCCTCTTCCAAATCCCCATGAAGGAAGGCTGTCTTTACATCTAATTGTTCACACTCCAAGTCTAAAGCAGTAGTAAGACCAAGAATAACTCTAATGGATGTCATTTTAACAACAGGTGAAAATATTTCTGTGAAGTCAATACCTTCTTTTTGAGCAAATCCCTTCACTACTAGCCTTGCTTTGTATCTTTCCTTCTTCTCGTCACCCACATGCTTGATCTTGAACACCCATTTATTTTGTAGAGCTTTTCTTCCTTTTGGAAGCTTTACCAACTCCCAAGTTCTATTTTCCAGCAAGGAGTTCATTTCTTCCTCCATCGCTTTCTTCCATTCTTTGCTATGCTCATCTTTACAAGCTTCCTGAAAATCATTAGGTTCACCTTCATCAGTTAACAAAATATAGTCTGAGGATGTATACCTTTGTGAAGGCTTATGAGGCCTGGTGGATCTGCGAACCAACTGTGGTGTTGTGTTTTCAGGTTGAATCTCTTGTAAAGGCTCCTGCAACATTTCTTCTTGTTGTTGTTCCACATTCTCCTCTTGTTGTTCATCATACTCTTGATCTTGCTGCCCATGTTCTTGCATTGGTGGGATATTTTCTTGTTGTTCTTCAAACCTGTCAACAACTTTCTTAACCTCCAAATTACATGTAGTCCTCTTAAACATCTCTAACTCATTAAATATAACATCCCTGCTTCTAATAATCTTATGTTTAACTGGATCCCATAAATGATAACCAAATTCACCATCTGCATATCCCAAGAAAATGCATTTCATAGATTTATCATCTAGCTTAGTTCTATTCTCTTTGGGAATATGCACAAATGCTTCACATCCAAAGATTTTCAAGTGAGAATAATTCACCTTCTTACCAGTCCAAACTTCTTCAGGAATGCAGCCATCCAAGGCTGTAGTAGGAGATCGATTTATGAGATAACAGGCTGTCCTCACCGCTTCTGCCCAAAAATGCTTTTCTAAACCGGAATTTGACAACATACTCCTCACCTTCTCCAAAATAGTGCGATTCATCCTTTCTGCAACACCATTCTGTTGAGGAGTACCAGGAACAGTCTTCTCATGCTTAATTCCAAACCTGTTACAATATTCCTTGAAAACATTTGAGCAGTATTCTCCACCATTGTCTGTTCTCAAGCACTTGAGCAATTTGTTAGTCTCTCTTTCAACAGCAACATGAAACTTTTGAAATATCTCAAATACATCATTTTTCCTTTTCATGGGGTAGGCCCAAACCTTTCTGGATGCATCATCTATGAATGTTACAAAATATGATGCTCCTCCTAATGATTTAATGTTAATAGGCCCAAATACATCTGAGTGTATCAATTCTAACAAATTTTCCTTCCGTTCATGACCACCTCTAAGAAATGAAACTCTTCGTTGCCTACCATAAATACAATGCTCACAAAGGTCAAGATTATAAGATTCCAAACCTAGTAGCAAATTTTTGCCCATGAGGATTTTTAGGCCCTTCTCACTCATATGACCCAAGCGCCTATGCCATAGATCTGCTGAGTTTCCCTCTTTTGCAACAGCAGCCGTATCTGATCTTTTTATCTTTGTCGTCAATATATACAAAGTCCTCGTCTTGGGTCCTTTAGCCACGACCAATGCTCCTTTGCTGATTTTTCATCCACCTTTTTCAAAGCTTACAAAATAGCCTTCATCATCCAATTGTCCCACAGAGATTAGGCTCATGCGCATTTCTGGTACATGCCTAACCTCTTTTAGTAGGATATCTTGTCCTTCCTTTGTCTTGATCTTGACATCTCCCACTCCAACAATGCTGCAAAAATGATTATTTCCCAAATGCACTCTACCATAATCACCAGGATTATATGCAACAAAATTCTCTTTGCATGGAGTTACATGGTGAAATGCCCCAGAATCAAGGATCCAATCAAAACTACTGCTAGAGGTATACAGGCATACATCTTCTCCTAAAACAGTAAGTAAAACATCTCCATCCGTAGCTACAATAGTGGTCTCACCTTCATTTGTGCTAGTTGGCTTCTGATTTTGATCTTTCTGGCTTCGCTTCCAAACTCGACACTCTCTCTTCACGTGCCCCGGCTTTCCACAATGATAACAAGTGATCCTGCCCCTTTTTGATTTGGATCGGCCTCTTGATCTTGAGCGTCCTAGATAGCCTCGATCAATCCTCCTACCACGATCAGCTAGGGCTAGAGCTTCTCCTCCTTGGTTTTCTGAAATTGACTTTTGTCGTAGCTCCTCATTCATTATGCTGCTGCTAACATCATCAAACTTCAGGGTTCCTGCAGGTGCTGAAGTGCTCATAGCAACGATCAAATTTTCCCAGCTGTCTGGCATAGAACACATTAGTAAAATTGCTCTAATTTCATCATCCAAAACAATTTTAACAGAGGCAAGCTGACTATTAATAATATTAAATTCATTCAAATGTTCTGCAACCGAAGCACCCTCCTTCATCTTAAGATTATATAGCCTCTTCATTAAGAACACCTTATTTGATGCCGTGTTTTTCTCATATAGATCATGAAGCTTTTGCCATAATTTTGCTGCTGTCGTCTCTCCGGCAACATTAAAATACACATTTTTAGCCAGATATTGACGGATGGTTGCAATCGCCTTTCTATCCAACTTATTCCAATCTTCATCCGCCATCATTGTGGGTTTCTTTGATATTCCCTCAATTGGCAAATACTGATCTTTAAGAATCAGTATATCTTCCATTTGGGATTTCCATAGGGCAAAATTAGCCCCGTTTAAAAACTTTTCCATATCGCTCACTGCTGCTGCCTCCATGTCTGCTCAACGAAGCCCTACACACACCAAATCTTCCAACAGCCTGGCTCTGATACCAGTTGTTAGGCTTTTACTATCCAAGGATGTATGTGATGACAGTAATAATAAACAATACTGCAGTGGAAATAATCACAGAAGGAAGAAACAAAAAAAAACCAGAGCTAAACAGAGTACATAATACACACTCAGCAATATATATTCCTAAAGAGCCAGAATGCTGCAAACAGAACCAGAGCCATTCTATTATCTTCTTCCTTGCACATTATCGATTACACATGCCTCTATAAATAGAGGTCTTAGAATTCTCTAGAAATATCTTGCAGTCAAAAACATGCATAAAATGTGAATGAGGGGGAGATTAGACTGTGGTCGGTAGAAGAAAATTGCCGACAGAAGCTTCTATTTTAAATGCTGTTTGACGCAGGTGCCTTCATTTGTTTCACGTGTTCAACATGTCTAAGCTTTATATCTTATAATTATAGCATAAATAATTTACAGTTATATCTGTTTTTTTTCCATTTTCTTCACTTGTAAGTGATTTCCTTCTGTGTTGTGTCTTAGTCCAAATTCAATAGTCTGTAACATAGTTACCAGGTTCGGAAATCCGGATGCGTTCGGGAGGCCAAAAAAATGCGGAAATGCGGAATTCTTGAAAAGGTTCGGAAAAATCCGGAAAAATCCGGTTTGGAATATATATATATATATATATGTATGTATGTAAAATATTTTAATCTAGTAAGGAATGAAACATTGAATATTAATTTAACAGTTGCAAAATTGAGAAATGCATAAGTTTCAAACTTGAATTACATTAAAAGATAGTAAAATGTCCATAGTTCAAACTTGAATCTCACAGAGTGCATGCCTTAAGGGGTGCACTGGGAATGGGGTGGGATCGGCTTGTGGCACTTTGCAAGAGATATTCTCATACTATTCTATCACGCATACATCCCTTCATGCAGCCTTCATACCTCCTATGATGTCTCTTTGAAATCTTGAAACCCTGAAATATGGCTAAGTTTGAAACCCTGAAACCCTGGAATCTGACTAACTCTGAAATATAATAGGATCCTCCAAAACCTAGAATTTGCATTATAGCTCCTAGCGGTCCGAAACCCCTCTCAAACACCCTGAAAGTATATAAATAAAATATAACTTAAAGTATAAGATGTAAACTTATACTTCAATGTTTATTTTATTTACATACTATTGGGTTCGGACTAGATTTACATTTTCTAACTTTTTTTGTTGACTTCCACTGTTTCTCCCTGGCGAACCGAATTTATTAATCCGGAAGCCCGCAAAAAATGCGGAACGTTCCGGATTTCGGCCAGATGCGGCCGAATCTGGTAACTATGGTCTGTAAGTTGTGACTGATTGGAATGCTAGCTTTGTATTACAAGACTAATGAAGTCCCGATGTTCTTTTTGTTTGCTTTTCTTCTGGTCTCTTTGGCCTTATGTTATATGCCTCTGTTCTTGATTAGTAAGGAAGCCACAGTTATAAACACCTTGATTACCAAAATCATGGTTTGCTCTTTCCCCCCTAATTCTTAGCTTGTATGCTTATGTCTTGCAGGCTCCTGCAAGTCCTAACAAATTTGTTGTAGTCTTTTACAAGGCCAAGGAATATGCTTCACAGAATCCCAACTTCCTTGTCTGTCTGGAGAATTCTTTGGGTATACAAGAATAGCTAGAATCAAAGGGACATCATTACATTGTAACTGATGACAAGGAAGGCCCTAGCTGTGGTATGTTTGATTATGCCAACTATTTCTTTTACTTTCTGCATAGATTAATTTGCCTTATATAAAGATGAGGCTTACATTGTATATCAATGTGCACAGATGCCATTGAAGGTTATGGATAAAACTTCTTTATAGATATGGAAGGCAATCGTTGCAAACTCTCTCCAAATTGTTGTAGGTCAAGTGCCCTGTTTCTTTGTGCATCCACTTATGCATTAGGCTATAGGTTATCTCTGCAGGTGGCGTGATCCTTCGAGATAAAGTTCATGATCACTAACCTGAACTTTGATAACCTGCTAGCACTAATCTTCAAAGATGGTTATCAATTTATGAATACTTGATTGAATTATGTCAACTGAATGAATATACTGGTCTAACTGTGGCTTGGTTACTTTTGATTGTAATCTTGTCATCTGGACTCTCAATATAAGATTGAAAGTCAATAGCAGACTGCATGTATGGAGAGTTCGGTTTAGAATCATTCAATGGCCAGTAATTGAGCCTGGCATAGGCAAGACCATAGGACACCTTATAGCTGCAGACGACAGCACAGTGGCTTGGTTTGTCAGACGCTGATCAACGGCCAGCAATACAATAGGACATGGCAAGACTATTGGACAGCTTACAGCCGTTGATGCATTACAGAGTCCCAACACGTGCCTACAGTTCATGATTTTCCATTCATTTTTTAGTCTATCCAGTGTAGATCCTGAGGTAACCTGTTGCTGCAGCACAAAAAAAAATAGCGCTGGAAAGTAAATTCATTGCCCTAGGTACTGTCTGTCCTGTATCTTCTCTTGCTTGTTTAAGAGTTTATATGCTTTGGAAAGTTTGATCTCGATTCTCACTGTTGGATTCAGATTGACCATTAATCATGTACTGTTCAGTGTAGGTGAGGATCCCTAATGTTTAGTACAAATATTTCACCGACATAAAACACTTTTCATCAATAACAGTGGGCTCTAGATCTACAAATACAACACATCAAACTGAAGTTGTTGAAGCTTCTGCCATTAAACCCAAGGGTCATTCTCAGATCCACGAGGATTCTCCAAGCTACTGGACTGAATAATAAGTAATCAGAGAATTGGAGTATTGCTTTTTTTTGGTCTCTCATTATTATGTTCATTTATAATCATGTTTTCAGCAAATTTTCAGCACCTATTTTGTATAAGTTTGAGATGCAATGGCTAATCATATATTTGGATAAGAAGGGCATTGGAAATATTTAGGTGCCCCTTTCCTATACTGAGTTATATTTTAATTATATTTGATAGGTCTCTGACCAGCATTCCAGTGCCAGAGCTCCTTTGTTATCTCTTGGCAGTGTTAAAGCAGTCTGTGGGACCAGGTGTTGGAAGATTTGGGGCGGCCGGGTCCTCTGCTAGATTTGAACCTGCAATCTCAACATAATCTAGATCTGCAGTAAGTTGTAACAGATGCTTAGTTTTTGATACTACCTTTTATATATCATTACAAATATTTAAAGTTGCATGGTGTGGAGATTGTTTAGGATAGAAATTTGCAAATCTCTGGTAAAGAGCAGTGTTTTCTGAGCTGTCATCACCAAATAGTGCAAGCTACTTTAAAAATTGTATTTCGTACAAATAAAGTATTCCAGGTGGGCTATTCTTCCTTCGATGACCATTTTTTTTGGATTTTTCATCAAGGGTAGGTTTAGGGAACAGTTAAAAAACTGTAATAATTATCAATTTATCATTGCTACCTAAGCCTAGCATTGAGCCATTCTTTACCAATTCCCTAATAATAACTTTGCATTCCATACTTTTCTTACCATATTGTTTAGTGTCTTAAACGGTGGTTTTTATTGAGAGGATTGCACCAACACTCTGTCTTTGACATGGGCTTTGATGATGTTTTGCTTTCTTTTCCTTGCACTGTATGTGAGGAAGGTTCTCCTGAGTGTTTTCATTGACACTGAATCTTAAAAAATCAACTAATTTGAACCTTGAGGATAGTGCTTGCAGCCCAAAATTATGCTTTGAAATATAATTATTATCTAAACTACTTGGATGATGCATTCCCACACCATATGTTGAGTTGACCGTAGTAGTGGCAACACTGATTCCTGCCAAAGAAAACATCTGCGACATACTTTCATCTTTAAGAGTTGATCTTCTGTCAAGAGAAAGCTTCTGCTGCAAGTCAGAAGTTTTAGAAAACCAATTCATCCCTGTACAACCTTTCTGGCACAATTGATTTCTTGAAATATGAAGGTTCTCAATACCTAAAAGAAGCTTTTGCTGCAAGTCAGAAGTTTTAGAAAACCAATTCCTCCCTGTACAGAGTTGATCTTCTGTCAAGAGAAAGCTTCTGCTGCAAGTCAGAAGTTTTAGAAAACCAATTCCTCCTTGTACAGCCTTTCTGGCACAATTGATTTCTTGAAATATGAAGGTTCTCGATACTTAAAATGATCTCTTGTATCCAAATTGTTTGTAACGAACTCCTGCCAGTCATATTCAATGGAAAAGTTATTTTTGTCTGAGCTATCTTCTTTTATTTTTTTACTCTGATTTGTCATGGCGATGAGGTGCTCGCTCTCTATGGAATACTTAGTTTCTACAAGCCTATTTTCTTTATAACTTTGCTATTGCTTTAGGGTTAGGCCTACATTGTTTACTTAGAAGTATTTTAAAGTCCCATTCATGGATCTTGGCCATTCATGGACATTAATATTATTATTTTTCTCTACCACAAAAAAAAATGTAGAAAGGATTGTGTGGTGAATTGTTGTAAATTAAATCTAGTTTGTAAATTAATTTCATAAACCAGAATAATGAGCTTCTATTAATGGTCTACAGTTCATAGCTATGCTTTTTCCAAAGAAATTTTAGACCTGCAAGATTTCCAAATAACTATAACTAGGCCCTTCCCCTGGCTAAGCATTGACAATCTAGATATAGCAGTCTCTTGATTTTATGGTTATCTTACTGCTTGGGCATTACGTTTTTCCCTCCGAAGCGCACATTTTTGGACAGTAAAGAGTTAGGCTTTGATAACCTCGCACATCAACATCTTGGTAGCAAAGTAATTATAATAGTCAAGCAATTTTCAAGCCACTTATAAAGTACATATTGGCAGTGGTGCAACACAGTTAATGACTTCAAATAGTGATTACGTTGCTCGCATATTTTATGTGGGAGATCTTTTCTATGCTGCGGCATAATTTATTTTCAGGGGCTGTAAATGTAGGTTAGGTCTCTTTCCCAAATGCTTGTAAAAAATCAGTATCAAAGTGGTATAAACATGTGAAATCATGAAAGTGCTTTCTGGAGGGCCGAGATCTCCATTTTTTTCTTTTGTATTCTTTACAGCATATTTCTATTAGTCCCAATAAAATGCTTGTGGTGGTGGTTGGAGATGATGCTGATGGACTACTTGTAATTCACCAGATGGGGCAGGTACTCATCATTGTCTATCAGGCTATATGTCATTCATTCTACACTTTTATTTCATTTTGTATCCTGATTTGATTGGAAACAGAACACTTTAGAGTGGGTGATAGAAATAATATTCTATATGGTCGCAAGTCTTCTCCATTATGGTCACAGTAATGGAAATAGACAATTGTGAGCGATATAATTGTTTGTTAGGTGCAACTGTCCCCAAACTAACTCTTCCATTTCCATACCCATCCATGTAGTAGCAAAGCCCTTATGCAGAGGATGGTTTCCCTTGAAAATGAGCTTATTGTGTTTCCTTTAAGCATTTTCTGTTGATCTTTATCAGTAAAACTTCATAAACATGACAATTTAATCATGATCGTGCACTTTCTTTTTAGGTTGTTGCTAACCTAAGAGGGCATGTGGACTATTCCTTTGCATCTGCATTGCATCAAGATGGTAGATATTTTGCCACAGGGATTCAGGATGTGACTAGCAGAGTCTGGCACGTTAAAAACCTAAGCTCATCTTTGACAGGATTGAAGGGAAACATTGGTGTTATGCAGTCGTTGAGGTTCACATCAGACGACAGTCTTCTGGTAATGGCCGAGCCAGCAGATTTTATCCATGTCTTTGATGTAAAACACAACTATGATTGGTGCCAATAGATTGAACTCTCCATTAAGATATCTGGCATATCATTTAGGCCAAACACGAAGTCACTTTTTATTGGAGTAGAGGATCAAAAATATTGAAGCCTGCTAGATTACAACCATTGCCATGCTAATAGTTATCTAGATTCCTTTATTTATGGATAGCAAATTGCTAGTATTAAACATTACAAGTGGATTGCGTAAATAATTGAAAATTATCTGTGAAACCATCAGCACTTTTATTGAATGGAGTCATTCGCACTGTTTACGGGATAATTCAAATTGTAGGTTGGTTTGGATTACACTGAGGCCCTTTCTATTTGTGTAAACATCAAGTATGCTAATGGATACTCTGCTTCATAACTTTTTAAAATGTTTCAGGATCATTAGAACCATGTAAATAAGGTGTAAGCAAGCAGTTTATGTAATGTCTTTCAGGGATGGTTTGTCTTTTTTTTTTGGTTCATTGTGGATTGGATGAATTTTATACATCCATTGGTTTTGCCGATACATATTTCACTTTCCCTAAACATAATCTTAAATAATTACTTGAAATTTAATGAAATCATATGCCTTTGTTTTGCGTGTGACCATTTAAAATGGCCAATGAGTTGGGTAATAACTCATTCTCTTAAACATAGTGACTCGGAGAGGTTCAGTTCTCAAATTTCAACTGGTAGTTGCTGATAGGATAAGCAAGGAAATATTAGAAGGTAGTAGAATTTGGACTGAAACATTTCTTATATGAAATTTAAACATTTTATAACTTAAAAATGGTGAAATGAGTTTGTCTGGAGGTTAGAAGTATGATTAGTGGCTCATTTGTCTCACCATTTTCAAAGATACGGCGTTAAAACCTGTGAAACTAAATGCTGGAATGAGTTATTTCTAGAGTTTAACATTTGTATAAGTGATAACATCTATAGTTTAATTTTTATCCCAGTTAAAAATGTAGCATTATTCCCCTTGTCACTGAAGTTTGTTCCCAATTAGAATGAGCCTGCAGGTTCCTAGTGTTCCCATTTAGATAGTTACTTAACAAGTTAACAGGACTCCATTGCAACTGCATTTTTTATTATGTTGTTATTTTCATGCTTATAAAAGGTTTTAGGCATGGTTTAAAATATCATTTGGCTACAAATTTTGGAGTACTTTTAGTTCAGTTAGTTAAAATGTTTTGTTTTATAAATGCAATTAATTTTAGTGGGGGTGAGTCATACTCAATTATATGTAAGATGCATGATTTTAGTTAGCTGTTGAAGTGCTATTTCTCTGTGTTCGTTTATGATTGAGTTGAGGTAGTAATTTATTTTGATATCCATGTTGACAAAGATAATATAGAGGGTTTCATGTAATTACCAAAAAAACATCACAACTATAAAACCAGATTCGAGTTTTAAAGAATTTGTGGGAGTGAAAGAAAATTTATGTATCAAGAAATATGATAGCATTTTAAATCCAGCTGTGAAAGTTAACTTTACCTACGATGATAAGACGTCCATTAGGTAGTCAAATTTAAAGATACTACCTTCATAACAAATTTTGATAAATAGGGTAAAAAAGAAAATATTCATAATCCTTCATTAGTACCCTTGTCAGCGTTTGCAATGGTACAAACATTCATGTATTCATCCATCATCGCACTTGAGACACTGTATGGATGTGTAAGGCACACATAAATACAAACAATGTCAGAGTAAAACAAACATAAATACAAAAAATGTCAGAGTAAAAAAATCTATTTTTAAAGTAAATAGAATGCCAAAAGCTGAACACAAGCCTTCGAATTTATATTCGCTTCTATCATTCTAGACATAACTAAATAGGTCAAACTATGAGTTGCCATTCAAAATATCGGTTCAGTTTTTCCATAAGATAGGTGATTACATTTTGGAACAAGCTGAAGAAATTTTTGCCTTCAATGCATAAACTATCACATCATTCTTAATTTCTTGTTTTGGTGCATCTTTATTCTAAGGTTTACGCTACCGCCGGATTTTGGAAGTACTGCTGCACAATTGTTCAACACCTTCCAAGTTTTGAATCTAACAAGAATAGATTTCAAGCAGTGGAAAGTTGAAATTGTATCTTAATTGTTCCCCACCATTTTTGTTCCTGCACATAACAATAGATGATGAACTTTGTGTTGGTAGGAGGCTTGTGAATTCAATGGCATATGCCAAGAGAACTCATGATTCAATGATTTACTGTGAGGGTGACTTTTGTTGTGCATATCTTTCCTAATTCGGCAAAAATTAACAATGGAAACATGCACAATTTATCCCAGATCTTCCTAGTTATAACAAATAATTGTTTGGCATCCAACAAGAATTTGGTGAAAACGAATAGCAGATTTCAAGCGGTTTTTGTTCTTCCTTGTAACAATAAATGAAGAATTTTGTTTTAGTAACAGTCTTGTGAATGATTCAATGGCATATGCCAAGATAACTCATCTTCTTCTTCAGGAGCAGAGCCTTCGCTGTTGTTTCTAACACAACGGGCGTGCACTCATTAGGGTTTGCATATCTCATCCCTAATCTATTATTCTTTTGATTTTTTTTGGGTGCAGAAGTAGGAGCTGCAAAGCGGTAAAGGTTGCAGAATCTAGCTTTACAAACGCCAGTTGCATTTGCGTAATAAAGTCGAACGGCCTACCTGTGGGTGCATGATAAACTTCATCTGAATATAACCGGCTTCGATCGTCATCATATGGCCATCCTGCGAAACTAGGCCCGTTAAATGATCTGATCTCAACGCTTTCACGGGCACACCTTGCATGCACACACAAATGCGATAATGAGATTTCCGATAACATCCATAATTAATCCATTTGGATTGATATAGGTTCATTCTCATATTTGGTTACAGATTAAGGGAAAGGTTCTTCTGGTGGTATAGGGTTTTTGTTCACGGTGTTCTATTGATGGAATATATTGGTGTGTATAATTATTAAAATAAATAGGTTCATATAATATTTAATATTTGTTCAATATTTATTTTATAAAATTAAAAATAATTAATTATATTTTGATAAGTAAGACTCAAATATTAATATTGTAATGTATAATTATTGATATTTTAAAGGTTAAGTATTGGTCATAAGTTTAAAAAATGCATTTTATGATTTTTCATGATAAAATCAATTATATCGTAAAATGTATAATGAGTAAGATCTTGAAACTTTAGTTATAAATCGTTAAGATGACATATTAAAATGGGTAAAAATTTCAGAATTTACTGTGATGGTATGGCACCTTAATTTGCTATCCAAAGTTAGGGTGCATGACTATTGGGCCTTTCTCCTATTATACTTCAAAATGACCCAAATATCAATCAATTTTAAGTTTGTCCCGTACAAAGGTATTTGTGGTCACATGGTACATTAAATGTGCATGCCTTTATGTCAAACATTTAATAACTTTTTCATATGAATATGAATATTAATACGAATACGAATATTATTGTTTATTAGTAATCATAAGAGGTTAATTGGAATCTGTAGACACTATAATTAATATTCTATGCTAAAATAATGCACTCGTGACCATCATTTTATGCACACTTAGCTCATGCTCAAATCCATAGTTTTAAATTACTATTTCTCTATCTCTATGTGAATAGCCCTTACCTTTAAGCAATTATGATACATGATGATCTTAATTTTTCATTTCAAACAGTCTAAATTCACTGTTAGACTGATCCACACTTCCAGTTTAGCTATCTATACTTCTCAGACAAGGTCGTTCTTTTAGGGCTATCTCGCTTGCCATTGTCTGAATCCATCGACTACATCCTCCTGCCAAATAATGACTATTTTTTCAAATTTAATTTCACCTAATGGTCATCCCACATGTTTTGCAAGTCTCATTCAATTTTTTAATAAAAAGACTATTATAAAGCCACATTTTCTGACCATTGTTCACCAGAGGCTCATATCATCGTAAAACACTAGTATATATAACTGCATATTGAGAGGAAACCACATGTTCTTCTCAAATATGAATCTACACAGTGCAAATAGCCTCGAGCTAAGTTTGAGTATACCACAAAGGTCACAAGTCATTGTTGAAGCACATAATTACACCAAGATTGCACCAACATATAATATTACACCAAGATTTCACACACACCATCATACCATGAGAGAACTACATGGAATTTGCTCCCTCTTTGAGGTATTGGTATGTAGACAATGCCTAACACAAAGGGTGTTGAGATCAAACGCAACTTTAGCCACTAATCTCCTTTTCTTATTCATTATGTTTATTTCCCATTGCCTATTGAGGAAGAATTTAAGGTGAAGAAGATATATAGTGGCTTCTACAACGAATTACAAAGATCTGATCACACACACATGACTTATAGGTAGAGGCGCATCGACTCAATTTTACACATAAAACAAAAACCCTATAGGATGTCGATGTGCTAATAGACCTCAGCACATGCCAACCTTGTTCGAATAGTGTAGCCTTGTCCAAGGCAAATGCTGATTCATAGTTACCTCATACAACTATACAATCAATTTCACATTCACAATCACTGTCCTTCAAGTCTGATTTCTAGCTAAATTATTTATTTCTATGCCTTTCTCCTTTTTAGCATCTTTCCATACATAGTAAGTTACAAATTGAAAATTTTTAATTTATGTTTATTTTATATATTTGATTTCATGCAACAAATTATCATAATTATGATGTAAGCATTCCTCCTTATCCCAACTTTTGATAAAACATCTTGGTGAATCCCTATTTTATTTGAATATTGTCAAACCCTAGGTTTTCTTTAGGGTTACAGCTTTCTTTATAAGATTTTAGAATTTTTTAATCATGATTCGCAAGCTCTCATTAATTCCTAAAGGATCAAGGTCACACATGCAACTCAAGCTGAAATCTAATCCTGAGCTTCAATTCATTAGGCGACATGATGCTTTCAATTGTTTCATGGATTGGTTTGATCGATGGCATATTAGGAGACGTCATCTCAACTGCAACAATTTGCCCCATGTAAATTGTAGTCATTTAGGCCTCACCTTGAGTACTTACAATTTTTTTCAAAAGATAACTAGAAGAATGACCAGAGTAATGGGAGGTGATAGAGACAGGCTAGAACCTATTTCATGTGTTGAAGTCTAGAGTAACTAGAAGGTTTTGTGTAAATTACATAAAGGAGGGCTCACTGAATTTATGTTGAGGATGGAGGACCATAATGAAATGTTTTCCAAGGATTTCATCATGGGATGGAAACAGAGGAAGGTCATCTGCAGAGGTATAAAGGTTGATATATGGGTAAGTGCACAGAGTTGGGCAACAATTTCGTGGACATTTTCCATAATGCAATTATGTTATCTAAATTATGGCTCAATAATTACCGAGCCATAACGTAATCACGTTAATAAATAATGTGATCATGTTCTTGTTGTTTTGCACATTAAAGAATGTGAACATGTACATGGAGTGAATTTTGGTTAATAAATAACGTAATCATGTTATTATTAAAATAATAACACGATTGTGTTTAAGTTATTTTACACATAAAAGCATGTGGACATGCAGATGAAGCCAATCTTGGCCGAAAGCTTATATTTACTACTCTAAATGCAAAGTATAAGTTTACATTTATATTGTTACATTTATTTCCTTGTATTTTAAATTTATTTTAGTAAATATAAGAAATTAGGGTCACTCTGCATCGGAGTTGGTCTACAGCTGCATGCCTTATGATATATAAAATAGTCTTTCAAAATCTTATCTGGTTAGTACTTAGACATTTTCAAGGTCTAAGTGTTGAACCTAGGGATTTTAGGGCATAACCTTTACAATTGATGTCCATTTTTGGTAAACATAGTCATTTTTAAGGTTTTTGTGCCTTCCAAATTGATTCTTGGCATTTCTAGGAGTCCTAGGTTTGTCAAAATTAAGGTTTACAAACCACTCACTTTGAAATTGATGCAAAGTGGTGTGATTGGGGTAGCATAGGTCACATTGATGACCCACACACATCAAACGACCACTTTGTGTTAATTTCACTTATTCATTGTCCCTCCCGCATCCCTGATTACTTCCTACTCATGTCTCATCACCCCTAATCATTCTCTCATCATTCCTCATTGTCCCTAATCACTCTGTCATTGACCCTTACTGTCCCTAGTAATCTCTAATCACTCCCTCATCATCCTTGATTACTCCCTTATTAATCCTCACTATCCCTCATCATCCCTAATAACTCAGTCCTCATCCCTCATCACTCCCTCATTGACCCTCACTATCCCTCATCATCTTTAATCACTCCCTCATCGTCCCTAATCACTCCTTCATTAGCTCTCACCATCCCTCATCATCCCTAATCACTCTCTCATAATCCCTAATCACTCCCTCCTCATCCTTAATCACTCCCTTATTAATCCTCACCATTCCTCATCATTTATAATCGCTCCCTCATTATCCCTATTCACTCCCTCGTTGACCCTCACCATCCATCACCATCCCTAATCATTGCTTCATCATACCTCATCATCTCTAATCACTCTTTGATCATCCCTCATTACCCCTAATCACTCCCTCATTAACCCTCACCATCTCTCATCATCCTTAATCACTCCCTCGTCTGCCCTAATCACTCCCTCATTGACCTTCACCATCCCTCATCATCCCTATTGACTCCTTCGTCATCTCCACTCAATTCCTCCTCATCCCTCCTCATCCTTAATCACTCCATCCAATAATTTAATACCTTGATGGTGGTATTTTATTAGGGTTTAACAATGCTAGGAGCTACAAGTGGAGAGTTGAGTGTTAGCATAAAATATAAGACACGATGATCAAAATGATGTGAAGGCAAATTTGAAACATAAATATTTAGCACTTATGAAAAAATATGGGCCTATTAGAAATGATGTAATTCACAATTGAAAATCCACCAGAAAAAGAGAAGTAAGTAAAACCACCTTAACACCAAAAATGGGCAGTAAATATGAGGATCACCAAGCTGTGTGATTTCCTAAAACCAATCAATTGCTTTCCATATGAGGACATTTTATGATCTGAATAATTACATTGAAGGCCTTCTATTTGTATGTCTATTTATTGAGTCATCATACCAGTGAGTGGAAAATAATTTTCAAATGATTAGAACAAGTAGTTCAAGATTGAAAAGTGGTGCTTAATTCTTAATATTCAATCCAATGAAGAGTGTCACACTATGAGCTCTCTACTTGCACATCTCGATAAGTGGGTACAAGTTATCTAACACTATAAAAAGGTAAGTGGATAATAGATTATGAACCCAATGATATGGTCGGTACTAAAAATATCTCTACTTCCCCCAACAAGAAATTATATGAATTAAAAATATTGTTTCATTAACAAATGTAGATCAATGGTGAGTCAATACACTTCATCATTTCCAATAGAAGTCAGAAGAATTTAATTTCTCCTAAAGCATATTTTCAAAAATTGAACTTGAAATTGATAAATTATCCATAACCATATGCTAGTGTATGGTTTAGTGTAGGCCTTAAAAAATGGATCACCTAGTAGTGTCACTTGGTGTACAAAATCAAACTTTTTAAATATGCAATCCTTTGTGACATATCGTCATTAGAGGTATGTGATGTTTTACATGTGGTCAACCATATATTTACCATTGACATGTAGTCTATGAATTAAATCCTTGTTGTGATAGATTGTCATGATTTGAAATACCATATATCATAGTTAGTACATAAGCTTTTAGTCATTAGTGCCAAGAAGTGCAAGAATCTTGTCAATTCTTGTAAGAAGTATATTCTTGATGGTAAGAAGTAAATGTAATAACATCCTTATGGCACCATATTATAGTTTGGTTTATCCAACAATAACAAAGACAAAATAATTGAAGCATAAACTAGATGAATACAAGGTTATCTTTTAGTCACCTAAATAAGTTCCTATATATTGTACACTAAACAATACTATTGATTTGATCCCTTAACTACCTCTACCTCAAACCTCTTTATACAACAAATCATTTCTAGAAAATGAATATATCACGTGGTAAATCCGTGAAATCATGGATAATGGACACATCATGCCCAAATCATTGCCTTGCAAAAGCCCAATTGTGCTTGTGCCAAAGTTGTGAATCAATTAAAAAAGTATTAACAATATTAAAGTGAAGAACTATTATCCTCATCTAAATATTAAGGCATTTTTCTACCATATCCATGGTGTAGAAGTCTTTTCCAAAATTGATCTTAAGTTTGGGTATCATCATATTCATGTTGAACCTCTAGACATTTGGAATATAGTCTTAAAAATAAAAGAAGAATTAATTGACTAGTTGGTTATGCCTTTTAGGTTAACTCATGTAGCGAATTCATTCATTGAGGTGTTGAAGGACATCTTCAGGCCCTTTACCTGTGTCATTTTTAAAATCTATCTTGATGACATCTTAATCTTTAGAAAACATGGGACGAACAACTACACCATGTTGAACTAGTGTTTCACATTTTGCAAAAACACATTTTTATGATAACATGAATAAATGTTCATTTTTCATGCAAGAGATAAAATATTTGGGATACATTACACACACAAGGAGTGCATGTGTGAACCTGATCAAGATTCAAGTCATACAGGAATGGAAAACACCAAATAACTTTGCATCTGATTCAAATCTTCTCAAAATTAAAAAATTATACAAGGGATCTGTGTTTAGTTTTTATCCTTTGAACTAACCTACCAAAGGTGGAACCGAATAAAGTTTCATCTAGTCAACTGCACAACAAATATAATTCGATGAAGTAAAATTCAGACTCTATTTTGTGTTAGTACTTATGTTACTTGACTACAAATTTAGAAGATCATCCAATTCATTCAGTAATAAAATTGACTATCACAAATGGGCATTAAAAACACAAGTCCTAAAAAAGAATTAATTTCTATTATAATGGATTAAACAACATATGATTGGAATCAAATATCTATTTAGAGTATATACTTACGTTAGATGGTGAGGGAATGATTAGGGATGGTGAGGGAGGATGAGGGTCAAATCTAGAGTGATGAGGGATGGTAAGATTCAATGAGGGAGTGATTATGGATGATAATGATGCAGAGCTATATCAACTTCTTTGTCAAACTTTGCCCTTTCCTTCCATCCAATAAATATCTTTTCCTCATTCACTCGTTCCCATAAGGCAAACATGTAATATATGGTTACAATGTACCTTCAAAATGTTTCATGTATCTATATTAGTTTCAAATGACCTTTAGATCATCAACAAGCCATCATACAATAAATTGAATCAAAATTTGTTCATACACTCAAATAAGCTTCATAACACTCTCACAATGTATTTAAGTCAAATTACCCTTACTTGGAAATCAAACCACCATGAGGGTATAATCCATATCAAGACCTTCCTCTATTCTTTTGTCACTCCTAACCCTGATTGGGACACTAACTCAATTCTTATGTCCTCTTTCTTTTCACATGCACCTTTCTAGCCTTTGTCTTCTACTAGCCCTGTTTATGGGTAAAGCTCCTTGTTGGGAGCATTTGACAAACATTTACCAGAAAATAATTACATATACAAGGACCCATTTTGGTCATACAACTCCCACCTTAACCCTTTGACACAACTCTCAAGGAAGATTAAACTTCCTTCTTTAGGCTTCTCACCAATTAGCCCTCCATTTGTGCAAATCTCCTTGTCCTTACTTGTGTACAAAATTTATATGAAAACAAATTACCTTTACAGATACCCATTTGGCTCTTTTAGTTGAATCAAACACTTTTTTTACCCTCTTATTTGGACAAATCCTCTTTTCCCTAAACCACCCTTACTCCTTTAACCCTGCTCTAGGCATAGTTTTAGAACACAATCTCATTTTCATATTTATCCATACAGTACAATTATGAAACCACCTTCATCACTTAATAAACAACATTTTATGCCATATTACAAGTTTTGGTCATTTTCCAAGGGTTACTTTTCTCAAAAAGTGCAAAACCTTAAGGAAGGTTTCAAGACCAACCAATTGTTGTGTTAGCTCTATCTAAACAAGACTCAACTTTTTCATTCATCGACCTAGGTCTAATATCCTATAGATCACTCCCAAACATAGAAACTCAGTCCTTCTTTGACTATGTTCAAAATAGAAAATAAGGGTTTCAATGGGTTTTGATTGTTCAAACATTATTAACATTCTTTACAACCTAAATCAAGGTTTTTTCCACACCACAAAAATGTCTCAAGATTGTCTATATTCTCTTCTTGTCCACTTTGGAGTCTAAACAAGCATTCAAGGTAAAGATTACAAAAAAAAACTCAAGGTTTCTCAACACTAATAGTTTGAAAAAGCATACTAAACAAACTGAGTCTTACCACCTTTAACACCTCTTGTAGGCCATCACACATTCTCTCTATCTCTCATAAACATCTATGTCTACATGCAATATATTCATCAATGAGATAAAACCTCATAAGCACTTGAGTAGGTTGTTTGTTAACCTTCCCTGTTTGACAAATTGGTCTATCTCCAAAGACCACCATCTTGTTTCTAAATTCAATGACCTTTCCTGTATCATGTTAGGAAGTGTAGTTTGATCACAAACCAAATAATAAACATTCAATAAGACATATTATCATATAGAATATTCAACACACAAACTCTATCTCAATCATGCAATAATAATACATTCAAAAAATTCATCCACACAGTCATCTTGTTCATCAACTTTCTTTACATTTTACATTCATCTTTGTCCTTCTTAGAATGGAATGAGAGGTCACTACCACTCCAAAGCTTAGCTTTACACACAAATAAAAACTCCTATTTAAAATAAAGACTACAACAAGATTCATAACTAAATCTTGATCAAGAGTTACCAAGAAACCTTATAAACCTACGTGGGGTGGTGGACTGCCACCTCACACAAACATGACCTATGCATTTATTTGCACTCTTAGACCTTTCTTATGACCATAAAGGTCTATGACAATGCTTACAAATAATTACACATATTCCATATTCCCTTAGGTCCACTAAAACACTATGGAATTTGAATTTCCCTTTTGGAGGGAAAACCAATTCAAAACCAAATTCAAATTTGCGACCACAATCAAGACTCATAAGACTTATTCTAGACCAATTTGAGCATTCCAAGATGCCCTGCATCAATGAGGGATGGTGATAGTTAATTAAGGAGTGATTAGGGATGATAATCTCGAGTGATTAGAGATGATGAGGGACAATGAAGGTTAATTAAGGAGTGATTAGGGATGAGGAGGGATGAAGAGGGAGTGAATAGGGATGAGGAAGTGATTAGGGATGAAGAAAGAGTGATTAGGGATGATGAAAGATGGGGAGGGAGTGATTAGGGATGATAAGGGATAGTGAGGGTCAATGAAGGAGTGATTATGGATGATAAGGGAGTGATTAGAGATGACTAGGGATAATAAGGGTCAATGAGGGAGTGATTATGGATGATAAGGGAGTGATTAGAGATGACTAGAGATAATAAGGGTCAATGAGGGAGTGATTAGCGACAATGAGGAATGATGAGTGAGTGATTAGGGGTAATGAGGGATGAGGAGGAAGTAATCAAGGATGAGGGAGGGATGATGAACAAGTGAAATTAACACAAAGTGGTCATTTGATGTGTGCAAGTCATTAATGTGACCTACACTGCCCCAATCACATCGCTTTGGATCAAGTTCAAAGTGAGTAGTTTTTAAACTTTAATTTTGACAAACCTAGGACTCCTAGAAATGCCAAGAATCAATCTAGAAGGCAAAAAAAACTAAAATAATAACTATATGTTTACCAAAAATGGATATCAATTGCAAAAGTTATGTACTAAAATCCCTAGGTTTTATACTTAGACCCTAAAAATGCCTAAGTGCTGACCAGATTGGATTTTAAAACAAATATTTTCTACATCGTAAGGCATCCAGCGATGAGACTAACTCTATTAGATGCAAAGTGACCATAATTTCTTATATTTACTAAAATAAATTAAAAGTATAAGGATTTCCTTATACTTAACATTTAGAGAAGTAAAATATAAGCTTCGAGACAAGATTGGCTTCATGTGCATGTTCACATGCTTTTGTGTGCAAAATAGTAGTAACCCGATCACATTATTGATTTTATAATAACACGATCATGTTACTAAGGTGATCATGTTATACATTAATGTGATCATATTATACATTAACGTGATCATGTTATTTAAATTTGAATTCAAAAAATTATGCCTTTTGGCTCGAAAATGGTTTGGATTCCTGAGCCAAAGGCTTGGACCTGTCAATCTACAACCAAATCCAAGAATTATGATGAAAAATAACAAAATTCAACTTTGATCACCAAATACATTACAAATTTCAACTATAAAATTCAAAAACTTAATACCATCACGACGAGCACTCTCTCCTCTTTCCAAAAATATGATTTTTATAATTTTTGGACTAATTTAAGGTTTCAAATTATGTTAATTTCTAACTATACCTTTTTTAGACCACTACATTCCACAAACATATATGCCTATACATGTTCATGTAATTTGTCTTTAGTTGATCCAAGTCCAAAACAAGTTATATGGTCATAAATTAGGCCTAATTCTCCATACATTAAAAAAAAATGATTTTCATTTTTTTGAGGTAGGCACACTGCACGGGTGACTATCCATTTTTTTTTAGCTTTTAGGATTTATTTACTTGAAAAAATCATTAAAAAAGTATTCATTGAAAAAATATAGGTCATAAACTAGACGATCTTATCTAAATTTTCACTGAAGTGTTTCAAACAATATTAAACGCTGCTAAAAAAATGATACGTCGCATGACCATGTATCTATTCTATTTTCTTTAAAAAAAATAGGAGTTCCTCCTCAAATTTTAGGTGTTTGACCTAGTTACACTTAACCATTTTAAAAAAAAAAATAGTGTTTTCGAAACTAGACTCAAAATGTTATATTTCATGTTCTTACACCATCTTCAAATCTGGAGTGTAGATATCTCAAATTATCTACAGAAGTTTAGATTTCTAAAATTCTAAGAAAATCATGTCCACAGGTAAGCCCCTTTTTGTCCCTCAACTTTGTGCACTTACCCATATCAGAGGAGATGACCAATAATTTCACGGGAATGCCATGTGAGGGAACTAAGGCGTACAAAGACAAATGCAAAAAGTAAGAACTTATGCAAACATTCTTCAAATCTAACACCATTTTTTACATAGACAATAAAGGCTTTTCAAGATCAGAACCACCCAAGCATTGGCCAGATATCTGTCTGCTGATAATGAAATAGTTAACTTAGGAGGGCAAGTTCAGTAATATCTTTTCACACTATTTCTTGTTTCTTAACTAGTTTAAAGGTCATTGCATTAACATTCCCTATTTTCTGCTCTTATCCCTTGAAAACACAATATTGGCTTTCCAATCCAAGCCTAATGCTAACATCATCCACATGGGGTTTATCTTCCTCCTCGTCAAGAGGGGCAAATCCCAGTGGGGTTTATAATCCACACTAATGAATGCAACATGGAGAATAGTTTAGAGGGAGAGTTAGAAAACATGGTAGAAGAAAGTGTGGGTGATCTCATCCTTCCTTCCTAACCTTATTCCCCTCCCAAGAGCTCCCATCAAGTGGCAAAGTGGATGGAAGACAGAAAGGGCAAGAAGAAGGCCCAGGGTTCACCTCCTCAGGGGGGAAATGAAATTACCCTAAAATTTGAAATTTAAGCCCTGTGGGCTGTCAAAGTCACAAGAAGGAAGGATATCAGAGAATTGGGTGGCCCCCCTTTGGGCCAAAAGAGGAAGATACATGACTTCAAGTAAAAATTATACAAGTTAGGTCGTCGAATGGTCTCCCTCATTGAGGATTGGAATGTAATTAAAATGAAATTGGACAAGCTGAAAAAATATTGGAAGAACCTCAAAAATGCTGAAGGCAATGCCCATTTACTGGGGTCAGACATTACTCCCATCAGAAAAGTTAAAGAGGCTTTTGGGGCCAACCCAACTATAGTCACCTCCCCTTCTAGTACTAAAATCAAAGGAAAAAACTAAAGGGCTTGAAAAGAAAATTTGCACTGAGATGACCCCTAAGGTTAAGGCAACATATGAGTAGGAGCAAAATGAAGAAGGCCCAAGTATCCACACAAGAGGTAACTTAAAGAATACTAGGTTGAAGGAGAATATGAACAAGAATGAGCTCCTAATAGTGGATAACCACCCAGGGTATAAGGAGTACCAAAGGTTTTTGTTGTTGTCTTTTCTATTATCTTGTTTCATAATGTGTCAGGTCTAGGGTTTTTATGAAGTTTTGGTTGAAACCTATTGTTGTTAATCGGCTAGAGTGACACATTTTATTTCTATTTCTTAGATGGTCTTTCATGTATACTTATTGAACATTATGGTTTCAAGATCCCTATAAAACCTTAATTTCATCTAATCAAATAAAAATATAATTAACTATTATTATTATTATGAATGACCAAACAATTAATAATATTTGAGCCAATAAGCCCAGGGCCCTAAAGGAAGGGCAATAGAACGGTGTCATGGTCAATGACCGAGATGCCTTCATAATTTACAAACTCCCCCAAATTGTTAACTGCCACTATACTAACCCTAAACCTATAAAAATTGACAATATCCTGTGAACTGCCAACTTCAAGAAGGGATGCACCCTACGAATAATCTACATGTTGCTCAGAGTCCTATGAGAGGGCTTGGATGGGCCACATTACTGTAACATACTCTCCTCCTAAAGAACCATAGTGGAAAATTGATCCTTTTGCATTGCATGCCAAGATATAGGAAGAAGGTTGGGATGTTATTATTACACCTCCTCTGAACCCTGGCATTGATTTAATCTTGTCAACAAATGTAAAGTATATTAGAATGAATGGTGGCGTTGTTCCCATCCCAACCTTCTCCTCAAACTCTAAGCAGGATGTGGATTGTCCACACCGAGCATCCCTTCTTGAAGTTGGTGGTACTTAGGATATTTTTTTATTTTTCTAGGTTTAGGGTTAATTTAGCAGAAGTTAACATTTTAGGGGAATTTCTAAATTATAAAGGCATCTCGATCATTAACCATGACACCACTCTATTTCCCCCTGCCCCACGGGCCTTGGCCTCTGCTGGCTTAAATATTGTTAATTATTTGGTTGTTTGTAATAATAATAATAGTAGTAGCCCATCTAGTTTTAATATTAATACTATTTGTTCATATAATATAATAGAAACAATAATAATAATGTCATTTGTTCATTGGATAATAAGAAGAAGAATATTAACAATAATAGTAATAACATTGTTTTCTCCTCTTATGATAATAATAAAAACTTTCTTACCAATAATCATTTCAACAAAAATGATAATAATACCTTCATTAATAATAATAACAATATTATTATTATCATTTGATTGGGAGGATAAGTTGGTAGTAAACTTGTCGAACTTGTGTATAGATAAATACACCTTCAATATCTTAAAAAGGGGTTTAGGGTTTGAAATCTCTCCTCTTCATATCCCTAAAGAGGACTTCATTATTAGTATTGACAGTGTCTTAAAAATCCTTCCTTTAAATGTTGTGGAAGAGGTTAAGATAGATTACGTAGTGGCTTTACGTCATGCAAAAACCCCTCCAATGAACATATCTAAAGAGGAATTGGGGGATCTCATTTTTTTAAACAACAATAAAGATGTTGTGATCCTCAAGGCTAACAAAGGAAATGCAATGTTATTATGAATCATAGGGATTATGACGCTAAGATGTAAAACCACCTCATTAATAGTGGTAGCTATAAGAGGCTTAACCATAAACGTGTTTATCACATCTTAAAAAAATGTGACGAAGGTTGTCAGATCTTCTTCTTAACATCTTGATTGAAAAAAGTTGATTCCCAACAAATTTGTTACTCCTAGGGTCTATGGTGAATCGAATATACAAAAAAAGGCAACCTTTTAAAGCCTATTATTGACACAACTGACTCTCCTACTTATAATCTTTTAGTATTCTTAGCCAATAGACTAAAATTGCTAGTTGGCAAGACTTCCTCTTTTATCTGCAACTCAGGGGATTTCATGGAATTTATTAAGGACATGAAGGTTGAAAATATTGATTTGTTGGTTAGATTTGATGTGATGTTCCTCTTCAAAAAGTTCTTTGTTGAAGAAACAATAGAAGTGCTCTTAAATCTCACATATGAGGAAACAACCTCATTGATAACTTTGTGTCTAAATTCCACTTTCTTCTCTTTAAAAGGTGTTATCTATGAACAATGTGAAGGTATGGTGATGGGTTCATGAATTTCCCTAGTGGTAGCCAACCTATTCACGGAAAAGTTTGAAGAGAGGGCTCTACACACCTTTCCTTTGAAACCCAAATGATGGAAGAGGTACGTCGATGACACCAATTTATGTTGGCAACATAGAAGGGATAATTTAGAAGAATTTAACTCCCACCTTAATAGTATCATGCCCAACATAAAGCCAAAAAAACCCTATATATTGGGAGAGGGGTTCCCCATATAGATAGAGGGGGAGGGGCATGGTATAGATTAGAGTTTATATAGAGGGGGGAAGGCTATTCGCTATATGGGGCAACCCCAATTATCTATCATTTTTTGGGAAATTATCCACCTGATTATATCTATTTATTTAGGGGTGAGTGCCCCCATCTCTATATGGGCTATCCGTTGCCCCTTTCCCAACCAAGGAAATTGAGGTAGAGGGGAACCTACCTTTCGTATATGTTCTCATTTCCAAGAAAGGAGACAACTCCCTAGCCAAAAAGGTTTATATAAAATGCACACACACATAACTTTACTTGCATGCCTCTTTTCATCGTCACCCAACATAAAAGGCAGGAGTGTTAAAAACATTGGCCACTAAAGCTTTCAAAATTTGTGATGAAGATAATTGGATCAAGGAATTGAACACTTAAAAATAATTTTTAAAATGAATGGTTACACAAAGCAATAAGTTTTTAGGGCTATAAAACAATCTAAGGATAATGTTGATGCAGAAGATTGCACCCTTGGTAGGAGGCCGAGCTCCTGCCTTCTTCACGCAACTATGGAAACTCCCCTCTCGCCTGTGGGACCGACGAAGTTGGAGGGGAGAGTCTCTAGATAAGGGCTAGCTCCCTTTGATGCATCATGTTCATTCCAGTAAGTGCTAACACACACATATATAGATATATAATGGGGGGGATGAAAAGGGAGAAAGAGATGCTGAAAACAAACTACTCTAAAGAGGTGATGCACCAAAATAAAGTCGACCTTCTCACTTTCACACTTAAATCAGACAAACACATACATACACTTCAGACTTGGCAGAAGGACCAGGCTGCAAGAAACTGGCAGGGAGGCTTTAATGGAAAATACAGAAAATAGAGATTCACCAAGGTGCTGTGAAATGCACACTTATGTAGTAATTTCTTCTATTTTTGCACTTCCAGATACAACTCTCCTTGTCAGCTACAGAAATGGCACCTTGTAGACAACAGGTATGTTGGTGTTGAACCTGTGAAAGCATCAAGAAACAATGACTAAACACAAACTAACACTCAAGACATACTCAAAAATATCTATCCAAAATAGAGGTTAAAAATGCGTTTATTGATTCAGGTGAAATTTTGCTAGGGCTATGCCTTAAAAATGTGGAAGATGACTACAAAATGACAAGTCCTCCCTATATAGGAGAAGAAAGGAGGCCTTTTGGTGCTCTTTTTACAAGTGACACATGTGCCTTGTGAGCATTGGGAAGAGCAGGCTGCTCAAAACATCAATGAGCATGCGCCCTTTGTCTACTTGTAAGGCCGCTTCTTCAAGGTGATTACACAGTTTATCTACTCATAAATGTGAAATGAAGAAAACCGGTTGCACTGCTAGTTGTTTGCACCTTCTAATGGTCAATTTGTAGACACTGTTTCACCTGCTGGAGTAATTTCTTGAACCGATGCCTCCCTTTGCCACTTAGACTATCTGTCTCTTCTACACTTGGCACTTTGTCTTTTCCCTATCTTGTCTCTTCTAGCTCCCAGGCTATCTTTTGGCAGGTCGCTACATTTTTGGGCTTTTTCCATGGTTGGCATCCTTTTAGTTTGAAAACCAACGACTAATTTGCTTCCTTATATTTTATGGCTTTCAGGACGTCATCATCATCGGCAAATTCCTTCAGGATTTTTTGCTTGTTGAACCGACCCTTGAACCAATCACGTTGAACCAAAGCGTTGAACGAGTTCAAATGTTCAACACTACGTGTCGAGCATGATTAAATCGAGCCTTTGAACTTTGCCAATGAATCGAAAGTCGTTGACCCATTAAACTGAACCGAAGCGTTGAACCTTAAGCTTTGAACCAGGCGATGAAGCAAGCGATGAACCAAGCCTGGAAATTGAAGCAATGAACTAAGGCTTGAACCAAAACTGGTTAAACTGTCGATTGAACTCTGCATTGAACTTAGCTGATTGAACCAAAGCCGAAGAACTTAAAGCTCAAACCAGGCAAGTAGCTGAATGAAAAGGAGATTTGGTGACATGCTCCTCTTGCTTGTCACCTGATTTGGCTTATACCTGAGTGGAGATTCAAACATGCTTCCAACGTATACGTACTCTATTTGTTCTTGGAAGCTTGCCTCCTCTTGGTTCTTCAGGCTAGTGTATCTCATCAAGAAATCAATTGTTGTCGGTTCATCACCATAAGCCCCTTGATACGCACCCTTGACTGGCTTACTCTCTTCTGCCTCATGCTTGGGTTCCATGGTATGACCATCTTCCTTGATGATTTCAAAGAAGATATCTTCAGATTCACCAGCCTCTTAGAGTGATAAATCTGAAGGCCTACAGCCTCCTTACATGCTCATTTGAACCCCAATGCTGCCTTCTCTGCTCTTGTCCAGCTCATAGTCTCCTTGAAGAACAGTGCAACCTGCCTCAATAACTTCAAACACATCATTCAAAGCATGAACAAGAGATTGTTCATGCTC
The DNA here is from genome assembly GCA_037957365.1 of Torreya grandis. Lineage (NCBI taxonomy): Eukaryota > Viridiplantae > Streptophyta > Pinopsida > Cupressales > Taxaceae > Torreya > Torreya grandis. Next base: position 1,960,672 of record JARHVA010001132.1, read on the forward strand.
TTCCATGTCACTTAAGGTGATCTCCTCCTCATCCGTACTCATGAAATCTCCCTGATCAGTCATGAACTGAGCATACTCCTCTTCACTTGCTTCCCTCAAGACAAGTGCCTCCTTGAGAAGGGGTGAAGTGGAAGGCTGACGGACGAACCCATGTGGAAGAGGAGGCAGTCTGATCTGGGCAACAATTTGAGGACCATTCGGTGACAGTAATTCCTCAAATTTTGTATTGTTTTCATTTTGTATTGTCGGCGACAGTTTTGTCCTCGAGCGATTATGTTCTCGAGTGTTGTATTGTTTTAATGCTGGGACGTATGTCCTCGAGCGTTGTATGGTTTTAATGCTGGGATGAAAAATTGTCACCCGTTAATTCTTTAAGCCACACAATCTCCTGAGGTGGTTTTCTAAAATATGTATAAATGCATTGTAACCCAAAAGGGGAAGGGGACATCTCTTCTCAGAGATAATCATATATTTTGGCAAGACATCTCTTCTCAGAGATAATTGTATGTTTTGGCAAGACATCTCTTCCCAGAGATAAGCCTATATTTGTATTGCAATCTGTAAGTAATACGACGTCTCTTCTCAGAGAATTCATTGTTATTGTGTTGTTTCTATGCTATTGCAATCTTTGTCAACCAGAACTTCTGAGTTTTCGATCAGTGGTCTCAGAGTAGTTTGTCTTGAGAGTGTATGTTCCCGAGGACAAGGTCAGGATATAAGAAACTTGGGTGGGAAGCGACAGAGCTTCCAAATGTTCCACCTGTGCAACCCAAATGACCTCAAATGGCAGACAACATTGAGACATTTGATCCTTTCAAGGAAATGGTGAATGAAGCCCTCCAATGGCAACAAGCGTAGATGCTCCAACAATTTGCTCAAATTCTTCAAACACTTTCAATGGGAAATTCTGGCTCCGCGACTACACATCTGGGCTCCTCATTGAGGGAGCTTCCTTTCAGTGCCCGAACACCCTTCAAGGTTTAGGTAAATTTTGATATTCCCAAATTTGAAGGCAAAATCAATGTTGATGCAGTGGAAAATTGGTTGGATCAACTGTCGTCCTACTTCTCTGTAAATAAGTTCACCGATGGAGAAAAGATCACTTTTGCTCTTTTGAAATCATCATTGCCCATGAAAAATTGGTGGGAAGTGTACAAAAAGAGGTTTAGAATGGATATCATTGGCCTTGGGGTGGAACCCACCTGGGATGATTTTACGGAATCTGTAAAAGAAGAATACTATCCCATCGATGCGTATGATGATCTGTACATATAGTGGCAACAACTTCGCCAAGGCAAGGACCAATCTATGCAAGATTACACAGACACTTTTCATTCTTTATCTGCAAGACTGGGCATTGAAGAAAGTGAGAAACATAAAACTCTCAAATATCGTGGTGGACTACAATGGTACATCCGGGGGAAAATGGATCTCTTTAATTTGGAAACCATCGGTGAGGCGTATAAGTTAGCAATAAAGATTGAGCAGAAGCATGGAAGAATGGATATAAAGAATCAGTCTTCAAAATAGAAAAGTGATAACGAAGGTCAAACATGAGGCGAAAATTTGAAGCAAAAGGAAGGAAAGACTGGGAAGTGGTGTGGTTATCACAAATCTGGAACTCACTCCAAAGAAGAATGTTGAGCTATCAAATCACTACTTTTTGAGTCACCATCCACAACATCTACTACTCTACCTCATACATAATCTACAGTCGAAGAGGTTGAAGAAGAAATTATAGATGTTGATCCTAAAGCCATTGTAGCTTCATCACAGACACACGACGAGATGCTAGATGACAAGGAAAGGTTGTTTCACTCTAAGTTATGGGTGAAAAGTAAGCCTCTGCATTTCATTCTTGATAGCGGAAGTCAAAAGAATTTAATCTCTACCAATTTTGTGAAAAGCCTAAATCTGTCCATGAAGCCTCACCCAAAACCATACAATATTGGATGGTTGAGCCCAGGGAGAGACCTCCGTGTCACCCACCAATGTCTTCTCTCATATGCAATACAACCTTTCCAAGATGAGGTCTTATATGATGTGGTCAATCTAGATGTTTGTGATGTACTCTTTGGTCAGCCATTCATGTATGATCGACATGGTATATACAAATCAATAACTAGATAGATCACTCTCACTCTTAGAACACAATGCTACAGGGTACTAGAAGTACCACCTTCCACACCTATCTCTCTGCTTAGCACCAAGAAATTTCTTTTCATGGTGGTCAAGCCTTAGGAATCCAAAAGGGCTGATGTTACAGCCCTGACAACACAACAACAGAAGCAAATAGATACCACCCTGAAGAAGTTCACACCCTTCCATCCACAGACTGATGGTCAGACATAAATGGTGAACAATCAGGCCCCGCAAAGTTCCATAAATCACAGTCCCTTCCAAGTGTGCATTGGGAATCAAATCAAGGCACAACTACCACACCTGATGGGGAACAGTGACGCAATGGGGACCATTACTTTTCAAGGAAGGAGGAATGATCCGGGCAACAATTCAAGGACCATTCGGTGACAGTAATTCCTCAAATTTTGTATTGTCGGTGACAGTTTTATCCTCAAGCGATTATGTCCTCGAGCGTTGTATTGTTTTAATGCTGGGATGTATGTCCTCGAGCATTGTATGGTTTTAATGCTGGGATCAAAAATCATCACCCATTAATTCCCCGAGCCACGTAATCTCCCGAGGTGGTTTTCTAAAATATGTATAAATGCATTGTAACCCAAAAGGGGAAGGGGATATCTCTTCTCAGAGATAATCATATGTTTTGGCAAGACATCTCTTCTCAGAGATAATTGTATGTTTTGAAAATCCATCTCTTCCCAGAGATAAACCTATATTTATATTGTGATTTGTAAGTAATACGACGTCTCTTCTCAGAGAATTCATTGTTATTGTGTTGTTTTTGTGCTATTGCAATCTTCGTCAACCAAAACTTCTAAGTTTTGGATCACAGTCCCTGAACTAGAATCGAATGATTCTCCTCTTTCCATTTGGTCAGCACTTCACCTATATTAGGCATGGCCTGATAGCTCTCTTGGGGATGTGTAGGTGGGGTGTGTTCAGACATGGAATGTGTTGTTGGGTCTGAACTGTCCATCACACACTGGCTGAGGAATCTCTCTTTGGATTCCAACTCTGCAATCCGCCTATCCATATCTTCTTAGAAGAGCCTTTCTCGAAAGTCACAATCATCATCGGGAGCAGGAGCAACCCCATCTTCTTCAAGGTTTTGAGCAAAACCCTTCTCTTCCTCTTCCTTTCTGCCTGAAGATTCCATTGTTTGCTTCCAACTCATGATCTTGGGATTGGAAGCTTGCTCCTGTGAACAGGCAGCAACTTTATCCTTTTCAAGGTCCTGAGCTAGTTCATGATGTTCCTTCTTCTAGCTCAGAAATGGGAGATCATGTTGAAAGACTTGAGGAGGTTGGGGAATATTTGGGAGGGTCTACTCATGTACAGGAAGAGCTATTTGAAAAGAGGCATGCTGAAAAGCTAGGCGCACAAGATTGAGGGTAGGATCGATTGATGCATTGGATGAGTCAGAATGAGCAAGTGCCATCTGATAGAAAGGATTTGGCACACAAGAGGGATTTTTCTCTAGAATAGGAGAGGGCAGACTTTGGGCCAAAATTTCTTCGTTTTCGTCCCTCCTCTTTACCAACACTTCATCAATATTGAAATTAGCTTGTGGATTGGTGGAAGGGGTGTCTCTTGGCAACGGCTCCTCTGCAAGGTCTGAAAGCTCCATCTCTCTTTCTCTAAGCAGTCTTATCTTCCTTTCTAATTTCTCAGCCCGCTTGGCCAGATCATCCTCATTTTGTACCCCTTGGAGCTCGTGGGAGTCATCATAGAGATGGGGAGTGCATGACAATTGCCATGAAATGCAAGGAGATTCTTGAGGAAGGGTGGGGAGAACTTGAAAAGGGATAACCTCATCTTGTACCTCACACTCTTGGACAATGTCTTTTACCCCCTTGTTGTTTCGTGACTCAACCACTTGATTCCAGCTCAAGAAATTCGGACTGGACATCTCCTTTGGGGTTGATGGGGCCACAATGTGAGAGGGTAATGAAGATTTAGATTCCACTTCCCTCACTGCCAAGATGGACTACTGCATCTGAAGATTTACCAATTTGATTTGTCTATCAAGATTAGCCTTAAACACAAGGTTTGTTGTTTCGAAGCTCTCCTCAACATAATTGGGGAAAAGACTTTGACAGGCTTGACTTGGTTCATAAGCAGGGGTTGTATATGACTGATATGATGCTTGGGGCAGTGAGTATGTAGGTTGATAGACTTGGTAAGGCTGCCTCTCATTAATACTCAGCTTCTCCTCCAAAGATGCAATCAAACCACTCACATCCAACATCTCATTTGTAAGCCTGTACCAATTGGCTCTTTCAATAGGAGCCCATTCCTTCTTAACCTGACCCAGTGCATTCCTCACTTGGTCGATGATATGATCAATAATTTCTTGGCCACATCCCCTTCTGGTGTCAAGATCTATTACATATTTTTTGTATCCCAGCAGTGCTCGCTTGAAGGCAAAAATGGGTTGATTGGCAAAGAGACTGGGTTGTGTGGGAGAAGTGACATATTGAGAAGACTGGGCATAAGGCTGATATAGCTTATGGCATGGTTGAGACTGGTCATATTGGACCTGATAAGGATCAACATAAGGCTGGTAAGGATCATAGCCTTGCTGGCCAAGGAAAACAGGGTCCATGGCTTTGAACGATGGGGGTATACATACTAGAATATTGTTTCTTGATGGCACCAGAACTGCTTAACTAGTTGATTTAACTCAGAGTCGCCATTGGTGTTTGATTTGAAATCCTCCAAAGGCTAATTGGTTGAAGAACACAATAAAAATTCTTCAACTCTTTGGACACAACTTGTCCTAGTTGGTCCCACCGAGCGTGCCAAAACTATTGACGCAGAAGATTGCACCCTTGGCAGGAGGCTGAGCTCCTGCCTTCTTCATGCAACTATGGAAACTCCCCTCTCACCTGTGGGACTGGTGAAGTTGGAGGGGAGAATCTCTAGATAAGGGCTAGCTCCCTTTGATGCATCATGTTCATTCCAGTAAGTGCTAACACACACATATATAGATATATAATGGGGGGGATGAAAAGGGAGAAAGAGATGCTGAAAACAAACTACTCTAAAGAGGTGATGCACCAAAATAAATTTGACCTTCTCACTTTCACACTTAAATCAGACAAACACATACATACACTTTAGACTTGGTAGAAGGACCAGGCTGCAAGAAACTGGCAGGGAGGCTTTAATGGAAAATAGAGAAAATAGAGATTCACCAAGGTGTTGTGAAATGCACACTTATGTAGTAATTTCTTCTATTTTTGCACTTTCAGATACAGCTCTCCTTGTCAGCTACAGAAATGGCACCTTGTAGACAACAGGTATGTTGGTGTTGAACCTGTGAAAGCATCAAGAAATAATGACTAAACACAAACTAACACTCAAGACATACTCAAAAATATCTATCCAAGATAGAGGTAAAAAATGCATCTATTGATTCAGGTGAAATTTTTCCAGGGCTACGCCTTACAAATGTGGAAGATGATTACAAAATGACAAGTCCTCCATAAATAGGAGAAGAAAGGAGGCCCTGTGGCACTCTTTTTACAAGTGACAAATGTGCCTTGCGAGCATTGGGAAGAGCAGGCTGCTCAAAACATCAATGAGCATGTGCCCTTTGTCTGCTTGTAAGGCCACTTCTTCAAGGTGATTACACGGTTTGTCTACTCATAAATGTGAAATGAAGAAAATCGGTTGCATTGCTAGCTGTTTGTGCCTTCTAATGGTCAATTCGCAGGCACTGTTTCACCTGCTGGAGTAATTTCTTGAACCAATGCCTCCCTTCGCCACTTAAACTATCTGTCTCTTCTACACTTGGCACTTTGTCTTTTCCCTATCTTGTCTCTTCTGGCTCTTTTGGCTCTCAGGCTATCTTTTGGTGGGTCGCTACATTTTTGGGCCTTTTCCATGGTTGGTGTCCTTTTAGTTTGAAAACCAATGACTAATTCGCTTCCTTATATTTGACGACTTTTGGGACGTCATCATCATTGACAAATTCCTTCTGGCTTTTTTGCTTGTTGAGCCGACCCTTGAACCAATTGCGTTGAACCAAAGCGTTGAACCGGTTCAACAGTTTAACGCTGCACACTGAGCATGATTAAACCGAGCCTTTGAACTTTGCCAATGAATCGAAAGCCTTTGACCCATTGAACTGAACTGAAGTGTTGAACCTTAAGCTTTGAACCAATTGATGAAGCAAGCGCTGAACCAAGCCTAGAAATTGAAGCGATGAACTAAGGCTTGAAACAAAATTGGTTGAACTGTTGATTGAACTCTGCATTGAACTTCGTTGATTGAACCAAAGCCAAAGAAATTGAAGCTCAAACCAAGCACCTGCAGAGCCCGTAGAAACTTCTGGACTTGTGTAAAATAAAAAATGAATTGGCCTTAAACAGCATGGGGAGAGGTTGACCGATTTTTTGCCTTGTTGGGCAAAATGGTCAACAGATAATATTGATAGACATAGAGAAAAGGTGCCTTTCAATAACAACCTGGTATGTTGAAGTTATTTCTAACAAGATAGCTAAAATTCTAAAATGCCAAAATATTGAAATTACCTACCTTCCTATTAGCAATTTAGGTATGGCACTAGGGTTTACAAAAGACCCTCATGACCCTAGCTTACCCAACAAAGTCTACATAGTTGAATACTTCGATGGAATCCGTTACATTATAGAAATGAGAAAGTCAATTCACATGAGAATCAAAGAGCATGTTGTTGATATCTAGCTTGAAAGGAAAGAGAAGTCAACTCTTGCTAAGCACTCATATAAAACCAAACATGTTATATGCATTGAAGACGCCAAAGTATTCTCTATGAAAAACTATTTCCATAATCAAAAATTAAGAGAAACCATTGAAATCAATAAGCACTCATTAATCTTAATAGGGACAAGGGTCTGGGGATAGGGCACGCCTGGAAACTTGTTATCAACAATCTTTACGATAGATTATCATATAGTTTTTTATAATTATAATTTTATAAAATAAAATAATTAATCTTGGACTTTTTTTAAATCACATTAATGATTAAATTAAATTGTATTAAGTTAATTATCGACTAGTTTATTACTTTACATTTAATTACTTCAATCAACTATTCCTAAATAGTTTTTAAGTTAAAATTTAACATTTTAAGGTTTCATATTTGATGGCACATTGAGGTGTGAACTTGGAAACATTAAAAGCGAGGACATAAATTCAAAACATTGGCAACGACTACCCTCTCATTTAATCTCTCATGTGACTGTTGTTCTCTACACTATTAAAATGGTGCTAGCCTATTATTGTTCAATCATAAATATAATTCCCCTGATGAAATATCACAGGTGGTGATCCAAAATGTCAAGTAAAAAAATAGAGGAACATAGCTATCCAAAAACTATAGTATTCACCCTTAAACCATATTTTTTAGTTTTCTAAACTTGCTCTATTTGCTTGGCAATAGATTCACACCCTCTTCTAACCCTTCCATTTTGAGATGTTTACCTAAGAAATGATGCTTTTAGGGGACTCAATCATTATTTCTACAAAAAATTTACACATTTGACTTTTTTTTAAATTAAAATTATCTTTCAATTATGGAAGAGCCAAAATGATGCTACTTTTAACCAAGCTAATCTAAACGATGTTTTTCCACTACTAAAAGGATTAGTGTGTTAGCTAATGTTATGTTACAAATTTATGTTTAGGCCAAGAAAGTGTGTATAGAGCTCACCTGTTATGATTCACACTTATAATAATTAGAATAATGCATAATATAATGTAGATCAACACAACACAATAGATATTGGTGGGTCAAGATGCCCAAATATTCAATATATACAAAAATAAAATAACACTTTTATGGTAGGGCAACACCATACAATACTCTTTGAGGAATGAATAACTCCACAATGTCTCTTCAAGAGGATAACTTCCTAGTTGGACTGTGACCTGGTCTAACTTGATGGGGACCAAGCCTATTTTTTCACAAATGCCTATAGGCATTATGTTTTCAAAAGCTCCTAAGTCTACTAATCAAATGTGCAGGTTCTTTCTGAAGAACCTAATAATCAGGAGAAAAGGAAGGACCTTAGTCTTATTCTTATGTATCAAGACATTGGTGTTTTGCTTTGCTTAGGTTGGTTGAAATGGATTTTCAGTGAGTGACTTCAATAAAAGATTACGATGACTCATCAAGAGTGATATTTGCTTTAATTTTCTTCATATCTTCTACTATATTGTATCTAGTTTTGCCTTGAGACTGTTGAGTCTTCATTTGGGATTTGAATTCACTAGGATTGAGAGGCAAAGGGTTATTCATGGCATTGGGATTAGGTGGGATTGCACCATTATTTGGAGGAGTTGAGGTAGTGACAGATTGTTGTGGTTGTCTATTCCTCAAGGTATAATTCTTCCTTTAAAATTACTGCAAAACATGTATTTCACTAGTGCTCTCCTCTAGCTCATTATCTCCTTAGCTAGGTAATTCTAAGGTTTTCAATATTATAACGTTACTTAAGGGCCTATCGATGCAAGATAACTTAGGATGGTTCGAGACCTCCCCCTATTCCTCTATCTCTCTTTAGAATATGTCAAAGGCATTATAGAATTAAATGCAGTCTAGTTTACGATGTTCGGTTGGGTTATGCACACGGTACCAATTTGGAAGTGTTATCTCATAAATGTTGATTTCTAGGAATTTATTGGGGGAAGGCTCTAGCTGATTGTTTGGGTGAGTTTAGTTTCTATTATGTCTCTAATAAAAGGAGTTCCTATTTGAAAACTCAACAATAGAGCTACCCATTTTCCTTTACAGAGTAAGGAAGTCATTACTTAATCTTTATACCATCCATTGGATAACATCTAACTCATTCTTAGTAGACTCCTGGGATATGGTATGGGGAAGGTTAGTTATTGTTAATGTTATCTAGCTTTGCAAATGGGGAACTACATCATTTTTCACTGGACTAAGGAAACTCAAGTGTTGGTTTGGTGCAGCGTGCCTCAAAGGGAGTTGATTAGTTATACGCAATGGTTGAGACAGAGGCAAGTTTTAATTCACAGTTATAATAAGGATTAATTTTAGTATATTAGGTAATGCATTCATTGGGATGGTTTAGTTTAATCTTTTAAAGCTTGGTTGGCTTTGTGGCAAGGTCGGTGGCTGACTTTGTTTGGCCGAATCACCCTCATCAAATTGGTTTTGAGCTCCCTTTTGGTTTATTGTTTTTCAATGCTAAAACCTCCTTGTCATATTGTCAAACTCAAGAAGATTAAGAAATATTTCTTGTGGCAAGGAGCTTAGAACCAAAAAAAATCCCACTCTTGAAATGGGAAAGGGTATGTAAAATTAAGAAAATGGGAGGAACTGGAGTTAAGGATTTGAAACTTCATAGCAAGGCTCTTAGGGTGAAATTGGTTTAGGTAATGATTTCCAAAAATGATGTTTTATGCTCTAAATTGTTAAGAAGCAAATATTTAATTCTTGATAATCCATGGGGCATAATTTCTATTGCTAATCCCCCCAAAGGGTTACACTTTTGGAATTTTCTTTTAAATTGTAGGTTATTATTACAGAGGATGTTTCTTGGACGATCAACAATGGAAGGACAACCAATTTCTAGGAAGATTTGTGGAATGGTCACAAGCCTATTATTGAGGTACCCCACTTGGAGGAAGTTAGGTAGGTTTCATCTGTTGCCTAGGGCACCTCGGTCACCAACTATGTGGAACTGCAATTCACAATGGTTTACCATTTTGGGGGTGGAAAAGTATGGAAGGACTGAACATTCTAGTGGAACAACATGCAAGATTAACCGATTGCCTAAAAAATAAGAAAACTTTCTTAAATGACAATGAAGATACCCTGCACTGGATCAGGGCTAAATTGAGGATATACAAAGTCAATCTGGGTTATCAAATGGCGGATGCTATAGAGGATTTGATGTCTTGGGCACACTTTCTCTATTGGGATAAAATTGGGCTCTAGAAAGTTGATGCTTTCACTTGGTTTGTTATCCAAAACTGCATCTTAACTCAAGATAGGCTCATTAAGATTGGTTTCGTTAGATCGTCATGGTGTTATTTTTGTAAAAATAATGAAGAAATAGTAAATCATTTATTATTTGACTACCCCTTACTAACGGGGTGTTGGGTATGGCTTTCTTGCACGTTGGATTGGTCACGGGCCTAGCCACCTTTGTTGATCACAACATTCTCTTCTTGGCCAATAGGTGACTATAAAAAGTCTCTCTTTAGCCTATGGTGGGTCAACCATGCAATCCTTGTTTGGACCCTTTGGAAGGAGAGAAATCAGTGCATTTTTGAAGGCAAAGAAAAGACACTTCCAATGATTTTAAAAGAAATTGAGGTGTCAGTTTCGGAAGTTATCTCTTCTCAGGTGAAAAGGAGGAATGGGTTTCTTACAAGTTGGGATATGAGAATGAGTTTGAAATGGAGACTCATCTCTTTTCCCCCTGTTAATGGGTCAATCATAGTCATCGAGAAAAAATCAAGAAAGGGTAAGTGTTCTTGGAATCCTCCCCCTATAGGATGGTTTAAGTTAAATTTTTATACGGATTCTAGAGGAAATCTTGGAGCTTCATGGGCTATCTCTATCATCCATGATTACAATGAATCTTTAATCCGAGCAATGTCTAGAAAACTTTTGGATGGCACCAACAATGAAGTAGAGGTGCAGGCACTTATCAGTGGGATTGAACTTGCAATTTAATGTAATATTGTTAAGCTAATCATCAAAGGCTATTCATAGATTATCATCTCTGTATTTCAAAAAAATGTTGCCACTCCCTGGAAACTAGAAAATATTCTGTTAGGTGTTTGGAAATAATTGCCTCTCTTCACTTCCATTAAATCAAACCATTGTTATCATGAAGTCAATATGACAGTTGACTTCCTAGTAAACTATGGCATAAACCAAGTTGAATTGAGTCACGTGGACAATGTGCTAGAAGCCTAGGAATATTTCCCACCCCTTTCACTTATCGATTTGGGATGATAATCCTTTTTCATTTTTCTTTTTGTATTGTTTTTTTTATTTATAAAAAACATTCACAAAAAAGAGAAGTTTTAGCATATAGCTTTTTTGGCAGAGCAATGACAATGCTTAGCGATGAATTTAGAGGGGGATCAAATCTTATGCCAAATCTTCAATCATAATTACCCTTGAGAAGTTGATGCATTTATAAATGTGAAAGACATCAATTTTATCGTCTTGAGTGTCAGTTTGCCTGTGATACGAGTGCATCGAGAGGTTTCCATTTTATTTAATAATCACCCTAAACTACTTTGTTTTGGCATTTTTGATGCAAGCTGAATGGTGACTGCTATTAATCCTTTGGCTTTCCACTTGGCATTTTCCCTGATTTGGTGCATGTCATCAGTGGATGTTGTTGGTCTCGACATGGAATGTGGAATTGAAATGTTTTCACCACCCCTGTTGTTTATAGTGGGATTTATGTTAATAAAATGGCATTTGAGGGAGTAATTTCTTCAGCATGACTCAAAAACATATTCTAGGTGTCGATGGAGGAGTTTTTTGAGATTATCTCACTAGTTCTAAGACATGAATATCTAGAGCAGGGGGTTCATAGCCGAGTAAACTCCGACGTGGAAATTATGTTTGCATCAAATGTCATGGCTATGATCTCTAACTTTGAGGTGGTTTCCAATCTCGTGTCCTTCTACATCAAATCAAAGCATCACATTGGAATGGTTGAGGATATTTTCAAGCAAGATTCGAGCCCCCTTCCCAAATTGCCATTCACTTACTCAAATGGCTTGAGCTTGGTTCCAATATCTATTTTTCATACTTTGGAAAGACATTTTATGCTCTTAGTGGGCTTTGTGGAAGACCTGTAAAAAAAGGTATGCTCCTCAAACCCCTCGAAAAGACAATTTCTAACTTTGCCTCGTATGACACAATTAAGTTTGAAGAGAGGGATCTACACACCTTTCCTTTGAAACCCAAATGGTGGAAGAGGTATGTCAATGACACCAACTTATGTTGGCAACATAGAAGGGAAAATTTGGAATAATTTCACTCCAACCTTAATAGTATCATGGCCAATATTAAATTCACCAAGGAAATTAAGGTAGAGGGGAACCTACCTTTCTTAGATGTTCTCATTTTCAAGAAAGGAGACAACCCCCTAACCAGGTAGGTTTATAGAAAATGCACCCACACATAACTTTACTTACATGTCTCTTCTCATCATCACCCAACATAAAACGTTGTAGTGTTAAAAACATTGACTACTAGAACTTTCAAAATTTGTGATGAAGACAATTTGAATCAAGAAATTGAGCACTTTAAAATAGTTTTTAAAATGAATGGTTACACAAAGAAACAAGTTGTTAAGGCTAGAAAACAAGCTAAGGATAATATTGATAGACATAGACAAAATGTGCCTTTAGATAGTGACCCAATATCATTCCTACTGTATGTTGAAGGTATTTTTAATAAGATAGATAAAATTATCAAAATGCCAAAATATTAAAACTACCTTCCTTCCTATTATCAAGTTCTATATGACGATGGGGTCTAGGAAATACCCTCATGACCCTAGCTTACATAGTAGAGTCTATATAGTTGAATACTATTATAGAATCCCTTACATCAGAGAAAAGGGAAGGTTAATCCACACAAGAATCAAAGAACATTTTGATGATATATAGATTGAAAGGAAAGAGAAGTCAACACTTGCTAAGCACTCTTGTAAAACCAAACATGTCATTTGCATTAAAGACACCAAAGTCATCTTTGTGGAAAACTATTACGTCATCTTTATCGAAGGACTCCTAGAAATGCCAAGAATCAATTTGGAAGGCACAAAAACCTAAAAAATAACTATATGTTTACCAAAAATGGATATCAATTACAAAAGTTATGTACTGAAATCCCTAGGTTTTATACTTAGACCCTAAAAATGCCTAAATGCTGACTAGATTAGATTTTGAAAAATTATTTTCTACATTATAAGGCATGTAACTGTGAGACCAAATCTATCAGATGCAAAGTGACCCTAATTTCTTATATTTACTAAAATAAATTTAAAGTATAAAATAAATGTAACAGTTTACATTTATATTGTTACATTTATTTTATACTTAACATTTAGGGAAGTAAAATATAAGATTCGGGACAAATTTGGCTTCATGTGCATGTTCACATGCTTTTATGTGCAAAATAGTAGTACCATGATCACGTTATTGCTTTTATAATAACACAATCATGTTACTAAGGCGATCATGTTATACATTAACGTGATCATATTATACATTAATGCGATCGTGTTATTTGAATTTGAATTCAAAAAATTGTGCTTTTTGGCTCAAGAATGGTTTGGATTCCTAAGCCAAAGGCTTGGACCTGTCAATCTACAATCGAGTCCAGGAATTATGATGAAAAGAAACAAAATTCAACTTCGATCACCAAATGCGTTATAAATTTCAATTTTAAAATTCATAAACTTAATACCATCGCGATGAGCACACTCTCCTCTTTCAAAAATTATGATTTTTATAATTTTTGGACTAATTTAAGGTTTCAAATTATGTTGATTTCTAACTAAAACTTTTTTAGGCCACTACATTCTACAAACATATATGCCTATACATGGTCATGTAATTTGTCTTTAGTTGGTCCAAGTGCAAAATAAGTTATATAGTCACAAATTAGGCCTAATTCTACATACATTAAAAAAAATGATTTTCATTTTTTTTAAGTAGTTAGGCGTGTTGCACGGGTGACTATCCATTTTTTTGTTAGCTTTTAAGATTTATTTACTTGAAAAATTCATTAAAAAAAGTATTCATTGAAAAAATATAAAAAATATAGGTCACAAACTAGACGATCTTATCTAAATTTTCACCGAAGTGTTTCAAACAATATTAAACACTGCATCGCACGACCATCTATCTATTCTATTTTATATAAAAAAATGATGCATCACACGACCATCTATCTATTCTATTTTATTAAAAAAAATAGGAGTTCCTCTTCAAATTTTAGATGTTTGACCTAGTTATACTTAACCATTTTTTAAAAAAAAATAGTGTTTTGGAAACTGGACTCAAAATGTTATATTTCATGTTGTTACACCATCTTCTAATTTAAAGTGTAGATATCTCAAATTATCTATAGAAGTTTAGATTTCTAAAATTCTAAGAAAATCATGTCCATAGGTAGGCCCCTTTTTGTCCCTCAACTTTGTGCACTTACCCATATTAGAGGAGTTGATCAATAAGGTCATGGGAATGCTATGTGAGGGAACTAAGGCGTACAAAGACAAATGCAAAAAGCAAGAACTTATACAAACATTCTTCAAATCTAACACCATTTTCTACATGGAGAATAAAGGGTTTTTGAGATCAGAACCACCCAAGCATTGACTGGATATATGTCTATTGATAATGAAATAGTTAACTTAGGAGGACAAGTTCAGTAATATCTTTGTTAGGTTGTGGAGCTAAAAGCTTCACTGATGCAAACATGGAGGAGGTTGCTGAGAGGTTGCTGAGTTGCAGAGCAACTGACATCGATCTGATCAATCGACATCGGTCATATCCAGTGAGTAGAGCAACTGACGTCAGTCAGGATCGGCTGACGTCAGTCAGGATCGGCTGACGTCAGTCACCTCCAGGCAGACAGGGACAGACATCGATCACCTGTGCGGTTCTGGAACTATCAGTTGCATGAACAGTTTGTTAACGAACCGGTTATTTGCATGTAGAAGGCCACTTTTAGTCTTGAGCTGCAGATCTAATTATTGTAATTAGATGTCTAATTATTGTTTACATGGGAGCTATTTAATAGACCCATGGGCTGTATTGTAAAGTGTGCTAGTTGAGAGAGCAAGGTTAGCTCCTTTAGAGTGAAGAGAGTAAGGTGTGTTCCTCTTAGTGCCACAGTGCCAAGTGTGGGTGCTGGTTTGGAGAATCATAAGGGTTTTTCATGTATGTATGATCTCAGTCGGCAGGTGTGCAAGGCCAGGTTGATCTGCGGTATAGCAAAATTAGGTGAGTCTACATGGTAAGTAAGATCATTGATCTGCAGGTGTTTATGTGTGTTTGATCTAGGTTTGCAAGTGTTGCAAAACCAAGTTGATTTGCAGGTGGCAGCAAGATCAGGGAGATCACAACACAACAGGTAGCAAGATCAGGGGAGATCTACTTAGAGTACGGTGTGTACTCGGACCTTGAGTACATGGAGTACTCGATTGGACTGGTAGTGATTGTCACTTACTGGTGGTACTGGCAGTAGTGATACTGACTGGTTGGAGGTGAACACCAACTCTGTGTTTGAGTTATGTGTTGGGACCATAATTGAGAGAGATAACTCTTGAAGGTGAATTACTTTACACTTGGTGTGGGAAGCCTGTAAGGTGTGGAAGAGTGTGGTGTCTCTTCATTGTAATTCTTTTCTGGAAGAGTATTAATACAATTGGGTATTGTCTCTCATATTCTATGTTATTTCTGAATTCTAGTTACTTGTGCATTCTGGTTAAATTCCGTGTTTAGTTGCTCATACAAAGGTAATCAATTGTGCTTCTAGGTCCTAACAATATTTTTACACCATTTCTTGTTTCTTAACCAGTTTAAAGGTCATTGCATTAACATTCCCTATTTTTTGCTCTTACCCTTGAAAACACAATATTGGTTTTCTAATCCAAGCCCAATTCTAACATCATCCACATGGGGTTTATCTTCCTCTTCGTCAAGAGGGACAAATCCTAGTGGGGTTTATAATCCACACTAATGAATGCAACATGGAGAATAGTTTGGAGGGAGAGTTAGAAAACATGGCAGAAAAAAGTGTGGGTGATCTCATCCTTCCTTCTTACCCTTATTCCCCTCCCAAGAGCTCCCATCAAGTGGCAAAGTAGACGGAAGATAAAAAGGACAAGAAGAAGGCCTAGGGTTCACCTCCTTAGGGGGGAAATGAAATTACCCTGAATTTTAAAATTGAAGCCCTGAGGGTTGTCGAAGTCATGAGAAGGAAGGATACTTCAAGTAAAAATTATAGAAGTTAGGTTGTCGAATGGTCTCCCTCATTGAGGATTGGAATGTAATTAAAATGAAATTGGATAAGCTGAAACAATACTGGAAGAACCTTTAAAATGTTGAAGGCAATGCCCATTTACCGGGGTCAGACATTGCTCCCATCAAAATAGTTAAAGAGGCCTTTGGGGCCAACCCCACTATAGTCACCTCCCCTTCTAGTACTAAAATCAAGGGAAAAAACTAAAGGGCTTGAAAAAAAAAAGTGCACTGAGATGACCTCTAAGGTTAAGGCAACATATGAGTAGGAGCAAAAAGAAGAAGGCCCAGGTATCCACACAAGGGGCAACTTCAAGAAAACTAGGTTGAAGGAGAACAAGAACAAGAACGAGCTCCTAATAGTGGAGAACCACGCAGGGTATAGGGAGTACTAAAGGTTTTTGTTGTTGTCTTTTCTTTTATCTTGTTTCATAATGTGTCTGGTCTAGGGTTTTTACGAAGTTTTGGTTGAAATCTATTGTTGTTAGTTGCCTAGAATGACCTATTTTATTTCTATTTCTTGGATGATCTTTCATGTATACTTAGTGAACATTATAATTTCAAAATCCCTATAAAACCTAAATTTCACCTAATCAAATAAAAATATAATTAACTATTATTATTATTATGAACGACTAAATAATTAACAATATTTGAGCCAACATGCTGAGGGCCTTAAAGGAGGGGCAATAGAATGGTGTCATGGTCAATGACCGAGATGCCTTCATAATTTACAAACTCCCCCAAATTGTTAACTTCTACTATATTAACCCTAAACCTATAAAAATTGACAATATCCTATGAACTGCCAACTTCAAGAAGGGATGCACCCTGCGAACAATCTACATGTTGCTTAGAGTCCTATGAGAGAGTTGGGATGGACCACACTACCCTAAGATACTCTCCTCCGGAAGAACCATAGTGGAAAATGGATCCTTCTTCGTTGTATGGCAAGATATAGGATGAAGGTTGGGATGCTATTATTACACCTTCTCTGAACCCTGGCATTGATTTAATTTTGTCAACAAATGTGAAGGATATTAGAATGAATGGCGGTGTTGTTCCTATTACAAGTGAGTGTGTGATTGGTTCTTATATGGTGATAGACCAGCGAGATGCGGCTGAGAGAATGGAAACAACAATAAATTACCTAAATGATGGGTCTATTGTGGTGGTGGGCCCATCCCAACCCTCTCAAACTCTAAGCAGGATGTGGATTGTCCACACCGAGCATCCCTTCTTGAAGTTGGTGCTACTTAGGATATTTTTTATTTTTCTAGGTTTAGGGTTAATTTAGCAAAAGTTAACAATTTAGGGGAATTTCTAAATTATTGATAGGACCGAAACTCCCCAAAGCTCTGACACAACTTGTCAGATTTAAGAGCACACATGATTACCATTGTATAAGCAATTAAACATGCAGAATAACTAGAAGAACAAATAACTATCAATGAGAAAACACATAGAAACTGAGAGGCAACACACAATTGTATTCAACTCATTACAAAGGAAATTACAATAAAGAGATCACACTCTTCTTCCACCTTTGTGAGGCTTCCTCCTCAAGGGCTCCAAGTAATCTTCCCACCTGAGTAATCTTCTCTCATAGGTCACAACACACAGCTAACACAAGCTGTTGTTCACCTCATTGCACATCTGTACAATCGAGTACACAACCGTACTCCAAGTAGATCTCTCCATGATCCTGCTGATGTATTGCTGTCACCTTGGATCTAGCTACCCCGCCGATCTCCTTTCTGACCCTCGCATACACACATCCCTGCATATCAAACCTGATCTTACTTATACATACATGGGGAATCCTACTTGATTCCACCATGGGAAGAACTCTCCAAGCTTCACATAGCTCTTCTCCAAATTCTCCACTTAACAATACAGCCCATGAGTCTATTATATAGATCTCATGCATACACTGATTAGACTTGCGGCTCAAGACTTCGAACAAGCCTTTAACATGCAAACTCCGCGTTCACTTAACTGACTGTTCGTCAACAGCAGTTCAGACCGCCACAGGCGACCGACGTCGGTCCCTGCCTTCCTGGAGGTGACCGACGCCGGCCGAGCTTCTGCCGATGCCGGTTTCCCTTCTGCGTCCCCTGACCGTCGTCGGTTTGGCCTGCCGACGCCGGCGACTGCATACGCTGGAAACCCTCCTGTTTGCCTTAAGGTGTAGCTTTTAGCTCCACACCCTAACAATTATAAAGGCATCTCGATCATTGACCATGACACCACTCTATTTCCCCTGCCCCATGGGCCTTGGCCTCGGTTGGCTTAAATATTGTTAATTATTTAGTCATTTGTGATAATAATAATAGTCGTAGCCCATCTGGTATTAATGTTAACACTATTTGATCATATAATATAATAGAAACAATAATAATAATAATGTCATTTATTCATTGGATAAGAAGAAGAATAATATTAACAATAATAGTAATAATAAAAACTTTCTTACCAATAATCATTTCAACAAAAATGATAATAATACTTTCATTAATAATAGTTTTTTATAATTATAATTTTATAAAATAAAATAATTAATCTTGACATTTTTTTTTTAATCACATTAATGATTAAATTAAATTGTATTAAGTTAATTATCAACTAATTTATTACTTTACATTTAATTACTTCAATCAACTATTCCTAAATAGTTTTTATGTTAAAATTTAACATTTTAAGGTTTCATATTTGATGGCACATTGAGGTGTGAACTTGGCAATATTAAAAGTGAGGACATAAATTCAAAACATTGGCAATGGCTACCCTCTCGTTTAATACCTCATGTGATTGTTGTCCTCTACACAATTGAAATGGTGCTAACTTATTATTGTTCAATCATAAATATAATTCCCTTGATGAAAGATCACAGGGGGTGATCCAAAATGTCAAGTAAAAAAATAGGGGAACATAGCTATTCCAAAAACTATAATATTCACCCTTAAACCATATTTTTTAGTTTTCTAAACTTGCTCTATTTGCTTGGCAATAGATTCACACCCTCTTCTAACCCTTCCATTTTGAGATGTTTACCTGGGAAATGATGCTTTTAGGGGACTCAATCATTATTCCTAAAAAAAATTTACACATTTGACTTTTTTTTTAAATTAAAATTCTCTTTAAATTATGGAGGAGCCAAAATGATGCTACTTTTAACCAAGCTAATCTAAATGATGTTTTTCCACTACTAAAAGGATTAGTGTTAGCTAATGTTATGTTGCAAATTTATGTCCAAGCCAAGAAAGTGTGTCTAGACCTCACCTGTTATGATTCACACTTATAATAATTAGAGTAATGCAGAATATAATGTAGATCAACACAACACAAGATATTGGTGGGCCAAGATGCCCAAATATTCAATATATACAGAAATAAAATAACACTTCTATGGTAGGGCAACACCATACAATACTCTTTGAGGAATGAATAACTCCACAATGTCTCTTCAAGAGGATAACTTCCTAGTTGGACTTTGACCTCGTCTAACTTGATGGGGACCAAGCCTATTTTTTCACAAATGCCTGTAGGCATTATGTTTTCAAAAGCTCATGAGTCTACTAAGTAATTGTGCAGGTTCTTTCTAAATAACTTGATAGTCAGGAGAAAAGGAGGGACCTTAGTCTTGTTCTTATGTATCAACACATTGGTGTTTTGCTTTGCTTAGGTTGGTTGAAATGGCTTTTCAGTGAGTGACTTCAGTAGAAGATTACGTTGACTCATCAAGAGTGATATTTGCTTTAATTTTCTTCATATCTTCTACTATATTGTATCTAGTTTTGCCTTGAGACTGTTGAGTCTTCATTTGGGATTTGAATTCACTAGGATTGGGAGGCATCTCTCTTTAGAATATGTCAAAGGATTATTCATGTTCGGTTGGGTTATGCACACGGTACCAATTTGGAAGCGTTATCTCATAAATGTTGATTTCTAGGAATTTATTGGGGGAAGGCTCTAGCTGATTGTTTGGGTGAGTGTAGTTTCTATTATGTCTCTAACAAAAGGAGTTCCTATTTGAACTCTCAACAATAGAGCTACCCATTTTCCTTTACAGAGTAAGGAAGTCATTACTTAATCTGTATACCATCCATTGAATAACATCTAATTCATTCTTAGTGGACTCGTAGGATATGGTATGGGGACTGTTAGTTATTGCTAATGTTATATAGCTTTGTAAATGGGGAACTACATCATTTTTCACTAGACTAAGGAAACTCAAGTGTTGGTTTGGTGCAACATGCCTCAAAGGGAGTTGATTAGTTATGCACAATGGTTGAGACAGAGGCGAGTTTTAATTCGCAGTTGGAATAAGGATTAATTTTAGTATATTAGGTAATGCATTCATTGGGATGGTTTAGTTTAATCTTTTAAAGCTTGGTTGGCTTTGTGGCAAGGCCGATGGCTGACTTTGTCTGGCCGAATCACCCTCATCAAATTGGTTTTGAGCTCCCTTTCGGTTTATTGTTTTTCAATGCTACAACCTCCTTATCATATTGTCAAACTCAAGTAGATTAAGAAATATTTCTTGTGGCAAGGAGCTTAGAACCAAAAAAAAATCCCACTCTTGAAATGGGAAAGGGTATGTGAAATCAAGAAAATGGGAGGAGCTGGAGTTAAGGATTTGAATCTTCAGAGTAGGGCTCTTGGGGTGAAATTGGTTTGGGGAATGATTTCCAAACCTGATGTTTTATGGTCTAAACTGTTAAGAAGCAAATATTTAATTCTTGATAATCTATGGGGCATAATTTTTGTTGCTAATCCCCCCAAAGGTTTACACTTTTGGAATTTTCTTTTAAATTGCAAGGTTATTGTTACAGAGCATGTTTCTTGGATGATCAACAATGGAAGGACAACCAATTTCTAGGAAGATTTTTGGAATGGTAACAAGCCTATTATTGA
This sequence comes from Torreya grandis, assembly GCA_037957365.1. Classification (NCBI taxonomy): domain Eukaryota; kingdom Viridiplantae; phylum Streptophyta; class Pinopsida; order Cupressales; family Taxaceae; genus Torreya; species Torreya grandis. The sequence goes on from JARHVA010001132.1 coordinate 1,981,753, forward strand.
GGTACCCCACTTGGAGGAGGTTAGGTGGGTTTCATCTGCTGCCTAGGGCACCTCAATCGCCAACTATGTGGAGCTGCAGTTCACTAATGGTTTGCCATTTTGGGGGTGGAAAAGCATGAAAAGATTGAAACATTCAAGTGGAGCAGCATGCAAAATTAACCGATTGCCTAAAAAATAAGAAAACTTTCCTAAATGACAATGAAGATACACTACATTGGATCGGGGCTAAATCGAGGATATACAAAGTCAATCTAGGTTATCAAATGGTGGATGCTATAGATGATTTGATGTCTTGGGCACACTTTCTCTACTGGGATAAAATTGGGCTCCAGAAAGCTGATGCTTTCACTTGGCTTGTTGTCCAAAACTGCATCTTAACTCAAGATAGGCTCATTAAGATTGGTTTGTGTTGGACCGTCATGGTGTTGTTTTTGTAAAAACAATGAAGAAACGACAAACCATTTATTATTTGACTGCCCCTTTCTAACATGGTGTTTGGTATGGCTTTATTGCACGTTGGATTGGTCATGGGCCTGGCCACCTTTGTTGATCATAGCATTCTCTTCTTGGCCAATAGGTGACAGTAAAAAGTCTCTCTTTGGCCTATGGTGGGTCAGCCCTGCAATCCTTGTTTGGACCCTTTGGAAGGAGAGAAATCAATGCATTTTTTAAGGCAAAGAAATGACACTTCCAACGACTTTAAAAGAAAAAAAGGTGTCAATTTCAAAAGTTATCTCTTCTTAGGTGAAAAGGAGGAATGGGTTTCTTATAAGCTAGGATATGAGAATGAGTTTGAAATGGAGACTCATCTCTCTTCCCCCCGTTAATGGGTCAATCGTAGTCATTGGGAAAAAATTAAGAAAGGGTAAGTGTTCTTGGAATCCTCCCCTTATAGGATGGTTTAAGTTAAATTTTGATACGGCTTCCAGAGGAAATCCTAGGGCTTCAGGGGCTAGCTCTTCATCCATGATTGCAATGAATCTTTAATCCAAGCAATGTCTAAAAAAATTTCAAATGGCACCAATAATGAAGCAAAGGCGTACAAACACTTGTCAATGGGATTGAACTTGCAATTCAATATAATATTGTTAAGCTAATCATCGAAGGCTATTTGCAGGTTATCATCTCTATTTCCAAAAAATGCTACGGCCACTCCCTGGAAACTAGAAAACATTATGTTAGGTGCTTGGAAATAATTGGCTCTCTTCGCTTCCATTGAATCTAACCATTGTTATCTGTGAAGCCAATGTTGATTGTTACTGTGAAGCCAATGTTGCAGCGGATTTCCTTAGCAAATTGTGCCATAGACCAAGTCTGAATTGAGTCATGTGGACAATGTGCGTGAAGCCTAAGAAGATTTTCCACCCCTTTCACTTATCAATTTGAGATGATAATATTTTTTCATTTTTCTTTTTGTATCATTTTTTATTTATAAAAAACAATCACAAAAAAGATAAGTTTTAGCATATAGCCTTTTTGGCAAAGCAATGACAATGCTTAGCAATGAATTTAGAGGGGGATCAAATCTTATGCCAAATCTTCCATCATAATTACCCTTGAGAAGTTGATGCATTCATAAATGTGAAAGACATTAGTTTTATTGGTTTGAGTGTCAATTTTCTTGCGACACAAGTGCATCGACAGGGTTCCATTTTATTTAATGATCGCCCTAAATTACTTTGTTTTGGTGTTTTCAATGCAAGCTAAATGGTGATTGCTATTAATCCTTTGGCTTTCCACTTGGCATTTTCCCTAATTTGGTGCATGTCATCAATGGATGTTGTTGATCTCGACATGGAATGTGGAGTTGAAATCACTTTCACCACCCCTATTGTTTATGGTGAGAGTTATGTTCATGAAATGGCATTTGAAGGAGTAATTTCTCAAGCACAACTTGAAAACATATTTTGGGTGCCAATGGAGGAGTTTTTTGAGATTATCTCACTAGTTCTAAGACATGAGTATCTAGAGCAAGGGGTCCATAGCTAAGTAAACTTCAAGGTGGCAATTGTGTTTACATCAAATCTCATGGCTATGATCTCTAACTTTGAGGTGGTTGCCAATCTAGTGTCCTTCAACATCAAACCAAAGCATCACATTGGATAAAAATATGATATTGTCAAGCAAGATTTGAGCCACCTTCCCAAATTACCATTCACTTACTCAAATGGCTTGAGTTTGGTTCCAATATCTATTTTTCATACTTTGGAAACATAGTTTATGCTCTTAGTGGGCTTTGTGGAAAACCTAAAAAAAAGGTATGCTCCTCAAACCCCTTGGAAAGACAATTTCTAACTTTGCCTTGTATGACACAATTAAGTTTGAAGAGACGGCTCCACACACCTTTCCTTTGAAATCCAAATGGTGGAAAAGGTATCTCAATGACACCAACTTATGTTGGTAACATAAAAGGGAAAATTTGGAAGAATTTCACTCCCACCTTAATAGTATCATGCCCAACATTAAATTCACCAAGGAAATTAATGTGGAAGGGAACCTACCTTTCTTAGATGTTCTCATTTTCAAGAAAGGAGGCAACCCCCTAACCAAGTAGATTTATAAAAAATGCACCACACATAACTTTACTTACATGCCTCTTCTCATCATCACCCAACACAAAACATTGGAGTGTTAAAAACATTGACCCCTAGAACTTTCAAAATTTGAATCACAAAATTGAACTTTAAAATAGTTTTTAAAATGAATGGTTACACAAAGAAACAAGTCATTAAAGCTATAAAACAAGCTAAGGATAATATTAATAGACATAGACAAAAGGTGCCTTTAGATAGTAACCCAATATCATTCTTGCTGTATGAAAGTATTTTTAATAAGATAGCTAAAATTATCAAATGCCAAAATATTAAAACTACCTTCGTTATTATCAAGTTCTATATGACAATGGGGTCTAAGAAAGACCCTCATGACCCTAGCTTACATAATAGAGTCTACATAGTTGATTACTATTATAGAATCCCTTACATCAAAAAAAAGGGAAGCAAGAATCAAAAAACATTTTGTTGATATTTAGCTTGAAAGGAAAGAGAAGTAACACTTGCTAAACACTCGTGAAAATCTAAACATGTCATTTGCATCAAAGACATCAAAGTCATCATTGTGGAAAACTATTTTTATAATCAAAAATTAAGGGAAGCCATTAAAATCAATAAACACTCATTAATCTTAATAAGAATAAAGCCCTAAAGATAAATCATGCTTGGAGACCTATTATAAATATTTTTACAATAGATTATCATATAGTGTTGGTTAAGTAAAAAAGCATAGGCTATGTTCTATTACCAATACCCTTCTACAACATTGGATGCTTGCTAAATTTTGAGCTAAACTTTAGATTTGCTTTTAGAAAAGTTCTATTTTAACATATTTATTTGACTAATATCTTTTTAATAGATTTTTCTGCCTCGAATGGATTTTTAGAATTTGAGGCAGAACTAATTATCGGTGAACCACTTTTCCATCCCTAATCAGCCATCAACTTGTTTAATCAAAATTATAAACATTCTAATAAAACATAAAGAAATAGTTATATCCGATATTAGCTGTGGAATTATGCCTATAAAAGACCAAGTAAAATATTTTAAATTAAATAAATAAAATAAAACTAAATGTGAACATTCCAACATACAATCTCATAGCTTAAACCAGACGAGATAGAGATCGAAATCCTCAATATTAATGTAGACTGGACGGTCAATTCGATTTGCTGTAACATATTATGAATTAACATGTAACATGGATTTCGTAAGGCAAACGACAAAGAAAATCTGCCACAGATAACATTCTTATGCGCAACGGTAGAGGAAAAGCACAGCATAAAAAGTATAAGAGATACACGAAATAAAGTCCTTTAAGACCTTAAGCCCTCTCGCCTCGGATTCGGCGGGCAAGCTGAATATCTTTAGGCATAATGGTGACTCTCTTTGCATGAATAGCGCAGAGATTGGTGTCCTCAAACAGCCCCACCAGATATGCCTCCGCTGCCTCCTGCAACGCCGACACTGCAGAACTCTGGAACCTCAGATCCGTCTTGAAGTCCTGCGCTATTTCCCTCACCAGACGCTGGAAGGGCAGCTTTCGGATCAACAGCTCGGTGCTCTTCTGGTATTTTCGGATCTCACGCAGAGCAACGGTGCCAGGTCTGAAACGGTGAGGCTTCTTCACTCCGCCGGTTGCAGGGGCGGACTTGCGCGCCGCCTTTGTTGCGAGCTGCTTGCGAGGGGCCTTCCCTCCTGTCGATTTCCTCGCCGTCTGCTTTGTCCGCGCCATCTCCCTTTCAAACAACGACCGTAAATGCAAATTGGAAATGGAATGTGATTTCCATGATAAGAGTGGCTATTTATATGTAGCTGAACCACGCGTTCCCCTGTTTTTTCCCATTTCAATTTCAATGTTATGGAGGGAATGCATCTCCGCCGTCCGATCTTTTCCCTTAATCAATGGCTCACAAATCTTATCGCTACATCTCCGATAGGATCGAACTCTTAAGTTCCCCGGTTCACAACCAAATGGCAGTGTGTTTTTGTTTGTGCATGGTTGGTATTGCTTCATACGGCGTTTTTAAAATCATGGCAATTAATAAATACATTATTTAAGGGTATTTATGTATTTATTAATTATTGGTTTAAATTAAGTGTTAATAGTATAATAGGTTTTATTAGTGTGTTTTAATTGTTTTTCGTTGTTTCTTTCTTTTTTTTATTTACTTTGTCTTCTTTACCTCTTATTTTTTGTGGTCTCCCCCAAAACATACATGGTTAGTTTCTAAAGCATATTTTTGGAGGCCCAAAAATATATCGCGTACATTTCTGAGGGCTTCAAAGGTTTTTGTCTGCTAGGGTCCCTAGGTGTTTGTGACCTTGTCTTATCTACTTTTTTGATCATTTGATATCAGTTTGCATACCAATAGGATCTAAATTTGAATTCAAGAAGACTATAAATACATAGATATCTTAGTGCATGTCAGGTATCTAGTGAAAATCTAAAAGAACATCTAATATATATTCTCACATTGATCTATCAAGCATTTATAAGTTTTCTAGAACAATCAAACATCTAGAGAGCATTTATTGTAACACTAAATTTCATAGAAACAATACATTGCATCACGTTAGTTTCCATATCTAAATAATTATTACATTTGTTGGTATATTGGTTTTGATATTGTACATCATTGAGAGCCTCAATAAGTAAATAGTGCTTTAAAACCTCGTTGATATTTAACAGAACTCTGGGCAAAACACATGTTTTTCATCATCATTATTAGGTTTAGATGTCCTAGTTGGGGTTTGGAGAATAAGTGCAGTTTTCTAAGTTTCAAGAAATTGAGCGAGGTTTTTGGAGCCATGGATCTGACGAACGAAGTCATTAAAAAGAAATTGTGCCTCCCTATCACGTCCGATTACCATACTATCTATGGTTCTAGTGCCCAAAAATGAAACTTGATCTTTATGGGGAGATTTTATGTTCGCTTCGAATTTTCTTTGTTGCCTTCATCTTGTTTAACCTTGTTTTGCACTCTTAGATATTAGCAATTGTTTTTCAAATCCCCTGATAATAAGATACTTTTATAAACCCTCTTTTTATCATTTATTAACGTGGTTTTAAAATTTTAATTAAGTTTGATTTGTTATTTTGAATATATTTAAGCCAAATTAAATGTTTATGGATATATGTATTGCTATTTGATTGATATCTATTTCTTTATATTAAAGGGGGTCATTCGCACAGACTTACAAAATATAAATACACTAGCAATTACCCCAAACGTGCAAGTTACACTAGAAGGGATGTCAAAAAAAAATTGGAATGCAAGTGAGTGTTGTGTGGTGGATCAATATTAATTGGAAAAAAATCAATCTATTTTATTGCCTTTGTTGAGGGACTTTATGATTCTTGTGGATGTTGTGGTATAGATTTTGTACTCAATCTTGTCTCCTATTCTTTTTTGAGTGTTACATATTCGTTATCCTTCATTCTTGTGTAGCAGTCAAATGTACGTGTAAGGGAAAATATACAAGTATTTCAAAGAATGTACACTTGATACTACAGTGAAGGTCAAGCCTTGACAATCTATGTTGCCAATATTGATTGTTGCCTTATGAGAGTCATTCCATGTGCTTTATGTATAGTTAGAGCTCATCTCATTTTGAGGGGCATTTGATGATGATTACCCCCATGTAGCAAGTGGAATCCATAGATGTGTTGAATTTTTGATATCCCATAGGGGACCTAATTATTTTTTGAAGGTAACAATGACATTTATTGGCAAGGCAAATGGTTTAGAATCTTGATTGTAGACAATGCAAACAATTTTTTTAATCACTTCATTAACTAACCCATCGATTGGATGTCAAAATAATCTTTTCTTCATTTTACATAGTATCAATGTTGAATCTAGTTGACTGTCCTTATGGATTGGCGTCACTTGATGTTTTATTTGTTTTGATTTTCATATTGTAATTGGAACACTTAATAATTTTAGTTTTAACATTTGTTTGTTATGCAATTTAATAAGTTGTTAATTGCATACAAATGTGTTGATATTTTAACAACGATCATATATTAGTAAGGCAAATGGTTTAGAATCTCGATTGTAGATAATGTGAACAAATTCTTTAATCATTTCATAACCTACTCATCGATTGGATGTCAACACAATCTTTTCTCCATTGCATAGTCTCAATGTTGAATCTAGTTGACTGTCCTTATGGATTGGCATTACCTGATGTTTGATATGTTTTGATTTTCATATTACAATTGGAATGTTTAATAATTTTAGAATTTATTTGTTATGCAATGTAGGCAAGTTATTAGTTGCATAAAAATTTGTTGATATTTTAACAACAACATATATCAATAAGGTAGATGATTTAGAATCTCGATTGTAGATAATGTGAATAATTTATCTAATCACTTCATTAACTAACCCATCGATCAAATGCCAACCTAATCTTTTCTCCATTTCACAATAGCAATTTTGAATCTAGTTGACTGTCCTTGTGGATTGGTGTCACTTGATGTTTGATTTGCTTTGATTTTCATATTACAATTAGAATGTTTAATGATTGTAACATTTATTTATTATGCAATGTAGGTAAGTTGTTAGTTGCATACAAATATGTTGATATTTTAAATGCTTCTCTTTCTTCTGCAAGAATTAAGGATTTTATTCTTGACATGAGCATATTCTAATCTTTTGTGTCAGCTCTACATTTCTGATATTCATCAATAAAGTTTTAAATTGTATTTGTTGTGTTGTGCAACATTACTAATGGAAGTTTGTATCCAATTTTACAAACGTGTCGAATGTTTGACATATTGTGTGACCAAATGACTTGCATGCATACATTGGTACGTCATTCACGAGTGGAAGTTGACCCAAGTCCCCAATAAGAATAATCGAGAAACTACCCAAATATTTGTTATTTTTGTGAGGGGATTCCTCATGTAAATAGTCATTTATTTTGCTAAACATCTTTGGCCATATGTAGTTTATTTCATCAATGAGTACTTAGCCAATGTGTCTCATTTGTTATTGGAAAATTACTAGTGCCTGACCCTTAAGCTCCTTCATTTATTGAGATAGGAATGTAAATGCTTGAATGCATAGTTGATGCATTCATGTTGAATGTTTCTACACCAACTGGAGTAAGCATAAGCAAGGGAGATTTTTTTTGCTTGTGAGCCCTTTTACATAACATTTTATTCTATCAATCAACTTTATTTCCATGTACCTATTGTTTCATGAATAATCATCTTCAGTGGTGGAGTTTTTTTTTTTTTTTGTGAGCATGGTCAACAATAATGTTGAAGGTTGTTTGTTATCTATTTAAAAACTCACTCGGTAATGATTGGGTTGAGCACTCATTATTTGGCACTGGATTGATTGTGTGTTGCGATTGTATAAATTGTGGTGTTGTTGTGTGTAGATTAAGCAACACCTCAATATGGTTCAAAGTATGGGTGTTATTGAAGTTGTGAAAGCCAAACATGTCGATGTCATTTATTGTATTTGTTCATGATGGGTGCATGCAAGACAAGAGTTCCCATTTATGTAGTTCCATATCCATTTTGGTATGTTCTTGCATGTCACTATCATCATTGCTTGCATTCCCTATGTTTTTAACTTTTGTGGTTGATTGCTCAATATGCCATAGAAGGTAGGAAGTTCTAATTTATGCCCAATGTGAAACAATTTCTTCTTTAGTTAAACTAATGTCCCATGTAATCTTGTGAAATGGCTTATAAAGTAAAATCTTTGCCCAACAGAAAGCCTAATATGATGGTGAATCAACAAGAGGGATAAAATAGAAATGAGAAAATATACAAACAATGGTTGGAATATATTTTTTTCCTTTGTGTAGTGCTCCTTTAATTGTTAAAGGACAAAGTTTGTGTAGCCTCAATGAGTGGCAACATGCCTAGAAAATAAGGGTGTTTTATATATGGCATCAATGAAGGATGAAATTGGCTTTGCAATTCTCATGATTTGAAACACAAATTTAAATATTTGTTTGCCAACAAACAGGGTGAGAAAGGTATGGCTACAAATTATCAGGGGGAGTTTTTGCAACATGTGACATGTCTCTTATGCACCAATGTCACAGTTGACAATAGTTTCTTTGAGGAACTTGCTATACATAACCATTATAGGGCTATCAATTAGTATTATATTTGAATTTATGGTTAACATATGGTCGATATATTTCATATTTGTTTTCAACTTTTTCTGCATACTTGGCAATATATTTGAGTATTATGTGGTGTGAGACAACTAGTTGGTAATAAATGTTTGCATGACATATGGATAACATGTCTATATTTTGGATATTTACTTTGTCATTATTACAAGCTGACATGTGATTTTTGTGGCCCTCATCATTTATGAACATGGCTAATGTGGATTTTAATTGCCATGGTGATTTATATATGTAATGTAGAGTTATACCCCTCTCCCTTGGACATGTAGACTCACTACACTTGGTGTGACACTAAACTCAGTTTACAAGATTTGCATAATTTTATTGTGCATCAATACTAATTATTTCAGTTGTGGTGAGTGTAAACACACAATTGCAAATATTAGTTTTATGATTAGTATGAAACCAAAAATAATTCAAACATACCACTAACCTAGGCGTGGTCCTCTAATTGAGCAAGATGAAGAAGATGACAAATAAATGAACGAGTAAATATGAATGGGTATACATTTATTTTCTATCTCCTTATAGAAAATAGTGATGGTGCTCAAATGGAGTTATAAAAAGGCTTTTATAGTGTGCATGGGCAATATGACAATGTAACCCCTTGCTAACTTGATGATTTGATGATGCATTATGGAGACAATTGAATCTTTGTAAGTTTATTTGAATAACCCTTCATTATGTATTGAAAGTTTTGTTGGAACGAGGAGATGGCTCCTTGATTTATAAATTTGTCTAATCAATGTGGACTGTTGATCCAAGATGAAGATCAATGGCGGAGGACCAATTTTATAATGAGAGGCAAGCATTAAATGCTATGACATAGAGTGTATAAGCATCTGTAAGAAGACATATCCATGAGGTTTTTAAGTGTGTAACTGCATGTCATAGACATTGCTTGCACTTCTTTCACCTTGCATTAAACTTGTTTTATGAAAGACACCCTTGAATTTTAGAAAATGTTTTAAATTGTAAAGTGGGTGAGTGGTGTAGGAAAGTATGATTTATTTGAATTCTCATAAATATGATGTGCATTCCATGGAATTTACTATTAGTGAATGATTAATTAACTTATATAATTCAATTAACTAATAAAGAGTGATTAGGATGATGTGGTCACTATTTGTAATGTTCCCTTTTGATTGATCATTTGATTTAATTAAGCTAGGGTGATATTAATGAATAAATCGGTTAATCTAAGACATTGTTGATGAATTATATGATCTAATGTGGTGTATTATCTCAATCATAGATACACCAATGCATTTTGGAACGTGTACAATAATCGTGTAGAGGAATTTGGGACAATTGATGGATTATAATTTATTTTATATGTGATTGTAGAAATCTATTCAAATATCAATTTCAACATGAAAGTGATAAAAGTAAAGTATATACATTTTACTGCTCTTTGAATTTTTTTTGTAAAATAATTGACAAAATACTAATATTTCAAAGAAAAAATGTAATAAAACATGATTATGCCCAATGATATAATTAAAATTGACAATGGCTCACGAGAATGCCTTGAGTGAAATAATATCCTCTAGGATGCCCTCAAAGGAGTGGACAAAAAATAAATTTAACAGACGAGCTCTCGAACGGAATGAAATAGGACAAATTATATTAAAAGATGTGTCAAAATAGAGAAATGAGTGAAAACGAGATGAAAAAATAGATTAATGGCAAAATCGCTAAGACTTTGAAATGGATTGAAATTGATTGAAGTGTCTATCTAAATGGATGTTTGATTATGTTGTTTGAGATGATTAGTCATTTGTGTTTATGATGAAACCATGATTTTAGGAGGTGTAACTAATGGTTTGATTTATGTTGTTGCTTTGATGTAGCACAATAACACACTTAGACATGATAATGATAGATGTAGTAAAGGGAAAAATTTTGTGCACTTTTAAATACCCTCTGCAACTTGATTTTTAATTTTTCAGTTGACATGATGCACCATCATTATAAATAAATCGTGATAACATATATGTGTCAACTGCATAAGAACTTAGCTCAAATATGCGTGTGCCACAACACACATCATGATATAAAATATCATTACGAGATGTGGATGGAGATGTTTTTGAGCCAAGACTCGATCAATAACAGGGCACACAAATAAATAATGAAATAAACATGCACACAATACTTGAAATCAAGCTATATAATTTTCGAAAAAAAATTAGGTCAGGAGATCGCTACAGCAGCTACAAGGGTGGTAGTAGTGGTGGCCGCGGCAGTGGCGGTGGCAGCGGCCATGGTGGAGTCTGTAAGTGGTATGAATTTCGTGAAATGGTAGGGCTGATGGACACTAAACATAATCATTCCTTGCCTGGCGAGAAAGAGCTGGTTGAGGAGCTCGGGGTACAATGCAGGGTTTTTTTTAATTTTTCGAGTTGAAAAGTTTAGCTCGAATCTGCCGAGTTTGAGATGTCTCCATCCCGAGATGTAGGGCCTTTCAATGTCGAGGTGTATGCACATGATCTTGATAAGTTCACCATCTGTGGAAAGCTTGGCACAGGAGTCTATTCGGAGGAAGATCGCTAGGTGTTCGTCGAGCTAGGTAGCAGGCAGGGGAATGGGATGCTTTAGATTATAACTAATTGGATCAGTTGAAGTGTTTGTAAGAAGCCTTTGTGATTGCTGGTGATGTGTTTGTCATAATGTCTCCACGAATTGGGATGGCTTGTTGAGGCCAGGTCAACTGTTTGATAAAATGTGACATTTTATCCAAAGTTTTTTTAATTATTTACATCAGGCGGTCTGTTATGGATGCTACCTCTTTCGGTCATGAGTGTGATGTGTGGATCAGCAGGGGTGATCGGGCGCAATCTTTTCTATTTTTTGATTTTTTTATTGTCAACTTCCTTTAGATTGTTAGTGTTTTTTTTACTGTTCTCTTGAGTTTTTCTGTTATGGTGATTATGAAGTATGATGATATTATGGACTATTAGGAAGATTTGCTGGAGGAATCACAAATTTTTATTGTTGATACTGGTGGACAGAATTCTCTTTGTGATATGGTAGTGAATTAGTTAGGGCATAATGTGGATGGTGGGGATACCTTGAGGATACACAATTTATGGAATGACGTAAACAAATAAAAGACTACAGGGGACTGGTGGAAACAGGAAGCTAAGGACTCCAAAAAGGTTACGAGTTTGGAACATTGGAGTAAGGATTTTGGAGGAGGTTCTATCCGGAGTCTTTTTGTCTAAGGACTTTCTCCTTCCCACTTTCTTTCTACAAGTTTTGCTTAGATTATGATGCCGCCCCCATTAATTTCCTTTGGGGAGGATTCTATGATTCATTTTTTAGCTCCTTTGGGAGGAGATGTAACCTTGGACGTTAGGGCTGCTCCAGAACTTTTTGGAGGAAGGATGAAGGTTTTGGAGAACTGGAATCTCATTTCGATCTCAAAGGTGCAGAGGAGTGATGCAATAGAGAGGGCGAAGGAATTAATACAAGAAGATTTAAAAGATGTGTACGCAAAAAGGAAAGCCATGTTAGGTTGGTGTTGGGGGATGATATTAGAACGCATCAAGTAGTTGGGTTAGCTGAGCAAGCTCTGGTGGGGTGTTTTCAAGGATGCAGGATGTGTGACGGCACCCTTAGTCATTGGCTTGGTCAATACTGGGAACCAATCATTGGATATATGCCACGATATCGTTTATTAACCAGAGGGTGGATGGCATTTATTTTAAGAGATTCAGGGGATGTGATGAAGATCTTGGGAAGATTCTAGTGATGGGATTCATGTACTCTTACTCTTAAAAGATGGTCACCAAGTTTTGATGCAAAACGTGAAAAATCTTATATTGTTCTAGTTTGGGTAAAGCTACATACATGGTTTACCTTTGTAATTCTGGTCTATTGAAGTGCTGAATTAGATAGGTAACTCTATTGGGGAATTTTTAGAGATGGACATGAGTTTTTTCAGTGACTGGTGTCATGTTTATAGGTCGCATTTTAGTTGGACTGGACCTTGGGGGGCGCGGGTTTGGCAAAAGATCTGATCATTCAAAGAGGCTCAATCTCTCACACTCAGATTCTAGATTATGCAGGTATACCCTTTAGTTGCATAAAATGTCATAAATATGTTCATTTGGTGGTGGATTGTGCTCTTAAGTTTCAAAAGAAGAAATGGCTTCAAAACGCTGCTCCAGATATTAGAATGGAAGTAGGTGAAAAGTGCAGTAAGGAGACAATGGTTTCTATTTCAGCTCAGGGGGATAAGGGTATTCAGACAAAATTAGTGGAGGAGGTGATAAAGTTGGGTACAGACACACAAGTTGACATTATCAAGCAAATGCCTAATGGCACTATTCCTATTAATGGTCAAATGAACCTTATGGATGGATTAGAGGTGGATTGGTTACCACATTACATCCCTCCATCGGTCAGTTCTCTCCCTTACACTCTTTTTGCTACTACTGAAGTTCTAGTTAATCTAGATACAAACAAGGATCATATTAGAAATGAGATAGGCCCAAATCCCTTGAGATCTATGGAATTTAATAATATTAAAGTGGATGATTCTCCTGCAGAGTGTGTAATATAGTCAATGGTATGAAGTCTATTATTGAAGTGGTCAATATTTCAGATGAAAATATTAGAAGGCATACACTCTACAATTCTATGGAGGTGGGAGAAGGCTCAATTGGCTCTCATGGGTAGTCTCTTAGGCCTAGACCAACTACGAACAAGACTCTTGATCAAGGAATTGAAGGTGGATTGGGTCAGAATTTTGTTCATGCCACATCATGTTCTAGTAAGAGTACTAGGTGAAGGAAGTCAAATTTTACTAAGGCAAAGGTGAAAACTCAGAAAGAGGTTCTGGTAGGCAAACATGGTACTTTGGATTGGGTTTTTAGAGCAACTTACACCCTTGGGCTAGGTGATTAATGTTTATAATGTCTTTGAATATAAAAGGGCTGGGCAACACTTCGAAGAAATTGGCCCTCCGTAGATTAGTCGAAAGACACAAACTTGATATTTTTTTGCTCTAAGAGACTATGGGAGATGGTCATAAAAGTGTATGTGAGTTAGCCAAATTTTTTGGCGATTGAGAATTTAGCTTTTTGGACTCTAAAGGTCGCTTAGGTGGACTGATCATGACATGGAGGAAGAAATGTTTAAAATGCACTAATCTTTTTTCCTTTGATTTTGGTTTAGGTACTGTTCTCTATGATCAAGAGATTGGAGAAGAGATCATTGTTTTAAATATATATGGGCCATATGTTGATCGGTTGGCTTTCTGGGACAAGTTTTTCGACAAGATCTATTTTAATCAAAGGTTTTTGATTATTGGAGGTGATTTGAATTTCTCTCTGAGGAGAGCAAAAATATAGGGTACAACTGCAAATGTCGATGTCCTTTCTGAGTATTTTGTAAGGAAGTTGGATGATCTATGTCTTTATGACATTGAACCAATCAAGTTGAAACCTACTTGGAGAAACATGAGAACTGGTGAAGATAGATTAGCTAAGCATATTGATTGCTTCTTTGTCAGTGATGCTTTTATAGAGGATACAATTAGAATTAGACAGTGGATTGGAACGGGTTGTGAGTCTGATCATATGCATGTTTTCTTAGATATTGCTATAGCTGGGAAAAAACCTTAAAGTCCATTCAAATTTAATTCTAAATGGCTGGAGGATGATGACTTTGTGAAGTTGATTAAAGAGTCTTGGAAACATTTTGAGGACAATTCCAGAAAAACAACTGCTATTCAATTTGTTACGAATTTTAAATATGTTAAACACTTGTCTACTAAATGGGCACATCAGAAAATAATAAAGGATGATCCGCTGCTTGAGGATGTGGAAGCTCTTTTGGAAGAAATGTCTTATAGTGAACAAGCGGGTTTTCTGGATGAGGACTTCAAAAAAGATGTTAGGAGACTACAACAAAAGAGGCATAAAATATTGGCAGACAAGGAAACTCTTTGGAGGATCAAAGGTAGGATGATCTGGCTATCCAAGGGAGATGACAATACCAATTTTTTTCATAATTTTGCAAATCATCGTAAGAATATCAATACTATTTGGCAGATGCCCAATCAAGATGGAACGATTGTTACTAACTTTGAAGGCATTGCTCAGCTGGGGGTGGATTATTTTAAAAACTTTTATAAAGAGGAACGTAAAGTGTGTATTGCTGAGATAATTAAGATGACATCTTTCTTTCCTAGTTGTGTGAATGCTGAGGACAATCAGAGAATGATGGAAGAAATTACTAGAGAAGAACTTAGATTGGTCATGCATAGTTTCTAGAAGGATAAGAGTCCTGGACCAGATGGGCTGCCTATTGAGTTCTATTTGGGTTTTTATGAGATTATTGAGGATGACATCTTGAGGGTAGCAAATGAATCTAGAGCAGATGGTTGGATCTCAACTACCTTCAACTCCACATTTCTTGCTTTGATTCCCAAGGTTGATAATCCAATTTCTTTTGAAAAATATAGACCCATTTCACTATGCAATTGCATCTATAAAATCATTTCCAAAATCATTGCCTTGAGAGTTTCAAGACTACTAACAGACTTCATTTCACAAGAACAGTTTGGTTTCCTTTCTGGCAGGGAGATACATAAGGCTATTGGGGTTGCACAAGAAGGAATGCACTCCATAAAAACAAAGAAGTTGTCTTTTATGGTTTTAAAGCTGGACCTGTCCAAAGCTTATGACACAACTAGTTCGTTGTATATGAGATTGATGTTGATCCATTTGGGTTTCAATATCCAAATTGTAAATTGGATTATGAGTTATATATCCTCTGTCTTTTATGCTTTATTAATTAATGGATCTGCCTCATCTTTTTTTAGACCTAGCAAAGGTTTGTGGCAAGGATGTCCATTATCTCCCCTCTTGTTCCTTCTTGTTGCTAAAAGTTTAAGTAGAGCCCTTATACAAGAAAAAAGAACAGGGTCTTTCAAAAACATTCTTATTGGTGGGTCTATTTTTCTTTCACATCTTTTATTTGTTGATGACATTCTTCTATTTTGTGATGGGACTAGAAGGGATGCGCTCAAGCTAAAAGAGATTTTAGATCTTTTCTGCAATGCTACTGGTATGGTGGTGAACATCCAAAAATCCTCTGTTACTTTTACTGGTATGATGATGTAGAGATCATATTTTTGTTACAGCTTTTTCCTTTTCATCGATTTGATTCTGAGGTTGGGTTAAAATATTTGGGTTTCATTTTCAAGCCAAATGCATATGCTAACAAGTATTGAAATTGGCTTATTTCAAAGGTGGAGAAATGTATAAATATGTGGTGTAATAGGTGGCTTTCTCAGGTAGGCAAGGACATTTTAGTCAACGCTATTCTAGAAGCCATACCAGTGTTTTGGATGTCACTTGCTTATGTACTCAAGGGTATATTGGAAAAAATTAAATAATTGAGTTTCAAATTCTTGTGTTCTGGGAGCAAGGAAAAAAAAGGGATACCCTGGGTAAAATGGTAGCAAATTGTAATTCCTAAGGGCCAAGGAGGATGGGGACTTAAAAATATACATATGTTCAGAAGGCTTTGGTTGCCAAATGTGAGTGGAGACTGATTGGTGGTAAGGATTTTTGGTGTAAGTGATGTCACATAAGTATATGTGCCCTGATTCAGTGGAAGATTGGATTAGAAACCCAAATAAAGCTTGTCATAACAGTTCTATTATTTGGAAAGCAATGATTTCAGCTTTTCCTTAAATCGGTAATTGGCTTATGTGGCAAACAGGGAATGGCAAAAGAGTGAGGATTGGTTCTAACCAGTGGGTGGGTTATGGTGATGGGTATAAACTCCCTGAAGGTCTGATTGTTAATCTCCATGGAAAATGTTTTTTTCCTCAATTAGGTAGCCCACTCTAAAATATCTTCTACATGGAAACAAGAATGGAAATCCTATGTGATGCTTGAGTTAGAACGCAAAGATCTCTATGATTGGGAGAGGTGTATTTCTATTTTAAATTCCAGCCATGTGTGGATTAAGAATTAAGAGGATGAGCTCATCTGGAGTAGGGATTCAACTAGTGGGATTTATACTCTTAAAATGGGTTATCAATGTTTATCTGCAGATTCAGTTGTTCAACAATAGGTATGGTGGTAGAGACACATCTGGAAGTTCAAATGCCCATTGAAAACCTGTAATGTCCCTCTTCATTTAAATTCTCATTTGTGAATAATGTTTCTAATCTTCTTATTCCCGAGATTATCAATAAATCTATACAAAGGAATAAAAGGAGATAATTAAATAAGGATTAAAAAGCTAAAGTCTATCAAATTTATTTAATTATTCTTTTGATTTTTGGTGTGGCCACTTGGAGGTTTTAGTTGGAAATTAATAATTAAAAGACTTGCTTAAATTTGAAATAAGGAGCAATCATGGGAAGATAAAGATGTGTGACTTTTCAAATTAGAAACATTCTAACTCCAACGGATATCGATTGCTTTATGAAGATAAGTTTTGGAAACTTCTTTATTATTAAAAAGGGGATCAATTTGGAGAAGAGATTCATTCAAAAAATTATTGATTTTATTTCTCTCATCGAGCTATGATGGTATTGAGCTTCAAGGTGAAATCTTTGATGAGTTTGGGATGAAAACCCCAGACCTTGTGATAATCTTCTGTGATCGTTTGTGATTGTTGTTCTAAATTCAATGCATAGAATTGGTGAAGGTGTTTCAAATTATCATGGCAACCTGGGCTATCTCTTAAAAGGCATGTCAAGCTATAACTAAATTGTGACCTGTGGTGACTTGTAAGTGCCCTGCTCTTCATTGATTAGCACCAGTTGAGAATGATTGGAACTATAGAGGTGGATACCTGTAGGTGAAGTGTTATGGTTTCAATTTGTCCAATATATATCCAGGGTCTCTATCACTTATCATCATTTGTAAAATTTTGCAAATTTGAATAAAGAAATTTGGACATCCTTTAGATGCTTGAATTTCATATAATTTTCAAAAAAGGTTCTGGAATACGTGTGTTTCATTTTATGAAAGTTGTTTCTGTTTAAGCAATACTTTGCATGTAAAAATTTATTGAACAAATCTATCTACCAAACAAAATTTCTTTTGCATAAATTTTTTCAAATACTTGGAAACGAATATTACAAAACTCGTATTTGGTTTGCCCTTAAAAATAAAGCTCTCACATGAGATATCTTACAAAAAAGAGGCTTTCATGGTCATGGAAGATGTGTTTTATGCAAATAAGATGACTATATTGCACATTTGCTATTGTTTTGTCCTTTTATGGTTCAAGTTTGGAAAGAATTAGAATTTTGTTTAGGTTTTAGGGTGATTTGGCATAGTAATACTATTGATGAAGGATTGAAACTATGGTGTAATAATCTGGCAAACAAAAAGTATAAATCTCTATCTTTAATTACTGCATGGGTGGCTTACACGTAATGCACAAATTTTTGAAGATAGATATATCCCTCTGATTTAGTGTGCTGCACAATGTTTGTTTGTTTTAGAAGGCTTTGAATAAATTGGTAAGACAAAACCACAGAGACAAATCAGAGTGGAACGAATTGATAGAAGTGGTACCTGGGCATATTTTGATGGAGCTAGTCCACGATTTCCATCAATATGTGGTGCTGGTGGTGTTTTATTCTTATCAGATGAACATTGTTTTAGGCTCAAAGTTGGTTTGGGCAAAGGCACAAACAATCATGCTGAAGTTATGGCTCCAAAACTTATTTTAATGTTGGCAGCTGAAAAAAAAGTATTAAATCTACAAATTTTTGGTGATTCTCTTCTTGTGATTACTTGGATGAATGGTATATATCATTTGGATAACTTCAACTTGCATCCTATTTTTGAGGAGATACAACTTGCTAGCTCTTTTTTCATAATACTTCTTTCCATCATAATTTTGGAGAAATACATGTCGACGTGGATGGGCTCTCAAAGGAAGGATTATAAATGGCTAATGGTGTTTGAAAAATTCATGAAAGGGTGAATGAACACTACACAGAGTACTACCCTCCCTCTTTTTATTAGTGAACTATGGAGATGAACTACCATTAGTGGATGTCATTTTTTTCTTCTTGTTTTTGTTTATTGGCTCTTGCTGGTGTGCTTCTTCTTTGTCGGGGCCTATGTTGTACTGTATATGGGCTTTGGATGCTTTTTTTTTTTTTTTGGTTTTCTACTTTTTTCCCCTTTTGGAATTTACAGCTATGATTAACAACATTTATGAAATGTAATTTGTTACTATATAATAAAATATGATTTTTTTTCCAAGAAAAAAAATACTTCAAATCAAACAATAAAAAGTTACATTGTTATGTGAGAGTGTGAAATAGACTTTGTGATAATTGTGCCCCTAAGTTACAACAAGTTAAGATTCAGGTAATTTTGGAACTTGACTTAGAATTAAGAAAATGGGAAAAATGAAGGATGATATGATGGTGGTCAAGTTGACTCTAGCTACCCCATGTAACCAAGCATTTCCTACATAGTACATGTGGATCTCAGGGCAATGTAGTTCTCCCAAGACGGGAAGAAAGGTAATTGATGATGTCAACTTAGGATGATCATGATAAGATGAAATACACCCTTTTGAGAAATGTGTGCAAATGCACAGGAGTGGATGATGGTTGATATTCTCAACAATGCTTGCCCCAAATAGAGTGAAGAGTGGACTTCAAACTTGGATAGGATGAAAACATGGATAAAGATTTTGTGGCCTTATATTTATGTTTGGATTTTTTGAATTTCTAATTTTTAGGATTTTGTGAATTATCCCTTTTTTTAGGGATTTTTCTATTTTTTTTTATGTTTTTAGATTTTTGGAATAAGATAAACAAGAGTATTTTATAGAAGCATATACAAGGAAAACTAGGATACCTATACAAACAGAACAGGGAGTAAATATAATGGGAAACCATGACATATATACAAGGAACAACTAACAAAAGGAAATCTAACTCCAATAGCAAGGAAAGTAATGTAGTAGAATGGGAAAAGATAAGGATCAATTGGATATGAGATGGAATGAAGGAGTACATGGACCAATAAAAGTGGACATAATGAGAGGGAACTTTTCAATGACTACAAGATAGAGAAACCTTCCATACGTTCATCTGATGTCCTATTGTAAAGATGTTGTCACACTCTAATTTAGCCAAATCTATTGCAACATGTAGTACCTATAGTTCCCTATCAAGATCAACACAAGAAATGGAATTTGGGATATGATGCAGATCAATATATAGATGGAAAATAGGAATGAAAGGATGTGTAAGGGAGCCCCCAAATAGGGGCGCTCATAAACAATGATCTATTAGATCAAGCATAAAACCACTTGAGATGCATGATATTCATGGGATCATTCAACTCTTGCCCATATTTTATTGCCAATTTGTATACTCCAAAGACATATTTATCCATGATGACATATGGACCCACCTAGTTAGGCTCAAACTTGACTCTCTTTTCCCGGTCTACATTAGTATTTCATTGATTCTCTTTAAGCACAAGATCACCAATTTCAAACTCTCTAGAAATGATACACTTATCATAGTTGTAGCATAGCTAGTTTTGATATCCATTGAGATGGTTCAAGGTGGATATGCATTTCTCATCTAAAATTTTAGCTCTTGTATTCGGGCTACTCTATATTCCTCATCATTAATAATATCATGTAATGAAATGTGTAGGGAGGGCAACTTGATCTCGACAAGTTTCTAAGCCAAACACTAAGGAATAGGGTGTGGCTCCTATAGGAGTGTGGATGTTGGTTCGATAAGCCCGTAAGGTAGGAAGTAATTTATAAGTGCCAATCATGAACATCATCATTGAAAACCTTATGGAATATTTTCACAATGGTTTTATTTGATGCCTTAGCTTGATTGTTTCCTTGAGGATAATAGGGAGTTGACCATTTGTGTCTAAAATGAAACTATGTACAAAGGGATTTAACATCCTTATTCTCGAAGGACTTACCATTATTAGAAATAATGGTAGACAGAATGCCATAATGATAAATGATGTGATTTTGTATAAATTTGGAAATTGCTTGCCGGTTACATAAATGAGTGGAATGGCCTCAACCCACTTAGTAAACTACTCAATAGTAGTAAAAATGTGTTTATGACAATCAGAGGATGTAGGGTTTATCTTCCACATGATATCAAGTCCCCATTTAGAAAATGTCCAAGGATATGTGATTAGCTGAAGCATTTGAGATGGAGTATCGATCAATTCACCATGTTTATAAGAAGAAACACACTTCTTGACATAAACACATGCATTAGATTTTATTGTCAACTAGTAATACGTTGTATGAAGGAGTTTCTTAGCGAGGACCATTCCACTAGTATGGGGCTTTGTTGTAAACTGCTTGCAAGGGGTCTTCCTTCTTGTTGATTTCCTCATTGTCTGCTTTATCCGTGCCATTTCTCTTTCAAACAATAACTATGAATGCAAACTGAAAATCTCAGATGCAAAGTTTAAAGCTAAAACTGACTATTTATATGGCATTAACTACATGTTCCCTTGTTTCTTTTCAATTTCAATGTTATGAAGGGAATGCATCTCCATTGTTTGATCTTTCCCCTTTATCAATGGATCAAGCTTATCACTTCATCTCGGATAGGATTGAACTCCTTAAGTTCCCTGTTTCCCTACCAAATGGCAGTGCATTTTTATGCACGGTATTGCTTCACAACACATTTTTTAAAATCATGGGAATTAACAGAGTTTCAATTAGAGTCAATTCCTTCACTTGAGTCAACCTCTTCTTTTTTTGATTAAATTTTTTATATTGGTAACCAATTATTTTTTGACATGGGGAACCTTATAGACCTGTGGGAAGCAATGCTCCACTTGTGGAGTCAATTACCAAGGGTATGTGAGAATCGAACACAAGACCTATTATGTAAAGCCCACCAACTTTACCATTCGGCCACTGTCATAGGAGTAATCATGGAAACTAATATAATTTTACTTAAGTCAATTCATTGGTTTTTTTATTGTTACGTTTGGGCATTCGGTTGGATGGGCCCTTACAACTATGAAGGAATATGGTCTTATTTACTTTTTAGTCGTAAAATGTAATCACATTTTTTTGGAAGACCGTTATTAAATATAAATTAAAATCTTAGGTAGACCGTAAAAAACTAATACACACACACACACATATTCTAATCTTTCCTCCTAATATAATTTATATTAATATTTGAAGAACAATGTTGAATAAATACCCATCATAAAAAAATGATTGGGAGGGTTGATCATGAATTTAGGCCCTGATTTAAACCATTAACTCTTATTTTGGAAGTAAACACATTAACATTTAGATAGGCCCTTGGTTTTACATGGATTTATTCAAACGAACATGTGTTTCACAATTATATGAATAAATTTAATGAGAAGAGTTCAGGGCTAGGTTCGATATATATTCTTATTATTTACATATAGGAGTATTACTATAAAATTATTTGTACACTTTGATAACTTGTAAATATGGTAACCCTTTTTAAAGGTTCACAATGGATGACCCATATTGGCTATTGTAGGGGGTGTATACACCTAAAAATGGTCCCTAGGTATTTATTAGTCGTAATTACATTATTTAAGAGTTCTTATGTACATGCTAATTATTGGTCTAAATTAAGTGCTATTAGTATAATAGGCTTTATCAGTGTGTTTTGATCATTTTTCATTGTGTCTCCCTTTTTCTTCTCTCTTCCAAGTCTTCTCTCCCTCCTCTTATTTTTGGTGGTCTCCCAAAAAATGTACACCATAAGTTTCTAAAGCACATTTTGGGGGCCCAAAAATGCACTGCATACATTTCTAGGGGCCTCGAAGGTTTTTGTCTATTGGGATCCCTAGGGGTTTGTGATACTATCCTATTCACTTTTTCAATCATTTGATATCAGTTTGCACGTCAAAGGGTTCAAATTTGGATTTAGGGAGTCTATAAATACATAGATATCTTAGTGCATTTAGGAATCCAGTGAAAATCTATAAGAGCATCTAGCATGTATTCTCACATTGATCTACTAAGCATTTATAAGCATTGTCAAACAATCAAACGTCTAGAGATAATTTATTGTAACACTAAAGTTCATAGAAACAAGCCATTACATCAAATTATTTTCCCTATCTAAATAATTATTACATTTTTGGTATATTATTTTCGATATTGTACATCATTAAAGGTCCTAATAAGTAGACAATGCTTAAAATCCTTGTTGGTCCTTAACACAACTCTGAGTAAAACACATCTTTTAACTTATCATTTTCAAGTTTAGATGCCCAATTAGGATTTGGAGAAGAAGTGCAATTTTATAAATTTTAGAAAATTGAGCAAAGTTTTTGGAGCCATGGATCTCATGAACGCAAACATTAAAAAAATGTGTGCCTCTGTGACACTTCCCATAACCATAGCATCTATGGTTCTTGTGCCTAGAAATGAAACTCAATGGTTATGGGGAGATTATCTATTTGCTTCAAATTTTATTGGTTGCCTTCATCTTGTTTAACCTTTTTTGCACTCTTATATCTTAGTGATTGTTTTCAAATCACCTAATATTTAAGATAATTTTATAAAACCTCTTTTCATCATTTATTACTCTCATATTGAAATATTAATTTTGATTTATTATTTTGTATATATTTAAGCCCAATTAAATTTTTATGGATATATTTATTGTTATTTAATTGAAATATATTTATTTATATTAAAGGATTCCATCTGCACAGACTTCCAAAATATACATACACTAGCAGTTACCCCAGAGGTACAAGTTACGTTCGAAGGGATGTCTCTTTTAAATTTTTTTTGAATGCAAGTGAGTGTTTTGTGATGGATCAATATTAATTAAAAAGTTAATTTATTTTATTACCTTCATTGAGGGATCTTACAATTCTTAGATGTTGTGGTAGAGATTGTGTACTCAGTCTTGTCTCCTTTTATTTTCTAAGTGTTACATATTTGTTATCATTCATTTTTGCGTAGTAGTCAAATGTAAATGCAAGGGAGATATGCAAGTCTTTCAAAGAATGTACTCTTGATACTACAATCAAGGTCAAGCCTTGATGATCTATGTTGCCAATATTGACTATTGCCTTATCAAGAATCATTCACTATGATTTGTGTATAGTTAGAGCCCACACCATATTGAGGGGCATTTGATGATGATTACCCCTTGTAATAGGTGGAATTGGTAGATGTGTTGGGATTTTGATATTCCATGGGGGATCTAAGTATTTTTTAAAGGCAACAATGACATATATTGGTAAGACATGTGGTTTAGAATCTAGATTATGTTAGGATCTACACATAGCTCTGAAACCAAGGTGTTAGTGAACCAAGCTTTGAACCTACTATCAGGATCCCCTACTCTACTCTGAGAGTACAATTGATTACCTTTGTATAAACAACTAAACACAGAATTAAACCAGAAGTAATAAGTAACTAGAATTCAGAAATAACACAGAATATGAGATATGAGAAACAATACAATCTGTATTAACATTGTTCCAAAAGGAAATACAATGAAGAAATCTCACTCTTCTTCCCACACCTCTTGGGTGTACAATAATTCTCCCTCAAGAGTTCTCTCTCTCTCTCAATCAATTACAACCACAACTCAAACACAGAGTTGTTCCCTCCACCAGTCAGTGACAATCAACCCAATGGTTGTTGTTACCTACTTCCAGTCCACCTGTTGTGTTGCAGATCTCCTTGATCTTGCTACCTCGTAGATATAATTGACCTTGCACACACACACCCGCAGATCTCCTTGATCTTGCTACACCTTGCATATCAACTGACCTTGCTAACCATGTAGATCTCCCTGATCTTGCTACCTGCAGATCAACTGATCTTACACCCCTTGAGACAACCAACCCAATTGTTGTTCTTGCCTTCAAGTTGAGGATCTAATCCTTAGTCCTTGATTAAAATTCAACCCCATGGGTCTCTTAAATAGATCCCAAAACAAACAATAATTAGAAATGCAGACTCAAGACTAAAATTAGTCTTTACATGCAAACTGACTGTTCGTCAAACTAACTGTTTGTTTAACTAACAGTTTTGGAAACACACAGGTGACCGACGTCAGTCCCTATCTATCTGGAGATGACCGATGCCGACCGATTCTTGACTAATTTTGGCAGCTTTCGGTCTACTCCTGACCGATGTCGGTTGGCCTGACCGACATCGATTACTGTGACACTCAAAAACCTCCACCATCTGCATAACAGTGAAGCTTTTAGCTCCACAACTTAACAGATTATAGATAATGAGAATATTTTCTCTGATTGCTTCATTAACTAACCATGCTTTAACCTTTCAATTAGATGTCAACATAATCTTTTGTGCATTGCATAGCAGCATTGTTGAATCTAGTTGACTATCATTTTGGTTTGGCATCACCTGATTTTTGCTTTGTTCTGATTTGCATATTGCAATTGGAATGTTTGATAATTTTAGCATTTGTTTGTTATGCAATGTAGGTAAGTTTTTAGTCACACAAAAATGTGTTGATATTTTAAATGTTTGTTGTACTTCTAGAAGAACGAAGAATTTTTTCTTGACATGAGCATATTCTAATCCTCTTTTTTGGCTCTACATTTATGAAATAAATATTTGAATTACATTTATTGTATTGTGCTCCTTGCTAACAGAAGTTTGTGTCCAATGTTAAAATTGTGTCAAATGTTTGTTATATAGTGTCACCAAATGACTTGCATGTATACATTGGTATGCCATTCATGAGTGGAAGTTGACCCAAGTCCCAAACAATAATAATCGAGTAAACACCAAAATCTTTGTCTTTTTTTTGAGGGAATGCCTCACGTAAACAATCATTTATTTTGATAAGCATCTTTGGTCCTATGAAGCTCATTTCATCAATGTGTAAATATCTAATGTGTCTCATTTGTTTTTGGAAAGTTGTTAATGCTTGACCCTCAAGTGCCTTCATTTCCTAGAGAGGAATGTGAAGCCATAAATGTATAGTTGATGCAACTATGTTGAATGTTGCTACACCAATTGGAGTGAACCAAAGCAAGGGAGATTATTTTTGCATGCGAGCCCATTTAGAACACATTTTAGTTTATCAATCAACTATGATTTCCTTGTACTTATTTTTCCATGAATAATCTTATTTAGTGGTGAAATGCATTTTTTTTGTGGTCATGGTCAACAATAATGTTAAAGGTTGTTTGTTGTCTATTTGAAAAATTACTTGGAAATGATTGGGTTGAGCACTCATTATCTAGCATTGGGGTGGTTGTGCATTATGAATCTATAAATAGTAGCACTGTTGTGTGTAGGCTAAACAACACCTTAGTATGATTCCAATTGTGGGAGTTATCGAAGTAACAAAAGCCAAGGATGTCATTATCAGTTTTTGTATTTGTTCATGATGGGTGCATACATGACAATAGTTCCCATTCTTGTAGTTCCATATCAATTTATGTATGTTATTGCATGTCACTATCATCATTGCTTGTGTTTCCTATGTTTTCAAATTTTGTAGTAGATCGTTCACTATATCATGGAACTTAGGAACTTCTGATTTGTTCCCAATGTGAAATAACTTATTCTTTATTTAAACCAATGATCTCTACAATGTTGCAAAATGGTTTGTAATGAAAAATCTCTGCCCAACAAAAAGCCTCATATGATGTTGAATCAACAGGAGGGATAAAAGAGATTAAGAAATATGTGAACAATGGCTGGAATCTTTCTTTCTTTCTATTATGTAATGCTCCTTTGATTGTTAAAAGACCAAGTTCATGTAGACTCGATGAGTGGCAATGTGCCTAAAAAATATGGGTGTTTTATATATGCATAAATAAAGGATGGATTTGGATCTTTAGTTATCATAATTTGAAACAATGTTTAAATATTTATTTTCCAACAAAAAGGTGAGAAAGGTCTGGCTACACATTGTTAAGGGGAGTTTTTACAACATGTGGCATGTCTCTTATGCACCAATGCCATGGTTGACAATAGTTTATGCGAGGAAATTTATATATACATCCATCATAGGGCTTTCAATTGTAATTATAGTGGATATTCTAGTTAGATATGGTGGCAGCTTTCAGATTTTGATGCATACTTGGAAATATATTTAAGCAATGTGTAGTGGGAGATAACTAGTTGGAAATCAATGTTTGCATGGATAACATGTATACATTGTGTATGTTTAATCTATCATCATTACAGGCTATCATGTACATTTTATGGCCTTCATCATTTATGAACATGGTTAATGTGGATTGTAATGGACATGGTGTTTTATATCTTCATTATAGAGTTGTACCCCTCCACCTTAGACATGTAAACTCACTACATTTGGTGTGACACTAAACTCGATTTAAAATCTCCTTATAATCTTATTGTGCATCAACAATAAGTATTTTATTTGTGGTGAGAAAGCATGGATCATCAAGATTATAAAGGTGGATCTGATTTTTTATATTGTTAGCACTACGTGGATTCCATGTTGCTACACAATGATCAAAAAATTCCTTAGCATAATTTACTTGAATGGGGTTTTTACAATCCAATGTGTCCATGTTAGGGGCATTTTGTAACCATATAAATCAATGAATATGTGAAAATCCTCTATTTTCCATTCATACATGGATATGAAAAGAAGTTATGAATTATAATTGTTAAGGGATTTTTATGTGTATTAAGACTCCTACAACATAGTTTAAATATTAATAGCTATATCAATAGTCCTTATTCTTTAGATGTTTTTAAAGAATTTATTCAAGAAATATTTTAAATATCTTATCCATGTATAAAGATGCAAGATGTGGGTATGTAATAAGGTTTTTATTCCTCCAATGACAACTATTGAAAATGAGTGTCGGAGCTATTGTTGTCATGATTTTGTGTAGATTTGGCCACTTAGTTTCAGTTGCACTTAAAATGAAAAATTATGTTGCACTTAGATCATATATGTTAATTCATTTATACATTTGGACCAAAATGAACATGTGCCTTAAATACTTGGTCCAAAGCATATTATTTGATATGCAAGGTGTCTTAGGTAAATCTTTCAACAATTAGCGTAAGTCTAAAATTATCGTTGGTAATTTGTCTTCCATTTTCATTTTTGCAAATATTGTTTATGTTTCTTGGATCTAGTGGCACATCATTAGGTTTAAAAATAAGTAGAGGAAGTGTGAGTGGCCACCAAAATGGTTGTTTGTATATTAGAACAAGTGCATTACATACTCGTGCATTTGTACTTTCTTAGTGCAGGGTTGTTGGAACATGGAAACTCCTTTTGGAAAAAAGTGAAGGAAATGCTATGGAGAACAATCCTTCAGTTTTGTTTTCATTGATGGGTGAGCTACTTGTATTTGGATACTCAATTATATATGGGATCTAACCAATAGCATTATCCACATAACTTCTTATTTGTTCAAATTCTCTTCGTGCATTCAAAAGAGATGCCATTAAATTTGGTGTTTGGTGATCATCTAAATTTTTAGGTGTATTTATATCTTCATCTAAGTATAGATATTTAATTTGGAAGTATGCAATCTCCATTGCAATATTATAAAGGTTAGAAGAGATGTCAATAATCTTCGATGGCAATGCATCAAGTGCACAATGATTAATTTGGATGTCTTTATAATAGGGTTCATTTTCCAATTTGTATTGTATGGCTTGTATGACACAAGATCTACATACAAAGCAATCATATGGTTTGTTCTCAAAGCTAATTCTTCTTAGCACTAAGATGTCTAGATCCTAAGGTTGGCATGGTAGGTACTTCACAATAGAAGATATATCTTGGGGAAAACTTAAAGTGTGGCCATTGTATGTGTATTTTCCACCACATGCCTAGGCCACTTGTAATATCATATTGACTCATGAAAATGAGCATTTCTTCAACTTGAGTGAGTTCAGATAATATATTAGGTTGTATACAAGGGTCAATGTTATTTAATGCAGAGATACAATGAGAATCCCTTTTTGCAATGCATTTATAACAAGTTTGTTCACCATGGAAAATATATGTTTGAATACCTGGATATAATTCCTTGCAAATGAAGCATGTATGTGTCAATGAAATATAATATATTCTATCATGAAACCTTTTGCGTGTTTGTTTGATAGTAGAATCATATAATGGTTGGTTTACATTTTTATTTTTTAACATTTGGTATTGTAGTCAACAATATTTATTGATATGTCCTTGTTTACACTATAAGACAAATAAGCTCTTTTATGTTTTCCTCATTCTCCATAGCTATCTGTAATTATCGTGGAGTGAAAGTTATATGTTAGATTGTAGCAAGTGGTATACAAAGTTGTGGAAATTGTATATGATTGTAATATATAGTGCAAAGGTATAATGACATTTAATGTCTAGGAAAAAAAATAAAACATTTTATATAGATATATTATACAGAGTGCAAATGTAACATGTAAAAAAATCACATATGCAAACACCTACAAGTTGCAAGTAACTTGTATTTTTAAGCACGTGTAACTACTAAGCCACATAAAATACACCAAGTAAAATTAGATCTAATCCTTGTCATTGTGAATATTTTATTTAGTTGACAATATGAAATGGTATTTATAAAAGAGCACTTTTTAAAAGTGAGCTTACTTTGTACATTTTAATAAAATATAATATAACAAAAACAATTGTGTTATTTACAAGATGCATGTATGTAAAACATTTATAAGTACATATATTTATTAAATCACATTGAATATATCAATAAAAGTTGCATCTTGTGGTACAGATTCATCTTTACTTGCATTCAACATGGTACATTGGATTTGTTCTTTGTCATTGTACACATCTAGTTTTGTTGTTAGTGTGAAATGGTACTTACAAAAGAGCGCTTTTTTGATAATTTCATAGACCTCGTCAGGGGATGATGTTATCTTTTGTAAATCGTGTGTTGAGATACCCATAATTATAATAAAAACATATTACAATATTGTAGTACATATTTTACATGTGTTTTCTAATATGAAATTCAATGCATACTTAGATTTGCATTTTTCTACATCAATGTTACATTTTTTTACAATGCCAAGACATGTCAGGGTTTTAAATTAATTTTTTTACATTGTCTTTTGTTAATTAAAGAAATGCAAATAGAATTAAAAAAAAATCATTTTAACATGGATGACTATTGCATCTAATGTAACTGAAATCGGTTTCTCTAGGACCCTTGAACTGTGGATGTCTATAATTATTTTTTATTTAATAATACTTGTACTGAATGATGATGTCATCACATTCGTACCATATTATTCATATCATATCCTCATTTGATGTACCTCAGATATAATTGGATTGATGAATAATTGTGTTTTTAAGTTGGTCCCTTTTATTTTTCCATTATATGCTTGAAGCTTGCCTTTTCTGATATCAATGATTAGCACTGATAGTGTCTTGGATGCACACAAATCAGCTAAAAGTTTCCCCTTTTCATCATAGAAAATCCAAGTGATACTTCGATATTATATCCAGAGGTGTCTTGTAATATCAATGTTATTTTAGTGTTTGAAGTTACATCTAGGTTTTTGAAAGTGGAGTTAGTAGTAACCGATAAAACAATTTTAATAGCTGCAACCATTGTGTTGGCAGTTGCATCTTTAATTAATTTTTTTTTTAAAAAGTGGAATTGTATAGTGGTATAATGTGATCTTCTTAAAAACAATGTTTAACAGAGGATGTTATATTGAGGATGGTCTCTCATTGATTTTTTATGTGGTTGTATTCTTTTGTTTCATGTTTTAAAGTTTCATTTGAAATTGTGTACATTTTTCAATTCGTATTGGATTGAAGAATAAAGATGCTCCCTGGATGAAATAAGTCATAATGATGTCAACTCCTTCAATTTCAATGATGTCAAAGCTGAAAACCTACCTTGAACCACTAGTGTTTGAGTAATTACGTATGATTCATTTTTAAAAAGCTTTTCCCCTATCGTCTAGGGGTTTTTGTGAGGATTTAAATTTATAATTTTAGTGTGCAAAACTAGTTATGTGTGTTCTACTTCACATGTCAATCCTGATACATCATCGATAGTAATAACTTTCCCACTATTGTTCATTTTTTTAAGACATAAATTTGGTATACAGATGTAGAGGATAAATGATTTTTTGTGGTTATCGACAATTTCCTATAAAAAAAAAGAGAATAATTAGTTTGAATTTGTAGTGAGTGTAATCAATACAAAGTGTTGTAGTAACATTAAATGTGAAAGTATAATAACCCATCGGTTACTATGTTGAATAATTGAATGTATTTTGTTTTGTAGTATTTATATGTTAAGAAAAATCTTGATTTTGACATTTGCACATGAACTTTTATGGATTTAAAATACAATCTATATGAATTGTAACATTTCAAATTTGGAAGAAAAACACAGGTAATAATTATGTAATATGACTTCCAACCCACTGTTTCACTCAAAAAAATAATTGTCACTAAATTATGCTAGCAAAGTATCTTGAACCTACATATGATCCCTTTGTGTGTCCCTAGGCACTGCACAAACAATCTTAGGGTAGAAAGTAATGTATATGTTCACATGGATAAACAAACTTGTCATGAAAATATAGTCTACTCCTCCTTACTATCTAGATTAAATACTAGTTTTAAGTACTATTTTTTAAAACTTTTTATTGGTATTCACTTTTGACTAGAGCTATGAACTAATTTGGAACACAGTCAGGGGCTCAAATCTCCAAGTGATAGCCACAACCAGCCTGAGAATACTAAAAATGGCCACAACCAGCCTAAGAATACCCATAACGGCCACAATTGATCAAAGAATACCAATGAATGGCTACATTCGGCTTAAGAATACCAACAACAACACAACTGACCCAAGAATACCCATAACATCCACAACCAACCTGATAATACCAATGACGACCATATTTGACCTCAGATATCTTAGTGAGATTTGAACCTGGGTGGAGCTTGAAATAATCAACTCATCCACATCTCATTGGTTTTAGTACTAGTTATTAGGCTCTATGTGATAACGTAGCAGATAAAAATGTTACGGTAAAAAATGTAACATTAAAAATGTAGTATGACAAAAATGTCGTGAAGACAAAACATAGTGAGGAAAAATGTAGTAGTGTTGGTAATGTCACAAAAATGTCATGAAAAGCATAATTGGGACATTTTATTGATTATCACATTGTTTATTTGTTGTCTAGTTCATTTTGATGATAGTAGTTAAATTTTCATGGTAGAAAAGTAATGCACCAAATTTACAAGCAAAATAACAGAGGAAAATGTGATTTAGTGAGTTTGGACCTTTAATTGAAAGTTGTGTCGTCTTCATGACATTACCAATACTGTTACATTTTTTCCTCATGATGTTTTGTCATACTACATTTTTGTCATACTACATTTTTACCACTACGTTATTTACCGCTACATTTTTGTCCTCTACTTTTTTGTAGGATGCCAATTATTAACCATCACTCTTATTTCAAAAATTTAAAGTCCATTTTTAAGTGATAATAATATAACTATTCTATTTAAATTAAAATCTAATCTCAAATGTCTTTTTTGGGGTATAGATATATTTTATTTATTCAGTAGGGTACATTAAGACAAATTTAGTATATGTAATTATAAAATATAGATTTTGATTTAATATAAATTATCATATTATATTATATAAATAAATATAATATTATCTATAATTATATGTGTGTGCGCACCCCTATGCCTCTTTGTGTTACTATATTATAGTATTATATAACATACAAACAAAAAATGATTTAGTTTTGTAGTTTGGAATTTGATAACTAAAATAATTTGGTGGAAGATATTAATTGCATTGAGATATATGACATCTCACTAATCTATGTATATGTTATAATATTTTCTATATGAAATGTAACATTTTAGATAAAGTGAAAAAAATACAAGAATATTATAATATGAATAATATGCTATTAATTTCAAAGCTCAATATATATAATAGAGTACAATATTTTTTGGATTTCAAAAAATTATAGGATATAAAAATAAAAGTTATTAGAATGTAAAAGCTAGGGGTTACTAGGTCCTCCACTATATTGGTCTTATGCTTTCTCATGAAGGAATTTATAAAAATGCTCAAGCTCCATGTGTGTTGAATAGACATTATTCATAAGGTCAAGCAGGATGTGAATGTCTTCATTCTTAAAAAAATATTATTGTAATAGATTTGTTGATGTCAATATATATATGTTTGTACATGCAGTAGATACATTGCATGCAAGCAATAGTATTTGAGATAAAAAATGAAGATGTGTAGATCTATTGTGGATGGAACTTCAAGATTATTATTGTTTTTGCTTGTAACTAACAATGGAATTGGATTTGTGAAAATTTATTCATCATAAAGGGGGGCTACACCAAAGCAAGAGTTTTATTGACCACATTGGTTTGGTCACATAAAATATCACTGCTTTCTGTTATAGTAGTTTCAAATGACTCAGAAATATTTATCTCATTGAGAGGGCTAACAATTGAATCAATTACTGTTGTATCCAATATAATAATCAACACATTATAATACTCCATTAGATCCATGCTATAAAAGAAAAATAAGAAAGTTAAAATTTTAAGATTGTTATATACATAAATGAAGTATAACATAAATGTGAAAAATATTTAAAGCTAGATAGACAACTACAATCTGTATCCCTTAAATATTTGGATTTCAAGAATAAGAAGTTGGCCTAAATTAAGTGTAATATAAATGTTTAAAATATTTATAGTTAAATAAACAACTTTGATTTGTATCCCTCAACTTGTTTTTAGGAAAATGTTACTTTTTGGATAATAGTGTTAAAATAATGCAAAACACAATTAAAACCACCATTGCTAGTAGTATTAATAGAAATAATTTAGCATTACCAAACAAGATTGAAGCTATGAAAAAAAAATTGTACCATATAAGATTGATAATATTCCTTTCAGTACGACATATTAATATACATATACTTTAGTAAAAGATTGATATGCTTGAAATTCATAGTTAATTTAACAAGAAAAAAGTGAATAAAAGTACTACATAGTTATTTTGATAATGCATGTTGAACATAGTAATATCTAAGGCCATTGTAGAAGCATCCAAGTAAGGGTAAATAAAAGATATCAATTTGATTTAAATTGTTTAACATTACATAGCTTCTTTGATTTGTTTGGGCAATCTAGTTTGGATTGAAAAGATGTATTCCATTATGAATTAACATATGGCCAGGTTCATACTTTATTGGATATTCGATAGTATCATAAATAAGATCAAAGCCTCTAGAATATATTTGATTAGTTTAAATCCTAAGATAAAAATTGTATGAGGGTCTGCAAGACAAAAACATTCCATCAAGTTATGTTTTATATCAGGGATGCTAAGTTTTGGCACTCTGTGATAGGCAATGTGAATGACAATTTATTTCTTATTAAATTTATCTTCACATTGTATTTGTTTCATAAACAAAAATCATGTTGGAGTGTCATTTAGTATGATTGCATTTTTTTTTACCTTAGTTATCATAGTATCGAAATATAATGGGCAAAAGAAAACACACAATACAAACTAAAAATCTGAGTATAAGTAAACTTTAAAATGATACACGAATTTGATTGCAACTGATTAAAATATATAAGCTAATTCAAAAATGAAATAATCATTTGAATTTAATTGTACGTGATAAAAATAATTTAAGGATGAAAATATAGCAAACATTAGTATACATTAGTAATTTTTAAAATATATTACATATAAATACATAAGATATGATTTTCAAATGTAGTGGACAAAATAAATAGACAACTATCAAAATATATTACATAAATACATATATACATACACACACACACATATATGTATGTATGTATATGCACACACACACACACACACACACACACACACACACACACACACACATATAAATACATAAGATATGATTTTCAAATGTAGTGGACAAAATAAATAGACAACTATCAAAATATATTACATACATACATATATACATACACACACACACACATATGTATGTATGTATATGCATACACACACACACACACACACACACGTGTGTGTGTGTGTGTGGGTGTGTGTGTGTGTGGGGTGTGTGTGTGTGTGTGTGTGTGTGTGTGTGTGTGTGTGTATGTATGTATGTATGTATACACACACACACACACACACACACACACACACACACACACACACACACACACACACGTGTGTGTGTGTGTGTGTGTGTGTGTGTGTGTGTGTGTGTGTGTGTGTGTGTGTGTGTGTGTGTGTGTGTGTATGTATGTATATACATACATACATACATACATACATATATATGCGTGTGTGTATATGTATATATGTACATATATATGTATGTATGCATATATATTGTTGTCCCCAAAAAATGCCACTCATTTTTGGGACAAGTACAGATCAAAATCCTCTCTTCCCCTTTCAAAAAATTGTTCTGCGCATTCCAGTTCTTCATTTTTCAAAGCTTTTCCAGAAATCTACGGACTCTGCAGATATGTTTCTACAAGCTCAACATGCTTGAGATTAGCAAGTTCAAAGGTTCAAAAGCTTCTGCAGGCGAGTTCAGTCAAAAGAACAAGTTTCCAGCACTCAGTCGTTTCCAGGATTGGTTCAACATCTTGGTTTAAGGTTTGGTTCAAAGACATGGTTCAAAGGCAAGTTCAAATGTTCGATTCAATGCTTAGTTCGTCAGCTCTGTTCATTCAAATTGAACCATCGGCTTGAACCATTTTTGGTTCAACCGATTGGTTCAATGTCTGGGTTCAACGGAATGGTTCATCGCCAAAGTTCAAAGGAGCAGTTCAATGCAAAAGGAAGCTTCTCGAAGGACAAGTCAAGGGCACTTAATCGATCAAAGCACCCTATGGAAGGGTCATTTTCAAGGTGGCCGAAAGGTTATTCTTTCATATTTGTTTAAAGCATTTAAAATTGGTTCCCCGGACTTTTTGTCCACAAAAATTTTCCCAAAGGAAAATGTCCGTGGGAGGAAGCGCAGGAAAAGCCCTGGCGAATATCCAAAGGGTCATTTCTCAAGACCTAAGAGGACAGGTTCAATCTGGAAAATACCAAACAACAAAGTTGAAGGAATTGCCAAGGAAAGTAATGGGCCTGCAGACGTCTAATTAATGGCAAGGAAATAACTGTTGATCTTTGAAGGCTTGAGCGCGGACCCAAAAGCTGGAAAGGACAAAAGGCGGCCTCAGTCAATGGAAGAACCAAGCTTGACTGAAGAGAAAAGCCTGTGAAAAGTGCCTGATTGAAAAAGACAAGGTGCAGCGGAATACATCATGACTCAATAGAACGTAACAACTGTTTACATCTTCTATGTAAGAGCGGAAAAAATCGCCGCCCTTGCATTCTTCTATGCAAGAGCGGCAAAAATTGCTGCCCTTGCATTCTTCTATGCAAGAGTGGCAAAAATTGCTGCCCTTGCATCCTTCATGCAAGAGTAGCAATTTTTGCCGCCCTTACATCACCATTTCCTCTCCTCCAAGTGGAAGAGCGGCAATTTTTGCCACCCTTACACGTTCGCCTACTCCTTGACATGCACATGCAGAAATTTTTGCCACCTATGCACAAGAACTTCTCCAATATGCAGGGGCGACAATTTTTACCGCCCATGCATTCCTTCTTTCTTCTTCTTCTCATGCACTTTTGTCATGTAAAAGTGCATGCAATTTTCTAATGTGTAATTACATGTAAAAAATCTTGAAAAATATCTCAAAAGTCAAAGATGAGTCATCTTTGACTAAGATATTTTTATATTATAATCTTTTTAATTTTGAAAGTTTCTCCCTATATATAGGGGAGACCTCTTTTGTAAATGTATCTCTGATAATTGAGAGCAAAAACTTTGCTGAAATTGAGACACTTCTTGAGACTTTGTGCTCAATTTGTAAATCATATTTTGTTAAATGAATGAGAAGCATGTTTATTTCAGACTTTGTGTTGAAGTTATCTGTGTTATTTAGGAAACAGTTCTTATGTCCTCTTTCCTGATAATCTCTTATTTGTTTGATTTAATAAGCAAAGTGGGTGTGTTGATATTATCTGAGGGCATTTCTAAAAGATAGAATAGAGACTTTGAGCTAATTTTATCTTTGTTATCCTTTTATCTTTTGTAGTTTCAGGCGAAGACTTTATGCTTCGTTTCACTCTACGATTACGCTTGTTTCGAATCGGTGAAGGAGGCTACATAAGACTTTGTGCTTACGTGGGTTTTCATGTGAACTTTGTTACTTCAGGTGATTTTCTGCTCTACGCTGGATACCATTCTTGAAAGAAGAGGAATGTTGTTGGCCAACGACCAGGATTTCTCTCTCTTGTTCCTTGGACATCACCTCTAAAAAAAGAGAGGTGGATGCTGTTATACCACCCCATGTATTATTTTTTGCTTAATTATATATACTTATAGCGTATAAATATCCATAGGGAATCTCCCCTTGATGAGAGGAGAGATTTACCTCGTCTAGATCTGGTAAACCCACACTTTTTGTGGCATAAATCTCTGTGTGCTGTGGTTGATATACCCATTTTGTCTTTAGTTAGTTGACAACAAAAGATTCACCCAACAGTTTTTGGTGACTCCGCTGGGGAAGAACGTGCAGTCTGAAACCTCAAGTTTTAGATTGAAGCAGTCCCTACCCTTATCCATTACATAGTCTGGCAACTCCGTTCCATGTCTTACCCATTATCATCATAGCCTTACCATCTCCCTCCATCTCCGTTATATTATCTGGTCTGCAAAACCAGAGCCGCTGGGGAAGAGCGTGCAGTTTGAAGTCCCAAACTTCAAATTAAAGCAGATCCTGCTCTTTTCTATCTTTGTTTTGAAATCTGGCAACTCCACGCTACACAAGAAGCCAAAGATCCAAGGGTGTTTTTGACCCCGTGTTTGAGTTGGCACAACAGAGCAATTTTGATATGTTTCCTCCACCATCTTTCCTCCAACGGTCTAGCAGTCTTCCTCCTGACCTTATCAGGTCACCAACACAAGGTAGAGCTTCTTTTCCTACTGTTAATAGTGCCCTGCCTATAAATACCCTACCAAGATTTTTTATCCTGCCATTTAATCATCCTAATATAATGGCTCAAGGCCCGTGGGGCAATTCCTTTGGTCTTCTTAATCTGACCCCACCCTTGCATGAACTGCGTCGTAGTTTTAGGAAAAATTTTCTCAAGTTTTTTGGTGACGAGAAGGTTCATTCCGATGAGCATATTGCCGCTTTCTCCATAGCATGTGGCATAATAGGGGTGGAATTTGAAGACATAGCAGTCAGGTTGTTCGTGGAGACACTACAAGGCACTGCTACAAACTGGTTCTACCACCTACAGACTGGATCAGTGACTGATTGGGACACCCTGAAAGACAAATTTGAAACCAGATTCAAGCCTATAGAAGATGCACATGCATTGCTGGCCCAACTCACTCAGATGAAGAAGGAACCTCATGAGCCTATGAGGGACTTCATTTCCAGGTTCAACAAGCTGAGGCACAGGATTCCCATGATCGCCCAGCTGACACTTCAGAATCTCATGTGTTTCTTCATCAACTCACAACTGCCTAAAGTGAGTTTCTTGCTGAGACGGGCCAGACACATAGACCTTGCTGCTGCTCAAGACTTGGCTATTGAGGTAGAATATGACCTTATCTTGGCTGAAAAGATAAGAAGAGATCCAAATAGAGGTAAATTTTCTCCTTCTTTTGAATATTCCCCTTCAGCCACCACTGATCCAATGGTGCAAAAGCTAGCAAATAAATTGCTAGTCCTCAGAAGGCAAATGGCACAAGGTATGTCTCCCAATCAGCCATATCAAGGCAACACTGTCATAAGTTAAGGGTAGCCATATCACCTTTCTCCCCCATAGAGGAACCTTGCCCTTGAAGCACCTCCAACCAACTCAGCAGTTGGCTATTTGGAAACAGAACATGATTTCTCTTTCCAACCTGAGTTTGATCAAGAAGAATCAGCTGACGACTCCCACATTGGTTTCTTGAACTATCAAGATGAACCCAGAAGAGAAGGCAATGCAGCTGAGGGGTCAAATGTTGTGTTCACCCGATCCCATAACCAGTCAGCTCAACACACTGATAAAGGAGAAACAAAGGAGTGACCTCAGCCTGCAATTTTGATTGCTGAACGTGGAACCACTCTGTCTTTCTAGCCAAAGGGCTCGGTGGTTGCTAAAGAAGTAAGTATCCCAAATAGTTTTGCAACTTCTACTTCAATTTTGCAGTCTAGTTCTCCCGCCCCTCCCAAAAACCAAAAGGATGAACTCAGTCCAATTCAGTCATTTGACATAACTGATCATGTCAAAAAGACCCAAAGTCAAATGACTAAATTTGAAGCCTCGCAGTCCAACCCTGGTCAGTTGGACAAGTTGGTACAAGATGTTAAGACCCAAACGTTGGCCCCTGAAGCCCAAATTTTGTTTGAGTTTTCAGGCAAGGGTGATTACTCCTTGACCACAGAGGACCTCCATGTTCCTGGAGATGAAAGTCCAGTAGGTGGTGATCTATGAATTGATTCAAACTAGACATCAGAAGGATTGGTAGGGTGCAGTACAAATAAAAAAGGGTCTTCCATCTGTAATGGAGAGAAATCTGACAGAAGATCCATTTCTGGTGATGTTTGGATCCAGGAAATGGATGGCAACAATTCCTCTACAGGTGATGGGGCCAAGTTGGTGTTGATATCTCCTAAGGGGGATATTCTTCCTTCTTTACACGAGTTGTAGTTCAACAACACCAACAACACTGCCGAGTATGAATCTCTGTTACTCGAATGGAGAGCTACTCAAGATAAAGGAGATGCTGAGCCAGTGGTCTGCCAGGCATCTGAAGGGGACAATCAAGACATGTGCTGGATTGAACTATCAGAACAAAAAATTATGGTAATAGACTAGGTTGTTGCCCATCAGAATAAAAAAAGGGACTCTGCAGGAGAACCAAGATTCATGGTTCTTGGACTAGAAAGCAAGCCTTGCCAAGGGGCAACAA
This sequence comes from Torreya grandis, assembly GCA_037957365.1. NCBI lineage: Eukaryota > Viridiplantae > Streptophyta > Pinopsida > Cupressales > Taxaceae > Torreya > Torreya grandis. The sequence goes on from JARHVA010001132.1 coordinate 2,021,511, forward strand.
GAGAAGAGAACCAAGGTGAAGACACAGAAAAGTGGTTTTCTGGTGGAGAGTTCCATTCGCCAGTCACCATTTTTGGAGACAAAATGGTTTCCTGCTGGTTTATCAAGATGGCACACCATTTTCATTGTCTCACAGTGGGTGGCATCTGAAGCGCTTCAAATCATGAGGCATCAGATAAGATTATCTATACATATGTATATCTGTATAGTCTTTAGTTCTATTGTGTGCTTTTCATTTTCATTTTTGGAACCTTTCTTCTTGGGTAGCATGACTCCATGGCCCAATGGCATGCTTCTAAGGCAATGGAGATTCTGGATTCTACTCTCTTCAATCAATTTTTGCAATTGAAGGTAGTTCCCCAACTGGAGCTAGCTGTTGTCCCCAAAAAATGCCACTCATTTTTGGGACAACGTACAGATCAAAATCCTCTCTTCCCCTTTCAAAAAATTGTTCTGCGCATTCCAGTTCTTCATTTTTCAAAGCTTTTCCAAAAATCTATGGACTCTGCAAATATGTTTCTACGGGCTCAACATGCTTGAGATTAGCAAGTTCAAAGGTTCAAAAGCTTCTACAGGCGAGTTCAGTCAAAAGAACAAGTTTCCAGCACTCAGTCGTTTCCAGGATTGGTTCAACGTCTTGGTTCAAGGTTTGGTTCAAAGCCATGGTTCAAAGGCAAGTTCAAATGTTTGATTCAATGTGTAGTTCATCGGCTCGGTTCATTCAAATTGAACCATCGGTTTGAACCATCGGCTTGAACCATTTTTGGTTCAACCGATTGGTTCAATGTTTGGGTTCAACGGAATGGTTCATCGCCAAAGTTCAAAGGAGCAGTTCAATGCAAAAGGAAGCTTCTCGAAGGACAAGTCAAGGGCACTTAATCGATCAAAGCACCCTTCAGAAGGGTCATTTTCAAGGAGGCTGAAAGGTTATTCTTTCAGATTTGTTTAAAGCATTTAAAATTGGTTCCCTAGACTTTTTATTTGCAAAAAATTTTCCAAAGGAAAATGTCCATGGGAGGAAGCGTAGGAAAAGCCCAGAGGAATATCCAAAGGGTCATTTCTCAAGACTTGAGAGGACAGGTTCAATCTGGAAAATACCAAACAACAAAGCTGAAGGAATTGCCAATGAAAGTAACGGGCCTGCAAACGTCAAATTCATGGCAAGGAAATAACTGTTGATCTTTGAAGGCTTGAGCGTAGACCCAAAAGTTGGAAAGGACAAAAGGCGGCCTTAGTCAATGGAAGAACCAAGCCCAACTAAAGAGAAAAGCCTGTGAAAAGTGCCTGATTGAAAAAGACAAGGTGCAGCAGAATACATCACGACTCAGCAGAACGTAACAACTATTTACATATTCTATGCAAGAGCGGCAAAAATTGCCGCCCTTGCATTCTTCTATGTAAGAGTGGCAAAAATTGCTGCCCTTGCATTCTTTTATGCAAGAGCGACAAAAATTGCCGCCCTTGCATCCTTCATGCAAGAGCGGCAATTTTCGCCGCCCTTGCATCACCGTTTCCTCTCCTCCAGGTGCAAGAGCAACAATTTTTGCTGCCATTACACGTTCACCTACTCCTTGACGTGCACATGCGGTAATTTTTGCTGCCTATACACAAGAACTTCTCCAATATGCAGGGGCAGCAATTTTTGCTGCCCATGCATTCCTTCTCTCTTCTTCTTCCCATGCATTCCTTCTCTCTTCTTCTTCTCATGCACTTTTGTCATGTAAAAGTGCATGCAATTTTCTAATGTGTAATTACATGTAAAAAATCTAGAAAAATATCTCAAAAGTCAAAGATGAGTCATCTTTGACTAAGATATTTTTATATTATAATCTTTTTAATTTTGAAATTTTCTCCCTATATATAGGGGAGATCTCTTTTGTAAATGTATCTCTAATAATTGAGAGCAAAAACTCTGCTGAAATTGAGACACTTCTTGAGACTTTGTGCTCAATTTGTAAATCATATTTTGTTAAATGAATGAGAAGCATGTTTATTTCAGACTTTGTGTTGAAGTTATCTGTGTTATTTAGGAAACAGTTCTTATGTCCTCTTTCCTGATAATCTCTTATTTGTTTGATTTAATAAGCAAAGTGGGTGTGTTGATATTATCTGAGGGCATTTCTAAAAGATAGAAGAGAGACTTTGAGCTACTTTTATCTTTGTGATCCTTTTATCTTTTGTAGTTTCAGGCAAAGACTTTGTGCTTCATTTCACTCTATGGTTACGCTTGTTTCGAATCGGTGAAGGAGGCTACGAAAGACTTTGTGCTTACGTGAGTTTCCTTGTGAACTTTGTTACTTCAGGTGATTTTTTGCTCTACGTTGGATACCATTCCTGAAAGAAGAGGAATGTTGTTGGCCAACGACCAAGATTTCTCTCTCTTGTTCCTTGGACATCACCTCTGAAAAAAGAGAGGTGGATGCTGTTATACCACCACATGTATTATTTTCTGCTTAATTATATATACTTATAGCGTATAAATATCCATAGGGAACCTCCCCTTGATGAGAGGAGAGATTTACCTCGTCCAAATCTGGTAAACCCACACTTTTTGTGGCATAAATCTCCCTGTGCTGTGGTTGATATACCCATTTTGTCCTCAGTTAGTTGACGACAAAATATTCACCCAACATATATATACATATATATATATATGTGTGTGTGTGTGTGTGTTTAAAGGAGTTGGATTTAAAGAATAGTATGTTAATCTAGATAGAACTATACATTGTGAGGTCCCTTTCAATCACTAAAGTAGTTGAATTTCAAAAATAATTTATTAACCTAGATAGTAATATATATTACGGGGGTGGGTAGGTAAGAGGCGACGTTATTATTCATTAACTTACTTTAAAAACCTCTTGTATACACAATCTAACATTCAACTGGGGGCATGGTGGGAGTGCATCTAAGGGTTTGAAATCCCTCCATAAATCCCAACTCTTGGTATCAAATAAGGCACTTGTAAGTCATTAAACCAAGTTAGACAAATATCTTAAAATGTTCCTCACTAATAAGTAGGTAAGATTAGAATACAACATATCTTTCTTTTGGTTTGAACTTGTTATTTCGTTAAAGAGCATGAATTAAATGCTTGTCTAGAATAAGGTATGTAGTCTTTTCCAAGTTGTTAAAAATTATTAGTTTAATTAAAACACTGTATATTTTTTTTTGCATAACTAAAAGCAATAAAATGCCATTAATTTCAATTTAAGACAAAGGTTTTATATGCATTGAAAAAGATTGCATAACTAAAACTAATAAAGTGCCATAAATTTCTATTTTAAAAATGTCTTTACATACAAGAGAATATCAAAGTGAATTGACTTCAACAAATCAAGCTACACATATTAAATTTTTCATAATAATTAATTTGTGAGCCCTTAAGATGATTTTATTTCTAATCATAAATTCACATATATTTTTAATTACATTTACAAAATGAATCTTTCACAATTATTTCTATTGCTATATATTAAAAAAACAAAAAACCTTTTATAAATTGTTAAATTTTGTTTGTTTATTTTAAATATTGTATCAAAAAAATATTACATAACTAAACGTAGTCAAATGCCATTAATTTCAATTATAAGAGAATGGTTTTACATTGTATACACAAAACAAATATTAGTAGCAAATTACAAGTTGTTAGATGAATCAAAATAAAACATAAATGAAATTGCTAACTAAATTAATGAATCATATACATCAGATGAGCTTCAAAGAAAGGAAACAGGGAAATTGTATCACCTTAAACTTACTAGTAATAAATTTGATCCTCCTTTGATTGTAGATATTGTGCATAGATTAAGATTGGATGCAGTTGTAAAGACTTATAAAGTACATGGACAAACTAACAACACTTTCCCTTGCAAAGATGATGTTTTGATTGGATAATGTAAATTGATTGAAGCTCTTGATAATTGCTTTGACAATAGTTCATTGGCATAAAAGGGCTTGATAAAAATAAAGGGTACACCTCAATTTATAGAATTTGTAAACTGATTTCAACCATTACATTGATCTTAAAATTAAGGACAGAGGATTGATCAATTTATGGAGGACGAGTAATTAGTATTTGGGGGATGAGTATGTAAGAAATCTCATTTATGAAGGTTTAGAGTTTGTAATTAAATTATATTTATGAGGAATTGAGATAACTTGTTTTGGTATTTACATGAGGCTTGACCTTTGAATTTAAAATTAGTTTTTATTGGTCACTTGCCCCTTTAATTAGAAGTTTGAGATTTTGCATGGGGATTGGAGAGATTTAGGTGATGTCACTGACTTGTGACCAAATAGATTATTTTTTAGAATATATATAATTATAGAATTAGTCAATTATATGAGTTTCATAATTACGATTAAATTAGCTAAATGATTTGATTTGATTAGATAATAATTTTGGTTTTGATTTGTAATGCTTTAGATCGAATAATTGTTTAATTAATTAATCCAAGGTACAAAGTGATGATTTGATTCAAGATGTATTTGACAAAATTGATGATATGATTCAGTGTAATACTATGACTAATGATATATCATCATGATTTGGGATAGAAATGTTAGTCAAATTGATGATTTCAAATGACAAAAGAAATTAGGGTTTAATCATGCGATAATGCAAAAAAGAGATTCAGTGAACATTGATGAAACTAGAGTGAAAGAAATGAGGTGTCTACATATTTACCCTCTTTGAAAGAGCATTATGAGACATAAGTAAAGTAATAGATTTTCAAATAATGAAAATTTTAAAAAATAAACATATGAGGATGCTCCAAACAATGTGAAGAGGATGAAAATTGATTACGAGCAATGCTTTTAAGAAAAAAAAAAAGGCTCACAAAGATTCCCCAAATGAATATGATGAGCATGATATGCCCTCATGAGTGGTTGGTCAAAAAATAAATTAGATGGCCAGTCCCTCAAAAGGAAGAAAATGATGTGGAAATAATTAGAACAGGTTGAAAATCATGAAGAAGGGTGAAACATGGAGAAACATGATAAAAGGAGTGAAAAATGAGTTACTATGGTGAAAAATGGATGCACAAAGGGAAAATTGGTGGGGGGGGGGGGAGATTTGAATTTTGGGTGGTTAGGGTGAATAAATAGAGGTTGGGGGTATAAATAATACATTTTTACCCTAGGCCTTAGAATTTTTTTATTTTGTAATTGGATTTGGGATCTCAGATAAAATGGTGTGTATACCAATTGAGAAGCAACTTGGAATGTGAGTGCGAGACTACTAGTGACCTACAGATAAAGGGGCATTGGTAAGTGATTTTAAATTTATAAAATTTTGTTATTTGATAGCATTCATTACACCTAAAAATGCGACGTGTAACAAATTTTCCATGAGATAAATTTTCACTCGTGGTAGATTCACCCACATAAATGGTTGGGTCACCATAGCAAATGGAAGCATTAGTATAATTTTTAATTTTTTGAGGTTTTGGTGGCATCACAAAATTTGCATCAAGATCATAGATGAGATTGGTGGTATTGAAAAAGTCATGCCAAGTTCATTGGAATAGCAAATTCACCCTATAGATTTGTGAGATCACACTGCAAGTGGCAAAATCAATCTAAAAATGGCAAGATCAACCTGTAAATGGTGGGATGGACCTACAAATGGTGACATCACCCTATAAATATTAGAATCACCCTAAAATGATGGGATCATTAGGTTTTGTATGTTTGACTATATTAGAGATAAACAAATGACTAATTTTGGATGTTGTGATGAAATATGGTGAGCAGATGATAAAAATAATGATAATGATTAAGTGTGATAACACTTATGATTGTAGGAGTGAGTATATGTGATCATGACATGAAGGTGATGATCATGGGTCCTGACAAAGATTTTTGTATAGACTGATGATATAGTGGGGATCTTAGAGGTAGTGATCCTATTCTATGTATCTTGAATTCTAGTTATATGGGTTGATCGAGCTATGTTGACTACATTTGTGGAGAGATGACATTCTAAGATGAGCACATTCCACTTGTTGATTGGGGAGGTTATAGTGACTTAGGAGGATATAAGGAGGATTTTGTAGATTATGATTTGTGGACAAGCCCTTCATTAGTGGGCACCAAGATCGATTAGCACTGCTAGAGCAACTAGTAGATATTAAAGATATAGGGATATGGGATGGTTACATAAATATAGATGTGTTAGTGGTAAACCTTACCATTAATCTATTTCCCCTTGTACTAATGGCCATTATCAATGACATTTTTTTGCCCGACAAGAGTGGCTAGTTTTTTTACATGGGACAGGGAGCCATGAGACAAGATATGTTAGATGATACAATGATATTTTCCTAGGGACATGGTTTTGGATCCACTATATAGATATTTACACATGGTAGCCTATCGAAGTGGGTAGAACATCAGGGAATATACCTTGTTGTAGGTGTGCTCTTAGGAGCATATCAACATTGAGAGACCAATGGGCCAATTGTAACATAGAGTTTTTGATAAGCCTTAGGCATATATATGGGCAATTGTGGTAGGTGGTCAACATGAAAATCTAGGTGATCTTACCTTTTACAAACATGCGATTGATGAGCTAACAAAGTAGGCCATTATATATAAACCTTAAAAGTAGAGGCAATTTAGATGGGTTGAGGATCAATTATATGTGGGATACATGATGATCATGTGTTGCAATACAAATCATCGATATTACATTATGGATAGATATAGAGTAGATCACACTATGTGTAAATTTGGTATTCCATAGGATGTGCCAAAGGGTCCCCATATTTTTGCACACATGACCAAAGAGATTTGACAATGGGGTTCTCTAGTTCCTAGAGCAGAGATTATGGTAGATTTAAATAGGGTTCAAGACAAAGATTGGGATTATAAAGGATGAGTAGTTGATGCATGTATGACAAATGATTATGTTGTATTATGGGCCCATGCTAGGCTAGTTTAGTTGATGAGCCTAGTGGTACCAATAGAGGAGATGGGTGATAGGTAGATGGAAGAGATGACATAGGGATAGAGGACATGTAGAGATGGAGGAGATGATGGAGGGGATGAAGGACATGTAGAGATGGAGGTGGGAGATAGAGGAGATGACAAAGGTGTTATAGGAGATGAGGGACAAGCTCCATTCTTGATTACTAAATATTTAGATCAGATAAGATAGGTACCCATGGGCCTTCTACTGATTGCACCATAGTTATGGATAGGGCTTGATGCACAGGTGAATTAACCATGATAGTGATGCAATAAAAAAATATAGGGGATGGGGCTAGGCCCTCAAAACCAGTGAAGTTAATCAAGGATGAGATATTGATTGACAACTTGGAGGAGGAGATTATGACTAGGGAAACTAAGATTTTTGGGTTATCATGCAAAGTGTTTAGTCAAGATGTATATATTGTAGAGAGAGATAGGTAGATTACCAGTCTTATCGTAGATATCATGCATCTGATTACCAGTTTGGACACCAAGGATGGATAAGTACATAGTATCTAGGCCAAGAGAGATAGTTCTTAGGATTTACTAGGACAATAAGTATTAAGATGGGTGATTACATAAGTGATGAGGAATCTAGGGAGGCTCAATGTTATAGGCCACTATATGATTAGGTTGTGTCAACATAACACAAAACACCTACTTACATAGGAGTTATTAGACTAGGGGATCTTCCCCATGGACTAGGACTTTGACCAGACTAGTACATACTCCTCTCACAAGAGATCCACCTCTAGATGGGTAGAGTGAGTCATGAGCCTCTGATGTGATTTTGAAATTATATAAATTATTTTTGACATAAATGTTGACATGATCCATTTTTAGATGTACACATGGAAATTCTCTCTCTCTCTCTCTCTCTCTCTCTCTATATATATATATATATATATATATATATATATATATATATATATATATATATATATATATATATAGAGAGAGAGAGAGAGAGAGAGAGAGAGAGAGAGAGAGAGAGAGAGAGAGAGAGAGAGAGAGAGAGAGAGAGAGAGAGAGAGAGAGAGAGAGAGAGAGAGAGAGAGAGAATGTCCATGTGTACATCAAAATAATACATCTAAAAATGGATCATGCCAACATGTATGTCAAAAATAATTTATATAATTTCAAAATCACATCAGAGGTATATATATGTAATATGTATATGCATATGTACATTTTATTTGGAAAATTTTTGATGTAGGAGAATCATCAAGGTCAATGTAAATGTTGGGTTGATAGGTCAATGTTTGGATTGTTGGGTCTTAAATAGGTTTATATAGTCATAATTAGCTAGTAAAGCTTGTTTATGCTTCATATTCTATTGAATTGGTTATTTTAAATGTTGAAAGTCTTGTAAGGTAATTTATTAGGTGCTTAGATCAAATGTCCTTTATTAGGTGTTTAGATCACCAACCATGCAGGATTTGATCATTTAAACTCTATTATAGTTTTCTCGCAAAAATGGGAAATTCAAAATTTGAATTTGTTTTGAAAAGTTTTATAGGTGTGATCATGTTGTAAAGGTCTTAGTCCAATATTAAAGGTTATTAGGGACTAATAATATGTTTTAAATTCCTCTTCATCCTCAATTCAATGTAAATTTATCCTAAACCCAAATGAGATGTATCCAATGTAGGAGGACTAAATCAAGCATGTTTTAGACGAGTCTTAAGTTGTTAAATAATTTAAGGTGCATGTATTTAGAATAAACCAAGTTTATATAATTATTTATAAGGTTATAAATCTTAAAAACATCAATTAAGGATCCTAATAAAAATTTAAGAGGACAGATAAAGAGTAAGAGGTTGTAGGTCTCTAGGTCTGAGTGTGATTGGTTAATGGAGAGTTGCAAGTCTGTGTATGAAGTTGAAGATAATTTCATAAAAGGAGTTATTTATTGTGTTATTCATTGCATATATATTATATTAAAATGTTAAATTTTTGTTCTTAATGATTTACAAACCTTTCAACATGTTTTTGTACTAATTTCTTCCTTGATAGAGGTCTAAACACTGTATTTCTTAAAAATTGGGTGTTATAATCATAGAAAAAGGAAAATTTTAACATATTTTCGAGATTTTAAAACCTAATTAATTATTAAAAAAGTAATATAATGTTTTTAAGATCATATTCCAAGTGGAATTAGCCTTTTAACATCCTTTAAACTCAAGATCCATCAATTTTAGTGCTATCAGATCTATAATTTGGTTTTACATATTAGGACATGGTTTCACCTAGAAAAAGTGCTATAAATCCTAAACAATCCATCAAAATTCAATAGGATAAGTCCTTTAAATTATATAAGTGGTTTCAATTCTTGGTCAGTCTCAGAAAGAAATACATAGATGGCTGAGTTTTTTAGACCTGTGTTTTATGCCTAAAATAGGGCTAATTGAGCAAGTTTTCCAAATTGCCTTGAAACTCAAGATAAGAAAAGGTCATATATTTTTTTGATTGATATTTTTAATGTGTTAAAGAATGCATAAATTCATTTGATGGAGTTTTAATTCTGAAATTTAGTCTATTAGAGAGGAAAAGATCTAAACAGTCCTATTAGAAATGTTACATGCCTAGACAAAAAAAATAGTCTAATAAGAGATTTAGACTTTTAAATACCTCCTTACACCAATTTTTTTTATCAAATATTAGTATTTTATTAATATCACACATAGATAAATACATAAGAGTCTTAATAAAATTTGAAGCTTATGTAAATATAAGGACAAACCTAGTACAAGAAGGATACAAAGCCTAAAGGAGACCTAGAAGAGGTTTACTTACATCAGAATGGTATCATAGCTTATAAATAGCTCTTGGGAAGTGTGAAATAAATTATAAGATGAAAAATAGTTTGAGGGTGATTTGATAAAATGAGGAAAGATAAATTAGTAGTGATGAAGGAAGAGGAAATAAATGAGTTAAAGCAAATGATAGAGGAGATGAGGTTCATGATTGAGAACATGCAATGTGAAGAAATCCAATGGTATGGATTGATGTTGAGAGAGAATATGAAGTTTAATTTGAAGCTACTAGTTGAGATAATGAATAAACAAAATATGAAAATTACTTTAAGGAGAGAAGAGAGGTTATTAAGAGAACAATAAAAAATAGATCATATGTGGTCTAGAAGAGGGGAAAATGTTGGAAAAGATGATGTAGAAGAAGAAGAACAATTGATAAGCCTCATTGAAGGTTTGAGGAAGAATAAAATGGAAGAGACATTTAAGCCTAAATATTTTAATTCTAATAATATATTTGAATGTATGATTGCATGTATGCAAGTTGATGAATATGAGGCCCAATTTGAGGTCTTAGACATTGAAAAGGACAAGGAAGACCAGTTTATAATGAATCATGAGTAGTTGGATACAAATTAGGAGAAAGAAAAAATAATTATCCTCAACTAAGAGGATTATAGAGATGAAGGAAGAAAAGAATAATCCAAAGAGCAAATGCATGAAGTAGGACTCAAGTTGCAAGATGATCATAATATGATCAAGACAAATAGAGAACATGAAGAAAATTATCAAAAATAGTGCAAGAAAATTACAAAGTAGGTAATCAAAAAAAAATATGGACAAGTCTATGCCATGAAAAATCCATGCATAAAACCATCTAAGAAGATGCCAAGACAAGTGTGGGTGATCAAGAGTTTAAGAGCAAAAATGATTTAAATCAAATTTGTAGCAGATGAAAAACATTGTAATAAGGAGAAACTTCAAGAGAACCAAAACATAAAGGTGGTATATTTTAGACCAACATCAAGGCCAAAAGATAAATAAGGCATGGTTGAACAAACCATGAATGAGAATATGTCATCACAATAGGACAAATCAAAGAGGAATAATGAAGCCAATGATAAAGAGTTTAAAAGGATGACAAGAGTATCAAAATAGTCTTGCAAAGAACTTGAGAAGAGCATGAAAAGAAAGAACATGTGAAGGGTCATGATATCCTTGAATAAACCATAAAGTCTCCTACATGTGATTTGGTTTATACTAAGAAGGTTGTTTTTGTAGGTATGGAGATACAAAGCCAAGAAATACTCCATGACCACATGGATAAGAAAAGAGTTAAGGTACAAGAGCTCAAGGTAAAAGAAGGAAAAGGGGAGAACATTTAGAATCCTCATGAAAAAGACAAATTTGAGAAAAAGGTAGGTTTGAATAAATATCATATCAGCCCAAGAATGGGTTAAAGAGAAGATAAATTAAAAGTAGAAGTGGATGAACAATCAAGTCACTTAAGATCAAGCTACAAAGTAAGAAGACACAAGAAGATAAACAAAGAAGGCAAGGTGCAAGGTAAGTTCATTCATTATTTGGAAATAATATTTTATGTGTTGGCATGGTGTTATTCATTGTGGAAATCCCCTGAATACTATATTTCAAAGTAATATATCATCATGGAGTGTATGAGTATGTCTTAATAAGGCTAAGATGAAACCATTGTAAAGTAAGAGCAAGAGTGATGCGTAAAAACAAAACTTTAAATGCAGATCTTGACAAAAAGGAAATAGAGAAAATAAAAATGGAAGATAGAGAAGATAAATATCTTTTAATAAGAATGAATCTCATGAAGATGGAAGGTGAGATTCAAATAAAGCAAAGTAAGACAAGATAGGATCAATAAGCAAGTAAGAAAGAAAGTAAATGGCAGAAGGAGATGACTAAATAAAGAAGTAAAAAAAGTCTGGAAAAGAAGACAAGAAGAATTGGAAGATAAGGATTAAGATTCATTTTATTTGGAGCTCAAATTTTCCTACTTGGGGTGTATGATGCAGGAGCATCATCAAGGTCAATGTCTGGATTGTTGGGTTTTAAAATAGGTTTATAGAGTCATAATTAGTCAATAAGAATTTTGTTTATGCTTCATATTGTATTTAATTGGTTATGGCTTAATGTTGATATTATTTTAAGGTCCTTTATTAGGTGTTCATATCACTAGCCATGCAGGATTTGATCATTTAAGCCCTACTCTAGTTTTTTTGCCAAAATGGAAAATTCAAAAATTGAATTTGTTTTAAAGGGTTTTGAAGGTGTGAGTGTGTTGTAAAGTTATTAGTCCATTGGTAAAGGTTATTAATGACTAATAATATGATGTAAATTCTTATTTATGCTAAATTCAATGTAAATCAATCCTAAACCTAAATGAGATATATCCAACGTAGGAGGACTAAATCAAGCATGTATTAGATGAGTAAGCAATTTAAGGTACATATATCTAGAATAAACCAAGTTTAGACACTTATTTATAAGGTGACAAGGATCAAAAAAATCAAGCAAGGATCATAATAAAAGGTGAAGAGGATGAATAGAGAGTAAGAGGTTGTATGTCTCTAGGTTTGAGTGTGGTTGGTTAATGGAGAGTTGCAGGGTTGTGTATGAAGTTAAAAATATTTAAATAAAAAGAGTTTTTAATTGTGCTATTAATTAAATATATTTTATATTCAAAGGTGTAAGTTTTGTTCTTAATTATTTACAAAACTTTCTACATGTTTTTGTACTAATTGTTTCCTTGATAGATCTCTGAACATTGTATTTCTTAAAACTATGTGTTACAATCATCAAAAAAGGACAAGTTTAACATATTTTTGGGATTTGAACACTTGAATAATGATGAAAATAGAAAGATAATGTTTTAAAGATCCTATTCCAAGTATAATTAGTGTTTTAACATCCTTAAAACTCAAGATTCATCAATTTTAGTGCTCTCGAGTCTACAATTTGGTCTAAAACCCTAGGACAAGGTTTCACCTAGAAAAAGTGCCATAATTCCTAAACAATCCATTTAAATGCCTTAAAATTTTGTATAAAACTAATAGAGGATGTAATTTAAAATATATAAGAGGTTTAAATATTGGCCAGTCTTGGAAAAAAATATATAGATGATTGAGATTTTTAGACATGTGTTTTAAGCTTAAAATAGGGCTAATTGAGCAAGTTTTCCAAATTGCCTTGAAACTCAAGATAAGAAAAGGTTATAGATTTTTTTGATGATATTATTAATGTGTTAAATAATTCATAAAGTCATTTTATTGATTTTTAAGTCTGAAATTCATTCAATTAGGGAGGAAAATATCCAAATAGTCCTAGAAACTACAAACCTAAACAAAAGAAATAGTCTAATAAGAGTTTTAGACTTTTAAGGACCTCCTTACACCAATTTTGGTATCAGAGATTAGTATTTGAATTATATAAAACATAGATAAATACATAAGTGTCTTATGAAAATTTCAAGATTGTGGAAATATAAGAACATACCTAGTACAATAAGGCTACAAAGCCTAAAGGACACCTAGAAGATCTAGTTGGGTAGACCTAGAATAGGTCTACTTACATCACTTTGGCACTGGTCTCATGGGTATTTATGATTGATGTGATGATTATGGATGTTCATTTATTTTATTTATTATTCATGTTTTTTATTTGATTTTAATGGATAGTAAATGATGTGTGTCATATTGATTCTTGATATGATAATAGATTTTGATGGTGTAGATGACTATGTTATATATTCTCATTTATGATGTTATCATGTTCGCATACTCATCCTTTATTATGATAAATGATTTTTGGTGTAGGACATGATAAACACTTCTAATTTTTATTTATTTTCATGTTAACACACTTAGTCATTATGATGATTGATGAAAATGATGATATAGATGTGATAATTTTTGTGAGAGGATATACTACCTTTTTAGCATGTCTCCACATATACTTTACAACTTGATTTTTGGTTTAGCATTTGATAGGGTTAATCATGATTATATACAAACCATGATAAAACTACTATCATTTATAGAGGGACTAACTCAAGTACAAGTGCATGACATAAGGCACCATGATATGAAAAACCATGATGATATTGTTGGTGCATATGGACTTAGTGAAGACTCAATAATAAAAATAAACAAACAATCAATCAAACAAAAAAATAAAAAAAATACAATTTTTAAACATAAAAAATAATAAAAAGCATTGTTTTGGTTATGTGTTTGAGACATTGCATACCTTATTTTACCCCAAGTAAATAACATGTGCAGGGGAACAAACACTGCAAGATCATATTGGATGAATAATTGGGTTGATTTGATTGATACAAATAGATGTGATGATGGCATTGTAATGATTTTTTGATGAATACAAAATCCAAAAAAAAGAGGGGGATGTGGGAATATAACTGAACTGACCTCAGAAACCCCATGTAACTAAGTGTCACCTACATAATTTATGTGGATCCCATGCCAATATAGTTTTCCACTTAGGGAATATGACATGGATGATGTTAGTAAATGATAAATAATACACGAAAGATACCCTCAGAAAATGGCATGCGTGAGCGAGAAAAATGGTGTTGCATTCTACTAAAACAATAATTATTGTCTATAACATAGTAAATATGAAAGTCAAATTTGAATAGGATTGCTAACTAGAAGAGGATTTTGTGGGTTTTTATCTATTTTTGGTATTTTATGGATTTTATAATTTTTAGGGATTTTGAGATTTTCTAATGTTTTTGTATTTTTGGAATAAGTATATACAAAGGGATTTTATAAATGTATGTATAAGGGATATTAACAAATGGAAAATTGACTCTAGTACTAAATGTGGAAAGTGACACTAGATGTGAAGGATAGATGAATAGATAGGGCCAAAAGAAGTTATTTAAGGGCTGAGAGTCAAGGAAATTGCCCACGTGGCATCATGATTTCCTACTAAAAAGATGTTGTCACATTCTAACCATGTAAAATATACTGTAACTTATAGTGCCTATAACTTGCCATAAAGGTCAAAATGGGAAAAGGATTTAGATAATTATAAGGATTAGATGGAAAGACATAGAAGGATGTCGACCTACCCCCTAGGGACATGGGTACTCATAGATAATGTTTTGATTTTCAAGCATAAAAATGCTTGAGATGCATGATGTCCATGGTCTCATCTAGCTCTTACCCATCTTTTGTAGCCAATATGTAGGTGCTCGAGTCATACTTAGTTATTTTAATGTACAAACCTAGCCAATTAGGCTCAAATAGTTTTTTTCTTGATTCGCATTGGCATTTATTTTATTTTATTTTATTTGAGTATAAGGTCACCAAGTTGAAATTATTTGGATTTGATATGTTTGTCAACATAACAATGTAACATGTTCTGATATGATTTGAGGTGATTTAGGGTAACTAACCACTTTTCATTCAAGATTTTCAGCTCTTGTAGATGAGTGACTTGATATTCCTCATCATCAATGAGATCCTACGGTGACATACACATGGAAGGTAACTTGATCTCACTAGGGAAGATGGATTCTGATCCCAAGACCAAGGAATATGGTATTGCATTTTTGGTGTACGAATATTAGTGTGATAATCCCATAAGGTAGAAAAATTATAATTGACAGTCATGGCCAGGGTCATTGAAAATATTTTTAAGGCTTTTAACAATGGTTTGATTAGATGTTTTAGCTTGGTTGTTGCCTTGGGGATAATAAGGATTGGACCATTTGTGTTAGATATGGAAATAAGTACATAGGGATTTGACATCCATATTTTTGAAGGATTTACTATTATAAAAAATGATTATTTAGGGGATATTGTAATGGTAGATGATATGATTAAGGATGAACTTTCATATCTACTTATTGGTTATATAAGTGAGAGGAATGGTCTTGACCCATTTTTGTAAAATATTTGATAGTAATTAGGATGTGTTTATGAACATCGTATAAAGTGGGATTTATCTTCACTATGAGATTGAGTTCCCACATCGAGAATATCTAAGGGGTTAATATTGGTTGCAATGCTTATGATGGAGTGTAAACTAGATCACCATGCTTCTTGTAAACAACACATTTTTGACATATGTGCATGCATCAGTTTCCATGGTTGGCCAGTATTTTCATGCATGAAGGATTTTCTTAGTAAGAACCATGCCACTAGTATGGGTCCCATAGATCCCTTTGTGAATGTCTTTGATGTCTAAATTAGTGTCTCTCAAGTTTAAATAATGAAGTAATGTTCCATCATAACCTCTACAATAGAATGTGTCATTGAGTAAGGTATAACGAGAAGCATTATGGATGAAAGATTTATGTTGGGTTCATGATAAATCATTGGGAAGGGTATGATTATGAAGGTAAGTGTAAATATTGTGATACCAAGGTGAATGAAGACCAATAATCTCACATACCATCTCAAATTCAGGATGATCAAATGCAAGAATGATGAGTTGCTCGATAATAAACTGATACTAATAAATATCTAAAGACATCTTGAGAATGAGCCAATTGTAGCCATAACATCCGTTGATATATTATTGGTACGTGGTACTTACTCAAATTGAATATATTAAAAGTATTATTTGAGACTATCTACCATGGTTTTGTGTGACACAATCTTGTCATATTTTGTCTGATATTGATCATTGACTTGATTGATGATTAGATGTAAATCACCAAAGATAGACAAGTGTTGGATATTCCACTAGATGAAGAGATCAAGTCCTACAAGGAGGGCTTCATACTCTACAATATTGTTTGTACATGGAAAGTTGATATGAAAAGCCTTGGATATAAGGTTACCATGTGGTGTCACAAATATAACACCCACCTCTAAGCCATGTGATGTGAATGAGCCATCAAAATTGTTGGGTGAATATTTTGTTAGTCAGCTGTCTGATTGAACAAAATAGGTCCTATCATCCATAGCAAAGGAGATTGGTCAGCCCAGTGTGTAGGTTTACTACATTATAGGTGGACAAATCTCTCATCTCATCAAGGGGAGGTTCCCTATAAATATGCAGGAGCTATATACTATGAATATATGCAAAAAATAACACTCCGGGGTAGGATACACCATCCATCTCTCTTCTTTCAAAGATGATGTTCACAAACAAAGGAGAAAATCCTGGTGAAAACACTGAAGGCACTTCTCTTCTTTCAAAAGTGTTCTTGTAGGGGACAACAGGAGTTCTTTTAGGTATGATAAGTGACTAGTAACAGGGTGCAATAACCGATAGAATGAAGTGTAGCACAAAGTCTCCACTTCAGTTTCCCAAAG
This sequence comes from Torreya grandis, assembly GCA_037957365.1. Classification (NCBI taxonomy): domain Eukaryota; kingdom Viridiplantae; phylum Streptophyta; class Pinopsida; order Cupressales; family Taxaceae; genus Torreya; species Torreya grandis. The sequence continues at coordinate 2,038,560 of JARHVA010001132.1, forward strand.
AGTGAGATACAAAGGATAATGGGGGCACAAAGTCATCCCAGAATCCTCAACACAGAAATGAAAAATAAACACACATTAAAGACAACTATAACAACACAAAATTTGAAAGTAACTGACTTCAGAACATCTTCCTTATCACTTCCACTAATTCTGCTTGTTAGATTAAATAAAAAAGAATGCGTCTAGAAGACAGACATAAGAACAATCTCCTAAAATGGCACAAGCTATAACAACACAAAGTCTACAAGTAACTTGCTTTCTCATTCAAATAAAATAATATGAATAACAATCTGAGCTCAAAGTCTTAGTATTCGCCTTTCAATTTGGGTAGAGTTTTGCTTCTGTGATCAAAAAGATCTCCCTCGTATATAATAAGAGATTACAATATATAACGCTTCAAGAAAGACTTGGGCACTTGTTTTCATGGAAAAAGGCCCATGCTGAATTGAATGCCTTAAATATTTGTGAAAGGGCCATGCTAGAATAGGTCATCGACCTTGACTTTGGCATTCTGAATCATCTCAAATGTCTCCTCCTAAGCATGGGTTTTCTGGTCTTCTTTATGATGCTTACATGATTGTCCATTTGCCTTTACTCAAAGGGGAAAAAATAGGTCACGCCATTGAATGCTTGCGTCCTCTGATGTCCACCTGGTGGAATGATCCACCTACTAGAAATAACTCTCCTATAGATATTTTTGGATTTCCTATTGCATTTTGTCTCTTCTTGGTGATCTAAGCTCTCAGGCTATCTTCTCACTTTTTATTGGCTTGTTCAACTCCTTCTTTGGCTATTCGCTTAGTTTGTTCTTAGGGTCCGCATTGTTGTTTCTTTATCTCCTTCGGACAAAATGTCTGAAAGAATTCTTTAGCTCTGCGTCTTTGACAAGTGGTAAGTGCCGCTGTTATGAAACTTATGAGAAACTTACAAAAATTAAGATCCACGACACTTCTTGCTCGAGCAGCTTCAAAAGGGGAATGCAGATGTAAACACCTGCCACTTTCCGTTGAGTTATAATGGGACACATGGCATGTTCTGCTTAACTTTTAGAAGCTTTATAAACCTTTTGAGAGTCTCTAGTAGAAGATGACACAAGGCAGCTTCCACTCTACTTTAGAAACAATATAGAAAGATTTGGGACTCATTCGGATTCACACAGATGATGCCACTTATCATGCTCCGCTTGACCTTAGCAACTCACTTAGGGCCCACCATAGTCCTTACGATAGAAAAGGGAGAGGCTGCGGATGTTGACACTTGTCAACTTCCATTGAGTTATAATGAAACACATGGCACATTCTGCAACTTTGAAACTTATTAGAAACTGTGTCCCAATAGACGATACTTGGCAGCTTCTGCTTTGACTCTATAAGGGACACATGGTGGCTTCCGCTGCACTTTGTCTTTTTCCATCAGGCATTTTTTTGTGGGCTTTTCTTTCAGACAAAAAGTCCAAAGGAAAGCTTCTGTTTCTTAGCCGTTTGTTCCTTTCAATTTCTTTGGGTTTTTTTCCCGAGTGAATTCCTTTAGATAAAATGTCTGAAGGAATTTTGCCTTAACCATTTTTTCGAGGAAAATCTTCCCAAAGTCTAACTGCTCTTTCACTTAATAATTTCCTTCAAACAAAAAGTTCAAAGGAAATGTTCCCTATCGGCCTTTAAACAAATTAGAAGGAATTCTATCTTTTCTATCTTCTCTTTAACCCTTGAAGCAATGTTGCCTACCCTCTACAAGGACACTTGCCTCTAGTTCACTGCCCTCTGCAAGGGTATTTATTCCTTCGGCCCTCGGGCAACCCCTTGAACCTGCCGATTGAACACACCGATTGAACCAAACTTGGTTCAATGGTTCAATCGGTTCAATCTCTTTATTTGGCTGTCCTTTTGATCTTTTGAACCAAACGCATTGAACCATTTGGTCGTTGAACCCATTGAACCATCGAACCAAAATGGTTTAAGGTTCAACAGTTCAACGGTTCAAGCCTTTATTTTTTGTTAAGTGTTTGAAGCCGTGGAACCTTGAAATGGTTGAACTTTGAACCTTGACAAAGTGCTTAACTCTTGCTAATGATGTTGAACCTTTGAACCCATTGAACCAAAATGGTTTAAGGTTCAACGGTTCAATGGTTCAATAGTTCAATATTTGCTTAGAAGCTTGCCAATGAATATTTTTTGGTTGAACCAAGGCAATGAACCAATCCTAAAAATGACTAGGTATTGGAAACTTGTTCTTTTGATTGAACTCACCTATAGAAGCCTTTGAACCTATTGAACATGCTAATTTCAAGCATGATGAGTCCATAGAAACATATCTGTAGAATTCATAGTTTTTTGGAAAAGCTTTGAAAAATGGACTTGAATACTCAGAGCAATTTTTGAAAAGAGGAGAGATGATTTTGGTATGTTGAACCAAAATAGTTCATAGACTGTCCCAAAAATGTCACTCATTTTTGGGGACAACAACTAGCTCCAATTGGGGAACTTCCTTCAGTTGAAAACTTGGAACAACTGAGGGGAGTAGAAACCATAATCTCCAGTGCCTTGAAGTATGCATTGGGCTATGGAGTCATGCTACCCAAAAAAGAAAGGCTCCAAAAAAAGAAAACAAAAAGCACAAAATAGAACTAAAGACTATACAAATATACATATGTACAGGTGAACTTATCCGATACTTCAAGAATTGAAGTGATTCAGACGCTGCCCATTGTGAGACAATGAAAATGGATTTATGTCCTGATAAACTAGTAGGAAACCATTTTGTCCCCAAAATCGGTGACGAGTGAATGGAACTCTCCACCAGGAATCACATTTCTTGTGCACTCCTTTTGGTTATCTCTTCTTGCCCCATGGCAAGATGTGGTCTCCAATCTAAAAACCATAAATTTTTGCTTTCTCGGTGAAGAGTTCCTCTTCCTGACTTTGGCACGCAGCAGTATGGCCCACTATCATAACTTGCTATTCTCCTGGTTCATTCCAGTGCATGATTTGATTGTCAGCATCAAACACTTGACAAACCACTGGCTCGACATCTCCTTTGACATGGAGTTTGACATCTTTGTCTCAAGCAGCTTTCAACATGAGTAATAGAGATTTGTACTCGACAGTGTTATTGGTGTTGCTGAACTACAACTCATGTGAAGGAGGAAGAATATATCCTTGAGGAGATATCAACACCATCCTAGCTCCATCACTGATAGAGGAATTGCTGCCATCAAATTCTTGGATCCAAACATCATCAGAGACTGATCTTTTATCAGATTTTTCTTCATTAGAGACAGAAGATCCTTTTTCATCTGTACTACACCCTATCGATTATTTTGATGTTTTGATTGAATCAATCTTTGGATCACCACCTATAGGAATTTCATCTACTGAAACATGAACATCTTCAGTAGATAAAAAATAATTACCCCTGCCTGAAGACTCATAGAATATGAGCTTCAGGTGCTGATGTCTGAGTGACAACATATTTTGCCTCTTTTTCAAGGAGCAGCCTCTTCATGATGCTTTTGATAGGGATCCTTGCCTCAGACAAGTCCATGCTCAACTCTACTCCAACATCCTTGCAAAATTTTTATCCTAGCATAATGCCATAGGATGTTGGGATGTCAACCACCAAAATTGTCATCTTGATTCTCTTGTCTGGGAATCCCACAAATGCAAATTGGGCATCCTTGATCTGTCCCAGCAGTGGCACTTATTTGTTCTCCATGGATAAGCATCTCCAAAATGTCTTGGTTAGTGTGAGACCAAGATATTCTACCACTTTGGTAGGCATGACATTGTCTGAAGCTCTAGAATCAATGATGCAGTTGCTCAGCTTGTGACTGTTTATCAATAAAGAAACATAAAAAGGTTCTATTTTCCCAGGGGTAGTAGGAGGACTAATGACAAGATTGTTTGGGATGAGCATGTTCCTTGGGGGATCATGAGTTACCTTTCTAATCTCTTATCCTACAAGGACAACTATATTCTTCACACATTCCACCAACCTGCCCAACTGCTCAAGGTTGGCTCGTAGAAATTCAAATTTAGTCATTTGAATTTTGAATTTCTTGACATGGTAAATTATGTCAAATGATTTAAATGGACTAGGAAGAGAGGATAGGAGTTCATCCTTTTGGTTTTTGGGAGGGGGAGGACTGGCCTACGAATTTGAAGTTGAAGGTTTTTAGCAACCACTGGGTCCTTTGGCTAGAAAGGCAGAGTGGTTCCATGCTTAGCAATTAAAATTGTTGGTTGAGGTCACTCCTCTATCTTTTATTTATTAGCTTGCTGGGTTGACTGGTTCTTGGACCAGGTGAACACTGCGTATGATCCCTCGACTGCTTCACCTTTACTTCTGGATTCATCCTTGTAATTCAGGAAACTAATGTGGGAGTCGCCAGCTGATTCTTTTTGATATTTCATGAAGAGATCAACGCCATTTTCTTGCTCAAACTTAGGTTGGAAAGAGAAATCATGTTTAGTTTCTAGATGTCCAACTACTGAATTAGTTGGAGGTGCTTCAAGGGCAAGGTTCTTCTATGGGGGCGGAAGACGATTTGGCTGCCCTTGATTCCTGGTAGCGTTGCCTTGGTATGCCTGATTTTGAAATGTCCTCCTTGGCATATCCCGATTAGGAGTAGACATACCTTGGGCCATTTATCTTTTTAAGGCTAGAAGTTCATTTTCCAGCTTTTACACCATTTGATCCATGGTGCCTGTAGATGGATACTCAGAAGATGAGGAGGATTTACCTTTATTAGGGTCTCTCCTTATCTTTTCTACCAAGATAAGGTCATATTCTACCTCAGTAGCCAAATCTTGAGCAAAAATAAGGTCTATGTGTGTAGCTCGTCTCAGCAAAAAACTCACTTCAGGAAGCTGTGAGTTGATGAAGAAACACTTGAGATTCTCAGGTGTCAGTTGGGCGATCATGGGAATCTTGTTCCACAACTTGTCAAACTTGGAAATGAAGTCCCTCATAGGTTCATGGGGCTCCTTCTTCATCTGTGTGAGTTGGGCTAGCAAGGCATGTGCATCTTCTGCAGGCTTAAACTTGGCTTCAAATTTAGCTTTAAGAGTGTCCCAATCAGTCACTGACTGAGCTTGTAGATGGTAGAACTAGTCTGCAACAGTGCCTTGTAGTGTCTCTATGAATAGCCTAACTGCTATGTCTTCATACTCCATAGCTATTACACCACAAGCTATGCTAAAGGAAGCAATATGTTTATCAGGGTGAACTTTCCCATCACCAATTTTTTTTGGGAAATTCTTCTTTGAACTACGTGGAAGCTCATGTAGATGTGGGGTCAAATTTAGTGGACCAAAAGAGTTACCCCAGGGGCCTTGAGCCATGATTTGATTATGTAGAAGTGGGATCACAAATCTGGGTGGAGTATGGATAAGCAAAGCTCTGCTAATAGCAGAAAAAGAAGCATTGCCTTGTATTGGTGACCTGGTAGGAGGAAGACTCCTAGTTCATTAAAAGTGAGGTTGTGGAGGAAACAAATCAAAATTTATCTGCTACACCAACTCAAAAATAGGGTCAATAACACCTTGAGATTTATGGCTTCTTGTATAGCATGGAGCTGCTAGATTGTAAGACAAAAATGAGAAAGAACTGATCCTACTTCAGCTTGAAGCTTAAGACTTTAAACTACGTGCTCATCCCCAATAGAGTCGCCAAAAACACTGTTGGGTGAATATTTTGTCAGTCAGCTATCTGATTGAGCAAAATAGGTCTTATCATCCACAACAAAGGAGATTGGTCGGCCCAGTGTGTAGGTTTACTACATTAGAGGTGGAAAAATCTCTCCTCTCATCAAGGGGAGGTTCCCTATAAATATGTAGGAGCTATATACTATGAATATATGTAGAAAATAACACTTAGGGGTAGGATACACCATCCATCTCTCTTCTTTTAGAGATGATGTTCAAAAATAAAGGAGAAAATCTTGGTGAAAACACTGAAGGCACTTCACTTCTTTCAGAAGTGTTCTTGCAGGGCACAGTAGGAGTTTTTTCACGTATGATAAGTGACTGGTAACAGGGTGCAATAACTGGCAAAATGAAGTGTAGCACAAAGTTTCCACTTCAACTACCCAAAGAGTGAGATACAAAGGATAATGGGGGCACAAAGTCATCCCAGAATCCTCAACACAGAAATAGAAAATAAACACACATTGAATACAACTATAACAGCACAAAGTCTTAAAGTAACTGACTTCAACATCTTCCTTATCACTTCCACTAATTTTACTTGTTAGATTAAATAAACAAGAATGCATCTAGAAGACAGACATAAAAATAGTCTCCTAAAATGGCACAAGCTATAACATCACAAAGTCTGCAAGTAACTTGCTTTTTCATTCAGATAAAATAATATGAATAACAATCTGAGCTCAAAGTCTCAGTATTCACCTTTCAATTTGCACAGAGTTTTGCTTCTATGATCAAAAAGATCTCCCTCGTATAAAATGAGAGATTACAATATATAGCACTCCAAGAAAGACTTGGGCACTTGTTTTCATGGAAAAAGGCCCATGATGAATTGAATGCCTTAAATATTTGTGAAAGGGCTATGCTAAAACAGGTCATCGGCCTTGACTTTGGCATTCTGAATCATCTCAAATGTCTCCTCTTAAGGATGGGTTGTTTGGTCTTCTTTATGATGCTTACATGGTTGTCCATTCACCTTTACTTAAAGGGGAAAAAATAGGTCACGCCATTAAATACTCACATCCTCTAATGTCCACCTGGTGGACTATTCCACCTACTAGAAATAACTCTCCTACAAATATTTTTGGATTTCTTGTTGCATTTTGTCTCCTCCTGGTGATTTGAGCTCTCGAGCTATCTTCTCGCTTTCTATTGGCTCCTTCGGCTCCTTCTTTGGTTGTTCGCTGAGTTTGTTCTTAGGGTCCATGCTATTGTTTCTTTATCTCCTTCGAACAAAATGTCTAAAGGAATTCCTTGGCTTTGTGTCTTTGACAAGTGGCAAGTGCCACTATTATGAAACTTATTAGAAACTTATGAAAAATGGGATCCATGACACTTCTTGCCTGATCAGCGTCAAAAGGGGAATGCAAATGCAGACACCTGTCACGTTCTGCTGAGTTATAATGAGACATGTGGCATGCTTCGCTTAACTTTTAGAAGCTTTAGAAACCTTTTGAGAGTCCTACAAATGATGACATGTGGTAGCTTCCACTCTGCTTTATAAAAAATATAGAAACATTCAGGACTCATTCGGATTCATACTGACAATGCCACTTATGGCGCTCTGCTTGACCTTAGCAACTCACTCGGGGCCCACCATAGTCCTTACATCACAAAAGGGAGAGGCCACAAATGTTGACACTTGTCAGCTTTCGTTGAGTTATAACAAAACACATGGCACATTTCATAGCTTTGAAACTTATTATAAATTGTGTCTCGATAGATGACACTTGGCAGCTTCTGCTTCGACTCTATAAGGGACATGTGGTGGCTTTCGCTGCACTTTGTCTTTTTCCATCAGTCATTTTTCCATAGGATTTTCCCTCGAATAAAAAGTCTAAAGGAATTCCTTCAGGCAATTTGTCTGAATGAAAGCTTATGTTCCTTAGCCATTTGTTCCTTTCAATTTCTTTGAGTTTTCTTCTCGAGTGAATTCCTTCGGACAAAATGTCTGAAGGAATTTTGCCTTAAACCATTTTTCTGAGGAAAATCTTCCCGAAGTCTAACGGCTCTTTCACTTAATAATTTCCTTCAGACAAAAAGTCCGAAGGAAATGTTCCCTATCAGCCTTTGAAAAAATCTAAAGGAATTCCATCTTTTCTATCTTCTCTTTAACCCTTGAACCAATGTTGCCTGCCCTCCGCAAGGACACTTGCCTCTAGTTCACTACCCTCTGCAAGGGCATTTATTCCTTCAGCCTTGGGGCAGCCCCTTGAATCTGTCGATTGAACCAAACTTGGTTCAACGGTTCAATCAGTTCAATCTCTTTATTGGCTAAGTCCTTTTGATCTTTTAAACCAAACGCATTGAACCATTTGGTCGTTGAACCCGTTGAACCATTGAACCAAAATGGTTTAAGGTTCAATGGTTCAACAGTTCAAGCCTTTGTTTTTCGTTAAGTGTTTGAAGCCGTGGAATCTTGAAATGGTTAAAATTTGAACCTTGACAAAGCGCTTAACTCTTGCTGATGATGTTGAACCTTTGAATCCATTGAACCAAAATGGTTCAGGGTTCAACGGTTCAATGGTTCAATGGTTAAATCCTTGCTCAGAAGCTTGCCGATGAACATTTTTTGGTTGAACCAAGGTGTTGAACCAATCCTAAAAATGACTAAGTGTTGGAAAGTTGTTCTTTTGATTGAACTCGCCTGCAGAAGCCTTTGAACCTATTGAATTTGCTAATTTCAAGCATGATGAGTCCATAGAAACATATCTGTAGAGTTCACAGTTTTTTGGAAAAGCTTTGAAAAATGAAGGACTTGAATGCTCAGAGAAATTTTTGAAAAGGGGAGAGATGATTTTGGTTTGTTGAACCAAAATAGTTCATAGGTTGTCCCAAAAATGTCACTTATTTTTGGGGACAACAAAAATAAAGTTTACATTGTTTTTATTCATCAATAGACAAAATTGCTTCATCTAGAAAGCCAATAGTTAAGGGTTGTTTATCTGATAGAGGAGCCTCCATGAGTTGATCTGAAATAACTTACCCTTTTATTATCATTTGATTAGTACACTCTATGTTTAATTAATTAACATGACCTATTTAGCCATTCAACCTATAAGAGTTGTTTTTGATAGAAGGTATTTTAATGGATTTACCTTAGTGATGATTTTTTTTTTATTGTTAAGCATATAGTGTTGTAATTTTTGAGATGCAAGATAACTGCTAAACATGCTTTTTTGATGGGAGAATAATTAAGTTCATATTCCACTAGAGTAATGCTCAAATATTAGATGGCCCTCTCTTTTTCATTGTCATCATGTTGAGACAAAAGTGCCCCCAATGCATGATAAATAGCATAAATGTAGAGTAATAATGGCTTTCCTGATGTTTGAGGAACTAACACTGGTGGACTAGACAAATATTATTTTAATCATGCAAAGGCTTCTTAGAATTCCTTGTTCTAGTGAAACTCAGTGTTATTTTTGAGTAGATGCATGAAGGGGTGACACTACTCAGCCAATTGTGAAATGAACCTTTGAATAACCTATATTTTTACCTGTAAATTATGAAAAGAACCTTCGAATAACCTATATTTTCCACTGTAAATTATGTAACAACTTGATAGTGGATGGTGGAGGCATTTATGTAATAGCTTAAACTTTAGCTAGATCCACTTTAATACCTTTGTGTGATACTATGAAGCCCAAAATTTTCCCTGATGTAACCCCAAAGACACATTTCCTAGGGTTGAGGTAAACTTTGTGTTATGAGTCTTTCAAAGAATCAACGCAAAATTGTAGGATGTTCAGCTCAAGTGTTGGATTTGCCAAGGATTTCATCCACATAATCTTCCATAATATCATGCATCATGTCATGAAAGATGATTATCATGGCCCTTTGATATGTATCACTTACATTTTTTAGGCCAAAATACATGACCTAGTAACAAAATGTCCCCCATGGAGTGGTGATCATAGTTTTGTGTTGATATTTGTTATCTTGATTTGATCTTGTATCCTAAAAATATATCCATAAGTTGAAACATTTCATAACTTGTTTTAGAATCTACGATCATGTCAATGTTTGGCAAAGGGAAATTGTCCTTGGGACAAGCTTTGTTGATGTCACAAAAATAAATGAAAATGCAAATTCACATGGGCTTATTGTTTATTGGCACAATGTTTTAAATCCATTAAAAATAGTCAATAGGCCGAATGAATCATGCTTCTAGGATTTTTTCCAGTTATTTCTTAACCAAGATTGCCATGCACATATGCATTTTACATAACTTCTATTTGATGGGTTTAGCATAAGGATGTACCAAAAAATGGTGGACCACCAAAGATAGGTCCAACACTAGCATGTATACATACAACCATTTAAATACGTCAATAAATTCTTTGATGAGGGAAATGATTAGCTCACATTCTTCCTCTATGAGAGAAGCATCAAGTTTAATGATATGAGGATTAACAACCATCTTCTAACAATGTTGACACATAAGTAAGTTGCCACTTTCCCTCTGATTGTAACTTGATTGGCTTGTCTTATTCACCCATATAGGATGAATTTAAATCATTCATCTGAGGTAGTAGTTAATTATTGAATATACCCAGAAATTATTTTACCAACTCCTCAAATGTTTTCTCTTTAGAAGGATTATTACTTATTCCAATACTAATGATCCTTGAACTATTGGAATGTTGTGTTTCTTCATGGAGAGAGTTGAGTTCCCCATCCATTGGTGCCTCAAAGAGGTTTTCACTAATGACCAAGTTTTAATTTTTAATTTTTTGATTGTCCAATACCGCCTCAAAGAGGTTTTTGCCAGGGGGCATTGAATTTTGAATTTATTTATTTCTTAAGGTCCCCTAATGGAAAATCATATCAAAGTCCCAGGAATTATGTGATAGCCTCATTATTTTGGAATAAATCCAAGGGTATGTGATCATGTTGGTCCCAGTCTATGAGGTCAAGATATTGAAGTTCTAAATAGATGGTAAGGACGTCATTATTTTCAAAGAGATTGGTATCAACAAGCTCTATCATAAATACCATAAAAGGACTATGTGTCACTATTGAGATTTTCATCATTAAGAATCATAGTATCATCACTCTCGAGATTAGGTGGGTCACCCATAGGTGGTTTATATCTGATGCCTCAACATCCTTTATGCTTAGCATGGGGGATAGGCTTAAGAATCCCTTGTTTGTTTACGCCAAAGAATTTACCCTTGTAGTATAATTTCTCCAATTTTTTTTAGGATGTGATACTTGTTATTTTGATATCATGAGGCATGCCCATCACTATATAACCATGACTAGTTAGGACTTTTGAGTTGTTCACTAGCAAGGAGACCATTATAAGTAAAGGAAAGAAAGCAACATTATGTGAATATGTATTATTTTCCCAATACATGGTGGGCCTACCATGAATTTTTTGGGATGTGGGAAGCTTTACGATGTGGAAGTCATTTCTAATTTGATATTTCCACAACCTTTATCTTTGATTGTGAAATATGAGGATGCTTTTGGAGGAAGATTATTAGATGTGGAAAAAAGATCATATAGATGGTTATAAGATGATTTGGGAGCCTAGGGTGCCATGATATTATCCTTTTTAGGATCATGATCTATAAGGATAATGATGATTTTAGAAATATTTAGCATCAAACATCTTGCAATACTGCTAAGGTTGTGTATCTCCAGGGATCATTACTTTAATGCTAAAATGTGGGAATTTAATACATTAATGAAAAGTGGAGGGAATGACATGCATGTTATGAATCCATGGATGACTAAGGAGGAGGTTCTACAATAGATCAATGTCAATGACATGACAGAGGGTTTGATGTGTGACAAGGATAACAATGATGGGTAAATATATAATGTCACCCAATTCTCTCTCCACATTGTTATATGCCTTAATGGTAATGATGTTTGATTAATAATTTGATTATGAGTACTTGAGGTGCTTGAGCAACTTGATCATGCAAATATTTAGCCCTGACCCATTGTCTATGAGTAATCACTTGACTTTGTTCATAGTAATGATTACCTTAATGTAGAGGAAATTATCATGGGATGGACTCATTGGTGGGATATCAATGTGATTAAAGGTGATTTATTAACCAAAGGAAAATGTCCTATAATTTATTGGAATTACAAAGGGTCAATATCAGTAGGAACCTTTGACTATTGAAGGAGTTTATATAAAATATCCTTATGAATAGTGGATGTTTGTAGAAGATCTAAGATGGATATTTGTGAAGGATTTTTTTCTAGTTATTTGAGGAGGACATATCATTTCTTAGTGGTAGATATGGAAAGTTTTAATTTAGAATCAAAATGATACTATATTTGATTATTATTGGATTTTGAAGTAACATGACCTTGGATGGTAACTTTGGGGTGCCAAGAAGTAACAATAGAGTCTCTAGCTTGGATGGGGTTAATGGAGTAGGATGCATAAGGTCACAATATAAATATCCTAGCATGGGGTGTTGTGTTAGGTTAATGTAAAGAGTTTATTTTAATGGTGGTAACATGATTCCCAATGATTCATCCAACAACATTGTCACAATTATTTTGGGCAATTTGGTAATCTACATGATTGGTGTAGGTGTTTTTGCCTTGGATTTGATCTTGATTCCACTACTGGTAATTATTATGATCATGATTTTAGAATGGGTCCCTGAATATTCCCATGTTCTAATTTTGAGATGAAGATGCATTATTATTTATCTCAATTTCCCCATGATCTAGGAGATATTAAACATAATGTTTGAGTTACATGCACATTTATATAACATGACCTCTGATCATGTGATAATTATAATAGTCATCCTATTTATACCATATTGTTTTAGGTTGACCTTTTTTAAAAGGTTTTGTTTGAGTGTATACGACCATGTTTTTTATAACAAGGATTTGGAAAACAACTTCCAAGGGCTCCCCAAGAGGAATGAACATCCTTTTTTGGTACCATTGCTTAGGTGGTGCTTGTTAAATGTTAACTATTGGAGTGGATTGTATGTTTTGAACATGCTTTGGTTGAGCATATTTTATGTGTTTGGATTCAATAATTCCATCACCCATTACATTCTTGTTCCTATCAAAAACCTTAGGTTTCTCTATTTGTTGTTGAGCACCAGCTTGAGGTTGATTTAGAGTCTTTAGAAAACATCTTGACCAAACCCTTATCAATGAGGGCCTTTTGTACTTTTATTCCTTTCTAAATGATTTTGTCAAATGTGGTAGCACATTATAGTTGCATAAGGTAACTCATTTCCTGATTAAGGTTAGCCACAAAGATGTTTGCTAATTTTTTTTAGTGAATTGAATGAGGAAATATGATGGCTAAGCTTCTCCATCATTTCAAAAAGGTCAAGAAGCTTTCTCAATTTCATTGTTTAGAGTTGCAAAGGTTCATCATTATCAATTCATTTTCTATGTTGTATGAAAAGTGCCTCATTAATCATTTAGATAGGTCAATAAAAGTAGAGATAGAACCTTTGGGCAGATGTAAAAACCTATCTAGGGCTTGGCTACCCAAGATTCAAGGGACCAATATGAGTAGAAATATGTCACTATATGTAACTTATTAGGAAGACATGAAGAATTACTTGACAAAGTCTCATGGGTCCCATTTTATCTATACTTATGAAATTTAGGTGCCTCAAAGTCCCACCAAAAAAGGATTTTTAAAATTATTTTGTCAAATGGATATATACATAACTCCTCAAACTTGAATTTCTTATTTTATTTCCTTGGCTACAGTCCTAAAAGATAATCTTTCATCTATTTCCACTCTTAAGAAGATGGAGTGCCTTGAGATGGGTTTAATGTATGCTTAAGGTTAGGATTGAGTGGATGATTAGGATTCAATTGTTTGTTGGAGTTAGATTTAGGGGGTACATATACCTTATTATTGAATTTAGGCTTGCGAGGTTGTAATTTTACAACACTTAGATTGGGATTGGTACGAACTTGTTGTTTTTGGTTAGATGGGTCCAACTTGTTGGATTTTGAATTATTAAAGTGGAGGCTAAAGTAACAAGTACTTGGCTTACATTCTATAATTGTTCAATCACAATTTGATTTGCATCTTGAGGGGGTGGATTTGTATGAGTATATTTCCCTTTGCTTATGGATTCATTATTTGGATGTGGGTTTTCAATATTATCTTGATCTTATTTTGGGGGGGTGACTATAAGTAGCCATATTTTGATGTTGATATTTGACATCTTCTTCTTGTATGCAAATAAGGTGTTCAGAATTTTCTAGGGCAGATCCAATAGGGAACTTGGCACCTAATTCTAGTAATCATAAAATGATGTCATGTTTATTCTTGAAGAGGTGTTACTCAAATTGCTCTCTTCTTAGATCCATTCTGGGTGGATTAGTTTCATATTCACTTTGATAGACATCAATTTCATTATACGCATGAACATCTTGATCTCGATCAAATCAAAATAAACTTTCATCGAAGTCCTCATCAAATGTAGGATTATATTTCACTCCAATTCTAGTGTAACATGTCATGGATGTTATATTTATTTTTTATTTCTATTGATGGTATTTAGATTTAGTTGATTCACTTGGATTTTGGATTTAAATTAATTCTAACTTTAATCAAATTTGGTTGATTTGTTTGGTTTGATCTAGGTCAAAGTTATATTTTAGATGAACTCATTTTGCTTTGATTTTTAGATTAAGATTGGACTTAAAGTAACTTGACTTGTTTAATTTTGACTTTGGTTATTTTTGGATGTCTTTGGATTTAGTCTACTTGATCTTTGAGTTTGGATGTTATTTGAATTTTAAGATTTAAGGTAACTTTACTTGTTTGATCTTGACTTGTATGTTTCTCATATTTGAATTACTTTGATGTTCAATTGAGATTTATAGTTAGATTTTAGATTTGGTTGTTGTTTGCATTGGAGTTTAATTTAAAGTTTTCAATCGATATAGATGTGAAAAACATGCACACAATAACACATAAGTCACAACCCATATGCTAGTATAAAGACATGTTCAATGTAACTAGTAGCCCACATATCTACTCTTGTGAAGTGGTGACTAGATTGGTCTCAGTACATGAATCCAAATCTGCAGAAGTAGATGATTAACAAGTTGCATGAAAGGGTCTAGTCCCTTCATGATCACTCCATTTGTAATATTTTAGTGGAGTACTGTCAAAAAATTAAACCTCAATGGGTGTTGTCTGGGGTTTGGGTATTGGAACATGAAATCCCCTCACTTCATGATGCGCTTAAAACATGACACCACTTGACCACTAGCAATAAATCTTCCCTCAATGTCAATTAGAATGGATTGGTCCTAATGTTGGGGATCAAATATCAATCATTGAACCCTAAAGACTTGTTCTTGGGGATAAAATCTAAGTCACATAGCCAAAATAAAATAAACATGTGTTATTTCTAATTTCCAAGATCACCTTATGGTGCAATAGAATATAATTCATAGCTGTTGCCTAAGGATTAAAATAATTGATCTAGGTCATTTGAATTCCCAATGTTGCCTTTTAGTGGGAGGGAAGACCATATGCAACACTAAATTGCGCACGCACACACACACACACACACACACACACACACACACACACACACACACACACACACACACACACACACACACACACACACACACACACACACACACACACACACACACACACACACACACACACACACACACACACACAACACACACACACACACTCAAAATAAAATAAAAAGCAATAAGTTTTAAGCCTAAATCAAAATATGTGAATAGTTTTTAGGCCCAAAATTAAATGTGAGTGTTTGTTTGTTTGATTTTCAATCTTGGACGAGTGAAACTTGTGAAAAAGGGTTAGCAGTTTAATAAAAAAATCACTCTACTTAGTATAAAACCTACACAAAATAGAATAAAGATGAATCCATCTATAACAAGGAATTTCTATCAAAATACAATGTAATCCTACCAAAATTATAGGGTAATATCGCCAAAATCCTAAAAACACAAAAATAGTCAATGAAAAATGTTATTATGATGATACAAGTACAATTCTGCCAAACTACAAAGTAATCTCATTTAAATCCTACAAACACATAAACAATAAGTGAAAAATGTGATTTTGTTGATATCAATGCAAATTTTTTAAACTTCAAGGTGATTCCACTAAAAGGCTACAAAAATAAAAATAATCAATAAAAAATGTGATTTTGTTGATATTAGTGCGATTATGCCAAGCTGTAGATTGATTGACAAATAAGTTAGGATGACTTCAAATATGATTTTGGGGTGCATAGTCCCACTGAGCGGGCTAAAATATATACACAAAATAAATATTCATATTAAATTTCAAGTTGTTAGATGAATCAAAACAAAACAAAAATGAAACTATTAACTAAATCAATGAATCATATACCTCGAATGAGGTTAAAATAAAGGAAACAAATAAATTATATCACATTAACCTTACCAATAATGATATTGATCCTCCTTCGATTGTAGATAATATGCTCATATTGTGGTTGAATGTAATTGTAATACTTATAGAGCACGTGAATAAGCCAATAATACTTCCCATTACAAAGATGATGTTTTGATTGGATGATGTGAATTAATGGAAGCTCTTGATAATTGTTTTAACAACATTCGTTGGCATAAAAGGGCTTGATAACAATGGAGGGTGACCCCTCCATTTATAGATTTTATAAATCAATTTCAACCATTAGATTGATCTCAAAATCAAGGATGGAGGATTGGTCAATTTGTGGAGGATGAACTATTAAGATTTAGGGGTTAAATATGTAAGAAATATCATTTATGAAGGAAATTTATAGTGTGCAAGAAATACCATTTATGAGGAAAGGAGATAAATTATTTTGGGATTTACATGAGATGTGACCTTTGAATTTAAAATTACTTTTTAGTGGTCACTTGCCCCTTTGCCTTGAAGTTTGGGATTTTGCATGGGGATTAGAGAGATTTGGGTGATGTCATTGACTTGTAAAAAAATAGATTAATTTTTAGAATTTAGATAATTATAGAATTAGCAAATTCTATGGATTTTATGATTAGGATTAAATTAGTTAAATGATTTTATTTGATTGGCTAATAATCCTGATTTAATTTGTGATGGTTTTTACAATGTTTAAGATCAAATAATTGTTCAATTAATTGATTCAAGGTAACATTTGTAAAGTGATGATTTGATCCAAGATGCATTTGATGAAATTGACAATATGATTTTCTATAATATTGTGATTAATGATATATCATCAAGATTTAAGATGGAAACAATAGTCAGATTGATGATTTCAGATGATAGAATAAATTGGGGTTTGATCATGTGATAATGCAAAAAAATGATTCAGTGAACAGTGATGACACTGAAGTGGAAGAAATGAGGTGTCTACATACATGTAAGAGGATAATAAAGTGAACTAACTTAAATAGATAAAATGACTTATATAAATGAAATCATAATTATTAATTTTTGAGTTCCAAGATAAATAATAAAAAATATATAATATTTTATTATAATATATATTAATATCAATATAATATATATTATTAACAATAAATAATATTATTAATATTAATATTATATCATATAATAGTATTATATATAGTACAATAATCTAAAATGTCTTTTTAGTGCAATGAGTGTCACTTGAGACCACCTTATCGTTAGCTTAGCCCTAGACCTATCTTAAGGCCTCTCTTGATCACTTTCTAACTTTCATTTGAGTTTAACCCATTTCTAGATATACCAAAAGCAACAATAAGCCTTCACTTAGGTGCCTATGTCTCTTTTCACTCATTCTTACCACTTGGACATTGGTGCAACCCTTTGGATAGAAGCACACTGCACTATTGGCAAAGGGGCAACGCTAATGTCCCCTACCTCTTTTTACCCTCAACATATATATATTTATTTCTCAAAGAACCTTAGGTTTATCCAATACCCATTTCATGTTTTGACAAGCAACATATTGATATATATAGACCACTTTCATTCATTTATCCCCTAGATGGAAATTAGATGCAAATACTCATAAACAAACTCAAAAATAGTTGTGCAAATCAAGGTCATTGATTCCTATTCTTCCCTAATTACGCATACATACATCTAAAACAACCCATAACTCAAATTAATTATATTTATAATCTCAAGTCCCAATCAAAGCACTCAAACATGCACTCATACTAGCATTCACTTGCACTTATACCTACACTTAGATTGGGATAACTACATCGAGCTTGATCCCACTTTGAGGTATGTGTATGTAGGAAATGCTCAACACATGGGGTGTTGAGGTCATGTCCAACCTACCTTCATAATGCTACTCTTTCTACTTGTGCTCTTCAAATAACCTAATAAACATGGAGGCTTAAGGTTTCATATTGAAATAAGTCAAAATAGGGAACAAAAAACAATCCAACATTCAATCACACATGCATAGGTTCCTTAAAATGAAGCAACGATCCACCCAAAAGCTCACTATCTTTACTACATAAGGACTTTGGCATGGTACAATAAGACACTAGTGTAGAGTGTATTATTATCTAGAGGACTACACTATTATCTAGGAGGGTTTCTGACTCCTATTTCCTGTTGGTGGCACCTTGCACTATCCATGAATTAGTTTTCAGCCCTCCACTTATCCATCTCAGTTAGTTTTCTAACTAAATATCTATTTTGTAATTTATTTCTATTTATAAGCTAAGTAAATTATTCAATTATTGTACAAATTAGTGGTTGTTGATATTTATATATTTATTCCCTAATTTAAAATTCCAAAACTTTAATAACCTATGGTTTTAAATTCCATAACTCCCTTAAAATTTAAATCATTTGGTGAACCTGACTTATTTTGAGCATAAAATTTAAAACCCTAGTACACCATTAGGGTTTCCCTTCTTACTTCTATACTTTTCTTAGTTTTTCATCATGATTATCATGACATAATCCATTTTCTAATTTTTTCTACAAAGTTTGGTGGTTTGTCTTGCATGCTTATTACCTACCATTTGTAGAATGATGCACATATATATTACTCCCCTCATGGATCAAATTATAACTCAATTTACCTCACACATTAGTCCACCCCCTCTTGACCTCCACTTCAATGGACATCATTGTTGCATGGCTAATTTTGAGTTACCTCTAATTACTACTCGATGACAATGAGTTTAGAGGACTCCTTTTATTACTCCCCCACCTAGACAAGTTGACTACCTTTACTCACATCCTACCTATACTACTTACCCTCAATAAATAGTAAATCCTGTGGTTCAAGCTGTTACTAGATTAAATTAGATGCCTCCTCAACCTATATAGGAGTAGCGTAATCCCACAATCCCTCTTCCTAACCAATAAAATATAATGGGACCTAGGAATCAACATAGAGCGTATGATATCTTGGATCAGTTGAAAAATACACCAACTAATATTTCTATATTATAATTACTTCAAAAGGAAACTGTCTTCAAAGATATTATTTTTTAAACACTCAACCATACATCTTTGCCTCCTAATACAGAGCTATCTTATTTTTCATCTATCATGAACACTATAAGGGGCATTGAGAATGTTATATCTTTTGACAATGAGGATTTACACTCACACATAGTTATCAATCATAATTTACCACTCTTCATCCAAGCACAAATTAAAACCATCACTATTAAATGAGTTCTAATTGATAGTGGTTTAGGTCTTAACATATGCAACCTCTAATTTTTTCACACTACGGGGGTTGATACAACATCCATTTAGAAGACATATAAGAAAATTTGAGGTTTTGATGACATTCCCTGATAGACATTGGGTTTTATTATATTGGATAACACAATTGGGCCAAAAAACCTATCCACATAGTTTTAGGTGATACCTGATAATTTGCATTACAATTTATTACTCAAGAGACTTTGGATACATGTCATGGTTGTTATCCCCTCTACCTTACATAGATGTGTCAAGTTTTTACATGATGGAAATTTATATACTTGTCCAACTGATAACCAATCATTTATATATTGCAGTCACCAAGATTAATACCATGAGTATATCCTCTGATGGGACACCTTATGTTATCATAGAGTCCCTGCCTCATATCATTCATATATAACAAATGCATACATATGATAGAAAGGAATCCAACACTACTATTCTTGCATTAGTTTTAGATCCTCGTATAACAACATTATCTCCACCCATGATGAAGAATGATCCCCCTATAACATAGTTATCCCTGACCACATTGGATAATGAGATTCACATAACACAATTAACATTAATTGTTAACTTAAGGGAAGTATACATCATAAACTTAGATACAAACTCTGAGATCAGCATAAAGGATAATACAACACCCATGAACATCAATGATTATTTATGTGGATTGAGATTCACACCAGTAGACCCTAAAGAGTACATAGATGATTCCAAGTCACTCATCCCTTTACCTACACATGCATCACCATCATAGTTCCATAGATATAGTCCAAAACACTTGTAGTTAGAGGCATATTCTTCTATGCACTTAGTACATATGGTACCGTTGACCAATTTTTACCCCCATACCAAAAGGTCAATGCATATAGTTCAAAACTTGTATTTTCATGACTCCTGACCTTGTTGATAGCCATATTGGTCTTGTAATGTTCTTCAAATGGTATTTTTAGAGCCTTGTTTAGTATTGTTTAAAGTATTGACTTCTTCATGTGTTTCTAGAGACACCAAGGTTAGTTTAGAGGGTCCTAGGTCTATGTCATGATGTTTCAAAATGAAGCATAGTGTATCTCAAGTCATCCCACCTTTTACCACCTTGCATTAACATTATATACATGTTTGGAGAAGTTAATGTTGTCTTGTAAAGTTTAAGGTAAATGTCATTCAAAGGGAAGATGCATATGGTCAAGTCTAACATATGTCTAGGCTTGTCAAGTCAATGTGAAAGATATAAAATATGAAAGTCACATACAAGAAAACTTTTAAAAGCTTATTAAAGAGATTTATAAAGTGATAATTGTAAAGAGCTGGTCAAATAAAGGTTAGAACCATGATTTCTTGTAGGGTCAATGCACAAAAGAGAATAAACACTCCAAAAGAAAGTTTTAGACACTTGTATGAGCATGAAGGGTCTATCTTCAGGTGTAAATGCATGTAGAGGTGTATATTCACCTCCCTCAAATAAATTTCATGAACAACAAGCTTGCATAGGTCCAAAAAAGGCAACAAATACATCAAAATCTCCATTGAGCCCTTGATAGACTCACAATGGCCAGTTTCATATGCTCATTCCATGCAAAGGAGAGAGAGTGGTGACCTAAGTTATTGTGAAAATAAGGGGAACCTAGTATCCTTCCATTTGCTGTCATTATTTATCTGGTACATTCTCCCTCCTTTATGAACTATTGCTAAGAAGTTAGGGAGTTAGAAATTGCTTATAAACCCTGCAGGTTTGGTTTCTAGTAGTTTTAGAGCAGGAGTAAGATAGTGAACAAAATGGATGATTGGAGGAGGTAATGTAGATATTTAATATTCCCCTCACAACATTTTATAGTACCCATTTATCATGGGTGGCCCTTAAAATTAATCAAAACCTCCATTCATGTTGAGTTATAGGCAAGAGCATGATCTATTAGAGGTTACTATGAAGAAGGATAGGTGGTTTAATGAGTTGATGAGATTAAAATATAATCCTCTCCATTATTCTCATAACACTTATATATTTTATTAACCTACTATCACCTCTTAAATATCCCTCTTGGCTGGTTCAATGATCAAGCCTTCAAACACAAAGTGACCACATGTCTCAATGAGGTGCAAATAATTCTTTTAGAGTCTGGAAGAGTTTTCATATGTAGATGGTTTGAATCAAGAAGTATTTATTGTCTTCAAGTCCCTTATAAAAATTTAATACACTCTAAATATGGAAGTTGTAATGAAAAAGGTTTCAGGTATGATAGTCCAAATGCATGCTCTACCCCTGTCTCAACAAAAGACAAACAAGGACTACATAAATAAAAGGTGTTAAGATGACCCTCTAGGTTCTTTGTTGAGGAGTTTAACCCTAAAAATATAGATTAGGGTTAAATAAATTGATTTTTGAAAATATATAACTCAAAATATAACTCAACGGAGACTTAAATTAAAGTGGATGTAGACCTACAAGTCTTCAAACTTGTAGGTCTACATCACTAACCAAAATGAGTTATTTACAAGGAAAACAAGGCATTTGAGGAAAATAGGAGTGAATGATATTTAATACCATGATAATATCATGTGGAGTGAGTGACCGTTGGTCATGAATATCAAACCATACCAAATATGCAATCTCAGTCATCCTTAAGAAACTTACATGCCTGCTCCTACATTTGAAAAGGTTTGAGAGTGTCTTGGTTATGAAAAAAATGTAGTGGAATGAGGGATAAGTGTAAAACACATTCCATTGAATTTTAAAATATCATCATAATTCTAGGATATTTCTTATTGGAAAAGAGATAACCCTAGATCAAGGTGGGGAGGTTCTTCAGAAAACTAATGCACATTTATAGGTTTATTGTGGTAAAATGAGGAAAAGTGCATTAAGTGTATTGAATAAAGATTGGTAAAGTATATGAAAGAATCAAATAATAATGTATACAGAATTTAAATCCTCCAAATGGCTTCAATAGTGAAGAAACCCATGTTTAAGGGAAAAAGGACACCTACAAGCCTTAAACCCTCAATAGGTATGCTGTAGGTAGAGAGGCCAAAACTTCAACATAATAAGACCTAAGGATATTGAAAAATGCACATAAAATCATTAACATAGGTGTCTAAAATCTCATAAGGATGATTATAGTCAAAAAAATTTAATTTGAAGGGGTTTTAGGCCTAAACCATTCTCTTAGTCTCTCACACAATCCTCCATGCTCGAGAGATCACTTGAGAAGCTCATAAATCCTTGGAGGAAGTGCATGGTGGAAAATGGATATTAGAGGTGATGACAAGGGTCTTATACTTCAAACTTAGGGCATTAGTTCATTCACCCACCCCCACAACTCTATAAATAATCCTTAGGATTGGAGGTCTCTCTAAACCCTATATTTGCCTTGTGGAGGAGTTTGAGAGAGCACAATATTTTGATTAGTACATGAATGAGGTTTTTTAAGGAGGAAAAATAAGTTTTGAGGTGTTTGAGATGTCTTCACATTCTAATATATTGGCATTGGTGGCTCCTTTAAGGTTATGTACAGCATGAACCATTCGTAAGAGTCTATATCACTCATAGACTGCCTAGAAGCTCCCTAAAAGCTTTAAAATTTGCTAAGATCTCACACCAAAAGATGCATGGGGCTAATTGGTATTTGAGGGTGCTAGGTAGGTTTACATACCTCCATATTATATCATTTATTCTTAGATTAGGGCCTTTTACTTTATGAACTACCGTTAAGATGGTAGACATCTAAAACCATCATTAAACCCTTCCAATGACCCAATGGGAGAAAATGGTCTCCTAAGTGACTAAAATGGATTGGATGACCCTTGAAATGACCTGACCAATGTTCATACCTATCATAAGTACCTTATCAAGTCATCATTTGGCACATGTGCATTGATATTATATATAAATGGCCTAATATTCATGGCTACAGGCCTATTTATGAGCATGGAGGATGGTGTTAGGTTCTAAAATTGAGTAAGAAGAATTTTAAACCCTGGACAGGGGTTGGATGATCCTCTATTCTATTTATCTAATCATCTCAAGATGATACATGAGATTTCATGTCACTAATTTAGGCCCAAGAGGTGACTGTACCATTATTGTTGTTCAAGAAGCCTAAGTGTAGACCTATGAGAAATCATGGAGAGCTTGAGAGTCCCTTGAACACTACTAAAAATGTTTTTTTGAAGTTTTTGGAGCCTCATTAGACGTTGGTCAAATTTAATTAGGTGACTATAAGCAGGTTGGAGCATGGCATCCTTGTGTATCATGAAAACCTTAAAGAGAGAGGTGTGGGGAAAATGATGGGTTTCAAGACACCTAATGAAACATGATGATCATTGTAACATTAGTATGGAGAACTTCTAAATAGATGTAAACTGTCAAGAAGAGGAGCAAAAGGTAGTCTAAGATGAGTGAATAACCAAAATGCCACTTGTCACTCTTCAATCAATAAGGTTATGGTAGTTTCAAGAGAATAATATGAGAGTCTCTCTTATGCCACTCCTAATGATGAACTTCATCAACACATGGCCTTGAGGGTTAGGAAACAACATGAAAACACACCTCCAATAGGCCTAGTGGCACTTCTTTTCTGCATTGTAACTTGCTTCATCATGAGAAGACTCTTCCAACATTCTCTTTCTCTTCTCTTTTTCATTATCTATTATATATACAACCTTATTTGGCTTTATAATGATACTCCACCTATGTATGGCAAAGCCCTACTCATTTTTATGCCTTTGATCAATTAAGGATACTAATTTTACCTCCTTCTATGATTTTACTTAGTATGTATGCATGGATAATTAATCTTGTTAAGTGATTTGCTTAGTCTTCCTTGACATGTTGTCATATTATAACACCTATACATAGTTTGAAAGTTTATGTTGTAGGTCATGTGAAGTATTAAAGTGAAGTGCAAGGGTTGAGTGATTTTGTATATTCATTAGTGTTATTTTAGACCTCTTGTCTAGTCCTCCTAGGCTAAACATATTTCACAACCTGCACATGAAGTGTTGATGTAAGATATGCATAGTAGGAGTAGTGTATGTTCAAAATAGTCTCATGGTTGATGTACACATATAGGTGGTTGGTAGTGGTCTATTAGTTTTGGTGTATCACCTCCTTAGTTAAGTTTATTTAATGGTATTCCTCTCCTTTTTGCTTTGAAAGTTATTAGTGTAGTGTTTGTGACCCTAATTGATACATCAAGGGGAGCTAGCCCTTAAAATATAGAGATTCAATCCACCTATTAGGCCACCCACAGCATAGGATTATCTCCATGTTAACCCAAATTATGAAGTCTTGTGAAACCTTCAAACGATGAAAATTTGGGATATAATAGTTTTGACATGCTCAGTGTGACTCGATCCATAGTAGTTAAAGGATTGTTGGTGTTGTCTTTCAACATATCAGATTTTAGAGGCATTTTAACAAACATCAATGGTGACTCTGAATGTATTCAACTAGTTTTAGTAGCTCAAGTATCATTTTAAGCAAGTGATCTTTCATTTTTAATTTATCATGAAGTTTCATGGATGAGTTTGGCATTGATTTCTATTTTACACAAGTTGGTGATCCATATAAAATTCATGTTGATCTTTGCCAGCAGTTTGTTGACCCTTATCAGCAACATGTTGATTCTTATCAACCTTGCTATCAAGAGTATTACCCTTCTTATTTTCCTCAATAGTCTTACCAAGATAATCCACCTCTTTGTCAACATTTTCATCCTTCTAATGAGTTTAGTCAAGACCATGTTACTCCTGGTCAACATAGTCAGAGTTCAAATTAGTCTATCTAAAGATTCAAGTAAACGCTCTTAGACTGTGAAAGGTATATGATAGAGATTGATAGACAAAGGGAGTATCGTCTAAGTGTTCTTAGTCATCTCATTTAAAATGTGAGACTCATTGTAGCTGATAAAGAGAGAGTGGGCAACTATTGAGAGAGAAAATAGATAAAGACTCGCTAGTGACATGATGGACATAGGTGGCATAATTCAATGCATAGAGGACAAGCTAATAGTTCATGAAGGGCAACAAGTTCAGTGCTATCAACCTCATGTACCTTTTCCTATACCCCTCAATGCTCTTTTGTACCACCCATTCTTCCTCAAAAGATAGATTAAAGTGGGTTTTAAATCATCCCAAGTCCTTCATATACCTCTCAAGCCTTCACATCATAGAAATAAATCCAAGAGACATCCAAAATAGGAAAGAGGTTATTGTTGAGAGGGTTGATGATTGAGATAAATCAGAATTAGAGATTTTGATTGCTACCTAGAGGAAAAATAATAAGGCTATCTTGGCAAAAAACTCATTCCCTTTCTTTAAGATCCTCCCAAAAGGTTCCTTAAGATTCCAAGTTGGAATAAAGTGGTGAAGTCATGGGATAAACAAAGTAGAATAAGTTTAGATTAGGGAATTGAGACCAAAGAAGAACAAACCTTTTCTAGCCCCATCCATCCCTTATAAAGAGGATAATGCCTTCTCATATTAGTAATAAATTCAAGAAGGAATCCAAGGAAAAAAATAAATCCTTGTTGAGAATCTTGAAAAATAAGACTTTTCCATCTTGGAAATAAATTCAAAAGAGCATTCAAATAAATAATGAAGCCCTGTTATAAACTAAAGAATTTAAAGGTTTGAAGGATTCATTAGTGAATGGAAGGAAAAGAGGTATAAGATCATTGATCATGAGAGCCCAAAACTTGTTTATGATGTTGAACAGTCCTTCTTAGAGGAAGATGTTGGGAGGATGGGTGTAAACCGGAAGCACACAATTTGATTACCAAACCAAGACTTAATTGAAATTAACCAGATTCACCAAGAACTAGAATTCAGAAGCCTATGAGAGACAATACCAAATTGTATTAACACTTTATACAGAAAAGAATACAATAAAGAAAGCCACTTCTTCTCCATCCACCTTACAGAGGTTTCCCACACCTCAGTGAACAGTAATTCTTCTCCCCAAAGAGTCCCACACCCAACTCAAATACAGAGTTGGTGTTCACCTCCCGTGCTCCACGCACACCACAAGTGCTCCACGCACTCCACAAGCACTCCACGTGCTCCACAAGTACTCAAGGTACTTCAAGTAGATCTCCCATGAATCTGCAACAACCTGCAATTCAACAGACCATACTTATGGAAGGAACTCCCTTGCCTTCCTCTTGCTCTATCCGAGTACACAAAAGTAGATCATGCCTGATATTCTGTGTTGCTGAGTATGACCTTGCACACCTGCAAATAAGCTCACCTGTGAACCTCGACCTTGCACACACATACACTTGGACGATCTTATACCATGTAGATTCTATAAAGCCATGCAACTGTGACCAAGATCCTACACTCTTGAAGAACCCAGCTGAAGCACCAACACACCTTACTGTGGCACTAGAGGAACGCACCATTGACCTCAACACAGAAGGAGCTTATAATTATGCTCTCTTACTCCTAGCACACTTTTCCAATACAACCATGAGTCTATTATATAGATCTCATCCAAACAATGGATTTAATTTCCGCAGTGTCTATAATTAGCCCTGATCATGCAAACACTTGGTTCGTTAGGCCCGATAAGAGGCGACTGACGTGGTGCCTGGAGGTGACCGAGTCGGCCGATATATGAACGTCGGTTGCTTCTCTGTGCTCTCCCGCCGACGTCGGCTGATCAGACCGACCCCAACTTCTTCTGCAACTCAGCAACCTTCAGCAACCTCCTCTCCTGTTTGCATCAGTGAAGCTTTTAGCTCCATAATCCTAACAGAAGAAAAATAGATTATTGCTATAGGTTAGCCTCAATAAGGCTATGAGGAGGATGCTTCAAGTGAATATGAGGAAGAACTCACCATTTGAACACCTTTAGGTGAGAAGAGAATCATATCATTCTTTGAACATGAAAGGGGATATTATTTTCCCAATTGTGAACAAGGTGATAAGATGGTGATTGTAGCTAAGATGCAGCTAGATACCTCTCAAGATGTCTCAATTAGTGAAGAGAGAGGTATTTTGATCAAAAAAGAAAAATATATCACTGCTTGTAACCATGCTAAATTAGAAAACTTAGTTTTAGCCTTGGATCAATATTAGGATCAACCTCTTAATGAGGGGAATATAATTCTTCCTAGTCAAGAAAGTGGTCAAGAAGGTAAGCCTAATCTCTATGTTTGACCACATGTTCAAGAGCAAGGTGAGATTCAAGAGGAAGACATACTAGTTGGCCAAGAAGAAGGTGATCTCAAAGATTTATTTGATGACATGGAAATCACTCTCATATATAATGGAAGTCCTAAATAATATGAAAAGGTGGTCCTTAACCAATTTACAACATCTTCAAAACAAATGGATAGCTTTCAAGAAGTTCCAAGGCACAATGACTCTCTTCAAGTGGCCATAGACAATCAGGAGCAACATATGGATGAGGTATAGATATATTATTATTTGTGTAAGGAAGTTAAGCTTAGGATAAGTAAGACTTTGTTCTTGACTCGCATAGTCAACCCATGGACATGGGAATGAATGAAAAAGGCCTAATTGCTAGTCAAGGAGACTATGAGTATGCCAACATCTCAGAATGTAGGTGGAATCTCTCACTCTATGAGCAATACCTAATTAGAACTTAATTCAGCATGTGGCAATCTAATTTGATGGGAGCATAGTGAGCTCAAGATATTTCTATTTGATCCTAGAGGAGAAAGATATGTTGACCTCAGTTCTATGTAGTGTTTTCTTGCTTTGTTTTCTTTAAGTGCTTTGTAGCACAAATGTGTGTGTGTGCCTTTCTTTAGTGTGTTTGCTTTTGTTTTGCTGTGTTTGGGAGGGTAAATTAGTTATATTTTCTTGTTAAAGGATATTGCATCCATGTTCAAGGTCCCATATCAATAAGTGGTTGAGTGTAAGTGACTCCATTGCCCAGTGGAAGGACAAGGCTACTGGTCTATTAACATTACAGGCATGCTAACCCTTGTAAATCACCAAAATGTTGACCATACTTTTGCCCTTAGGCCAAAAGGTCAACCCATATAGTTAAAAACTTGTATTTTCATGCATCCTATCCATGTTTATAGCCATCCCAGTCTTGTAATGTTCTTCAAATGGTCTTTTTTATAACCTTGTTTAGCATTGTTTAAGGTATTAACTTCCTCATGTGTTTCTAGAGCCATTAAGGTCAGGTTAGAGTGTCCTAGGTCTATGTCATGATGTGTAAAAATGAATCATAATGTATCTCAAGTCATCCCACCATTTTCACACCTTGCATGAACATTATATACATGTTTGGAGAAGTTAAGGTTGTTTTGTAAAGTTTAAGGTAAATATCTTGCAAAGGGAAGATGTATATAGTCAAGTCTAACATATGTTTAGGCTTGTCAAGTCAATCTAAATGATAGAAAAGATGAAAGGTACATAAAAACACACTTTTAAAAGCCTATGAAATAGATTTATAATGTGATAAATTTCATGAGTTGGTCAGATAAAGGTTATAACCATGATTGCTTGTAGGTTCAACACACAAAAGAGAATAAACACTCCAAAAGGTAGTTTTAGTCAATTGTACAGGCCTGCGGGGTCTATATTCAAGTGTAAATGAATTTATATGTGTTTATTAACCTACATCAGATAAATTTCATGAACAAAAATCTTGAATATATCCAAAAAATGCAAAAAATAGCATCAAAATCTCCATCAAGCCCTTGGCAGACTCATAGTGCCCAGTTTCATATGCTCATTCTGTACAGAAGAGAGATATTTCTGACTTAAGATTTTGGTCAAAGAAGGATAACCTATTATCCTTCCATTTGGTGTAATTATTTATTTTATCCATTCCCCCTCCTTTGTGAACTATTCCTAAGAAGTTAGGGTGCTAAAAACTGCCTATAAACCCTACAGGCCTGGTTTCCAATAGTTTTAGAGCAGAAGTAAGATAGTGAAAAAAATGGATGATTGGAGGAGGTTATTTAAACTTAAATATTCCCCTCACAATATTCTATATTACCCATTTGGCACGTGTGACTCTCAAAAGAAGTAAAACCTCCATTTATGTTTAGTTACAGGCAGGAGCATGACTTATTGGAGGTCACTATGAAGAAGGATAGTTGGTTTAATAAGTTGATTAACTTCAAATATAATCCTTTCCATGATTATAATCCCCCTTATATATTTTATCAACCTACTATCACCTCCTAAATATCCTTATTGGCTGGTCCAATGAGCAAGCCTTCAAACAAGAAGTGACCACATGTCTCAATGAGGTGCAAACAATTTTATTAGAGTCTATAAGAGTTTTCATATGTATATGGTTTGAATAAAGAAGTAATTATTGTCTTAAATTCCCTTATAAAAATTTAAGTCACTCTCAATATAGAAGGTGTAATGGAAAAGATCTCAAGTATGATAGTCCAAACACAGGGTTTACCCTTGTCTCAATAAAAGAGAAATAAGGATTACATAGAAAAAGGTGTTGAGATGACCCTCTAGGTGAATTTTTGGAGGAATTTAACCCTAAAAATAAGTATGAGGGTTAAATAATGTGATTTTTGAACATTTATAATCAAAATATAACTCAATGGAGACTTAAATTAAAGTGAATGTAGACCTACAGGTTTGCAGACATATAGGTCCACATCACTAACCAAAACGAGTTGTTTACAAGGAAAACAAGGCATTTGAGGAAAATAGGTGTGGATGATAATGGGTACCATGGGAAGAGAATGTGGAGTGAAGCACCAATGGTCATGAATATCAAACCATACCAAATATGCAATCCACGTCATCCTTAAGAAGCCTACAAGCTTTCTCCTGCAATTAAAAATGTTTGAGAGTGTCTCGGTTATGAAAATAAGGTATCAGACTAAGGGATAAATTTCAAACACATTTCATATACTTTTACAAGATCATCATGATGCTAGGATATCTCTTATTGGAAAAGACACAACCCTAGATCAAGGTGGGGAGGTTCTTCAGAAAACCAATGCACATCTATAGGCCTACTATGATAAAATGAGAAAAAGTGCATTAAGTTTATTGAATAAATATTGGTAAAGTATATGAAAGAGTCAAATAAGAATGTATACAAAATAAAAATGCTTTTAAAGCCTCCAAATGGCCTCAATAATAAATAAATCTAGGTTTAAGGGCAAAAGGACACCTACAAGCCTAAAACCCTTAATAGGTATGTTATAGGTAGAGAGGCCAAACCTTGAACACAATAAGATCAAAGGATACTAAAAAATGATCTTGAAAGCATTAGTATAGGTTTATCAAAGCTCATAAGGATGATTATAGTAAAAAATTCATAATTTGAAGGGGTTTTAGGCCTAAACCTTTATCTCAGTCTCTTACACAGTCCTCCATGCCCTAGAGGTCACTTGTGAAGCTCATAACTCCTTGGAGGAAGTGAATGGTGTCAAATGGATATTAGAGGTGATGATAGGGGTCTTATAATTCAAACTTATTAAATTAGTTCATTCATCCACCCCCACAACTCTATAAACAATCATTAATATTAGAGGTCTACCTAAACCTTGTATTTGCCTTGTGGAGGAGCTCAAGAGAGCATAATCTATTGATTAGTACATGAATCAAGTTTTGCATGGGGAAAAAAGAAGTTTGGAGGTGTTGGAGATGTCTTCACACTCCAATATATCTTGGCATTGGTGGCTTCCTTCAATGTTTTGTGCAGTATGAACCATCCTTAAGAGTCTATATCACTCACATATTGCCTAGAAGCTACCCAAAAAACTTTAAACTTTGCTCAAATCTCACACCAACATATGCATGGGGCTAATTGGTGTTTGGGGGTGTTATGGAGGTCTACCTAATTCCATATTTTTTCATTTGTTCTTGGATTATGCCCATGTACTTCATGAACCATCGTAAAGATGATAGACACCTAAAAATTTGTTAAACCCTTTTGATGACCCAATGGGAAAAATTGGTATCCAAAGTGCCTAAAATGGATTGAATGACCCTTGAAATGATCTGAGAAACCTTCATACATCTCTTGAGAAACCTTCATACATCTCCTGAGTACCTTCTCAAGTCATTAGTTGGCACATGTGCACTGAGATTATATAAAAATGACTTAAGATTCATAGTTACATGCATGTTTGTCAGAATGGAGAATGGTGGTAGGTCCTCAAATCAAATAATAAGGATTTTAAATCATAGACAAGGTTTCATGATCATCTATTCTCTTTCTCTAAACCTCTCTAGATGATACATGAGCTTTCATGTCACTAATTTGGTCCCAAGTAGTGACTATACCACTATTGTTGTTCAAGAAGCCTAAGTGCAGTCCTGTGGGAATTCATGGAGAGCATGAGAGTCTCTTGAAATATACTAAGAATGGTTTTGAAGTTTTTGGAGCCTCATTAAACTATGGAAAATTCCAATTAGGTGACTATAAGCAGGTTGGAGCATGACATCTTTGTGTATCATGAAAACCTTTAAGAGAGAGGTGTGGTGAAATTGATGGATTTCAAGACACCTAATGAAACATGATGATCATTGTAACATCAGTATGGAGAACCCATAAATAGATGTAAAGGGTCAAAAAGAGGAGTAGAAGGTAGTTTAAGGTGAGTGAATAACCAAAATGCCACTTGTCACTCTTCAATCAAGAAGGATATGGTAGTTTCAAGAGAAGAATATGAGGAAACTCTCTTATGCCACTCCTCATGATGAACTTAATCAACACATGACCTTGAGGGTTAAGAAGAAACATGAAAACACACCTATAGCAGGCCTAGTGGCACTTCTTTTCTACATTGTAACTTGCTTCATCATGAGAAGACTCTTCCAACATTCTCTTTCTCTTCTCTCTCATTCTCTTCTATATATACAACTTTGTTTAGCTTTGTAATGATCCTCCACTTGAGTATGGCAAATCCATACTCATTTGTATGAATTTGATCAATGTAAAATACTATTTTTACCTCCTTCTATGACTATACTTAGTGTGTGTGTATGGATAGTTAATCTTGTTAAGTCATTTACTTAGTCTTCCTTGACATTTTGTCCTATTTAAATCCCTATATGCAGTTTGAAAGTTTATTTTGTAGGTCATGAGAAGTGTTCAAGATTAAGTATGAGGGTTGAGTAAGTTTGTCTATTCATTAGTTTCATTTTGGACCTTTTGTCTAGTCTTCCTAGCCTAAACATATTTCACAACCTTCGATATGAAGTGTTGATATAGGAGATTCAGATTAGGAGTAGTGTATGTTAAAAATAATCTCATGGTTGATGTGCACATAAAACTAGATGGTAGTGGTCAATTAGTTTTGGTGTATCACCTCCTTAGATTTATTTCATGTTATTCCTCTCCTTTTTCCTTTGCAAGTCAGTAGTGTAGTGTTTGTGAGCCTAATTGATAGATCAAGGGGTAGCTAGCCCCTAAAATATAGAGATTCAATCCACCTATTAGGCGCCCCATAGCCTAGTATTGTCTCCATGTTACCCCAAATTTTGAAGTCTTGAACAACCTTACAAGGGTGTAAATTTGGGCTATAACATTTACATCTATGGATATTAACCCAATTATCTATATTCAGGTAGGTAGTACACAAGATAAATCACACCAGGTTTTATAGATAAATACTTGATAGAGGATTGATGGCATTATCTATAGTTTGGCATATATCTATTATCAAATTATTAGAGCATGATAATACACCCTTTTTTCATTTTCACATGATTACCAAACATGATACAGATACATGCTCAATAATACAATAGAAATTGAATAAATTCAGGGCTCAGGGCACTATCTAGAGTACACAACCTCTACCTCTACCAGTATAAGCACCACGATTGACTCTTCATCAACACATATATTCATAGAATGATCCCTTGACTATTCAAGCTTTCATCAAGGACCAATGCATCCCTCATGTTGCTATAAATGAGGATTATGATCCCAACACTTGTAGATTGGCATTCTTACATCACATAGGATATCAAGAGACTGAGTTACAACATGTTATACTTTGTTAAGACTCCTTAGAACATATTAATATCTCAGTTGCATGTGTAACTAAGGTGGTCAACAAACTACTCTTCATCATGAGCACATGCACTCAAATGATAATTACACTTAGAAGTACATGGTTATAAGCAATGGATGCCATAGTCAATCATACAAATAGATCTTTGACTTTTAGCTATGAGGGACATATAGTTTGCATCTTACATGATGGACTCATTGAGTATCATAGGTTTTAAACATACATTCGATAGTCTAATGTGGATTACCCTAAAAGCACACATGAGGCTTCTTACACAGTAGATCAACATGATATTCAGATGCACAAAATCTAGACTAATTACAAGGATAAGGCTATATTTATACCAACAACATGGTATGATGATCATGATGTTGATGATTGATTTGAGTTTGGGTAGATTCATTATCTAACAGTGGATGACCTTCCACCAGATACAACACTTGACTATCCACATCCTATGGATGCACACTTAAGTCTATAGAGGCACTACATTTCATTTTTATATAATATTATTTATTTACATATTACTTGTACATAGTTTCATATTCATATTGTTTGTACATAGCTTATACTTAGAAAATAAAAAGATAATATAATATGTTCAAAAATATAAAAATAATATAATATATTCAAAAATACAAAAACATTCAAATATTACTCATAAAATACAAATTCTAGATTGTATGCATCTTCATGTTTACATTACTTCTATTTGATAGGTACTACATATGTCATCTATGCTAGTATAATTGGCTTTTAGCATACATACATGCTTCACTTGTTCCTTTCGAGTGTTCACAGATTACTACAAGACCCAAGTCCTTAAATAGATCCAAATTTGTTATTATCTACATTGAGGGCACATACACAGATACATACATGCTTCCTTGTTCCTTTCGAGTGTTCACAGATTACTACAAGACCCAAGTCCTCTAAATAGATCCAAATTTATTATTATCTACCCATTGGGGGCACATACACATATACATAGATTCAACAATGATACATTCACCCATGAGGATATCATACTACACAACTTCTAATTTGCCTGGTTATATCTTTATTTACTTCACATCACAGATTTAGCATTAATTATATCGTGATATTGATCCTCGTATACTACACTAATTTTTGTTGACTAATAATAAAAACTCAACTTAAGTTCATCTTTGCTAATCATATATTTGTACCACATGTTATGCATACTTTTATTTTCAGCTTTACTAGATTACATTTGATTGTGTCTCTTTGATTCTACATCTACTCAAGGGCAATTGAATATGTCATTGTTTTATGGCTCTAATCCAAATCCTTGCATTATATGTATACTTTGGACATGTGCCTATGTCCTTGTGTGTGCTTCTTGATTGTGTATACGAACATTTGAACATGTCCTTCCATGTGGATGTAAGCCAACCTTACTTGCTCTTTACATATGTGGACATTTAAACCTGTCCTTATATGTGTGCTCTTTCTCAAACTTAGTGATGTGCCCATGTCCATTTTATTGTATCCCTTTGGACTACTTTGTGTGCCTCATGTGTTTGCATATATGATTTAATGTATGTGTCATAGACATGACACTTGTCTCTTGCTTATTACACTCACATCCAATTGTGATGCCATGATGGACCTCATGCATCTCCCTTTCCTCAGGTATTATTGACTATTTTGACCATAAGTCAAAATAGGTCAACCCCCTATAGTCTAAAAATTGTGTAGGGGCTTATTAGGGTCCTATATGGTGTGTCTTGGTTGTATTTGATGTCATTTAATGTGTCATTTACCTTAGTCATATTCATCTTTAGGCCTATAGCACTTAGGGGTAATTTTAGAGTCATTAATGGAGGTTGTACAATTTCTTATAGTGTAAAAGTGTTTCAAAGTTCCTTTCAGAGTCCAATATGTCATAATTTTGTCAAGAATGTCAGTCCCTAACTGAAACTTGTAGTTACTACATTGAATCAAGAAGAAAAGTGGTAAGTTGGGTAGTTTTGATAGTTTTACAGCTTTTAGATAAGCGTGACATGTGTGGAAAGCCCATGGATTGACTCTTTAGCTTCCCTGAACTCATTCCCGCATTTTATCTACTTTTTAAGTCTCAAAATTGGTCCAAAACCATTTTGCTCTTTCATCTCCCTTCTTGGCATTTAAAACTGCCCAACAGGTTTTCTAATGGTATGGATAGTAGGAGAGGTTTTAGGACAAATACCTCTATGGTATGAAATTACACTTATTTCACTTTCATTTCATGGTAGGATTTCTAGGATTGGTCACTTGTGCTTTATGAACCAATGTTAATAATTTGATTGCCTCTTTTTACATGTTATTTCCCATACCCTATAGGTTTTCTTCTTGTATGGTATTGTCCATAAAAACCACTTATTGAATTACTTCCAAGGGATGTGGAAATATTTCTCTCATTGTTCCATCTTTGGTTTCATGTTTGGAGGTGATTTAATGGGCCAAACATCTTAAGTTGTAGGTAAAAGCACCATTACTATGATATAGATAGGTTTTCACTATTTACATAGGTTTCATGCCCTTGTAGTGGCTTCAAAATAAGGTGATATGTTGTATCTCATGTTTCCCATGTCTTGAAAACCACCTCTCCTTTCAATATCAATTTCAAAGGGTCTCACATGGAGTTATAGTCAAGAAACACATTGTTGTCCCCAAAAATGAGTGACATTTTTGGGACAACCTATGAACTATTTCAGTTCAACAGACCAAAATCCTCTCTCCCCTTTTCAAAAATTGTTCTAAGAATTCAAGTTCTTCATTTTTCAAAGCTTTTCCAAAAATATACGGACTCTGCAGGCTTAAATCTATGAACTCTGTAGATATGTTTCTACAGACTCATCATGCTTGAAATTAGCAGGTTCAACAAGTTCAAAGGCTTCTGCAGGTGAGTTCGATCAAAAGAACATGTTTCTAACACTTAGTCATTTTCAAGATTAGCTCAACACCTTGGTTCAACCAAAAAAAGTTCATCAGCAAGCTTCTAAGCAAGGATTGAACCATTGAACCATTGAACTGTTGAACCTTGAACCATTTTGGTTCAACAGGTTCAATGGGTTCAAAGGTTCAATGTCATCAGCAAGAGTTAAGTGCTTTTTCAAGGTTCAAAGTTCAACCATTTCAAGGTTCCACATTTTCAAACACTTAACGAAAAATAAAGGCTTGAACTGTTGAACCGTTGAACCTTGAACCATTTTGGTTCGATGGTTCAACGGGTTCAATGACCAAATGGTTCAATGCGTTTGGTTCAAAAGATCAAAAGGACTTAGCCAAATAAATATATTGAACCGATTAAACCATTGAACCAAAGTTGGTTCAATTGGTCGGTTTAATTGGCAGGTTCAAGGGGTTACCCTAGGGCCAAAGGAACAAATGCCCTTGCAGAGGGCAGTGAACTAGAGGCAAGTGCCCTTGCGGGGGGGGTGCCAACATTGGTTCAAGGGTCAAAGAGAAGACAAAAAAGATAGAATTCCTTTAGAATTGTTCAAAGGTCGATAGGGAACATTTCCTTCAGACTTTTTGTCTAAAGGAAATTATTAAGTGAAAGAGCCATTAAACTTTGAGAAGATTTTTCTTGAAAAAATGGTTAAGGCAAAATGCCTTTAGACATTTTGTCTGAAGGAATTCACTTGGGAAAAAATCTCAAAGAAATTGAAAGGAACAAATAGCTAAGAAATAGAAGCTTTCCTTCAGATAAATTGCCCAAAGGAATTCATTCAGACTTTTTATCCGAAGGAAAATCCCATGGAAAAATGCTCGATGGAAAAAGACAAACTATAGCGGAAGCCACCACGTGTCCCTTATAGAGTCAAAGCAGAAGCTGCCAAGTGTCGTCTACCAAGACACAATTTCTAATAAGTTTCAAAGCTACAAAATGTGCCACGTGTTTTGTTATAACTCAATAGAAGTTGACAAGTTTCAATATCTTTGGTCTCTCCCTTTTGTGTTGTAAGGACTGTGGTGGGCCCCGAATGAGTTACTAAGGTCAAGCGGAGCGTGACAAGTGGCATCATCTATGTGAATCTGAATCAGTCTCAAATGTTTCTATATTATTTCTAATTTAGAGTGGAAGCCACCACGTGTCATCTTCTGTAGGACTCTCAAAAGGTTTCTAAAGCTTCTATAAGTTAAGCAGAACATGAAACATGTCCCGTTATAACTCAGCAGAATGTGACAAGTGTCTGCATCCGTGATCCACTTTTGAAGCTGCTTGGGCAAGAAGTGTCGTGAATCCCATTTTTTGTAAGTTTCTAATAAGTTTCATAATAGCAGAACTTGCCACTTGTCAAAGACGCAGAGCCAAGAAATTCCTTTAGACATTTTGTCTGAAGGAGATAAAGAAACAATAGCACGGACCCTAAGAACAAACTCAACGAACAACCAAAGAAGGATTCGAAGGAGCCAATAGAAAGTGAGAAGATAGCCTAAGAGCTCAGATCACCAGGAAGAGACAAAATGCAATAGGAAATCCAAAAATATCTATAGGAGAGTTATTTTCAGTATGTGGAATAGTCCACCAGGTGGACATTAGAAGATGTGAGTATTCAATGGCGCGACCTATTTTTTCCCCTTTGAATAAAGGCGAATGGACAGTCACGTAAGCATCATAAAGAAGACTAGACAACCCATGCTTAGGAGGAGACATATGAGATGATTCAGAATGCCAAAGTCAAAGCTGATGACCTATTCTAGCATGGCCCTTTCATAGATATTTAAGGCATTCAATTCAGCATGGGCCTTTTTCATGAAAACAAGTGCCCAAGTCTTTCTTGGAACACTATATATTGTAATCTCTCACTTTATGCAAAGGAGATCTTTTTGATGACAGAAGCAAAACTCTACCCAAATTGAAAGGCGAATACTAAGACTTTGAGCTCAGATTGTTGTTCATATTATTTTATCTGAATGAGAAAGCAAGTTACTTGCAGACTTTATGCTGTTATAGCTTGTGCCATTTTAGGAGATTGTTCTTATGTCTATCTTCTAGACGCATTCTTGTTTATTTAATCTAACAAGAAGAATTAGTGGAAGTGATAAGGAAGATGTCCTAAAGTTAGTTACTTTTAGAGTTTGTGCTGTTATAGTTGTCTTTAGTGTGTGTTTATTTTATGTTTCTGTGTTGAGGATTTTGGGATGACTTTGTGCCCCCATTATCTTTTGTATCTCACTCTTTGGGCAGTTGAAGTGGAGACTTTGTGCTACACTTCATTCTACCAGTTATTGCATCTTGTTACCAGTCACTTATCATACCTGAAATAACTCCTGTTGTTCCCTGTAAGAACACTTTTGAAAGAAGAGAAGTGCCTTCAGTGTTTTCACCAAGATTTTCTCCTTTGTTTGTGAACATCATCTCTAAAAGAAGAGATATGGATGGTGTATCCTACTCCTGAGTGTTATTTTTAGCTTATATATATAGTATATAGCTCCTACATACTTATAGGGAACCTTCCCTTAATGAGAGGAGAGATTTGTCCCCTTTTGATGTGGTAAACCTGCACACTAGGCCGACCAATCTTCCTTGATGTCGATGATCAGACCTATTTTTCTCACCAGTATGCTAGTGACAAAATATTCACCCAATAATTTTTTTGGTGACTCCGCTGGGGATGAATGTG
Source organism: Torreya grandis (assembly GCA_037957365.1). Lineage (NCBI taxonomy): Eukaryota > Viridiplantae > Streptophyta > Pinopsida > Cupressales > Taxaceae > Torreya > Torreya grandis. Next base: position 2,077,582 of record JARHVA010001132.1, read on the forward strand.
CAGTCTGAAGCCTCAAGTTTCAGATTGAAGCAGTCCCTACCCTTATCCATTATAGATTATAGTGACTCCTTTTCGTGTCTTACCCATTATCATTATAGCCTTACCATCTTCCTCCATATCCATTATATTATTTGGTCTATAAAACTAGAGCCACTGGGGAAGAACGCATAGTTTGAAGTCTCAAGCTTCAAGCTAAAGTAGGACCAATTCTTTCTCATTTTTATCTTACAATCTAGTAGCTCCACGCTATACAAGAATCCCTAAATCTCAAGGTGTTGTTGACCCTATTTTTGAGTTGGTGCAGCAAAGCAATTTTGATTTGTTTCCTCCACAACCTCACCTTCAACAAACTAGGAGTCTTCCTCCTACCCATTTTGGGTCACCAATACAAGGCAGAGCTTCTTTTTCTATTGTTAGTAAAGCTTTGCCTATCCATACTCCACTCAGATTTGTGATCCCACTTATACATAATCAAATCATGGCTCAAGGCCCCTGGGGTAACTCTTTTGGTCCACTAAATTTGACCCCACCTCTACATGAACTCCCACGCAACTCAAAATAGAATTTCTCCAAATTTTTTGGTGATAGGAGAGTTCATCCTGATGAACACATTGTAGCCTTTAGCATAGCCTGTGGTGTGATAGGCATGATATTTAAGGATGTGGCAGTCAAGTTTTTCATAGAGACACTACAAGGCGCTACTACAGACTGGTTCTACCATCTACAAGCTCAGTCTGTGACTGATTGGGACACTCTTAAAGCTCAATTTGAAGCCAAGTTACGGCTTGTAGAAGATGTGCATGCCTTGTTAGCCGAGCTCACACAGATGAAGAAGGAGCCCCATGAGCCCATGAGGGATTTCATAGCAAAGTTTGACAAGCTGAGAAACTGAATTCCTAAAATTACTCAGCCAACACCTGAAAACCTCAAATGCTTCTTCATCAACTCACAGCTGCCTAAAGTGAGTTTTTTGCTGAGACAAGCTACACACATAGACCTTGTTACTGCTCAAGACATGGCTACTGAGGTAGAAGATGACCTTATCTTGTCAAAGAAGATAAGGAGAGACCCAAACAAAGGTAAACCCTCTTAATCTTCTGAGAATTCATCTACAGGAACCATAGATCAAATAGTGCAAAATTTGGCAAATGAACTGCTAGCCTTGAAAAGACAAATAGCCCAAGGTATGTTTGCTCCTCCTAATAGGGATATGTCAAGGAGGACATTTTAGAATCAGGCATACCAAGGCAACGCTACCAGGAATCAAGGGCAGCCAAATCATCTTCCTCCCCCACAAAGGAACCTTGCCCTTGAAGCGCCTCCAACCAACTCAGCAGTTGGATATCTAGAAATTGAACATGATTTCTCTTTCCAGCTTGAGTTTGATCAAGAAAATGATGTTGATCTCTTCAAAAAGGATCAAGAAGAGTCAGTTGGTGACTCCCACATTGGTTTCCTAAATTACCAGGATGAACTCAGAAGTAAAGGTGAAGCAGTTGAGAGATCATACACAGTATTCACCCGATCCAAGAATCAGTCAACTTAGCAAAATGATAAAGAAAGAATAGAGGAGAGAGTTCAGCCTACAATTTTAATTACCAAATGAGAAACTTCCCTACCTTTCCAACCAAAGGACCTAGTGGTTACTAAAAAAGTAAGTATCCTAAATATTTCTGCACCTTCACCTTCAACTTCACAGATCAGTCATCCCCCTCCCAGAAACCAAAAGGATGAACTCCCATCCTCTCTTCTTAGTCCATTTCAATCATTTTACATTATTTACCATGTCAAGAAAACCAAAATTCAAATGACTGAATTTGAATTCCTACAAGCCAACCCTGAGCAGTTGGATAGGTTGGTGGAGTGTGTGAAGAATAAAATCATCTCTATAGGATAAGAGATTAAAAAGGTAACTCATGATCCCACAAGGAACATGACCATCCCAAACAATCTTGTCATTACTCCTACTGCCCCTGGGAAAATAGAACCTTTCTATGTTTCCTTGTTGATAAACGGTCACAAGCTGAGCAACTGCATCATTGATTCTAGAGCTTCAGACAATGTCATGCCTGCCAAAGTGGCAGAATCTCTTGGTCTCACACTAACTAAGACATTTGGGAGATGTTTCTCCATGGAGAATAAATAAGTGCCACTACTGGGACAAATCAAGGATGCTTAATTTGCATTTATTAAATATCCAAACAAGAGAATCAAGATGACAGTTCTGGTGGCTGACGTCCCAGCATCCTATGGCATTCTGCTTGGATAAAATTTTTGCAAGGAAATGAGAGGAGAACTAAGCATGGACCTGTCTGAGGCAAGGATCCCTGTTAAAGGCATCATGAAGAGGCTGCTTCCTAAAAAGGAAGCAAAATATGTTGTCACTTAGACATCAGCACCCAAAGCTCAGATTTTATTTGAGTCTTCAGGCAGGGGTAATTATTTTTTGTCCACATAGGATGTTCATGTTTCTGCAGATGAAAGTCCTATAGGTGGCAATCTGAAAATCAATTCAAACAAGACATCAGAGGAATTGGTAGGGCACAGTATAGATGAAAAATCATCTTCCACTTCCAATAAAGAGAAATCTGATAGAAGATCAATCTCTGATGATGTTTGGATCCAGGAATTTGATGACAACAATTCCTCTACCAGTGTTGGAGCTGGGATGGTGTTGTTATCTCCTCAAGGAGATATTCTTCTTCCTTCACATGAGTTGTAGTTCAGCAACACCAACAACACTATCGAGTACGAATCTCTATTACTTAGATTAAAAGCTACTCAAGACAAAGGTTTCAAACTCCTTCACGCCAAAGGAGATGTCAAGCTGATGGTTTGTCAGGTGTTTGATGTTGATAATCAAATCATTGACTGGACTGAATCAAGAGAACAACAAGCTATGGTAGTGGTCCATACTACTGCGTGCCAAAGTTAGGAAGAGGAGCTCTTCACTGAGAGAGCAAAGATTTATGGTTTTTGGATTGGAGACCACATCTTGCCATGGGGCAAGAAGAGAGAACCAAAAGGAGTGCACAAAAATTGTGATTCCTAGTGGAGAGTTCCATTCACCCATCACCGATTCTGGAGACAAAATAATTTTCTACTAGTTTATCAGGACATAATGCTATTTTCATTGTCTCACAATGGACATCGTCTGAATCACTTCAATTCTTGAAGTATCAGATAAGTTCACATGTACATATGTACATTTATATAGTCTTTAGTTCTATTTTGTGCTTTTCATTTTCATTTTTTGGAGCCTTTATTTTTGGGTAGCATGACTCCATAGCCCAATGGCATACTTCAAAGGCACTGGAGATTCTGGTTTCTACTCCCCTCAGACGTTCCAAATTTTCAACTGAAGGAAGTTCCCCAACTGGAGCCAGCTGTTGTCCCCAAAAATGAGTGACATTTTTTGGACAAACTATGAATTATTTCGATTCAATAGACCAAAATCCTCTCTCCCCTTTTCAAAAATTGTTTTGATCATTCAAGTTCTTCATTTTTCAAAGCTTTTCTAGAAATCTGCAGACTCTACAGGCTTAAATCTATGAACTCTGTAGATATGTTTCTACGGACTCATCATGCTTGAAATTAGTAGGTTCAAAGGCTTCTGCAAGTGAGTTCAATCAAAAGAACAAGTTTCCAACACTTAGTCATTTTCAAGATTGGTTCTACGCCTTGGCTCAACCAAAAAATGTTCATCGACAAGATTCTAAGCAAGGATTGAACCATTAAACCGTTGAACCTTGAACCATTTTGGTTCAATGGGTTCAATGGGTTCAAAGGTTCAACGTCATCATCAAGAGTTAAGCGCTTTGTCAAGGTTCAAAGTTCAACCATTTCAAGGTTCCAGGACTTCAAACACTTAACGAAAAATAAAGTCTTGAACCATTGAACCTTGAACCATTTTGGTTCGACGGTTCAATAGGTTCAACGACCAAATGGTTTGACACATTTGGTTTAAAAGATAAAAAAGAATTAGCCAAATAAAGAGATTGAACTGATTGAACCATTGAATCATTGAACCAAAGTTAGTTCAATCGATCGGTTCAATCGACAGGTTCAAGGCACTGCCCCAGGGTCGAAGGAACAAATGCCCTTGTGGAGGGTAGTGAACTAGAAGCAAGTGCCCTTGCAGGGGGGGGACATTAGTTCAAGGGTCAAAGAGAAGATAGAAAAGATAGAATTATTTAAGATTTGTTTAAAGGTCGATAGGGAACATTTCCTTCAGACTTTTTGTTTGAAGGAAATTATTAAGTGAAAGAGCCGTTAGACTTTTGAAAGATTTTCTTCAAAAAAATGGTTAAGGAAAAATTCCTTCAGACATTTTGTCCAAAGGAATTCACTCGAGAAGAAAGCCTGAAGAAATTGAAAGGAACAAATGGCTAAGGAATAGAAGCTTTCCTTCGAACAAATTGCCTGAAGGAAAAGCTCATGGAAAAATGCCTGATGGAAAAAGACAAAGTGTAGCAGAAACCACCACATGTCCCTTATAGAGTCGAAGCGGAAGCTGCCAAGTGTCATCTACTGGGACACAGTTTCTAATAAGTTTCAAAGTTGCAAAACATGCCACGTGTTCTGTTATAACTCAGTGGAAGCTGACAAGTGTCAACATTCATGGTCTCTCCCTTTTGTGTCGTAAGGACTGTGGTGGGCCTTGAATGAGTTGCTAAGGTCAAGTGAAGCGTGACAAGTGGCATTGTCTGTGTGAATCCAAATGAGTCCCATATGTTTATATATTATTTCTAAAGTAGAGTGGAAGCTACCACATGTCATCTTCCACAGGACTCTCAAAAGGTTTCTAAAGCTTCTATAAGTTAAGCAGAACATGCCATGTGTCCCATTATAACTCAGCAGAACGTGACAAGTGTCTCCATCCGCATTCCCCTTTTGAAGCTACTCAGGCAAGAAGTGTCATGAATCCCATTTTCTATAATTTTCTAATAAGTTTCATAACAACAAAACTTGCCACTTGTCAAAGACGCAGAGCCAAGGAATTCCTTCAGATATTTTGTCTGAAGGAGATAAAGAAACAACAGTGCGGACCCTAAGAACAGACTCAACGAACAGCCAAAGAAGGAGCCGAAGAAGCCAATAGAAAGTGAGAAGATAGCCTGAGAGCTTAGATCACTAGGAAGAGACAAAATGCAAATGGAAATCTAGAAATATCTGTAGGAGAGTTATTTTTAGTAGGTGGAATAGTCCACCAGGTGGACATCAGAGAACGCGAGTATTCAATGGCATGACCTATTTTTTTCCCTTTGAATAAAGGTGAATGGACAACTGTGTAAGTATCATAAAGAAGACCAGACAACCCATGTTTAGGAGGAGACATTTGAGATGATTCTGAACACCAAAGTCAAGGCCGATGACCTGTTCTAGCAAGGCCCTTTCACAAATATTTAAGGCATTCAATTCAGCATGGGCCTTTTTCATGAAAACAAGCACCCAAGTCTTTCTTAGAGCGCTATATATTGTAATCTCTGATTTTATGCAAAGGAGATCTTTTTGATGACAGAAGCAAAAATCTGCCCAAATTAAAAGGTGAATACTGAGACTTTGAGCTCAGATTGTTGTTCATATTATTTTATTTGAATGAGAAAGCAAGTTACTTGTAGACTTTGTGTTGTTATAGCTTGTGCCATTTTAGAAGATTATTCTTATGTCTATCTTCTAGATGCATTTTTTTTATTTAATCTAACAAGAAGAATTAGTGGAAGTGATAAGGAAGATGTCTTGAAGTTAGTTACTTTCAGACTTTGTGTTGTTATAGTTGTCTTTAGTGTGTGTTTATTTTCTATTTCTGTGTTGAGGATTCTGGGATGACTTTTTGCCCCCATTATCCTTTGTATCTCTCTTTGGGTAGCTGAAGTGGAGACTTTGTGCTACACTTCATTCTGTCAGTTATTGCATCTTGTTACCAGTCACTTATCATACCTGAAAGAACTCTTGTTGTTCCCTGTAAGAACACTTTTGAAAGAAGAGAAGTGCCTTTAGTGTTTTCACCAGGATTTTCTCCTTTGTTTGTGAACATTGTCTCTGAAGGAAGAGAGTTGGATGGTGTATCCTACCCTTGAGTGTTATTTTTAGCTTATATATATAGTATATAGCTCTTGCATACGTATAGGCAACCTCTCCTTAATGAGAGGAGATATTTGTCCCCTTTTGATGTGGTAAACCTGCACACTAGGTCAACCAATCTTCCTTGTTGTGGATGATCAAACCTATTTTGCTCATCAGTACGCTGGTGACAAAATATTCACTCAACACACATAATATAGTCAACTTCCTATATAAAGCTCACTTACAGTCATGGTGAATGAGTGTATGAAGTATTTGATAAAATTCATGGATATTCCATAAGGAGTTTAAGAGGTTGAACATCATTCTTGGGATGTGAACAAGCAAACCGAGTATTCAAATGCTATGTAATAGACTGTGATAAGTAGTTCTCTAACATACACAGTCCTACACCATTAGTATACACCTACAGGTGCCCCACATGAGATAATCACATTATATTTGAAGCAATTAACCTAGTTTTAAGTAACTCAAAGTGGAGAGGATCCATTTGGAGACCTTGAGAAGGTCTAAGATTGGTTGTAAGGCCATAACCATGCACATTGTTGATAACTTACTTTCACTACCCTATGTACTGAAAAGTGCACTTGCATGTGACACTGGTATTATTGAACATCATTATTTTACTAATTGTGCTCCTCAAATACCCTGAAAAAATGTAAAGGATTTGGGTTTCACATTAAAATCCATCAAAATAGGGAATATACGATGATCCAACATTCAATCACATAGGCACAAGCTCTTCAAAATCAAGTGAAGGTCCACCCAAAAGCTCACTATCTATGTTGTATAAGGACATTAACATAGTACAATAGGACATTAGCACAATTTACTACTATCTAGAGGACTGCGCTACTGTCTAAGAGGTTTTTGACTTTTGTTTCCTCTTGACAACACCTTACAATGTACTTACACTAGTTTTTATCCCTCCACTTGTCTACCTCAATTGAGTTTCCAGCTAAGTATTTATGTTATAATTTATTTCTATATATAGGATAAACAAACAATTCAATTATTATACAAATTTTAATCTAGGAATTTGACTCAAGAGAGGATGGTTAGTATGGGGTTAGTTCTAAAATGAAAACAAAATGAAAGAAACACACTAACTAGCATAACATCTCTAGGCTTAGACACTAAGGAGAGCTAAGTTTACAAAAATTAATAAAACACACAACTAAAAGGTAAAATAAACCTCTTTTACCTTTCTTAGATGCTCTAAAATGCTTGTTGTAGTGGCTTGCTCAGCTTGTGCTCATGAAGTCCTTAGCAATGGAAGCTTGATTACCTCCATCTCTCACTTGGCACCTTTGGCTCATAGCTTGGATTGGCTTGGAATCAATTTGGCATGGTAACACTAGTTTAATAAAGCTTTTGGAACCAATCCTGCATTATAACTTTGCACTATCAAGACTTAGAAATGATGTGGTAAGGCCTCCTATTTATAAATTTTTGAGAATGATCAGAATCAACCTAAATCATCCATCTCAAGATTGAGATGTGTGGTCAAAGATTAATTCCATTTTTAGAATTAAGTTTGTAATTATCCTCATCATGACATTGGAAAAAGGGGCAATTAAGAGGCATGGAGGGCATGAATCCTAATATTTGTGGCATTTATGGCCTACGAATGTCTTCTCAAGAAATGAGGTCACTTGATGATGTAGGTATTTAATATTCATTTCTAAAACAAATTATTCAACAAGTTTCCATGGAATTATTAATTATGCCTTGATTTGGGTTAATTAGCTCTTAAGCATGTTTAAGCACTTTGTGCACAAATTACTCAAATTGATCAGAATGTCTTGTTATTGGTCCAAAACTTGATTGAAGTGGAATTAGAAGGTGATGTTAAATGCATTGGAAATGTTTTCCCATTTAGGCTGTTACCAGCAACAAATAACAAAGGCACGTGTCTTGTGTAGAAGATTTGATAGGAAAGATCAATTCAAAGCACCTAGGTGCAAAATTGGCATTTTGACTCAGAATGATCTAATCAAAGTTAGCTGGCCCATAAATTACATTTTCTAATTTAGGGATACCCTAGACAAAATTGACATTTGAATATGTTAGTTTCACATCTTTTAGCATGTTTTAATGTTTTTAGGCCAAATTGTGCATTTTGGGTGGAAACTGGTCAAAACCCTGATTGAGGGTTATCAATGGCCAGTTTTAAGTATCTATAGTTTGCCCCTATTTGGGAAGGCATTGCAAGCTATAATAATAGTAACATCTTCTCAAAGAATGAAAAGGTCATGTATGCCTACAACTGTAATGATGATAAATTAATTGTATGATGCCCCCTCAAGGGAACAATTGGCACAAGTAATTCGATAAATGGTCCCTCGAAAAGAAAGAAGTGAAATGAGAAGACCAAAGAAAGGAAAGATGATGGGATGAAAATATAATGATATTAAAAAAGTAGTCAAAGTCATTGAGAATGCAAGTGGGATGGTGCACAATGGTTTTCCCAAAGGTGGTTATAAACATTGTACCCTAATAGTGGCAACGTGGTATGATAACACAATGATTTGCCCAAAGACAATTATAATCATTGAGAAGATGGAGCTGCCCCAGTTAGGACAGACACATAAGAGAATAACATGCCCCTATATAGGTAGAAAAATTAAAGTGGTGACAACACAATGATTTACCCAAAGGTGGTTATAATCATTGAGAAATGCAAGTGGGATGGTGTGCAATGATTTATCCATAGGCGGTTATAATCATTAGACCTTGATTATGGCAAACATGATAAACCTGGTCGAGAATGATGATAAATTAACATAGAGGGTAATGATGAATTGGAACAACCTACTAGTAGGGAGATGCTTATCTGAACTAATAACGGTTGAAATTATTTCATGATTAATTACTTTGTTTGGGATATGATTGAGAGTGAATTGAGATGTTAGTTGCTGAAGAGATGCCACCATTATTGAGTAGACTTCTTGAAGCTAAGGTTTGTTGTAGCACATGTCTGATAGGTGTCATGATATAACATCATGAGGAATTGGCTAAAATATGCATGAAGACTGACTCCCGTAATCTAATTCTCAATAGAGAATAATGCACTAATGATAGAAACCATGATGACAATGTAAGCATATGAATATGAATGGATTCAAGTGTAAGTGTGGGCAAGGAATCACCTAATGAACACACATAAACTGAATCAAGGCAACAGTGCTAAAAATAAACAAACAAATAGATAAACAAACAAAATAAATAGAAATAAGTAAACAAATAATGTAATGAAAACCCTACAAACAATGCCTCCATAAAATAGGTGACAAATTAACAAACGAACAAAATGGGGGAATAGACGAAAAAGAAGGGGGTGGCCGAGTTGTCTCCATATGCACTAGGCAAGTGGACGCTACTTACATAGTTCCATGGATGTAATATCCAATAAAAAACTTTAGGCCAAATGTAGTTCTCCCAGGGAATGGGAAGAATGTGATGACTAAAGAAAATAAATATAATGGATGTGATAAAAGAATAGGAATGGTTTTGCAAAATGGCAAGTGCATGAGAGAAAAAGGTCAAAAAGGATGGGGAAACTAAATGACAAGTTATTTTCTTGTAACTTATTAAGGATTCCCATAGTCCTTAAGACAAAGAAGTGGTCAATGTTTTTGTTCCTTTTTAATGATTTTTCAAATGCTTTTGGAAGTGTTTTGAGGTGTCTCAGCTCGATCAAGAATGATGAGACACTAAATGGTTCAAGTTCACAAAATGGAAAGAGCATTTAAACTAATGTTGTTCAAAAAATGTTGAGAGCATGGCTTAGGTTGCTTGTAAATAGTGAGAGTGTTTAAACTAAGGTTACTCGTAAAATGGTGAGAGTGTGGCTTAGGTTACTCGTAAAATGGTGAGAGCATGGGGAAAAAGGTGACTGAGATAACCTTAAAAAGTATTGAGTGATACCTACATAGTCCCATAATAGGACCTCAAGTCACTGTAGTTCCATCGTTACATTAGAGAAATTCGACTAGTTTAGCAGTCAATTCAAACAAAATAGGCACAGTTAGTAAAATGGCATAGGATGACATAGGAAGTGGCAAGTTGGTATGTTAAGGCTTAATGTTTCCCCTAGTTTGCCCATATATAGTTATAACCATGATATAATGACATAGATCAATGGTACTAATTTGCCTAAAGGCAGTTATAATTAGTAGCAAGATCAGTGGTAAAAAATAAATAACAAATGAAGGATGTAACTATCAAAACTTCTGTCACCCTGTCTTAAAATATGATCTTTATCTAAAGTTTTTGAATCAACTGATGAAATTGTTTAGATACTTTGATGCTATAAATGCGTAATGAATGGCAAAAACCAAGGTCAAATGGGCTAGGCTTTAGAACACACTTAGCTGATAGGTCAGAAGCGAAAAGTGGATACGACAAAGAGGATAGATAAGGATGATATCGTGTATAAAGAAGAATAGTGATAAAATGGCATATCTAAAATGGTCTTTACAGACAATACACCTTACAACTCAAACATAGTACCACTTGAGATGAATAATAGTCATCATCTCAAGGAGTTCATCTCCATCAGGTGTGGCAAACCTGTATGCTCTTGATCCATAATCTGTAGTAATAATGAAAGGCTCTATCTAGTTTGGTTTGAATTTCCCTTTATGTTTCTTCTTAGTCATGGTATTATTTTGGCCTTATTTAAGAACAAGGTCACCAAGTTTAAATGTTTTATTCTTAACATGTCGATTATAGTGTCCTTTGAGTTAGTTCTGATATGCTTGAGGATTATTGAGTGTTGTTGTGCATTTCTCATCAAGTAAGTCTAGCTCTTGCAGGTGAGCTACTCGATAGTCATGATCATCCAAGACATGCTTGAAAGAGATGTGTAGTGAAGGTAATTCAAACTTAATGGGAAGGATGGCTTTAATACCATAAACAAGTGAGTATGGAGTGGCTCTTATGGGGGTATGATGATTGGTATGGTATGCCCAGAGGATAGGGAACATCTAGAGGTGTCAATCACGATCAGCATCATTGACAATATTTTAAAGAATATTGACAATGGTTTTATTGGATGCCTCGACTTGGCCATTACCTTGAGGGAAATATGTCGTATAGAAAAATGTTGTGTGATGTTATATTTAGTACATAATTGGTCTACATCCTTGTTCTTGAATTATCCTCTATTATCAGATATAATGTCAGAGGGGATACCGTAGCGGCAAATGAGATGGTTGAAGATGAATTTAGAAATTTGCTTTCTAGTCACGTAAGTGAGGGGTATAGATTCAACCCACTTAGTGAAATATTTGGTGGTGGTAAGGATATGTTTATGGTCATCAGATGAAGTGGGGTTGATCTTCCTAATGAGGTCAAGTCCCCATGTAGAAAATGGCCATGGTGTCAACATCAGTTTCAGAGTTTTTACTAGGGCATAAATTAGATTAGCATGTCATTGACATTTGTCATACTTTTTTACATATGTAGTGGCATTTTCATCTATTGTGGGCCAATAATAATTAGTACGCAAGAGCTTTTTGGATAGGACTACCCCAATAGAATGAGCTCCACATACTCTATGAATTTCTCTTAATGCTAGCGTAGACTCTAACAAAGTTAAACAAAATTGTGGTGAATAAAGGTGGATCCTAGTAAATTATAATGAATGGAATGATGAATAAAGGCTTTGGTTTGTTTTTTAGATAGGTTAAGTGGTAGAACTTGGTCATGAAGCTAGTTTTAAAGGTCTAAGTACTAGATATAATTAGGACCAATAATATCACAAATCATTGTAATAGTTGAAGGTTCATGAGCTGGTGCTAACAAATTCTCGATGAGGAACTGATACTCTCTAGCTTTATTTGTTTATCAAATTAGAGAGCCAATAGTAACCATGGCATTTGCCATTCTATTACTAGCCCTTCGTGTGTGCTCAATCTAAATGTTGGAAATTTGTTGCTTAAGAGTGTCGACCATGGCCTTATATGGAACTAGCTTTCCATCTTTGGTTTGAAAATGATTTGTGACCTGATTGATGATTAACTGAGAATGACCATAAACTTGGAGATGAGATATATTCCAATGCACTGCTTGTCGAAGTCCTACAATAAGTGCTTCATACTTGACCATGTTTGTATAAGGAAAGCTGATTCTAAATGATTTAGGGATTAGATCCCCTATGGTGTAATAAATAATAGGTCTACCCCTGATCTATGTGCAATAAATGAACCATCAAAATATAGCTTCTAGGGCTACTCCTTAAGGGTTACATCAATGATGGTCATGATGGATTTATCATGAAATTGAAATGTGAGTGGCTATGTGTTTATGAGAAGTACTTTAACAAGTTGATCTACAAGAACTTGTCCCTTGATTGCCTTCTAATTGATATACTCTATGTCAAAATCACTGAGAATCATGATCCATTTAGCCATTCTAACTTTCAAAGCTATTTTAGATAGTAGATACTTGAGTAGATCTACTTTTAAAATAACCATGGTCTTATTATTCAACATGTAATGGAACAATTTTTGCACTACAAAAACCATGGCTAGACAAGCTTTTTCAATAGGAGCATAGTTATGTTCATATGTAACCAATGTATGGCTTAGGTAGTATATGACATGCTCTTTTCCATTATCTTCATGTTGAGCCAAGAGTACCCCCAGAGCATGGTTGGTAGCTAATAGGTATAACAAGAATGGCTTTTTTGGTAGAGGAGGTAATAAAATAGGTAGATCAACAAGATAGTCTTTGAGTTATTGAAAAGCTATTTGACAGTGATCATCTCAATGAAATACAACTCCCTTCTTCAAAAGGTGTGTAAATGGATGCCACTTGTCTGCTAATTGAGAGATGAAGCATCAAATTGACTGGATCTTACCTTGCAAATTATAGAGTTGCTTTAAATTGGTTGGTGGTAACATCTCGATTATAGCATGGACTTTAGCCAGATCGACTTCAATACCTCTATGAGACATGATGAAGCCAAGTAATTTTCCTAAAGTTACATTGAACACATATTTTTTTGGATTGAGTCTGACTTTGTACTCTCGTAATCTTTAAAATATCTTATATAACACTACTGAATGGTCAGCCTTGGTTTTGGATTTTCCCAATATTTCATCGACATAGTATTCAATAATATTATGCATCATATCATGGAATATGATAGGCATATCCCTTTAATATGTGGCTCTAGAATTCTTAAGGCTAAATGGCATTACTTGATAACAAAATGTTCCCCATGGAGTGGTAAACACTGTTTTATGTTAGTCTTCTAGTGTTATTTGGATCTAGTTATATCCTAAAAATCCATCTATGAGTGAAAGCATTTCATAACCAGCCATGGAGTCAATGATCTTGTCGATATTAGGTAAGGGAAAATCATCTTTAAGACAAGCTTTATTGATGTTTCAAAAATCAATACAAATTTTGATCCCTTCAAAGTTTTTACTAATAGGTACCACATTAGAGTTCCATTCTAGGTAATCAATGGATCAAATACATCCTGACTTCTAACATTTTTTCCAACTCTTTCTTTACCAATACAATAATTCAAGGATGCATCTTACGTAACTTTTGTTTTACTAGTTTGGCATCAAGATTAACCATAAGATGGTGCAAAACTAAGGCAGGGTTTAAACCTGAGCATGTCAGAATCAGGCCCATGTAAAGATATCTATAAATTTTCTCAATAGATCTAGTAAATATGTCATGTTCCTCCTCGATGAGGGATGTACCTAATTTTATCTCATTTTAGATTTGATGGAGTCTCGATATTTACCTCTTTTGTATCTTTGACTAGAAGAGTCAAACTATCTTCTAGAATAATAGGCAATGACTTGAACTATTAGATTATGTTAGGTTCCTTTGTTAGGACTTGCTCTTCAAATTCTCCTAGGCATGATGAATCTGAGTCCCCTAATGGGAAATCTGGCCATGTGACAAAAATAGTCATAAATTTTCTTCAAGAATTTGATTAAATACTTATTATTTCTCAAAGCTGAGCTCAAATCCATAGGACAAATTCATCATTGATGGTCTTCTAGTCTAAATTCAAAGAAAAATGAACACCCCCATCTAATGGCACCTGAAATAGGTTTTCACCACCTGATTGGCCTTTATCTTTACTTTTTCCCTAGTCAAAAAGCACCTTAAAGAGGTTTTCTCTTTGAGACCTCAATGTTTTACTTATTTGTTTATATCTAAGGGTGTTCACTCTCTCTCCAAAAGAGGCTACAAGATCCAATGTGATTGAGAATCTTGATTTATGATCTCCCAATGAAACATTGTCTCTAAGGCCTAAGAAATCATAGAATGCCTCATCATTCTAGAACTCATCAATCGACAGATTGGATTCTTGTTGGCCCCAATCTATTAGTTGGAGATAATATAATGGCAAAGGATTGTGATGAATGGCCAGGGTAAGGGTATAAATGACATTGTTATCAAACAAGTTGGTTTTAACTAGGTTATCAAAGGTGAGGCTATGATTAGACTCTGCTTACACTATTGAAATCATCATTATTGGTCACTGGTGATGGAGTTTGAATAAGATATGTGGGGTCACCCCCAGGATGGTTTAAATCAAAGTCCATAAGGTCTTTCATTCTTAGTCATGGAAATTGGCTCAATGGTTCCTTGTTGATTCAGTCCGAGGCCTGTTCCTTCATAATTGTGATGCTCCATGATCCATATTGGGAATATGATACTTTGAATTTTTATAAAAATCAGCTTGGTTGTCATTGTATAACCATGATTCATTCCTCTTTGAGAGGATCAAGTTCTAGGCTAGATGCTAGTACAAATGTGACAAGTCCCTTATCTTTGCTCTTTTATTGCCAATGTATATGTGGGGTGATTTTAGGTCACCCAAAGCTTTTTGCATTTTGAGGAAGATTGGCAATATGAAATGTATCATGGGTCACATACTCTCCCAGTCCATTATTTGAAATGGTGAAATGATTGGAAGCTTAAAGAGGTGGTAGGTGGGAAAGGGAATCCAAGGTATTAGAAGGATCAATAAGTATAGCCTTTCCTTCATCCTACTTGGAACTTGGATTCATGCCATATTGATGATTATAGCTTTGAAATTTGGCCTCAAGATGCTTACAGTGTTCATATGGGTGTAAATCTCCTAGAATATTCACTTCCATCTCTGAGTGGGAAAATTTGATACATTGGTGCAATGTTGATGGGACCACACAAATCTCATGTAACCAAGGCCTGCCTAGAAGTATATTGTATGATAACTCAAGATCAAGCACATGGAAAAGCGTATCATGGGTCAAAGGCCCAATGATAATTGGAAAACTAATGGTGCATTATAATTCTCTTTCCTGATTATCATAGGCTTTGATGGTTATTGTTTTTGGTTGAAGATCTACCATTGTGTACCCAAGAAGCTTGATGAGTTTTAAAGACACTATGTTGAGGCTGGATCCATTGGCTATAAGGACACATTTCAATTTATGTCATCTTATATAAACTTCTATGTATAATGTATTATTATGGAGTGGGCCAAGGGAAGATAGATCGCTTTGGTTAAATGTGACTTGTTGGGCTGGAACTAGGTGTCCAACCAAAGCTTGAAATTTATCAGGAGATATGTCAATAACAACTATGGATTGGGTTAAAAACTCATTCAAAATGTTCTTATGGAATATTGACGTTCGTAGCTAATCTAAAATAGAGATTTTTGTTGGTGTCTTCTGCAATTGTTCCACAATATCAAACTTCTTATCTTGGTTAGTAGTGAATGGTTTGTTCTGAGGCTAAATAGTTAGTTGGATGACAGATAAAGTGGTGGATGGTTGTAGGCCGAGATAGTAATCTTTGACCTCTGAGTTGTGATTACATAATCAAGATTAAATACTAGACCATTATTACTAACTGATGTTGGAAATGGTGTGGGACTAGATAGGACAAGTCTTGGTTACCAGTGTACTTGCATGTGGTCACGTGGCAAGAATGAGTTATCAATATAAGGTTTAAAAGGAGAAGTCCTAGTTTGCTAATTTGCTTGTAGGCACTACAAGGTCAAAGAAGGATTATCCATGAAATTTGGTTGAATAGTATTGGTTATCAATGGTCTGGGTTTATTAGTGTTTGGTCTAGGATTAATGGAGATGGTATTAACACTACCCCCTACAATATGACCTACAACCCTATTGTAGTCATGTGCAATTCATGGTAGGTTTATTGGTTGTTACCATTTTGACCTTGGTTTTGTCCATTGTTCTATCATTGTGGGTTCTACTATTGATTTTGTTGATTCTATTGGTTTGGTCTTTGATTATGATACTATTGATTTTATTGCTACACTAACCATTGTTGTTGTTGTTGCTGATTATTTTGCTATTGCTGATTGTTATGTCTAAGAAAGGGGTTTTGATAAATCCCAAGAGTTTGATTGGAAGTGGAATCATAATTATCCAATATTATTTCCCCATTCTCC
Organism: Torreya grandis; assembly: GCA_037957365.1. Lineage (NCBI taxonomy): Eukaryota > Viridiplantae > Streptophyta > Pinopsida > Cupressales > Taxaceae > Torreya > Torreya grandis. Next base: position 2,094,110 of record JARHVA010001132.1, read on the forward strand.
AGCATATTCTCAATTAAATGCTTGATTTGGACACATCTTCATAGATTATTCTTGTTGACTTGATGATAGTCACATAATTCATTTTCATGATACCAATCAGGATAAAGAATGCCTTGCAGATTTTGCTTTGCTATAGGCCAACTAATTAGATTAGCATAAATAAGCTTGCAAAATATAGATTCAATAGGTTATCCTAGGTCACTAAAGACATGATGTGCAAGCACAGTTCTCCTAGGAGAAGGGGTTTGCAATGGTAAAGGCTGTTATATTTGTTGTGCATGTTTTGGTTGTTGTGCTTATGACATTGATTGGAAAGTTTATTGGGTAGAAGTAAGTTGAAAATTTGGTGTTGATGATGTTTTCATAGTTTGGACATGATGGGATTTGGTTACTCTATTTCCCACAACATTCCTATTATGGTTGAATTGCTTCGATCTTTTTTGGTTATTGGCCTGTGCTAGTTGTAATGCTTGTGCTTGAATAGAATGTTGATGTTGGCCATTTATCTGATTGGTACCTTGATTTATATTAGTTAAATTAAGCTTGATAACTCTTTTATTGATGAACACCCGCTCGATCAATAAACCTTTATCAATGATCTCTTTGAAAGTATGTGCACATTGTAGTTCCAGATGGTAGGCTATCTCACTATGCAAATTTTTAGTAAACACAACGGTTAATTGTTTAACTAGTAAACTATGGGTGAAATGGCTTGCAAGGGCTCTCCATCATTGTAAGCAACTTGCAAAACTCTCACTAGCTTTTTGCTTTGCTTATGTCAGGTCCACTAATGAAATCTCATGCTCAAGATTATAGGAAAAGTGTTGCATAAACTTATCAGAAAGATCATCAAAATTCGTTACTAAATTTTTGGGCAACTTTAAAAACCACTCCAAGGCTTGTCCAGCCAAGCTCCTTGAAAATAATATAAAAAAGTAGATGTCGTTATATGCCACTGGTTGCATGCGATAAAAAATTTGGTCAAATGAGCCTTAGGGTCACATTTTCATTTGTATTTATCAAATTTGGGTGGTTCATATCCTAGAGGAAATGGTGTCTATAAATACTTCATGTTGAATGGATAGGAACACACATCATCTAATTTGAACTTTTTAATCTGTTTACCTGCTTAAATAGCAACAATTACATCCTTCATCTGTTACAATTCTTAGGATAAGAAACTAGAAGGAACATTGATTTGAGAGAGAATATTGGTTTGGTTAGATGGTTGGGAGGTCACAAGTGGGACACTTTGACCAGGGTATGATGGAGATACTTGTTGGGGTATATTGGTTTGGTTGGGTAATGGACCAAGAATACACATACATGGATTAAGATGTACATGAAATGGCACATTTAGTTACATGATATTCTATTTTGGGTTAGTGATAAAGGTTTGACTTGGAGGATTTTGTGGTTACTATGGAGGGATATAACTATATTTTGCCTATTGTGGTTGAAAAGGAACATGCTACCGATTAATCAAACCTTGCTATTGAGTGAGAACTTATGGTTCAATACCCTGTCTCTAAATTTGTGGCACATTTTGAACCAATGATTGTCTAGTAGGTACTTGAGAAACATGGGGACCTCCTTGTTGCATGAATCCTTATGAGGAAGTGAAATCAAGTTGTAGATTCGACATCTATCGCTAACCAATATTTGCACATTGTTGACTACTCATTGCTTGGTTTTGAATTGGCATATTAGTTTATGACTGAAGAAGTATGTTCGTCATTACCTAACGAGGTGAAACATTAGTTGCCCCTGATTGAGGTGGTAATGTATTTATCCTCTATTATGTTGATACATTATATTGTGCCTACTATTGTGGAATACTACTCGCTACTTATTGAGGAGGAGTAGGATTCATCACATTTTGTCATTGAGGTGTGACATTAGCCATTGTTTGATTACCTAATCCTGTAGGTTATACACTTGAAGAAGAAGCTGGTTGAGGTTGGGGTATAGAAACTCTTATTCCCTAGTATGATGATCTACTCATGGGATTAACTACAAGAGCATGTTGTTGGCTAGTTGTTTGTGCGTTAGTACCACTTCGATCAGGATTGGACATTGTTTGCACATTATCCACTACCTTTGGCTCACTATTTAGTGTAGAGGTTAAAGACACTTCTTCAATAATGGGCATATGCATCAAGTTATCTATCAAAGTGGTTTGTACAAAGGGGTCAAAACTTAGATTTTCTTGTCTAGTTAACTCTATCAACACTCCTATTGAAGGAACTAGGTCAATAAGAGGCTTACTCACCATGTTCATATGATTGAAATCATGTGTTAAATTCAAGTAGGTCTGATATGCTATCTACATTTGGTTAAAATGATCTTCCATGATGTTTTTACCTTAATTGGATATATTAGGGTCTTGATATGTTGTTTGGACTAGAGCCATAGGATTACTAAAAGAAGCCTGTTGATCGTAGATGATATTGTGGGGTAGTCTTACTAGACTTGATAAATTTTCATGAGGGAAATCTACTGGTGACTTGGCCCCTACCTCTATGGCTCTAACCAAAATCTCATCTTTGTTCTCTAACAAATGTCACTCAAACAAAAATGGATCATACATAGAAGCTGTATTAGTAGAATATGACTATTGAAGAACTGGCTCATCCACTATGGGTATTGTAACTAGGTACTGTGCAGTTTGTTCTTGGTCCTATTTTGAATAAGATGGTGTGTTAACCAGATAGTTAGCCAATGGATCTTGGATTTGTGCCCTTGATTGAATATTATATGAGGGATGAGAATCCATCTCATAAGTAATATTATTTATATAGGGATCTTGCACCATTTCTTCATGTGTAACCACATTAATAATCCTTGGGTTGTACATGAGTCCACTATGAGTGTAGGAATACATGTTGGGATCCATAGTCAATGTTTTGCAATAAAAGGTCAAATAGTTCTAAAAACTCTAAAAATGACATAATATAAAGTAGATGATGTTCCAACTTGGTCTAGATTCATCAAAAGGATCAAAAGGTTTATGCAAATATTTATGAGGAAACAAGCTACTGTGAAGTATCTAGTGTTTCAGTATTCACACAAAGATAAGCAAGTAAATGGACCAAAAATCAAAATGCCAAACTCTAAGGTCAAAGTGTTTCAATTTAGTCTAATCCTAGAATTTAAAAATTTCTAGGTCTTTTGGCTAAATGTGACGTCAAAAGCTAGGCTCAAACAAGGCATGTGTTAGGACTCTTGGCCAAACGACGTCCAAAGCTAGACTTCGAAAATAGATGAAAGTTTTAATCTAACAGATTTGAAACACTTCTAACAAATACTAGGATTTTGATTCTTGGTCATGAACTTGATCAACTAGGTATAAGGTATGAAACAAAAGGCACTTTAGCAATAGTTTATTTTCTCATAAATAATGGTATAAAACTTGGTTTTTTTGACAATTAGGCTAGACAAAACTAAGTGGTATAACTGTGCTTTAGGTAAAGGATCATAAAAGTATACTCAAATTAGTCTGAAAATATAGGAACAAATTTTGAACTCTATGTGAGAGGGTCTATGAAATAATATTTGAAATGTTTTAGGCAGCGTAATGACGCTAGACTACCCAAAATGTGTGACAAAAAAGTTTGTTTCAAAAACTCTCTTAAGGCAAAGACAATTTCCCACACTTTTGACAACATGACACTACTTTTCTTGACTCAAAATGTTGTGGTGTATAGACTCAAAGTGCAAGTGTTTAGCACATAATGGCTTAAGTCTATAAAGTGATGACAATGATTATGAGTCTTAAACAACCTTCAACCCAAATTGGAAATTAAACCTAAGTTCCCTCAAGTTTAGTGCAAATGGTGAACCCACTTAACACATCAACCCTATGAACTTATAAAGGTGCAATTTTCAAATTTAGATTATAAGTGAAGGACTTTAAACAACTTTGGTAAAGGTCTAGACTCAATTGGGTAGCTTAACTACGCTAAAGTGGATGATATGAATCTCAATCTTTTAATAAACTTTGAACAAGGCAAATTGATATTCTCATGTGGGCAGCATAATGCATCTTTGTTCAAAGGAAAATTTGGACTATGTGTTTGGTTTGGATTGTTTATTTACACCAAGTTTTGACTTCAAACAAGACTTTAAACTAGGACAAGACCAACTAATTAATCGCTCTTAGATCCTGAACTGACAAGGTTGCTTGGTATTATTGGAATCCATCAATATACGTCATTTGAAAGAATTTTAAGTGTTCATCCAAAAGTAAATGCACATTATATAGTAGGGTTTTTACACCCCCCTTCTCTCCAATGATAGTACTGCAACATGGACCTTGAGGCACACCTTGCACCAACAATACTTCCATGGCAAGTGGGGATTTGTCTAAGATCTAAAAAGTTTTTGAATGATCTAGGGGAATCAATTACATAATGACTTTCATGTCAAACAATGCAAAAGAAAAGCACGGATTTTGGGTCTGTATCACTTGGCTTGTTGTAAAAAGGTCTAGTCTTTTTTGCAACCACTACATCTTACTGTTCATTTAGTGTAGTGTGATGTCCAAAGTGCCACTATGTCCTATGTGCAACTCCAAATGAGCTAAATGAAGTCAATGTTGGGAGATGAAACCCCAAGTCAAAGCTTCTCTAAAGAACTTGCGAGAGGTGATGAAGTCACCCTCGTAAGCCAAGTTTGCATAAAAATAAAGAAAGCATAAAAGTAGAAAGACTTTAGGATCGCTTTCAAGATCACCACAACTTTGATGAGTTTTTGGAGAGTGCTTTAGACAACTTTATTTCTAAGCCTTGGACTAGGCTACTTACAATAGGAATGGTGCTTTTGATTCCAAGGGTTCTCTAAAGGGGGACAAATGGAAGAACATACACGCAACATTCCTCTTTTTGCCAAACAAAATCTAATTAAACAACTATTGCAAACAAGAATTGACAAGTTTGTTCAATTTTAAGCCCAAATGAAAGATTTGGTGGTGTTCATTTGACCCCTTGGTCTTAATTGTAAACTTTGAAAACATTCACCATAAACATCTAAAAAATTCTTTATTAAACACCAAAACAAGGTTCCTAATTGATTTTTAAGCATGTAAAAGTGATCTAGAACATGTTTTTAACAAATGTCAAGCTTGGTCCTGCAATAAAAATATTAGCATGTCCTTTAGCTTTGAAGCTCTTTTTGGTTTGAAACAATGAACTTTGAAAAAAGAGCTCTCAGATGTGTGTTTTAAGAAAAACACAGTGACCGACATTGGTTATATACAACTGATGATGGTTACTTTGGTTAACCGATGTCAGTTATCTAACCAACATCGGTTATACCAATGTGATGATCTCGACAGATATCTAATCAATGTAAGTTTTGCTAACTGATGTTAGTTAAGCTATGTAATCGATGTTGATCCTACTTATTGACGTCGATTATTGTGTAAAACCGTGGCAAACAAAAATTGCAAAATAAAGTTAGAAAATTAATTTGCAAGAGTTTTAAGGGTCCAAATGAATATTTTAAAGTTGTAAAATGATCTTTTTCAACTGTGAGATGTATCTAGTCCCATCGGGTGTGTCATTATGTGATCTAGGAATTTGACTCAAGAGATGATGGTTAGTATGGGGTTAGTTCCAAAATGAAAACAAAATGAAAGAAACACACTAACTAGCATTCCATATCTAGGCCTAGACACTAGGGAGAGCTTAGTTGAGAAACATGAATAAAACATAACTAAAAGGTAAAATAAACCTCTTTTACCTTTCTTGGATGCTCCAAAATGGTTGTTGTAGTGGCTTGCTCGCTTGTGCTCATGAATTCCTTAGCAATGGAAGCTTGACTACCTCCATCTCTCCTTGGCACCTTTGTCTTCTAGCTTGGCTTAGCTTGGAATCAATTTGGCATGGTAACACTAGTTTCATGAAGCTTTTGGAACTAATCCTGCATTATAACTTTGCACTATCAAGACTTAGAAATGATGTGGTAAGGCCTCCTATTTATAGATTTTTGAGAATGATCAGAATCAACCTGAACCATCCATCTCAAGATTGATATGTGTGGTTGAGGATTAATTCAATTTTTAGAATTAAGTTTGTAATTATCCTCATCATGACATTGGAAAAGGAGGAAATTAAGAGGCATGGAGGGCATCATGGAAGGCACGATGAGGCATGGAGGGCATGAATCTTGATATGTGTGGCATTTATGGCTTAGGGATGTCTTCCTAAGAAATGAGGTCACTTGATGATGTAGATATTCAATATTCATTTTCAAAATAAATTATTTTTCAAAATAAATTATTCAACAAGTTTCCATGGAATTATTAATTATGCCTTGATTTGGGTTAATTAGCTCTTAAGCATGTTTAAGCACTTTGTGCACAAATTACTCAAATTGATTAGAATGTCTTGTTATTGGTCCAAAATTTGACTGGATTGGAATTGGAAGGCAATTTCAAATGCCTTGGAACCATATTCCCATTTAGGATGTTACCAAACAAAAATAACAAAGGCATGTGTCTTTTGCATAATATTTGATAGGAAAGAGCAATTCATAGCACCTCGATGGAAAATTGGCATTTTGACTCAGAATGATCTAATCCAAATTAGCTGGCCCATAAATTGCATTGCCCCATTTAGGGATACCCCAGCCAAAATTGGCACTTTAATATGTCAGTTTCACATTTTTAGTGTGTTTTAGTGTTTTTAGGCCAAATTGTGCATTTTGGGTGGAAATTGGTCAAAACCTTGATTGGGGGTTATCAGTGGCTAGTTTTAGGTGTCTACACAAATCAGTGGTTGTTGATATTATTATATTTATTCTCTAATTTAATATTCCAACAATTTAACAACATAGGGTTTTACATTCTATAACTCCCTTAAAAGTTAAATCATGCATACATACATACATGCATATATATATAATAAAAAATAAAAAAATTATATTATATTAATATATTATTTTTTGGTTTTTGGGCTTCCTAGTTTAAGCCCAACTTGATGTAATTGTATAAATACACTCTCAAGGGTCACTTTAAATCATTCTTTATGGTTAATTCTTCTTCATCGAATCACGTGCTATAGGAAGTACAATGTTACCTTTGGGGCTTGATATTTTCATTGAACAAACATTATTAGATTGTGAGTGATTCTAAGAGATATAATGAGAGAATAAAGGAGGAGATTATGTAGGGATTTGAGATATTTTAGGGAGAATATAATTGTTGAATATTAGACTTAAATCATCATTTGTAGGAGCTCATTGAGTTATGTAAAATTTAATCCTCCATCATAGTATATGTCTTGTAAAAAATTATTATTATTATTATTATTATTATTATTAACCGAGTAACAAATTATTATTATTATGAGTTGCCCATTAAGTGACGAATTCTTGCTATGCAAATTGTGTTCTATTTTTAATAATAAAACTCCATCCAAATATTTCATTTGGTATGAGAATAAGGGAGTGTAAAAATGAGTCTATGAAATGCTTTCAATATTTGCATGAGAGTCATTGACTATTGAATGACACAATCCAAATTTTTTAGAGTTCTCTATGCTTTTTGTTGGAGTTTTGTGGAGCCTTGTATAACTTCAGATATGGTCTCAACACATTACCACATGTTGATATTAATGTTCCCGTTGTTTTATCTTGTTCAAAGTTTCAATTGGTGAATCTTACCAAATTTATAAGAGCAAAGAGAACAGGCTTGGAGTGGAGGTTCCCAGGTTGAAAAAATTGGTGTTATGGTAGACTTTCCAGACAAGTGTATGTATCTCATCCTTCACATTTTACGTAAAGAATTAAATCAACATTAGATTTAACTTCCAACCATGTTTCCCTAAATTCATGGATACCATCTTTGATCTGGAGACCCATGCATATATATTTTGAATTGCTTTGTCTCCATAAAGTTGTATGGATGCAGATGTCTCATCTTCATTTCTAATTGGAGATCTTTACTACTGCCATTAATGTGCACCAAAGATCTTCAAAATACCAATAGTCCATTTCTTTGATGTGTAGTCCATTTCTTTTTTAGTATGTGTAGATTTCATTATGACATGATTCAATACTTGTGATACAACGAGGTTGATTTATGTTTTTGTGGTATTTTTTTTAATTTTTCAGTTTAATGTTGTGTGATGTGTGTTCACGAATAAGAACAAAAGTAAATCCTTGTTCATATGCATTTTCTTATTCATGATGTGTTGAACAAATCCCTATAACAACATTTGAGAAAAAAAAATTCTTAAGAAGCACAATTTTTGAGGGCAAAAGAAGATTTCGAGATAAACTCGATAGGGATGGTTGTATAGATAGTTTTGATATCTAGGAATTTGGAGGATTCAAATTTTGGGAACCCATGGAATGGGAACAGTCCCACAATATTTTACTCATAGCTATGCCTTCATGAGAGTAAAGAGGCAACTTTACAGAGGTGTACCTAATCTAAACAAATGTCAACAAGACATGTTTTTCTTCTCCCATGTTCACACTAATGGGAGAATATTAGGAATTTAGTTTTTTATTGTAATATATGTATGTGTGAAATTATATTATCTAGGACAATATAATATTATAATGTAAGAATAATAAAATGAAATACATAGATTAGATTATGAGTGATTCGAGGAGATAAAATGAATAATAAAGGAGGAGATTATGTAGGGATTTGAGAGATTTCAGGGATAATATAGTTGTTGAAGATTAGCCTTAACTCCTCATTTTTAGGAGCTCATTGAGCTATATAAAATATAATCCTCCATCATAGTATATGACCTGAATGAATTAAATAATAGATTATTATTATTATTATTATTATTATTATTATTATTATTATTATTATTATTATTATTATTATTATTATTATTATTATTATTATTATTGTGAGTTGCCCATTATGGGAAAAAATATTATTGTACAAATTGTGTTAAGTTTTTAATAAGAAAACTCCATCCAAATATTTCATAGACCAAGTTTCAAGAATAACAAAGCAGTGACCCAATCTAGAAGCTCCACATCTCACCATTTTTTAGTTTCGTTACTGCATAAATCTAATGAAATATAATGGACATGACGTTGTGTAACTATGAAGCAATTTCAACAAGATACTTGTCACCATGCCATTACCCATGCACCTCACAGTTACTAGGCCCTGCATAGAGATCAAGAATCTTGAAAGTGCAAACTAACTAGGGAAATGTTACTTCATCCAAATTTTGGAACTTCCCAATAGTACACCATTGAACACCATTTATAAATATGAGGATTGAGAGGCTCCAAACCAATCAGAAAGGGACATGTGGATAACATAAAAGGCACTCATACATTGACTAGGCACAAAAACAACTTACATAATGAGCGTAATAAAGACACTTTTATGGTACATAATCACTTTGATAAAGCCACAAAAACACATAGGTCAAAATCAAATTTCCAATGATAAAAATCTTTGAATAAAATGAAAAAGGCCACCTTTAGCATTTTAGACACATGAACTAGAAAAATCACTCCATCAATCAAATATTTAATGTAAAATAAACATAAAACATCATTCATTTACTTGTTATCTACACTCAAAGAGACTAATTGAAATTAAGCTTATAACAAAGAACATTTAGAATTATAAGAGCTAGGTTTACTATTCAAAGCCAAGAAGTATACATGAATTTAAAGGAAAGTTGACAGAGTAGACTATTTCATAGCCATGGCCTCTTAAATGTTTCCATTCAACACTACACAAGTATTTACAAACACTCAATTCATTTAGGCCCAAGGCATGAGGTTCAAACATTAAAATTTAGTCTACAATGAGGTTGATAGAATCATACCAATATCAGTAGGGAAGAGCCCTACATCAGAGGATGTTGATTATATTGAGGACATACTAGTGATACAAGCTAGACTACACCAAATTACTATAAAACTAGAGGTATTTCCTTGTTAGAACCCATTTTGTATTGTGTTTGTCAAGTCATAATACTTAGATGATTTGGTCTTACCATTGAAAGAGAAGAATAAAATTGTGTTCATGGAAATTTTGGCTATCAAAGTATCTTACCAAATACCCCAACCCATGACTCTATAGAAGCAGTTTGTTGTATCACAATGGCTCACCAACAATAATTTAAGAGAAGTATTAAAGGATTGGTTGAGAACTTAGAGAGATGGGTTAGTTGAGAGGACGTGGATAAAATTCCCATTTGCCAATTTAGGCCAGGAGTTTGAATTGGTATGACTTCAATGAATAGGGTATACATGAAGATGTTGATATCTCTCACATCAACAAGGTTTGGTTACCCTTGCTCTCCATGATTATCAATGATAATCGAGTCCTTGCCTGGGAGAGAATGTCTTTTTTAATCTCAGGCATCAGGTATTAAGGGTAAGAAATGGTGTGAATTTCTATATGATGTCATATTTGGTTGATGTCACTTGTGCCACAATGATTTTTGACAATATTCCAATATAGACCCCTACTATAGGGACACTAATCCATCATCGCTTTTTGAAATTGCGTGCCCATAGGTTTAGGCAACATAACTAGGAAACATATGAATGCTTTTACCCCCTAGTTTACCAAGCCACCAATGAAGTACTTATGCCCAAATTATCAAATTAAATCTAAAAATCAATAATGAACATACAAGCATAATAGTACTACCTAGACTGCACTATAATAAGGATAGAAGGATTACTTGTATCTCATTTGTGATTACCTATTTTTGTTCTAGATAATTAGTTGAGCAAGAAATAACTTATTTGTTTCCCAATGGAATTATTGCAATGTGCACAGATAAGAAGTGTCACCATGGCCCACACTACCCTACAAGGTTGGTAGAAGTGTTTTCAAGGTTTAGATAACACTCCAGGCAGATGCAACACATAGATCATCCTTGAATTTGGATGATCATAACCTATGCCATTGAGAGTCAAGACGAAGCATGAAGGCACACATAAAGGCTCTAAGAGGGAAGATCTCAATTGTATACAATCACAATCATCACCCTCATGATTAGGTATTTTTCAATGTAGAGGATGGTGATGATGTGAGAAAGAAGATGCAAACTACATGCATTATTTTTACACCTCCTCAGCATGATCAACACGAATTAGAGGAGAGGCCATCTAACTTTGAGGTTCAAGATGATTCTATAGGAACATTCTCTCCTAAGAATAAAATCATTTTAGGCATTACCTCTACCCATGTTCTCTAAGATAATAATATACATGCATGAGGGAACACAATCATCTCCCTCTTTTTATCATCAATCTTCTTCTTCCATTGTAGTATCCCCTTCTTACCATACAAGTAGTGGAGAAAATTGTAGTCATCCCTCCTTCTCCTTCAATGCCCCCACTTGATGATACCCCAATAAGGCACTTCTCAATTAATGTCTCAAGTGGAAGTGGCCACACAAATTTCTCCATAGAAAGTAGTCTTCATGACCAATGTTTATACCAAGTATTTGGCACCAAGGACTCCCACTCAATGCCTTCTAGTGACTACTCTACCTATGACCAGTCAAGTCCAATCTACTATCCAAGTAACAATTTCACCCATTATAGGCATTATGACAATAGTTTCCTCTATTGTAGTCATTACATCTTCATTGAATAGACATGTCCCTCTAGTGGACCCTTTGAGAGAAATAATCCTTATAGTGGACCCAATCATAATTTTTCCAACTTCAAAGGTCATTGTCATGGTTGGTCTTCCTAGTATTATTGCACATTCCATATCAAAACCAAAAGAGCCCAATAAAAAGGAGAAGGTAACCATTGTTACCTTGGGATAAGACAAATTGGTATCCCACCAATCTATTCCTCAAATGATAAAAATGGTCTCTCACTCCCTAGCTACTACTTTTACTCCTCCAATTGTATCCTTTGCTCCATCGTCTTCCACAACACACACTCTTGTTTCCACTTTATCCACATATTTTATGAAGGTTGATATTGTATCCACCATCCCTAAACTTCCTCCATTTCACCCATTTCCGGCCACCTTATCCACGTTTCCCTCATCCATTGCAACTCTCATGGCCAAAACAAAAGAATACTGGATATAGAGCATCTAGTTGGCCAAAGCCAAAAGAAAATAAATGATCATAGTCAAGGAGCCTGAGGTAAATTTGGAGATCTAACAACATACTAGGTAACTCAAGAAAGTTACCAGAAGGAAAATTACCAAAGGGGAGACCCTAACATTCCATGAGATAGAATAAAAACCATTCCCTTTGACTAAGAAGAGAAAGGCTAAGCCAAGAGAAAGGGAGGAGTATGTAGAGGATCCCAAGTCAATGATAGCTGCTATAGGGAAACTTACCAAAAAGGTCATCCAAGGAATGAAGCAAAAAATACAATGATTAAAGACCAAAAAAAAAGTGTCAATGCCCAAAGTGATCATAGAATAAGTAGAAAAGGCACTACAATCTCCATATTAACTTCTAGCAGAGATTTGCTAGGCCAGAGTAAAAAACACACATTAACAACAAAAGTAAAAAATTTACCAAGATCTTATTGATAAATTTGGTGAACTTAACCAAATTTGTGAAGAAAAACATGTTCCCACATCTTAAACTCATAACCTTGTATGATTTTGGGCTCTACCAAAACTAAATGATTCATATGAGGACCACACTATAGGAATGGGCAAATGAGATGTATATAATTATTAATCTTATTGATAGTAACTCTGACACAAATTTGTAATTATTCCATGAAGCAATTATAATTTCATTATATAAACTAGATGGCAAATTGAAATCTTTTGTCAAATTTTCAGCCAAGTTGGCTAATTTTGTGACTAAGTTTAGAAATAAAGTCCAAGAGGAAAAGAGGGGAGGTAGCACATAAGTTATTGACTTAGTGAGCTATGAAAGGGAGAAAATAGAATGTGCAATTGTTATGAGAAGCAAACTGAAGACTCCCTTAGCTAGCCATGAAACATAGTTTTCCAAGATAGACTAATTGTTTATAATACTTGTTGTCAATTTGTTTAGAATAGAATATGATTATCAAGCATGCAAAAAATCCCTCCAAACTCAACAATATAATGCCTCCAAGATCCCACCAAAGACATAGTAAAGTGGAGAAAATGGCTAATTTTGGTTTTCTACATTGTTTTAAAATAATGTATTTATTGCATGAAATTTGTAGATTGAGGTTATTTTAAAACTTTGCATGTATGTCTAAATTGGGATGAAGCGACGTCCATCCAATTATAAAATCAATCTGTATTCACCTCTCAAAGGGGGGAAGATTTTTAGCAATAGTAACTTAGAATTATGTGGAAAGTCCAAATGAGTTCTACTATGTTTTCTTCTCTCAAATTATGAATGTGTATGATACATTAGAATTGGTTGATTAATATATGGATTTTATTTGTGAATTTATAAATTAGTTGGATTGAGTGTTAACTAGTTTCACTATTTTCATATCTAAAGCTTTTTTATAATTGTTGATTAATGAATAAATGTGATAATGCAGTTTGTCATCGATCATAATCTTCCAAGTTAATGTTATGAGAATTAGGTTTACAATATAACTTCCTTAAAATCTTCATTATGTTTTTAAATGTCTGAGGCATAGCTAGAGATAGGTAAGCATAGTTTTATAGCATGTAGTAGAGTTCATAAATTAATCAATCAAAAAAATGTTTTATGCTTCTTTTATAAAACTTTCTTTCTTGCCCTCAATACCTTCTTTTTATGTTTTTTTTTAATTAAGAAACCTTTTGTGCTATAACACCATTTTTGATATTCACTTTAGTATAGATTATCTTGCTATCAGATAGAGCTAACAAAAAGCTAAAGAGGATCTTTGATAATAACAACCACCATGCTCTAAGTTATTCCACCGTGTGGTTAGTTATATAACTAAATACCTACAACTTGTGCCTTAGATCATGCTTTGTGATCCTAAAAATGAGAGGGTGAAAATACATAACTAGTTAGATTAGGTACAAAATATGTATCAACATAACCTAATATTTTCTTTTTCAATGTTTCTTTGTAAACTTGTAGTAAGTCAAACCATACAAAATGCCAAGTAACTTTATAAAATTCTCAAGGGAAGCCATCAATACCTAGAGCTTTGTCATTAGAAATGCATTGAACTACATGAAATAGTTCCTCAAGATAAAGAATAGCATTGCAAATTCTGTGGTTGGTGAGAATTCACGTACGAAGAACCACATAAATCTTGCACTTTTTCCATGGAATCTTCCTAAGCTTGAAACACCAATTTATAGTGTTCCAAGAAGGCCAAGGTGATTTTAGGGAGACGAGTAAGTGACTGATGGGAAATTTTTATGGTTTTAATTTTATTCTTGGCTTGTTTGGCCCTAAAAGACTTGAAGAATTATTTTGATGCATGGTCCCTAACTGTAAGCTAATGAAGATGGGCTCAAATTTGGGACCCTCTAGCTGTATGGCTATCAACAACTTTGATCTTGTGCTTGAAAGAAGCTACCATGGTGAAACCATAGACCATCTCCTTTTATCACACCTTTCGCTAAGAAGTGTTGGGACTAGATCTATAATAAACTAAATTAGAGTTAGGCAAGACATTCCTCTTTGTTGTAGGGTTTCTCCTCATGGTTCACTGATCAGTCTAATTACACTTTCTCTAGGCTCTGATATGGTAGTCTCATGATTATTATTTGGTTTATATAGAAGGAAATAAACTTGTGCATCTTTGAAGGTAAGGAAATTTATTTGGTTGTATAAATTTCTGTTTATAAGATTCTCTATGCAATGCAAGAAGAAGTAAGCCTCAATTATCAAGTTAAGATATTAATATCCAATGAAATTGGCCTCAGATTAAATTTCAACTCGTTAATGGGGCTAACATTTGTTATCCCATTAGGAAACAAAGGACCTTTTGGTTTGGGTCTCCTCCTCTTGGTTTATTTAAATTAAATTTTGATGGAACTACTAGAGGTGATCCTAGAGCTTTTGGAGCTAGGTGTATCATTTGATATTGTGCAGGTTTCCTAATCAAAGTTACACCTAAGTCTTTCATTGGTGAATCAAATAATGAAGCAGAAGCACAAGCTATGGTGTTAGGTCTAGAAATTGATATACAATGTGGTATAGAGAAACTCTATATTAAGGGGGATTTATTGATTTTAATTCAAGCTCTATATAAAGGTAAAGCAAATTCATGGAATATTGAGAACATTTTGACCAAAGCTTGGCCTTTGCTAAGTTTCTTCTCAAGCTGGGTAGATAGGCCAATTTTCCTATTAATTTCTTAGCCAATAAGGATTGCTCAATCAAATGATTTAGTTATTAATAAATTATGGATTCCTCAATCAAATTATTTAGTTATTAGTAACCATGTGGAGGATTGGGTTGTTCAGTTAGTTTTTTAGATGAATGATGGGAGTTTTCTAATGTTTTATTTTCTTGTGTTGCTTTATTCATCATTTTCTTTGGTGGATTTTATCCTAGTATCTTCAATGATTTGTAATCATTTTGAATCATGTTTTTGTCATGTTTTATATGTGATTTTATGGGTGACATGCATGGTGTCTTAGGGTATTTATTGCCTTGCCTCTGTTTTACTATCTCACCTCTCACCACTTGTCTTACCCTAGGGTTTTGGTACTTCTAGCTACAAGATTTTACAAAGTTATAGTATAGGTGGTGTAGAGGATTTGGCTACCATGGAAGCCCTTCCCTTTCTTCTTGACTCTAAGTGGAAGATAGCTTTTTAAAATGCCATGTTTGATAACAGGCTAAATTTTTTATTTTGGATGCCTCTTGGTTTAATTTCTTCAGAGATTTTGGAAATTCTAGGCTTAGAATATGCAAGGTTATATTTCAAGGGTAGGGTTAATTCTAAAGTAGTGTCTTCGTTTATTTATCATGTTTTATTGGTTACTAGTGAAAGGGTTATTGTTAAATAGGTGGCAAAATTATGCATTTGGCCTACTTTCAAGGGTGGTACAGATGTTGCTCTTTAGGGATCAATCCCTATCATGTCTCACTTTATCCCTTCCCTAGGACTGGACTCTTAATGCTTGATTTCTTTAAATGCTTTTCTTTTGATGGCATGGTGATTTAACCTTTTAGAGTTTAACTATGTAAATCATGTGCTTAGATTAAATAGATGAGATGTCTAAATCAGTTAAATAAATTGTAATAATTAAACACTAATTTCTTATGGAATTTGACCTACTTTGTACTTCTAAAAATAGCAATAAATAGGAATAAATACAAACTTATCTAGAAAGTGGTTGTCGTAGATGATCTAGGTTCTAGATAGTTTTGAGTATCATCAATAATATTCTAGAATTTGTTTGCTCACTAGATAGTAGCATCCCATATAAAAATTAGTGCCATGTTGTTGTAGTGTCCTCAAAGTAATAGTAGTGTCCCTTTTGTAGGATTGTTCCTATTTTTTGGGAGCACATGCACCAATGTTTTTAGGTCTTGTTACTGTGTGCATGAAGTCTAGAACTTTGTCTTGTGCCTAGAAAATTTGATTTAGTGTGCAAACCTTAATCTTCCTTACAAGTATGTCATGAGCAATAATTATGTGTTCATTATTAGGATAGGCTAGACATCCTCAACACCCCATTGTGAAGATATTTGCCTGTATACCAATACTTTGAATAGGGATCAACCCTGATGTAGTTCTCCCATCTAGTGTTTCATGTAAGTACAAGTGAATGCTAGAATTGGAGTGGATTTGGATGTCTTTAATGTGTTTGAGCTTTGAAATCTTTGAAAATTGGGATTAGGGCTATTGTAGATGGTAGTATGTAGAAGTAGGGTAGAACAGGGATCAAATACCTTAATTTTGCTCAACTTGTCTTTGGTTTGAATGTGCTTTTGAATCTATTTTCCATATAGTGAATAGAGATAAATTAGACTTGTATTTATAGAGATATGTAGCTTGTGCAAATAATAAAATATGCTTAGGCCAACCTTAGGAGGGGCACACATTTGAAAAAGTATCTGTTGGAAAGATTTAAGGCTAAGGACAGTAGCCCAATTGAGGACACTAGTGCCATGTGACTGTAGTGTCCCAAATGTAATGCTAATGTCCACTTGGTAGACTGCTAGAAAAAATGGGTTTTTGATCTGAGAAGACAATTTTAGGACTATGTTTTGGCTGACTATAGGTGATTGTGGTTTGCTCAATGACTATAAAATCATGTTTAAGGCTCTAGGATAGGTCTAGGTCTAAACTAGGAATATGTTAACTCAAGCAACACTCTTAACATCCAAATACCACTTTTAGCAATTATATTTTCGTCCACTTTATATTAGTAATGCAACAAAGCAAAATGACTAGTATAAAGGAAAAATAAGCGTACCTAGACTTACCTTAGAAGTGAAGCCCATGTGCTGAGTCTGCGTATGAGCATCTAGGTCTACGTATGTGAAACATGATCTAAAGTAATGTCCTGGAATGAAACATGCAAAAATCAATCTTTATTTAATAGATGATCAAAATTAAAAGAATATGCTAAAATAAAGTAATTGAGTAAAGCTAAGTAAAGAGAGAGGAATGGAATAAATACACCTCATTGGGTACGCAAACTAATGCATGAACTTGGTGACAACCTATGTGTGAGTGTACATAGTGATCATATCATTGAATGGATTGGATTGAGATGATATCTTTCTCAATCCTCATATGGGTGGATCAAGAACTCAATCTAGTTTTGACTCCATCATTACCCATCCCTGCTCAATGGATCTTGATCTATGAATAACTTGGATAAGACTATAAGTGTGTCTAACATTCTCATGTGGGTGGCTCAAGAACTCAAGTAGTCCATGACTCTATCATTTTCCACCTATGTAAAATATATGCATCTGTAATTGAATTGCAAAAAGTGCTAAAAGTATCCAACTGAGTAAATCTAACTGTATATGTTGGCTCTGTGGCCACTCATGTATATTAGGATATTTCTGAGCCACTTGAGGAATGCCAACCACTGTAGATGGAGTAAGGCATGAATATGGTGACAACCTCAAATGTGATATCAAGTGTATATAATGTAGAGAATGACATAAAGTTTTTTATTCCATCTAATCAACATGTGTGTATCTGAGTGTATGGAAACTATGTGCCACACACATGCCTCTATTCTGGTATCTAAGTATATTGAATATGAATTTAGTATGTAATATTTGAATATGTGTAACTGAATTGAATGTAAGAGTGATCATGTCATGCATGATGCCCCTAAATCTGAGCAATTGATATGAATTTGAGCTGAAATGAATGTATCTGAGCAAAATTTGAACATAATTGTCAAGCCTATGACTATATCTATGCAAATATGTACCCTACCTGGTGTACTAGTTTGAATGATCTAGATTGTTCTGAAGTTGAGGCTACTGAATAGTAGTACCTTATAGTGGATAATTTTTCCCTATGGTGTTAGTGTCCCAATTTGGGCACTAATGTCTACCTAGTCTAAAATTTGGGTGATCTAAACTATTGTCTAATTCTCTATTTTTTTGTCTAATTTCTGAAATTGAGCCTATATGTTGAATTTTATCTATAAATAACAAAGTAGGAGCTTGATCTTTGTGACAAATACTTGTGAATTCCTCCATTTTTGTAGGGTATTTGTAAAATATGTGGTAACTACCCTTTAAAAAAATATCTCTATAAAATGTGTTAACCTAAGCATGTGCACGATATTACATTACAATGTACAAACATAACATCAAAAAGTAAACAAATCTGAACATAAGTAGTAATGTAAGATGCATGGTGTAATATAGCATTGAACAAGGGTGTCAAGATAGATGTAATCAATGTATATAGCAAAAAAAATGAGTAACTACAGAGGGGATGGGGCATGATGTCCATCACAACACCCAAGTAGGAAGGGTAGATGCATGAGATCTCTCATGGCATAAAAAACTAGTGTATGTAACAAGAAAATACAAGTGTCATGGTGTAGAAGCATATAAATAAACATACATACAAGCACATGAGGCACACAAAATATAGGCCAAGGGGAAAAAATACTAGGGACATGGACACATCACTAAATTTGAGAATGAAGACATATAAAAACATGTTCAAATGTCCACATACGTAAACAACAAATAATTTGGCTTAGAGCCACATAAAATAACATATTCAAATGTCCACATATATAAGTATGAAAATTACACACAAAGGACATGGGAACATGTCCAAGGCATACAAAATAGAAAAGTGTTATAGAACCAAAGAATAATGGCATATTAAAATGCACTCAAATATGGAAGAAGCATAGAAAACATAATCAAGTCTATAAAAATAAAAATATGTATAATTATGTAGTACAAATATATGTAAATGTTAGGATGCATATATATATTGATTCTAACTAGTGATAGTCAACAAAAAATATGACCAATGAGTAACAATGATCAACATCAAGATAAATCAATTTGTAAACTAGAATTTATATTATGTAAAGATAAAACCTGGTAGTAGCATTATGAATGAGATTCCCCCACGTGGGTGGATGTATAAAATGTATAAACCTAGATCGATGTAAATGCCCCTAATGGGTAGATAATGGCTAGTCTAGATCAGCGTAAGTGACTAGAGTCCCATTTGGAATCTACAAGCACTCGATAAGAACAAGTGAAACATGTGTGTATGATAAAACCAACTATAATAGAATAGCTAGGAATATGTAATATCTGACAAGTATTAGAAATGTAAATATAACAATGCATACAATCTGTAAATTTTGTGTTTTAAAAATATTTGAATGGCTTTTGTATTTTGATATGTTATATTATTTTTGTGTTTTCTGTGTATAATCTATGTATAAGAAAATGAAAATAAACTATGTACAAGAAGCAAGAGAGAGAAGGAAGTATGTACAAGAATAGGAACCATACTAACGAATGAGTCTCATCAGAGGCTCATTATCATCGTGACATGTGTCAAATAGGGAATTGTGATCATGTGTGCGGTGTGAAAGGGAAACTATGGGTCCATGATCTATTATGATGTTTAATCTAAGTTTAAAGCTATTGATGTATTGATGCTATGATGTTATGGCACTAACTATGATACCCTATGAACTATAGGGGTCTTAGGGACCCATCTGGTAGAAGTATTTGTAGGTGATTTAGGTGCCCTTTGTTGAGAACCCCTAGAAGCCAATAAAACTAATCTTGGTGTAAAATGGGTAGAGGAAGGTCCTCTAGATTCTGTGACATATTGTTGATGTAGAGGTTTATCTAGTAATGGTCTCTGTGGGAGAGGATGTGTATGTGTGAATACCCTAGTAGTAGACTTGGCTTGCATTAATGCTTCTATTTAACACTGTGATGTATGCATATGAGTTGTATTCTCTATTTTAGTTAATAATTATGTAATATTTGGCAATGGTGCTGGAACTATAACTGGTGTCTATGATGTAACTGTAACTGGTGTCTGTATTGGAACTATTTATGGGATGGGAAGAGGATAATCATATGGGACAACCTCAATCTTAACCACTTGATTAGCACGTATATACTTTAGGCATAAATGATATGTAGATGGGATGGCTTGAAGCTGTTGTAATCATGGCCTATCCAATAATATATCAAATATACCTACACTAGGTACTACTAGAAACTGAGTGGCTGTGTGTCCTAGTTCAACCTATAATAGAATCACTATCTCCCAAATGGAGATTTGAATGTGGCCATTGAAACCACCAATAACTATATCTATGGGGAATATATCTTACTCTGCATAGCACAAGTGTTGTAAGAGTGTCATGGTGCACATGATTATGCTTGACCCATTATCAACCATAACACTATGAATAGTATGGTGGTCTATGTATGATCATATGAAGAGCTCATGTAAATCTATGCTATCATCCACAATCTCCTACTTTGATAATGTGATAAGTGGTCTAGGTGGTATTTTAGTGTGATACATGCCTATAATGTTATGCAATGGATGTGCCTCCTTTGTAACTGTGTGATAAGAATCTAGTGGTGGATGCATGTAGTATGTATAGTGAACATCTAATGTGCCCCTTACCTCATTTGTTGTATGATTTGAGAAAGGATCTAAAAATATATTTAGTGCCTTAACCTCTATTTTATGTTGTTTCAATACCTTTATGGGTGTGCCTACATCAATAATGTTACCATCAATGAGATCTTGTATCTTGTGCTTTAGAATAATGCATCTATTTCGTGTGTGGCCTGATGCCCTATGACACTCTTAGAATACATTTGAATCATCTCTTTGGAAGAGGCTATGTCATATCAACCTATTTAATGGGAGGGAGAGATATGACATTGCATTCCAATAGTTGTTATAGAACCCATGTTGGTGACTCTGAAAGATTAGTGAAGACTATGCACTGAGGAGCAGATAAAACCAATCTGGGAGATGGCTTAGAAGCTGCATTGACTTTGGCTTTTTGATCTCTTTTGGTTTTTTTTGGTCCTTACCTTGTATGGAGGTTTGTTTGAACTCTTAATAGTTGATTCTGATCCATTTATGTACTTGAGTTTGCCTATTGTTAAGAGCTTAATCTCTCTTTCCTTGATTGTGTGGCACATATCAATGAATGTAAGAAACTTCTTGAACAAGATCACTTCATGCGGTACTAGTAATAGACTCTATTTAAATATCTTGAAGCTCTATGTTTGCCATGAGGCTAGTTAATTTGGATAATATTATCTTGTATCGTAAGACATAATCGACAATAGGCTCATTTGACTTTTGTTTTAACTGTGCCACTTGTGCATATGATATCTCATCATTGATGTTGATATAGAAGTGTGTTAGGAAAATGTTGGCTAAAAAATTAAATGTCATAATAGATTGATTTAGCAAATAAGAAAACCATTGTAGGGCACAATCCTTGAGACCACATCGAAATAGCTTTGTAAGAAGCAAATCGTTGGATACATAATCCAAGTATGTTGCATGAAAGGTTCTGAGTTGATGCTCTGGGTCATTCTTGAAATCATATAATGTGAGTTTGGATGCCATGAAACTAGATGGCAAAGGAGTTACCACTATGTGATGTATCAAAGGTGTATGCAAGGGAATGTTGGAATCTAAGGCATGTGATGGCCTAACTCCTCCCTTATCGAGATATAACACCTTAGATTGTAGAGTAAAAACCTCATGCATAAGGGATTATACATATACAGTAGAGGAATAGGCCATAAGTGGTGTAGTTGTTACTGATGATTGAATAACAATCTTGGGTTGTGTTATCTAAGATGGCTGATTTGGCCCCATTGGAGGTGTAACAACATTATTAACTAGAGGGGTTGAAGATTGACCATTGTTTGTCTTATTATTGATTTCTAATATGGCATGTAGAATTTTTGCATGATCAAGAGGTTTTTCCTGAATTCTATCTCTGAAGCCCTATAATACCTCATCTTTGTTCATAATTATGTCAGTATTGTTAAGTAGAAGTAGTGTGTTCTGATTCTTAATGTGGAACTCATCTTGATTTTCGTTGTATTATTCATCTTTGGATGCATTGTCATTGAATTCCACATAATCAGGATGTGAAGGATTCATAGATGGAGTTGTAATAGCTTCCTTGTCCTTGTTATAGGTTTGAATATTAAGAATATGAATATGCTCTATAAGATTACCACCTAGTCTAGCACTTTTTATTAATGGAAGAGAGATCGATTTTTATATGGCATATAGTGAACAAATTGAAATAAAGATACTAAAATAAAATATATAAATTCTAAAAAATTAATAGCAAGTAATGAAAATAGGAGAAAAAATGATATAAACCCTAAGGGCATCTAGGGTTAGTGTTTTTTAAATTTAGGGTTTCTTTACTACAATTTGAATTATATGTAAAATAAATTAAAACCCTAATGTGAAATTGATTTTAATTAGCTAGGTCATCTAAAATATATATAAAATTAGAAGTATGCAACCCTAAATTTATTGCACAAAATTTTGGATTAATGCAAGCTAGGGTTTGAACCAATATTGGAAGTAACATGAGTTAACCAAATAATTTAACATTTTAGGTTTTAACTATATAAATCTTAAATTTATATTAAAGGGTCGAGATGTCTAAATCAATGAAATAAATTTTAATAATTAAGCACTTATTTGTTATGGCATTTCACCTTCTTTGACCAAGATCTATATTGAGGGTGCTTAAGTGATTGAAAGGTAGCATAGTAGTGGTACTAGTGTTGTGTTTGGGGTTTTTTAAATAGTAATAAATAGGCATAATTATAGAATTATCTGGAAAGTGACTATCGTGGATGATATGGGTTTTGAAAATTGGGTTCTAGATAGTTTTGAGTGTCGTTAATAGGATTATGGAATCGATTTGCTCACTGGACAATAGAATCCCATGTGGACAGTAGCACCATGTTGGTGTAGTGTCCTTAAAGTGGCAGTAGTGTCCCCTTTATGGGGTTGTTCTTATTTTTTGGGAGCATCTTCACTTGTGTTTTTAGGTCATGTTTCTATGCATACAAAGTCTGGAGATCTATGTTGTGCCTTAAAATTTTGATTTAGAGAGCAAACCCTAATCCTCCTTGCAAGTATGGCATGAGCAATAATTATGTGTTCATTAGTAGGATATGTTGGGCATCCTCAACACCCCACTATGAAAAGAATTACCCACATACCAATACTTTAAACAAGGATCCTCCAAATAGGGATCAAGCTCGGTGTAGTTCTCCCACTTACTACTTGATGCAAGTGCAAGTGAATGCTAGAACAAGAGTGGACTTGGATGCTTTGAATGTGCTTGAGCTTTGAAATCTTTGAAAATAGATCTTAAGGCTATTATATATGGTAGTATGCAAAAGCAGGGCATAATAGGGATCAAATACTTTAATTTTGTTGAACTTGTCTTTGGTTTAAATGTGCTTTTACATCTATTTTCTATATAGTGAATAGAGGTCAATTAGACTTGTATTTATAGAGATTTATATCTTGTGTGGATAATAAAATATGCTTAGGCAAACCTTAGGAGGGGCACAAATTTGAAAATTATTTGTTTGAAAGAGTTAGGGCTAAGGACAATAGCGCCCAGATGAGGACACTAGTACCTTATGGTTGTAGTGTCCCAAATGTGGCACTAATGTCCACTTGGCAGACTGCTAGAAAAGTTGGGTTGAGATTTGAAAAGATAGTTTTGGAACTATGTTTTCGCTGAATGTAGGTGACTGTGGTCTGCTTAATGACTATGAAAGCATGTCTAAGGCTCTAGGATAGGTCTAGGACTAAACTAGGAATAGGTTAACTCAAGAAACACTTTTAGCATCCAAATACCATTTTTAGGTGATTACACATGGAAACTCTTCATAGGGTAAGTGGTTCCCCCTAGACTTGGTTTTTTTAAAGTCTTCTTTACAATCCTTGGTTGGCTGCACATAGTTCTTTGAGGCTATGAAATTTGCAGTGAATATTTTGGTTTAGGGTCAACAAGAAGGATTGCAAGATTGTTGGGGTTTTTAGTAAAAAGGCTCTTTTAGGCGACTTGGTTAAGAAACACAATTTATCTTGGAGGTCAACTTCTGGTGGGTTTTATTCTATGTTAGTGTTTCTTGTTGTAGTCATTTTAGAAGGCTCTCCCAAATGTAGTGGGTGTGGTGGTCATCGAGGTAGAGAACATGGTGATTATTGAGGTAGACATGACAGTCATCGTGGCTAATGGGTACTCACAATGGTAGGGGTTATTGCCCTGATTCTTGATTTTGTGAGTCATGGTCCCTGTAGGTCATTCTCTACACAACAAGGCTTCATGAGACTTTGAGTGGTTGACCAACTATGATGTTAGTGGAAGCAGTGGGTGGCATTGTGGTCATGGCTCTCTGAGTGGCAGTAGCGACCAAGGTCTTTTAACTAATGTTCTCCATGTTGATGTTGAAGACATGAAGACTAATGATGTCATTGTAGTGGTGGACCTGGCTGATGCTAGCTTGCTTTGAGTCATCTAGGTTTTTTCCATCTTTAAGGTTTATTTAGGAAGTTTTCCCAAATGCTCTTTTTATTTTGGTCTCTCTCTTGTTTGGTGTCTGCCTGTTGGCTAGTTTATTTTTTGATGTTGTTTTTCTATTTGGTGACCCAATGGCTTTGTAAGCTTATTTCAAGGTTGTCAACCTTATTTGTTTCTTCACTTTTTGTATATGGCTGGCTTGGCCCATGGTTATGTTTGTCATGTTTTTCTAACTCATGATGTCTTTTTGTAATAACTTGTTTTATTATAAAAGGGTGGGGGATCCATCAACCTTCAATTATCAATAAAAAAAGTACTACCTCAGCTCAATCATAAATGAAGATAGAGAAGTAGCTCTTTAATAACTAAATAAAATCTTGCATATTTCATACAATTAAGTATGACTCACCCACGCTTAAATTAATTGCATTTGTAAAGTATGGCATTTCAACTAATTGAACTAAAAAGCACTGCAACATTTGTAGGTAATTGAAACCTTTTAAACCATGTCTTAACATTTTATAAACATGCAAATAACAACATAATAAACAAGGGCCGCATAGTGGCTAGTTCCTGCTTTTGTATTGAAAATTGTTTATGGTCGATTGCGTAATTGTCCATGTCAATAAATATTCTATATTGAATTGCACTGCATAGTAAATTTAATGTTGCAGATTTTTTGTAATTTGATGGACTTATCCATTTCATGAAATGTTTGGGAAAGTATATATATCTCATTGACAATTAAATTTGACATGAGTTGAAATAATAATAAAAATAAAAATAATGTCTTTATTTGATTAATAAAATATGTGCTTGGTTGTTGTGTTTATTTTATAAATTTAATACTAATATGGTTCATAAAATATCCACTTGGAAACAATTTACATAAGCTAAAAATATAAAATGGTGAAGACAAAGCTTGTATTAATGTTGGGCTTTGCCTTACCCTACCCACTCATGCTTCTTCTCCAACGAGGGAATGGGAAGATATTTAGACACATCTAGAAGATTTGATTTAAAATATTTTTTCATATTTAGTTAAAAACAATGAGATATATTTTAGGGTGAATAAAATGAATGAGTAAGCATGGCATACTTAATAACGAATAATACAAATTAAAGAATAATGTTTTTAAATAATGAATAGAAAATTGAGTGTTGGATTATATTCTACTAACTATCAAGCCCCTAATTTTTGGGAAGGGTGTCAGTTCTAATAATTTAGTAACTGAAAATTATTACTTTTAATTAGCACTTGAATAATTATTATATTGAAGATTTTGTAGGAGTTCTCCCTAATTTAATGTTAATAATTAATGTTATTGGACACTTGTTATCATTAAGAATTTTGTTTTAAAAAAAGTTATTTGATTATTTATGTATAGAGCCAAAAATGACTTGTTTAATGCTAGTAATTATTAGTTTTGTACACATGTCATTAAAAAATTTATTTTAAAAATTAGAACAATTTTATATAAGGAGAACATGAAAAATTGTCATGTCAACCAAGAAGATGATAGACAAATAATTTTAAGAGTTTTTTTTTTTTTTTGTCTAAAAATTATAAAAATTAAATAAAAACTTTAGGAAGTTTAATATTAGATTAAAAATTCTTGCATTTCATTGGATTGTTGACTACAATTTATTGTTTCCAGCGATTCTTATAGTTTCTTGATGTGGCAGGTATTAAAAATACAATTGCAATAGAGTCTTGTCAAGTAACTATCTAAATGGGAACATTGGGAACCTACAAGCTCATTCTAATTGGGAACAAACTTCAATGATAAGCAGATAACGCTGCATCTTTGAGTGGGGTAAAAATTAAATTATAGCTGTCATCACTTATCCAATTGCTAAACTCTAGAAAAAAACTCATTCTAGTATTTAGTTTCACAAGTCTAACATCATATTTTTGAAAATGGTGTGATAATTGAAAGGGTTATAGTCTAATTGGTAAGGATAATGGTTACTTATATTCATCCACCAAGGTATAAATCCCTCTAGATACCTAACACAGAGAGTCAAGCGGTTAAGGTTAGGATTATACCTTAGATGCTTTTGACGTCGTAGATTTCCCCTTAATCATAATTGCTTAGCCAAAGAACTAATTAATTTAGATGTGTGCTTACTCATCATTGTAATATGCTATATATTTAATTCTAAAATATGAACAGAAATGTCAAAATTCTATATAATTCAATAATTTTATGTAATGTTTAGACATTTAATTTAAAAAATGACGAAATATATAAGCCACTATTCCAACTTCTAACCTCCAAACAAACTCATTTCGCCATTCTTAACTCATAAGATGTTTAAATTTCATATAAAAAAGGTTTCAATCCAAATGCTACATATGTCTTAGATTTCCTTACTTATCTTATCAACAACTACCAGTTGAAATTTGAGAATTGAAAGCAACACATTAGATTCCCAACCGAAAAAAAATGAATAGGCCATTTTGAGTGGTCACGTAAAAAAAAAGGCATGTGATTTCATTAAATTTTTGAATGTTTATTTAAGATTACGGTTAGCGAAAGTGAAGTATAAGCAAAAGTGAAATATGTATTATGGTTAGCGAAAGTGCAAAATGTATTAGCAAAACCCATGGATGTATAAAATTCATCCAATTCATAATGACCAAAAACATAAACAACCATCCATAAAAGACATTACATTAACTACTAACTTACACCTTATTGTACCTGCCCTGGTCAGAACTATAATAATCAGTTTTCAATTACTTATTTTTTAGTAACCAATCAAACACTTAGAAATATATATTACAATAATATTCTAAATTTTTTCTTAATGTTTAATTTATACAAATTGGAATATTCTTATAGTTTTATTTGAGAATATTCTATTCAATTTAATGCAATTGTAATGATCCTAGGTTAAGGATTGTTTAACTTTTGAGCTCTGTCGCTGATGTGAGCAGCATCTAGAGAATTTAATGCATTAAAGAGCGAGGAGCAAATTATCATAAGATTTTGACTCTGAAGGACTAAACTGCCTTCAAAATCATCCAAGGGTAGATGCAGTAAGAGAAGGTTGTAAAGAATGGGGATTCTTCTCTATTGTAGACTATACAATCCCAAATACTCTTTTCAAGGGTGTGGAATCCATAATCCACAAACTATGTGACATGCTCCAATAGAGGCCAAACACAAAACCGCAACTTTTAATCCCCTTATGAGCTACTTTCATATGCCTTACCTAGAGACCTTTTCCATGTCCCAATTTTCAGATTTAGATTCAAATTCCGCCCATCAATTATCCAACAAAATATGGTCGAAGGGGGGAACAAAGGTTCTTGTATGTTATTTTTTTCCATTGTACAGTTTATATTACTTGAAACTGCATCTCATTGAAAATTGCATTGTAATATTACATGACAGTGAGACAATTCAAACCTATACCTTGTGTATGGAAGATCTCATACACAAAATCAATAAAATAATCACTGCAAGTCTGAGGTTGCAAGTGGAGACATTCTACCACTTTGATTTCAAAAAATGTATAGCCTCCATGCGTATAAACCACTACTTCGTTGATGGAAAATCCAGAGAGGAGGTGGATTTGGATGCCCATATTGATCTCATTTGCTTTACAATTTTTTACTAAGACAATAAACTCAGTCTACAAATTTGGTCAAACGAAAGGGAATGGCTAAATGTGAAGCCTCAGTCTCATTCATTTGTTGTGAACCTATGGGAACTAGTCCATATTTGAGTTACAAGTGTCTTCTCCCTCCATTTTATGTCAATCAGTATATACGATTATTTACAATGCCCATAAATTAAATTGAAGTTTGTAATATAATATATTTCTTATTATCAAAGTTTGTATAAATTATCATACCTAACAAAACATAGTGCTTATGATTAATTTCAAAAGAAAAAATAGTGTTGATTGGCCATCCCCAAAAATCTAACCATCAAAACCTTCTTCCCTGAACAGTGGATATATGCAATGAAATCAACATCTCACAAATGACCATGCTACTCAATTAATTTACAAAACACATACTCGTTATTTACTACCAACCCGATAACTTCCTCATATTTCAGCAAAATGAATTAAACGTGATTGAATACGACCACCACATTACCTAGATTGGCTCTCCCTTGGCTGCACACGTATTAATGTGTTCAGAGAGATCTTTCATTGTCGGTAAGCTCGATCAAATCTTCGCCCGCCATGCACTCGAATTTTTCAGAAACGTTCAAACCGAAGGATTGTGCGAATTGCGCCCGGTAGGGTGGGCTGTCTCGGGATCAGGTACACGACAGGACGCAGAAAGGACTAAGTTCCAATATTTTCTTGAGCCTTTCAAAAGCTAAAAAGGATTATATCACCAGCTAAGGGTGGAGCTTTAAGCCCAACATCAAGTTGTTGTTCTTGACATTATTGGAAAGATCAACAGAATCTTCGAAGGAGGCTAACATAGGCAGAGAGAGGGCCACAATTGACAGCAGGATTCGCAGGTCAAGGCAGTGCATCGGATGCGATTTCAGGTAACAGAAAAAGTCCTTCTTAGATCACGGAAAGCGAACCATTTATCTTCTTCAAAGAGTCCTCTGCAACGTGAATGCAAGTATGGAGGGATTTTACTGTCTGGTTGCAAGTACGCATGTGAGTGGCTGGCCATCTGGGCTTCTTTTCCCGTATCTCATGTACAGTCCCTAGGGGATAGATAAAACAGTGTCAGCTATGGAAAAGGCCGTCTCTGCCATGGAGAAAGTTATCTCAGAACAGAAATCTTATTCCCTGGTGAACTTGACACAGCAGATCAGTGAGAACAAAGATATTCTGGCGTTGATCCAAACTTTGATTGAAGAATTGATCCAAAATCAGATTTAAAAAGTCCAAAAGGAATATGAACAGAGAGAGGTTCTTTCCTCTCATTCTGAACCAGAAAACCAAAGGACATCCAAGTCCCATCAAAATCAGGTAGAAATACTGGTCAATTGCTTAACTGCGAGGATTAAAGCAGGCACTTGTTTGAAGGCAAACCTTATTAGACCTACCATCATCCTAGATCCACAAATCGTAGACGAGGAAGCAGATATCTTGGAATCAAGATTTCTTGTTGGGAAACTCACTTCGTATTTGGCTATCTTCAAAAGAATTTGATTAATTGGGCTTCCACAACTTGGAAAGTGGATTGGATAACCAAATGGTGGACCCTCGCGATCGTTTTTCCTCTTCTTTGGTGGTTGCTGCTGCTGCAGGGCTGCACGGCGGTCCGTTTTCTGGCAGGTATGTGGGGTCTTCGAACTCGTTTTATGTGGGTGATGGTCCAAAACTCAAAAAAGTGAATGGGTGTTTACCTCGGAGTCCAGATCTTCCGGTTTTGGTTATTCCCTCGGAATTGGTTATGGAAGATGTCGTTTATTGGAATAAACATGCTCTCATTTGCGAATTTCTTGGGATTCGCATTTCTCTGTCAGCATTGGATACATGGATCCGTCGTTCTTGGCATGTATGGAAATTATGTTGGCTGCGAATAGCGATTTCTTAGTTGTTTCTTCCAGTATGGTGGATCGGAACAGGTTTTTGAAGGAGGACCATACTTTTACAATCATGTCGGCTTATTCATCAAACCATGGCATGTGGGTTTCAACTCGGTTGAGGAATTGCTTTCACAAGTCTCTATTTGGATCCGCCTCCCATGACTTCTGCTGGAGTTTTGGAGAGGATATTAAGCAATGGATTGATGCCCTACTTGGGAAACCAACTGCTATAGTTCAACAAACCCTAGAGAAATAGGTAATTACTTTTGCTTGTATTTGTGTTGAGATTGATCTAAATAATCATTTCCCTGATTCTTTGGAAATTTGCCTAGGCTCTTCGTCTTGGATTCAACAGTTAGATTATGAGTCCCTTCCTTTCCGTTGCAGGGTTTGTCATGCGTAGGGTCAGCGTCATCGTTAATGTCCTCGAGTTACTTCTATCGCTGGTGCTAACCCCCCTTCCCTAGCTACGAATGTGGATGAAGGGGATAAAGCCCCTATGACAATTACAAAAATTTGCCTCATGATGGATAAGGATGGTTTTGTGCCTATTAAGCCTCATGCTAAGGGGCAGGGTCAGTAGAGGCCTTATAAGGATAGGCAAAATGATGAGGACTTTAGTCGCTTTGAGGTTTTGGAAACTTTGGCCTTGGAGGAAGGGGTTCCAATTGATGTGTCCCCTGGGCATACCGCCTTGGGTACGAGTGAGGTGCAAGGGAAAGCCACTACTCAGGATTTCCCTCAACTTCCTCTGGTGCATCCTCATGGCCCTGATTTGACGGATCCAGTTGATTCCAGTGTCATCCAGGATGATATTGTCTTAATGGATTTGGCTAAGGAGGGGTTGGCATTTGGGAAATCCAAAGTTGCTTGTCAATTTTTTGGGTTTGCAACAACACCCTACTAAGAAAGGTTCATTTGTGACTGCTTCCAAAGGGGGTTGAAAGAAGGATCAGAGGAAATTACAGTTAGTTGGGGATCTGTGAGTGGAATCTGGATCGGTGAAACCCATTGATGCTCATTTTTCTCAGTCTCCTAAATGATTATTCTCTCGTGGAATGTAAGGGGGTTGAATATCATCCCTCGCCAAAAGGTTATTCATGATTTCATTGCGGTGCATTCTCTGGATATTTTTTGTATCCAAGGGACTAAGCTTTCAGTTGATTGTATGTTTCAGCGTGCTTCTGCTCTTTGGTGTCTTGGTCAATGTCAGTGTATTAGTTCCTTGGGCTCTTCTAGTGGCCTGGGTATTTTTTGGGATCTGAGAAAGATTGTTCCTTGTTGGTGGATTTCTAGTCACTCCACTATCTCTATGGTCGTCTCTTGCTTAGATTCTGGTGAAACCATTATGGTCACTTCTGTGTATGCTCCAATTGACTTTTCAGATAAAAACACAACTTTGGGCCCATTTAAGGTATGTTCGGGCATGTGCTCCTTATCTGCCTTGGATTCTTGTTGGTGATTTTAATTTTGTGTTAAATTTGGCTGAGAAAAGGGGGGGTTGGCTCATCTGGATACCTCTTTTGCTATTTTTCGGCAATATGTGGACCTTCTGAATTTAATTGATGTCAAGCCTTCCAATGGGTTGTACACTTGGACTAATAGACGATGTGGTGAGGACGTTATTTCTGAACGGCTTGATAGATTTCTTGTTTCCTGTTACTGGGTTGGTGGTAGTTTGTCTGCAAACTTTGAGATCCTTGACTGCAGGGGTTTGGATCATTAGCATATTAAATTCTCAGCTACTTCTTTTAGACATGCCAAGCATCCTCCTTTTAAGTTCCAACTTATGTGGCTCCGTGAGGCTTCTCTTTTTGCCCTGATGGTTCAATGGTCGAGAGATGGGGGTCCCGCCTATGGTGCTACTATGTAAACCTTTGTAAAGAAATTGCAGTTTGTGAAATATTAGCTTAAAAGATGGAATAGGGTGCACTTTGGTAACTTTCATACTAGGAAGAGGACTATTCAAGAGCGCATAGATATTATTACCCACCAGATTCAGGATTTTGGTTTCATAGAGGATTTAGGAAGCATTGAGTCTCAGGTTGTGAGGGAGTTGGAGGAATGGCAACTTCGGAAAGAGATCTTTTGGAAACATAAGGCTCAGGTTGATTGGCTTTAGGAAGGAGATAGAAACATAGCTTTCTTTCATAAATCAGTGCAAGCTCGTCGGAATAGGAGTTATATTTCCTCATTGGTAAATTCAGAGGGCATTATGTTGACTTCTCTATAGGAGTGTCTCATGAGGCTACTCAGTTTTATTCTTCTCACTTTTTTGAGGATTCACCCCCAACGAACTATGAGGAGAATTTGATTCTGGGTTGTATTCCCTCTTTAGTCACCAATATGATGAATGACTCTCTCATGCGCTAGATGTCTTTGTCAGAACTGGAAACTGTTGTTTTTGGAATGAGTAAGGGCAAAGCTCTTGGTCCAGATGGATTTCCTATGGAATTTTTCCATGAATTTTAGGATATTATTAAATTGGATTTGTTGGAGGTGATTCGGGAATCTCAGGAAAGTAAACAAATGCTTCAAGCCTTGAATTTGACTTTTCTTGTCTTTATTCCTAAGCGGGAAGGAGCTAATAGTTTGGATTTTTTAGGCCCATCGCCCTTTGTAATGTGGTGTACAAAATTATTACTAGGTTAATTGCAGAGAGACTCAAAATTTGTATTTTGTCTTTGATCTCAAACGAGCAAGGGGATTTTGTGGTTGGAAGACAAATTTTGGATGGTGTGGTGGTCGCTGCTGAAGCCATTCACTCTATGGCGATCTCTAAACAGAAGTCTATGTTCATCAAATTGGATATGGCCAAGGCATATGATAGAGTTAAGTGGACATTTTTGCAGAATCTTCTTCTCACCTTTGGTTTTTGTCAAGACTGGGTTAGTTGGATTATGAGTTGTGTTTCTTCTTCTTTCTCTGTTATTATTAATGGTGAGCCTTCAGAGTTATTTGGAGCTCCCAGAGGCCTTCGCCAAGGGGACCCCCTGTCTCCCTATTTGTTTATCATTATCACTGAAGGTTTGGGTAAATTTATCAAGGGGTTTCTCAGGGATTGATTCAAGGTTGGCGTTGGGGGAATGGGCTGCCTATTTTTTCTCATCTCCAATTCTTGGATGACACTACTCTCATGGTGGTTGCTAGTATTCATGACGCTGACTCTTTCAGGCAGACATTGGATATTTATTTAGCTGCTTCAGGTCAAAAAGTCGATGAGCACAAATCTTCTATTTACTTTTTTAACACCCCTGAGCCTATTCAAAGAAGGATTGCCAATATTTTGAGGTTTCAAATTGGATCCCTCCATGTGCTTTATCTAGGTATTCCTCTAGTTATTGGTAGGCAACTTAGGCCATACTAGAAGGAATTGCTAGATAAGTTGACCCAGAAGGTTAATTAGTGGACTCTTTGATGGTTGTCTACTATTGCTAGGGTGACTTTTCTTCAATCTATAATTCAAGGCCTTCTTATTTATCGTAGCTTTGTTCAAGTAGCTCATGTGTACTTCCTCAAAAAATTTGATGCTCTCTCATGCCAATTCCTTTAGAGTGAGAATTTGCATACTTATAAGTGGAGCTTTGTTAAGATATTAGAGTACAATTGATTACTTTTGTATAAGCAACTAAACACGGAATTGAAATCAGAAGTAATAAGTAACTAGAATCAGAAACAACAAATAATAGGAGATACGAGAAACACCCAATCTGTATTAAACTCTTCCAAAAGGAAATACAATGAAGAAATCTCTTTCTCCTCACACCTCTCAGATGTACAATAATTATCCTTCAAGAGTTCTCTCTCTCTCTCTCAATCAATTACAACCAATTCAATTACGGAATTGTTCCCCCTTTAGTTACAATACTGCCCCATGGGTCTCTTAAATAGAATTGAAAGCAAACAATAATTAGAAAAATAGACTCAAGACTAATTTTAGTCTTTACATGCAAACTGACTGTTCTCCTAAAAATAGCAATTTTGGAAACCCCTGAAAACATACAAAAGTCGGTATTAGTTTGAAGATGACTGATGCTGGCCGACCCCTAACTGATGTCAGTTGGTTCTGACCGATGACGACCGATGTCGGTCGAACCCTAACCGATGTCAATTGGTTCTGACCGATATCAGTTACTGTGCAAGCCCAACAATCTCCACATTAGCTCATTAGTGAAGCTTTTAGCTCCACAACTCAACAATCTCCTACTTGGAGATAAACAGCTACACCTATACCTGTACAGCAACATCCTCTAAACATCTCTGGCTTGTTTCTCCCTCTTCAAGTTCAATCTTGAAGACCAACAAAAGTTGAATGAAGATTCAACTTCTCCTTTGTTACCAGCTTTGTTATCATATCAGCAGGGTTCTTATCCATATGGATCTTTTCCAGCTTCAACTGTCCATCCTCTAATACCTATCTAATGAAGTGGTACCTAAGTTGTATATGTTTGGTTCTTGAATGAAAGGCTAAATTCTTTGCCAAATGAATTGCACTTTGACTATCACTGTACAATCTACAACTCTTTTGCTCCTTTCAAAACTATTCCATGAATCGAGTCATCCAAATCATTTCCTTGCTAGGCTCTGTGACTACAATGTATTCTACCTCTGTAGTAGACAAGGCAACAACCTTCTGCAACTTTAAAATCTAGCTAACTGTCGTTCCACCGACAGTGAACACATATTCTGTGGTGCTTCTCTTACCATCCAAGTCACCTGCCATATCAGAATCTACATACCCATGTAGATAAGTGTTTGACCCTCCATAGCATAAATGCCTACTGCTGGGACCTCTCATATCTGAGAATCCACTGAACTGCTTTTCAGTGTTCCTGTCCTGGATTGGCCATAAACTTGCTGACAACTCCCACTGCTTGGGAAATATTAGGTTTAGTACATACCATTGCATACATCAAGCTCCCAACTACAAAAGCATATGAAACTCTACTCATGTATTCAAACTCATTTTGTGATTTAAGACACCATTCTTTGCTCAACTTGAAGTGTCCAGCCATAGGTGTGCTTACCAGTTTTGCATCCTGCATATTGAACCTCTCCAACACCTTATTTACATAATTCTCTTGAGACAAAATCAAACTGTGATTTTTCATTTCTCTCTTAATACTCATGCCAATGATTTTCTTTGCTGCTCCTAAATTCTTCATGGCAAATGTGTGAGCTAATTTTACCTTAAGCTCAGTAATTTCTTGCATGTGTGAACCTGCAACAAGCATATCATCTACATACAGTATCAAAATAATATAACTACCATTATCTAATCTGTTAAAATAAACACAATGGTCAGATTAACATTTACTAAAGCCATGCTCTGTCATAAACCTGTCAAACTTCAAATACCATTGTCAGATTTAAGGCACTTCAATCTCAAACCTGTTTCATTCACAACCAAAGCTTTCCATTTCTTAAATATATCAAAAACATCAAATTTCTTATTTATGCAATAAACCCATACCTTTCTTATAGCATCATCAATGAAAGAAACATAATACTATGATCTTCCAATAAAAGCTACCTGAGCTGGTCCCCACACATATGTGTGAACAATCTCCAACTTGTGCTTCTTCTTTGTTGACCCAGTTTTGAGAAACCTCACTTTCTTCTATTTCTCAAAAATACAATGCTCACAAAAATCTAGATCTATGTTTTTCAAATCTGAAAGCTTACCTTTTGACTTAAGAATATTCATTCCCTTCTCACTCATGTGACCAAGCTTACAGTGCCACAACTTTGCATCTACATCTGAAGTAGATAAAACAGAAGGAGAATAATCAGTAATACAAGTAGATAAATAGTGTACCTACTCTCTTACCTTTTGCTAATACAAGTGCACCCTTGGAAACTTTTCAAGATTCGACTGTGAGAAGTTACTGTGCAACTCTCATCACCTAATTTTTCTACAGAAATCAGATTTCTCTTCAGGATGGGTACATGCATGACATCCTTCAACACCCATGTGTTGCCATTCTGCAATTTTAGCTACACTTTTCTTTTGCCAACAATTTTACAAGGCTCATCATCCCCTAAATAAACTTTTCTAAAATCTCTATGGACATAATCATTGAAAAAATCTCTATTTGGGGTTGCATGGAAAGAGGCACCAGAATCTAAAACCCATGATTCTACTTTATTATCCAAAGAAAATATAAGAGCATCATGTGCAACAATACCTGCAACTTTTGCTTCTTTATTAGCTTTATGCTGATTTTCTTTGTTATCCTTCAACCAACAATCTTTCTTTGCATGCCCTTTCTTTCCACAATTCCAGCAAGTTATTCTTCCATTTCTGGATTTGGATCTACTTTCCATCTTTGACCTTGATTTTTCTTGCTTGCCCTTCTCTTTTTGCCTTCCCCTGCTTTCAACACTTAAAGCATTACCTGATGTTTCCCTTGTGCTTTTTCTGTAAATTTCTTCATTCAAGATTACACTAACAACATCATCAACTTTCAAGATATTTGAAGCAGATGCAGTATTACTAACTGCTATTACCAAACTATGCCAACTTTCAGGTAAATAGCATAAAATTAAGATAACCTTAATTTCATCATCAAAAACTATTTTGACTGAATTTAATTGATTTACTATTGTATGGAAATCATTAAGATGACTATATACATATCCACCTTCCTGCATTTTTACAAATTAAATAATTGCTTCATAAGACATACCTTATTCGAAGCTGAGGGTTTTTCATATAAATTTGCCAAAGTATCTATTAACTCTATCGTTGTCTTTGCCTGTGATAAGTTGAAAAACACAAAAGCTGTCAGGCTCAACCTTATAGATCCAAGAGCTTTTCTATTAAGAACATTCCATTGTTCATCTTCCATATCTATGGGCTTCCTTGAAACCCCACCTAACGGTAAATACAGATCTTTCTGATACAAATAATCTTCAATCTGCTTCCTCCATAATTGATAATTCTTGCCATTGAATTTCTCTATTCTTAATTTATTTTATTTTGCCATTGCTTTGCTCCCACTCAATCAGAAACCCCTATGAGTGAATTATGTAATCAACAAACACTAATATGCTCTGCTACCACTTGTTAGTGTTTAGAGCTCTGATACTAGTTGTCAGGATCTTAGAGTACAATTGATTACTTTTGTATAAGCAACTAAACACAAAATTGAAATCAGAAGTAATAAGTAACTAGAAATCAAAAACAACAAATAATAGGAGATATGAGAAACACCCAATCTGTATTAAACTCTTTCAGAAGGAAATACAATGAAAAAATCTTTTTCTCCTCACACCTCTCAGATGTACAGTAATTATCCTTCAAGAGTTCTCTCTCTCTCTCTCTCTCAATCAATTACAACCAATTCAATTACTGAATTGTTCCCCTTTTAGTTACAATACTGCCCCATGGGTCTCTTAAATATAATTGAAAGCAAAGAATAATTAAAAAAATAGACTCAAGACTAATTATAATCTTTACATGCAAATTGACTGTTCTCTTAAAAATAGCAATTCTGAAAATCCCTGGAAATGCACAGAAGTCAGTGTCGATCTAAAGATGATCGATGCCGATCGACCCCTAAGCGATGTCAGTTGGTTATGACCGATGACGACCGATGCCGATCGAACCTTAACCGATGTCGGTTGGTTATGACCGATGTCGGTTACTGTGTAAGCCCAGCAACCTCCACATTAGCTCATTAGTGAAGCTTTTAGCTCCACAACTCAACAAGCTTAGTCAAGTGGAAGTCTGTGTAGGCCCAAACATGAAGGGGGTCTTGGTCTTCATTCTGCAATTTTGAATAAGCAAGCTCTTGCTACCAATCTCTACTAGGGATGGTGCACCAGTCAGCATCAGGTTTGGGCTCACATCCTCACTCACAAGCATCTTGGTGGTGTTAATATTTGGGATGTTCCTCACTATCCTTTGGAGGGTAAAGGCTCTATGATTTAGCATACTCTTAAAACTAGAGTGCAACTTATTAAAAGTGGACTTTTTTGGATCTGTAATAAAGGTTCGAAGGCTCTGTTTTGTCATGACTCTTGGGATGGTCAACCTCCTATCCTCTCTATGTATCTGCACCTTTAACACTTTTGTGATTGTTTTACTGTTGTTGGATGGAGCACAGTGGTGCATTATAAGATGTCTCAGAATTTTAGATTGGCCATTGGTTATAGATGGAAGGTTTCCAGTGAATGGCTACTTGGTGGTTCTCTGGAGGCTCATCATGACCTAGGTCAGCATCTTGCCTTTCATGAGTGTAATTCCTTGCAAGATCAAGATATTTTGGCCTGGGGTAGTGACATGTCAGGTAAGCATATAGTGTCATCAGGGTACCTGGAGATCAATAGATAACTTTTTGAGAGAGTTGAGGTGCCTTGGTGGAAACAAGTGTAGACCAAATCGATGTCTTAATTAGGATAATTTGTGCAAGCATGGCTTTATGGGTCCCTCTAAGTGCATTCTATGTCATAGCAGTGAGGAGTGTGTTTCACATCTTTTCTTTCAGTGCTCTTTTTCCCAAAAGTTTTGGCACTTTTGGTGGGATGTATGAATCAATCCTGCGAGCATGTCTCTTCCTTAGCTGATTTTTGGGCCTGCAGGGATAAGCCTCATGTTAGCACTTCTTTTCTTCAGATGGCTTGGCTTCTTGGACCTTCTTTAATCATATGGCATATTTGGCTGGAAAGGAATCATTGGATTTTTCATGATGCTCGGTTGACTGTTTAACACTTTTGGCAAAAAATTCTTCATTATATTAGGGAGACTGTCTTGGCTAAATGTGACTTTGCTGGAGGAGTGGATTCTTGGGAGGTTGTTTTCTACAATTGTCTCAACCTTCCTCTTCAGGGTGTTGCTCCTTCTCCTGGGGTAAGGAGTGTTAGGCAGACTATGTAAAGTATTTATAGACATCCTATGCATAAGATAAATTGGGAGGGCTAGTGGACCCCTCCTCCTCATGGATTTTTAAGATTAATACTAATGGTTCTTCTCGGGGGAATCTAGTTCATGCTGGCATTGGCAATATTGGCCGTGGCAGCTTAGGAGATGTTTAGTTTTTTTTTTCCATTTATAAGGGCTTTCATACCAATAATTATATGGAGGCTCTTGCTATTTTGTATGCGGTGGAGTGTGGTTATGTGCTTGGTTGGCAAAGGATTATTTGTGAATCTGACTCTCAGGGGGTGGTGTCATTATTGAATGCACAACAGTGTGAGGATGTTAGTTGGTCTTTGGCCATGGTTATTAGATGGATTCTTCGATTTTACAGATCTTTGGAATCTGTTACCTTCGCTCACATTCCTTGGGAATGGAATGGAGTGGTAGATTGCTTAGCCAAATGGGTCTTTGATCATATGCAGGGTTAGAATATTTTGGATAGAGATCAATTATCTCTAGATTTGACTCACATTTTGAATGACTTGGTGAATCATGATAGGGCTATGTAGTGCTCTTTTCTTTGTTTGTTGTTTGGCCTTTCTTGCTTTGTTCTCTCTTGGTATTCAATAAAATTTTATCCCTCTTTTATAAAAAAAAAACTTGGAAAGTGGATATTCCCTTGTCTTTCTCCTACTTCCCCAAAGGTTTCTTTGTTGTCGCATTCTCTAACAATGAATATTAGACTCCAAAAAATTGGGGAGGACCTTCATTTTTGAAAAAAATTGGTCTTTCTATTTTTAATTGGAAAGAGGACTCTGATGTTTCTAAAATTGGAACTTCAGAGCACTTCAGACTGGATTAGACTTTTTGGTATACCCTTAGAATTCTGGAATGACTACCCTAAGTTGTATTGGATTTGAATTGGGATCCTTGCTAGATGTTGATCCTACAAATTTGAAAAGATTTGGAGGTGTTTATGCTATATTATGTGTTAGTCTTAACTTGAACAATCCTTAGGTCAAAGAGATTGACATTGTAGTTGGGGAACACATTTGAGTCCAACAAGTTGATTACGATAGATTACCCTTCAAGTGTAAGGGTTGTCATGCCCATTATCATTTACGGGCAAATCTCCCCCTCTTGGATAACCCATGAAATCACTCTACTAGTCCCTAGTCCAAACCCAAGCTTCCCCCCTAGAATCTCTCATAAATGGATCTATAAATCCTAGGCCCATCCCCCTCCACCTGTTAAGGTCCCAGTTGTAGTTAATCTTTTAGACCCAAAGCTTACTGTGGATATTCCTCTTTCTCCAGTGCATGTTGTAAACCCAGTCCTAACTTTGACCCCTTCTCCTTCTCCTTCCTTGGTCAAGTCTACCCTCTCCCTCTCCCTCATCTTTCTTCTAATCCCCCCTCCCAGTTGTTTTGTAAACCCCATGAGCTTTCTAGCTCGAATTCTGTTCAGATCACATTCCAAATAATTTTGGTAACCCAGCTTTAGGCAAAGCAATTACGGCCAAATCTTTGTGAGTTTAATTCTATGCATCACTCTCTCATGCATGCCTCACTTGTTGATGTGGGGGAAAATAAAAGATGGGGAGATAAAGATATTTTAACCCCCCTTTAAAAATCTTTAAGGGAACCAACTCCAAATGTCTCCTCTCAAGAAAAACTACTAACCTTGGCAAAGGAAAAGGTAAAGGCTCCAACAAGCCTGTAAAGTCCTCTTTTCAAGCTCAAATTCTAAAAGAAAGAAAAGTCTGAAACAAGGGGGAAGGGCACTTCCAAAAGATTAATGAAAATCTTCTTTTGAAACATTAGGGGGATGGGATCCCCTGACAAATGGAGTTTGCTCAAGAGACAACTTCAAATCCATATCCCATATTTGGTTTTTATCCAAGAAACTAAGCTTCATGAAGCCTTGTGTCTAGAAATGTGTTCTACATTATTCAAACTCTTTGCTTCATATTCAATTGGCATTGAGAGATAGTTGGGTGGCTTATGTATCATTTTCAATAAATCTTCAATTACTTGTTCAATTGTGGACTCCATGAAAAAATGGATCTAACTTAAAATCTCAGGCCTCAAGAAGAATGTTTTCTTTATCTTTAATGTGTATGTTGCCTCTAGCCCAGTTGCTAAACAAATAATGTGGAAGGAAATCTCAACTGTTTTGAACTCTTTTCAAGATGAACAGTTTATGTTGGTTGTTAATTTCAATTACATATTGATAAATCATGAGAATTAGGTAGGATTCAGATAAATACTCAATCCCAATTAGATTTCATCAAATTTGTCATTGAAAACAATCTTTGGGACATTGAAACTAAATTTGGATCCTTCACTTTGACTAACGGCAGAGCTAGTTTTGGTAACACTGTTAAACAAATTGACGAATTTATGGTCTATAATAATTGGTTGAATAAAAAACTAGATCCTTCACTTAGATATTTTATAAGTGTCAAGTTCTAACCATTTTCCTATTTCCCTCCTATTCAAAAGAGAGATCTCCAACTGGCATGCCCTTTATATTCAAACTGACGTGGCTAAAGGATCCAAATCTAATGGACCTTATGAAAGATTAGTGGAAGTAACCAGTGCTCAGAGGTAGCATCAGAATATTTATTGTAGCTCACAAGATGAAAAATGTCAAACAACACCTCCACAAATGGAACAAGGAAGTCTTTGGAAACATCTTTAGGGAAAAATCCTTCATTGAATCAAATATTTAGAGCCTTCAAGACCAAGTGCAAAGGATTGGTCATGACAGAAACTCACTTCGCATGAAAAAAGAGCTAAGTGCAAAGTTGAACTTGGTTCTAATTAAAGAGGAGATTTTTTGCAAACAAAAATCTAAAGAGTGTTGACTTAAGGAATGAGACCGTAACACAATTCTTTCACCAATCTACCTTGGCTACCCATAATTATAACATGATCTCAAAACTCAAAACTAGCAATGGTCTTTACGTTGAAGATTGGATGTGATTAAAAAGGAGGTAGTCTATTTCTTTGAAAACTTCCTTAAGGATTCCTACCCAAATTTTGCTTTGGAGTAACAAGAATTGGTGAATCTTATTTCAAAAATTATCAATGATAATCAGAATGTTGATTTAATGAGGCCTAATTCAGAGTGCACTTTAGAGCATGGGCAATGATAAATCCCCATGCCCTAATGGGTTACCTTCAGAGTTTTTTGAATATTTTTGGGAAATTGTAAAAAAAATTCTCAAAGCTGCCAATGAATTCATATCCTCGAGAAAATTTTTGAAAGATTTTAATTGCACTTTTTTAGGTCTAATTCTAAAGGATTATTTTAAAATCCTTGGCTAATCATCTCAAAATCCTCCTTCCTCTTTTTATTTCATAACAAGGTGGTTTTGTCCAAAATAGAAAAATCCTAGATGGTGTGTTGTTATTTTGCATGATTTAATTCATTCAACTAAATTAAAGAAGGAAGCGACTATAATCATCAAACTTGATATTAGCAAAGTTTATGATAGGGTAAATTGAAACTTTCTTTTCAAAATCCTTAATAAATTTGGGTTCTCTGATACTTTGTGCAATTGGACTAGATCGTGTCTCTATTCCTATGTTTCCAGTACTTGTAAACGGTGTCCCAACTAGTTTTTTCAATACCTTAAGAGGTCTCCATCAGGGAGATCCTATCTTTCCCTACTTATTCATCACATGGTAAAGGCCCTGGGTAGAGCCTTCTTAAAGGAAAAATCACAAAATCTCATTAGTGGCTTCAACACTAATGAGAATTTAAACCTCTCTCATGATCAGTTTGCGAATGATGCAATTCTAAGAAACTCTGCTTGCATTCAAGAAACTAGAATGTTTAAGAAAATCCTTAATTGTTATCATCGTGCTTTAGGTTAGGAGGTTAACCTCTTGAAATCAAATATTTTCTCCCTCCACACTTTACTTAGCGAACAAAATAAGATTAAGTAAATTCTTAGATTTTCTTTTGGTTCTCTTCCCAACAAATACTTGGGGATCCCCCTCTTTGAAAGTCAGTCAAAAAAAAAAATTGGGACAAAATGACCACAACCTTTCAAAATAAACTAGCTTCTTAGGAAGGAAAATGGCTCTCTTAGGCTGGTAAAATACAATTAATTCAAGTTGTCCTCCAAGCAATACCAATCTACATGATGTTAGTCTCGGAAGCTCCAACTAGTTAAATATAAGTTTACTAACATTATGAAAAAAAAATGTAGAATGATCCTTATGAATCTAATAAAAATGCTTTAATGAAATGGGAAGAGGTTTGCCTACCTAAATCAAAAGGAGGAGCTGGAATAAAAAATTTGTTCATGATGAATGAAGCTTTGAGAGCAAAACTACTATGGAGAATCTATCAGGGCAAAGATAACACTTGGAGCATCTTGCTCTGAAGAAAGTACCTAAATAACGTAGATGATCATTCTTGTATTTTTACTATAGAGCTTGGATGTATGGGTCTCATCTAAATTTTTTTGGGAAATGTGGAGACCTTATCTCTAACTCCCTTTGCTGAGATATAAAAAATGGTAGATTTGTTAACTTCTATAAGGATGCATAATCTTGAAATAGCATAAATCTCAAGCTTAACTAGAAATATAACCAAATCTGAATTTGTCAATTATAGTTTTTCACAGATAATTTTGCAAGTTTGTTTGACAAAGAATCAGGATGTAACATCCTTCCCTCTTAAGGCTAGTCATCGTCCCTGATGACATTTATTCAAAAATAAGTTCTCAATCCAAAAACATTCCTTAGTAAAGCAATAACATGATACACAATGTCAAACTAAGCAAATAAATAAGAAATTACTTGTAGAACTCACCGTAGTTCTTCCAAGTTGCATTATTCGTTGAGTATTGGTCCCACAAGACTCTACTCAAAAATATATCTCAACTAATCAAACATGGTTGTGAGTATTATTTACTCGGACTGATTCTATCATGACCACCCTAAAGTCCAAAATTGTCAAGACAAGCCTATATACTATAGGACTAACCATTTATGTTACCTTGAAGGGTCCCATATGTCTTAGTGAAAGTTTTACTAATTTTCTAAGAGCACACAAGATCATCATGCAAGTCAAAATAAATGACCAAGGAGAGTTTCACAAAATCTTCAGCCCTCAACACATCTCTCTATCCTAGAGAATGTTTTTCTCATCTCGGAGAAAAGCAATTAGAGAATCTGGCAAGAATAATGTGTATATGTTAATACTATCATTACTCCACGTAACTTCAGATAAGTA
Organism: Torreya grandis; assembly: GCA_037957365.1. NCBI lineage: Eukaryota > Viridiplantae > Streptophyta > Pinopsida > Cupressales > Taxaceae > Torreya > Torreya grandis. Next base: position 2,138,676 of record JARHVA010001132.1, read on the forward strand.
TAACATGTCAATATTTTCACTACTCCACGGAGCCCCTGACAAGTATGATGATGAATAGGAACGGTAAATATAAGTATACAAAAATCATGGAATACTCGTCCATATGAAATCTTTGTCCACTGTATACATGTGTATGACCATATGACTGAATTTGATAAGTTTCATCTATCAAATCTTGAATTTGAATAGTCCGTCTGTCTATCCAACTTAGTATCAATAATCAGAGTTAATGTGATGCTAAGTAGGATATTGACATATCACTTAGAACTCATGTTCCTTGTTCACCACTCTTCCTTTAGGGATCCACGACTTAGTGATCTCTAAAATGTGCACAATATTTTAAAAAATCATAGTTTTATGCTATCAAATCATTGAAATCAAAGCGATATGCTAAATGATTCTAGATATATTCTCATACATACAAAAGAAATCATACAATCAATCTATAATTGTATTAGGCTACTACAGTTAAACATACTAGTATAATATTTCATAGTTGAACTCATTCTATTATGTTCATGATTAAGAAGAAATAATGTTATAATTATCATAACATACATAAATTACACCTTTCTTTTAACATTATAAGGGAATAAACAATCAATATATCCTTGCTCAACTAGCACACAAGTTAAAAGTTTATTCCAACCCCTAGATTGACTAGATGTTTTGCACTTTCTATACCCTACTTGCTTTCGATGAAGTGTATAAAATATCTTTTAAAAACAACATACATTAAGTAAAAGAGATCATTATCAACCTATGCAAGGGTGAATAATATTATACTAATTATAATCAACTTATAATTTTTATTATATAATTTAATATATAAATCAAAGTTTGCCACCTTACGTGGTCTAAAATCACAAAATAGATCAAGTAGTGACTCTAAACAGTCACAAGTGAAAAGTAGGGAACTATAATCTCAAAAACTCTTACTTACCCGCCAATGATAAAAATAAAATACCGCAACTCAATGTTGCCCAAATGCTACCTACCTACCCAATCTTGTAAGTATAGTATCTCAATCTACTTCCATATTCTAAAGAGATATATGCCAACATAAATATGTGTCCATTCATCCAAATCTTAAAATTTATCTCATACCAAGAGTATAAAACATTCTCCCACAAATTCTAAGGGCGTACAGTCAAACAACATCATAGCCAATTCCCATTTAAAAGAACACTAAATGTCATGAAAATGTGAATCCTCTCAACAACTCATAATGACGTCAAGAGAGAATGAGATAATAATAACTCATTTCTAATCCAACAATGAGGGATGACACCACATATCTTAAGAGTGTAAATTCCATAAACAAACTCCTAACACAATGGAATTATCAAACAATACATCTACACTCTACTAAGAAGATTCCCACTGCCCAAGGTTGTACTAAAAGAAAAATGATCTTATAAGATTTCCCACTCCTATGTTTATTAAATAAAAGACACAAAAATTAAAGCACATATATTTAAGTGAAGCATCCCGAGCTTATTAAACACTTGCAAAACTCAGTGACAAAGATGACTTGAAAATCAAGAAGGACGTCATCACACTTGAGGTGTCTGATTTAAGTGATCAAACTATGGTAGAAATTTTTTGTTCATAACTAATGAACTATGCTATATACCCATCTACTCAAGCCTCAAATACAACCATCACTCAAGGGACACTCGATAGACTGATATCCTAAACAACTCAAAGGGGTACGAGTGATCTAAAAGGTACACACTCAATGAACCACACACTTCTTACAAAAGTTATAAAACTTCAATCATGGTCTAACATGGATCTGCGTTGAGACACCACAAGTCCAAATACTAGTGCAAAACTTTATGTCACTAGATTCATAAGACACAAAAATGCTAATGGGACTCATTAGGTCATAGAGTTTGAGCCACAACTCTGATATCACTTATAACAATGTCATTGGGTTAGACATAGAAATATGTGATATTTTTTGAAAAAAATAAACACATACATTAAATATAGATTACACCATGAGAATCTATAAAGATCTCAAGAAAATACACGAAGTGATAATAGCAACAAGCATAATACATCACATAATATTAATCTCTAATATCATGAAAGTACACATCATAACGCAATTACAAAAAATAATTACATTCACTCATCTACAACTAAAATAAGTATATAGCCACCGCTGTTAATTTACAATAACAAGCAATTACAACTCAATGATAAATACAATATACAAAAAGATACATGGCTCCTCGGAGCATGAGTTCCCTGGACTCTTTAGTATTTGTGGTAATCTTAAATGTCGTCTCAATAGTAGTACTGTCGTGGAGAGGGAGAGCATCATCCAAGCACTTTTCCACCCAACCATGGACCAACGATCTGTCCACTATCCATTAGGGAATGGTCCTCCCTTCATGAATGAGTAAATAGTAACACTGCAGAAAATCCAAAGAGAATATCAAGTACCTATATGTTGTATGATTCTAAACTAAATATACAATGTATCATAGAAATCCGTTTTATTGTAAGATATTGCACTAACATGTGAACCATACTCATGAAATAATAATGTGTCGCAAAACATACTTTGATCCAAAGCTTTACAAATAATAAATGATAATGATCTAGATCAATCAATTTCATATACACCACTTGATCAGATTGTCTTCATTTAACATTGCAATGCCAGTAAGTAGTGAAGTTTGTCTCACTCCTCACTCCACATTAGCATTGCAGATTGATCAAATTCAAATCAACCATGAAATTTATCAACTTACATCCTACTAGCAAATATATCACACAACATGCTATATATAAGAGTAATAATAACATATATTAAGTTTGTTTAACATATATATGTCTCTTTCATTATATTATATCCCATACTAGAAATAATGATTACAAATATACCATCTGGATAAACAAATAATTTAACTATACATTTCAAATAATATAGTTGGTTTCTAATTATCCACATCTTATGGTATCCCATACTACCACAGTGGAGTGTTCTAAGACTTAACTACCAATTTTTCATAATCAAACATATAAAATAGTGTTAAATATACAGAGACACAAGTGTTATATAAACAATTATATTTAACAAAGCAAATCAACATTCCCATGAACACAATTACATATCAACACAATATTTGTTAAAACTTCAGAGTTTGTATGCATGCATACACAAGCCTACCATTTGTAAAACCACATGCTATCCAAAACAATAACTATTATATATATAATATATAGACAAATGTAAATATGAATTAGGTATAATAATTATAGTAAATACCGTCTACGTACAATACATTTTTATATTGTAATACCCTATGATATCACATACTATAATAGGCTCTCAATTACATAACAACACACAATCCAAACTTATGATTACAATATTCAATCGATTCATGTAGATAACAACAATCAAACAATAAGAAAATATACAAGTTGAGTATATCTTTAATTAAATTGCATACAAGCACACCCAAGTATTACAGTATAAAAACATGCATTATGATGCATTATTACGTACTAAATATAACAAAACATTTATACATATTAACACAATCATAGTATGTAATTCACACAAGTATCTCATACTAAATACATATGACTAATAATCATTCACATTACTAATAGTAAGTCAGATAAACCCATTATCTTATTGACTTATTTGCTTCTAGGAGATTGTTTCAAAGGTTATAGTTCTTGATTCCTATATAGCTCAATGATTTATTTAAAATATTTAATAAATTATAGGTAAAATTCTTATATACCAGTACTGACACATCCTAACATGCATCACATGTAAGTATTCTAATGCAGCCAAATCAATATTTCCATGAACACAATTACATATCAACACAATATTTGTTAAAACTTCAGAGTTTGTATGCATGCATACACAAGCCTACCATTTGTAAAACCACACGCTATCCACAACAATAAATATTATATATACAGTATATAGACAAATGTAAATATGAGTTAGGTATAATAATTATAGTAAATACCATCCAAGTACAATACATTTTTATATTGTAATACCCTATGATATCACATACTATAATAGGCTCCCAATTACATAACAACACACAATCCAAACTTATGATTTACAATATTCAATCGATTCATGCAGATAACAACAATCAAACAATAAGAAATTATACAAGTTGAGTATATCTTTAATTAAATTGCATACAAGCACACCCAAGTATTACAGCATAAAAACATGCATTCTGATGCATTATTACGTACTAAATATAACAAAACATTTATACATATTAACACAATCATAGTATGTAATTCACACAAGTATCTCATACTAAATACATATGACTAATAATCATTCACATTACTAATAGGAAGTCAAATAAACCCATTATCTTATTGACTTATTTGCTTCTAGGATATTGTTTCAAAGGTTATAGTTCTTGATTCCTATAAAGCTTAATGATTTATTTAAAATATTTAATAAATTATAGGTAGAATTCTTATATCACAGTACTTACACATCCTAACGTGCATCACATGTAAGTATTCTAACGCCAACCACATTCTAACGTGCAATCTTAAACCACGGTTTAGTGTTTTAATAGTAATTACTAAGCATAGAAATTAATCAATGCAGTAGTTATAAAATACGTGGAAACACACGTTGCATACTGTAGTTAGAGAAACCTAGAACTTCATTTTCCCAAAATACAAGTAATCTAGTTTCACAATTAATCTATATTAGGGGTTTACGAGCAATCATTTGCTAAACTAACTTTAATCAATCTTTTAATATTTCACCCGAGAATATTACTTTAAGGAATCTACCTCAAGTTTTGACTACATTGTAAATCTTAAACATATAACTTGATATATTGTCAAACTTTTGTATAATGGTTTTCCAATAAATAAGAGATTTTAAAGCTCTTTCAAGTTTAACTCTCCATAGAAGATAATTATATTCGACCGTTCAACTCTAAGGTTAATCCACTGTACGTTTGACAATAACTATTTAATTAATCAACTTCAAATCGAATGATAATCCATAACCAATCAATTCAATGAATCTTAAGCTTTTATTCAACCATTTAGGTATAAGCAAACACACCTAAATTTATAAAATACATATTGCTACGTTTTCGAAGTCATATCAAATATACTCACGTGTAGCTCAAAATATATATATACTTCTCCAATATTATTTTAAAGCCAATAACACATCTACCCCCTTGGGGTTCTAAGATAAACTAATAAACAAATTTACACCAATTTCTAATATTTCATTAACTTGTTTTTTAATCATATATATAACATGTATTCTCCATTTACAAGAGTGTTTTTCCTATGGTTTTTTCCAAGAATTTAATAAAGATTTAAATGCCACGGATTTATGTTTTCGAACTATTTATAAAACTCATTCGCTTTCTATTCCACTAGACAAATAAGTCATAATATCCCCATTACGTTTAAATACATCGTTTAGCATTACTTGATGCCTAAATAAAAGGAACGCGTTTATTTCTCATTTAATAAATTATGTTTATGATTTGGACTAAGACCAAATTAAATAATAATATATTTTTCTGAGATAAATACTAATTATTTTTAAAAATCGATAACAATATATTTATCCGAAATATATTATAATATATTTTTTCAAAATAAATAACTATATATATTTTCAGAAATCAATAATAATAAATTTTCTGAAAATCCCAGCGATGTATAGGGCGACGCCTTTCTTCACTACAACATATAAGAGCAGTAATATAAAAAAAACACAGAGATATTACTATTTTTCCTCAATGCTTATTTTGCTGGAATAATAAGAAGACGCCACCCTAATATGAAAAGACCGAAAAATCATTATGCCATTTATATAGCTGGACAATTAAACTTGGCCGACGCCTTACTGCAAAAAATGAATATATTAATAATTATTTTTAAATGCTCCGCAAGTTGGAAAAGGGATTAAGGCAAAACATTGACGCCAAGATAGGTGAAAAGTCCAAATAACATGAGACGCCATTATTATGGCTGCCAAATAAGATATAATAAGACCAGTTAATCTATTTAAATGCTCAATTTGCCGGATTAGGATGGCACCCAGGGAGTAAGGACAGACATGCTCAAAGAAAAAACTGTCTCATGGTTGGGCAAAGACAAATACAACGACGCTTCATTGCAGTAATTAAAAGAACAAACGTAAAACAAGTAAATAACTATACTAGCAATTGCCTCAGCTGCTGGAAATGGAGAAGTAAAATAGCGTCATGCTAAGACAAACAGCCTACTCCTCAATATGGGGCGACGCCATGCAAAGTAAAATCCAAATTTTATAAAATATAAACAGCAAAGCATTGGGGTAGACGCCTAGCTGGTTCTGTGAAAAATAATATTATTTACAGTATTTAAAATATATAAAGCAAGTTTTTTAAATAGTTCAGAAAAGCATAGTATTTACAGATTTTATATAAACAAGCTAAAATAAAACAGATATTTAAACATACAAACCCATCACTCATCAATTTAAAACATCTCCTACCTCTTGGGTTTGCTGATAAACTATCTTTGTTGCACTATATATCTCCCTTGCTTAATTTCTCCCATTTTTTTTTCCTTCTAATTCCCTTCCTCTTCTGAATATAATGTGTAGCCCCCCCCTTTTTTTTTTTAAAGTTTTCTCTTTTATTTTCTTCATGAAAAACTCATTCTTTTTCTATTTTTAAGTTTGGTTTTTTAAACCATGATTTATTTTGATTTTAGTTATTTCTTTTATTTTTAAATTTCATAGCAAACTTTATTTAGTTATTTTATTTCATGAAAAATAATTATTTATTTATTTAACTTTTAAAATAATATGAAATTTCAGAGTAATATTTACCTTATTATATCCTAATTTAACATTTAAATATCTCTTAGTATTTTAATGGCAATTTTCGAAAGCATAAATACTTTGTATTTTAAATTGTCTTTACGTATAATAATGACATATTAGGCTAAGCACAAGGCATTTATTTTTATAATTTACGTATTCAAACAATTAAAAAAAAAAATTAAACAAACCTCAAAAGCAATTATTATAAAATGCATTTTTTACCATGACTAACTATTGTGTGTGTGTAGAGTTTCGTTAGCTCTCTATTGCCCTGCGATATCTCTATCTACAGCACCCTCTCCGATGATGCTCTCTCTCCAGTACGATCGAGAAAAACATTCTCCGGCATCCACCTCACAACACGAAAGTCATTAAATCTTCACACATATTAATCATAAGCAACAATAAATATAACAGAATTAATACATTAATATGCTTAAAATATAAATGCATACATAAAACAGTTCATAATAAACAATCATGTGTTTACATCTAATTAAGCGACATTATCTTATTCCGAAATATCATAAATCTCAAACTTAATTAGAAATATAACCAAATCTAAATTTTTCAATTGCAATTTTATACAGATAATCTAGTAAATTTGTCTGGCAAGGAATCGAGATGTAACAATGCCTAGTCTAGTGTGGGTCCTCTTTGCAATCATCATTCTTTAAACATTTTAAAAGAGTACTTTTCAAACCTGTGGCGACCCCTCGTTTGTATTTATTTTAAAAAAATGAAAAAAACTAGGTCTTTTTGCAGCGATCTATTTGCCAACTATTCCTCTAATCTTCTAATTTCTTTCAACTTAGTCTTAAACTCTCACCATATTAGTAACTCAAAGGAGATTGAAGGTATAAAATGGAATGGAGATCCTTCAGGAAGTTTTTATGTGAAACAAGAATGTAATAAGTTAAGCTCTCATATTGATACACCAATATGGCATGTGGAAAAAAATATGGATCCCTCAAGGACTTCCTAAAGCTAACATTAATTTGTGGTTTATCATGAAGAAGAAATCTCTTTTCTAGTATAGACTTTAAAGGATTGGTTTTTAGGAGGACTCTCGATACATCTTCTGAAGAATAATTCTGAAACCCTGAACCACGTCCTTCATTGCAATTTTGCCTCGAAAATTTGGTCTTGGTTCTTTAAGAAAATGAACAAACTTTAGTGGTAGTAAGTTCTATTCAAGAACTTATTAACTGGATAGAAGAGAGAGGGAATCAAGGCAAAAGTATTGGGCAAAGTCCCTATCTCTGATCATTTGGAGCTTATGGAGAGAAAAAATTAGTCTTCAAAAACATATCCTTCTCTGAAGAAATCTTTATTCTTAAAATTGAGATGTTCTTTCAAGAGGTTTTTAAGGCTAAAGTTCTGCCTCTTAAAAATAAAATCACTTGAGAGGACCGTCATATTCTCTTAAAAGGGAATTTATTGAAATACAACTTCAACCTCTCTCCTCAAAACAACAAAAGATTAATGGCTTCTTGGCAGCCCCCGAGTGGCAATTTATGTCAAGTTAAATTTTGACGGAACATCCAAAGATAACCCAAGTTTTTTTTGGAAGTGGAGGCATCTTCAAAGATAATCTAGGATAAGTACTTTCTTGTTATGTCTTTAACATTCCATGGTCTTCAAATAATTTCGTTGAAGCACTAGCTCTTCTTAGAGGTTCTATTCAAGAATTTCTTATTAACTGGACAGAAGAGGGAGGGGATCAAGTCAGAAGTATTTGGGCAATGGCCCTGTCTCTGATCATTTGGCGCTGAACAATAGAGTCTTCAAAAAATTGTCCCTTTGAAGAAATCCTTATTCTTAAAATTAAGGCACGTCTTCCAAAGGTTTTTAAGGATAAAGTTCCACCTCCTAAAAAAAACACTAGATAGGAACGATGTATTCTCTTAAAATGGAGTTTATTGAAAAACAATTTCAACTCCCTTCTCAAAATAACAAAAGGTTAGTGGCTTCTTGGAAGCTCTCGAGCGACAATTATGTCAAGTTGAATTTTGATGGGGAATCCAAAAATAACCCAAATCTTTCTAGATGTGGAGGCATCTTCAGAGATAATCTAGGACAAGTGCTTTCATGTTATGCATTTAACATTCCATGGTCTTCAAATAATTTCACTGAAGCACTAGCTCTTCTGAAAGGTTTGAGAACTACTAAGTTGGGTTGAATAATTTTTTAAGTAATGTAGGTTTTCCTCCCTATTTTGGCTATATGGATCGATTGTGTTTGAGGAGCTTTGAGAAGCCATAGAGTCTATCTCGGGTATACATCGTCAAAGTTTTTTGAGAAGTGGTCTTGTTTTAGTGCTTAGAGGACTTTCTGGTAGTGGGAGACCAAGGCTTCTAGCGGTGGCATTTTCCTCCATTCTCTAAAGTGTTACATTATGGTGCTTTCATCATACACTCATGGTCTGCTCTAGGTTGTGATTTCTACTATTGCTTTGTAGTTTTCTTCGTGAAGCTTCTGGCCTTTTGGTCTTAGGTGATCTCTGTTGTAGCTAGTTGATTGGCTTTGTGGTGTTTTGGCTTTTTGGGGCTTTCTACCCATCTCTTTCTACTCCCTTGGAGACATCTTTTCTCTTTCTTGGTTTGATTTTATTGTCATATCTTTTTGTACCACGGGGTAAGGGCCCCTTTTCTCTTATTATTCTCTATCAAAAACAATTTGCAATCCCTGTATAAAAGAATCTAGTTAACTATTAAAATGACAATGGTTGTATTCTAGTAGCTTCCATATTTTGATCCTCTACTACAATAACATGTGACTTCGTATTTGGCCTAAATGATATGTTAATATCTTATCAAAGAGGTCAATCAATTGACACAAATCATAGTTATGTTTTACATCAAAGACATGGACAAAATCTAATGGCTTGGCCCTTACCATTAAAACCATCGTCTAATGTGAACTTTAATAACTGCATAACACCAATGTTTCCCTTCAGCATTGTCAAAGATGAGCTTAGGTTTTTAATATCCTGAATTCTTGTGGCAAAATATCTACCAACTGGATGCCATGTAGATGCAAAGGAATAGTCCAAATGTCCTCTCAAATTTGCAATAACATGAAATTAAAATGCAAGATAATGATTAAATCATCATGTTTATGGAGTTCTAATGATAAAGATCAACTAAAAATGCATAAAAGGAAACACAATAAGCTCAAAAGTCCCAATGTGATTGAAGGCCCTAAATAGTCATTTTCAAGGGGAAACATCCTCTGTGTAAGGGCTTTGCTAGTACATGGATGGGTATGTTACTGGAAGAGTTAGTTAGGGGTTAGTTGCATCTAACAAACAATTATATTGCTCACAGTTGTCTATTTCCATCACTATGGCTATAATGGAGAAGACTTGCAACTATATAGAATATTATTTCATCACCCACTCTAGGGCGTTATGTTTCCAATGAAGTCAAGATACAAAATGAAATAGCGCAGGATACAAAATGAAATAGTGTGATACAAAATGAAATAGTGCAGAATGAATGACATATAGCTTGATAGAGAATGATGAGTACTTGGCATGTCTGGTGATTACAAGAAGTCCATCAACATCATCTCCAAGCACCACTACAAGTGTTTTATCTGGACTAATATAAGTAAGTTGTAAAGAATACAAAAGAAAAACATGGAGATCTCAGCACTCCAGAAAGCACTTTCATGATTTCATGCATGTTTATCCCACATTTGATACTGATTTTTTACAAGCATTTGGGAAAGAGATCTAACTTACATTTACAAAGCATGGAAACAAATTATACCACAACATAGAAAAGGTCTCTAGATAAAATACGCGAGCAACGAAATCATTATTTGAAGTCATTAACTGTGCTACACCACAACCAATATGTTATTAGTCCGGAGGGTATAGTAAAGCATTCAATTTGCTTTAATCCTCCATTAAACTTTGCATTTTGGACCAATAAGAATGTATTGTTTTTCGTGCATAAAAAAATTTGCATTTTTTCCAAAGTTGAGTTGCACATTTATTAACAAAAATTAGGAATTTTTTTATTTTTATCTTTATTTTCATTGACTCAAAGCTTTTACATGTTATTAAAGGGCAAATGGATGATGTCATCCACAGTACCATGTCAGATTTGTCAATTACAAAATAAATATGGTGTCAAATCATGCAGGACACAAAGCTAAAAAAAAAATTGATAATTCAATTTGTGCTTCATTTTTTAACATTGATATTGAATGATCTCTCAACATCACGCTGTTTGTACTATTTATTGAGGATTATATGCAGTAAAATGTCTCAGTACTTTGACAAAGTGGAAATTTACCTTATCAAGTTAAAAAAATTGTTGTCGAGCACACTGTGTGGAATGATGAAGAGGATTGAAAGTTAAATTTGCAGTAGATTTGATATTGATTGTTTGGGGTTAGCATGTATTTGTCTGTTAAGGGGGAAAAAGTAGCCCCAGCCATTGGATGTGTTTCAAGCTCGAGAATGTTTTAAGAACTTCAATATGGATATGATATGTAATTGTTATCCACAACTTGATAGCAACTAGAAAGGATTATAGCTTCTAGGTGAGTATGAAATGCCCAGTTCTTTATTTGGGGCTTCTTCTCAATCTCTTTAAACATTGCAATTGCATTCCATAGATTTTTATTTTTTTTTGGTGTCAAACTGGAATCATGGGTTTTAATGGTGGTTTTGTGGGTTTTATGATGTATGTTTTTCTCAGCGGGTTAAGTTAGATTTCAGATATGAGTGTACAATTGGGAAATTTAGACGAAGCAAAATAAGTTGTGGACTTGATGAGATTTTTTTAGGTCGAGAACATTGTTGATATGGTAGTAATTTAGACTAACATAAGAAATTGTGAAGTTGATGAGATTTCTTAGCTAGGGACTATTGTGTGTATAGTAGTAATTTAGAGCAACAGAATCAGTTGTGGACCTAATGAGATTTTCATAGCTTGGGAACATTGTTGGTATGGTAGTAATTTAGACCAACATATTAATTCAGAGTAAAAAAATGTTATTCACAACCGAGCAACTTGGCAATTATTTCTAACTGGGTTTTTTGGGTAGTGGGTTTGGATGCATCTCTGTTTTCATGGCCTCTGTATTTATGTAAACGATGTTTGTGATATTGTATGATACATGTGGAGGTGATTCTGTAAAGTTGTTGGGGATGATTTTTTAAGGGTAACTGCCAATTATGATAGGCAGGTTAGTTTTGGTTCTCATGTGAAAGAAAAGTCAACCTTATTGGCTTTTTTTGAGGTCTGTGACAATGCAAACTGTATGCTACAAACAAGGGGGTGCAATTTTGGGAAAGGGTAGCTTCCTCCCACTGGCATCTGGTATGTCTTGGTGGAATGGAGGTGGGTCTCAGATGGCAATTGGCGGATTGTGCAATTCGATCAAGTCTTTATGTGTTGATCACTCTAATGCCTTCCCTGCCTCTGTGAAGGATACTGCTCTGTTTTGTCAACAGCTCCAAGTAGCAAGGCAATTGCAATTGGAAAATGAAGTTGTGAATGCGGGAATGATGAAAAGGCAGTTCTTGTCAACTTGATCTGGGATGCTTTCAAATTCTACTATTACTCACTGAATTAGTAAACTGGGATGCTTTCAAATTCTACTATTACTCATTGAATTAGCCCCTGAAACTGGAACTAGCCCATCGACGATGCCCTCAGCGACATCTCCACCAAGTCCTCCTTCGGCCTCCTCTCCCTAAACAGGGTTGGGACCTCCCACTCCTGCTCCTACAAAAGATAGTATAAATGATGGGGCTATTTTTGTGCCTTCAGCCATACTTGTTTTGGTTGGTTTAAATGGAACTTGGGCCTATATAGACACCCATAACATGTAGATAATAAATTCTACCTTTAAATAACAAAACCTTTTCTCCATTTGTTTAACAATAAAGGAGACTTTTAGAGGTGTGTATATCTTGAGAAAACAACCATTCTCTTTCTTGATTGCAAAATTTGGCTTTGTGATTATTGTTTTCCCTGAAACTAAAAGGAGCTTCTCAATTCTTCTTTACAATTTTGATTTTGAACATTTGAGACTACAAATTTGATTTTCAAGAGTCATCTACTAGAGGTGGAGGTGAGAAGGTCGGTCTCCTCAAGCTAGACCAACATATTGTTTTTGTTCTTCTGCAAACTATATTGAAACTATGAAAATTGTGCAATCTGATTTTCATTTATAGAAAGTAAGGCCTTGTCTTCATTTCCAATTACAATTTTACTTAATAAAATGATGAATATTTGCCACTGAAACTTTTCCTACAGGGAGTACCGGATTTGTTGAAAATGAGTGATTTTTATTATGATCTTGGTCTAGATCATCCCCCAACAAGCTCAAAAATCAACAGAGAATTCCAAAGAGAAACCCTCTACCAACTCAGCGCTCCTAAGGTATAAACCAAATTTACATATCAAATGCTTCATTTGTTTTTCTTAGCTCTATAATCAAATTAGTAAATTACTAATGTGGGTCTTCATTTTCATATTCAAAATTACAAGACACAACTCTGGCCACACTGTTAATAAGGCTAGCACCAATATTGGCATTACAGGGATCCAAGTTCCATGAAGAGTCAGAAGAATTCAGGGAGGTTTCAAGAGTTTATATAAAACCCTTACAGGGCAAAGTACTATCATTAGAACAAAAAGAGGCCATGATCAATGAGTGGCCCCCTGATAAGGTCATAAGCATTGACATTGATCACAGTCCTTTCTTCTCTTCACCTTAGGAGCTCCATACACACTTATACTCCAAATTGCCCACCTTTTCCCATAATTAATTAGAGCCTATAGTCCAGGTCCATGTATGGTTTGATACATGATAATTGTACTTGCTATATACCACCCAATATATGGTAACCTAACAAAGAATGCCTTTGGTGGGTGTATGTCTAATAAACCTTAGTATATGTTGATTGAGTATATGGGTTTTCCCATTGTCTTGCAGGTTAACAAGGTAAGTAATACCACTTAGGTCACACTTTATGTTTGGGAATGGAAATGGTTAATAAAATGGATAATTGGGTTGCAGATGAAGCATTCTTTGTGTTTCTTAGTGGATTTATATTTGTAATCAATCAACCATTATGTTAGTGGAAGGAGTACTTTCATAATAAAATTATTTTATTAGTATAAAGATAATGATTTATTAGATTTATTTGAAAAGAATTATTTTATTTTAAATGTATTAAAATTATCCCATCAACATAAAAAACATTGTTTATTAGATTTATATGAAAAATATTCTTTTAAATGTATTGGTTGGTATAGCTTATATTTTACGATGATTAATTGTATAGCTAAATATATCATACAAATATCAAGTTCTATTGAATAATGTTGGTCATATTACTTTCTTATGATTAAATTTTGAAAAATGTTGTACCGAACATATTTATGATAAAACATAACACATGATTGGGCATGATCATATAAGTTCCTCTTTTAAACTAAAGTGGGACTAATAGTTGTCGAAATTTGTATTCAATAATAATGTGTGGGGAATTTTGCTAATAGTACAAGAGACATTCTTAGATATTATTAATATTACTGCCACTGATTCATTCATATTTATTTTCTATATTATTCTACATTTAGGTGTCATTTGATTATGCTGTAATTTCTTACTCTAAATACCCATGATTATCTACTATACTATAACCTATAATTCCTGTAAAGTTTTTTTTAATTGTTGTCTTGCCTATAAGATTCATGGTTTTTGATTATATGTTCAGATAAAAACTCAAACTTCGTAAGTCTTTTGTTTTATACGATTATGATTATATAGAAAAAGAGTCGACTGAACAGTTTGTTTTCTTTAATTATAAAAATGTTTTTTTTAATATTTAGTTGTTTTTTTATTGGAAAAAAGAACTCCATTTGAGAAGTGGTTTCTTATAACTGAGAGATTTTTGTTTCTATAGTGCATAAGCATGAGCTTTGATTTTTGGGTAAAAATTGTATGTATGGTTTTAATTTGACGTGTTTTGAATAACCATCCATGATTCATTATCAGAGTTGACGATAAAATCATGGATGATGATTTAAAATGCATGTCATACACTGTTTCTTATAATATTTTGATTGTTCTTATCAAACTTATATTTAGTTAAAATAAATACAATATTGCCATCTTTTGAAACTACCTAAATAAGCCCTAACATTAGTGAAAAAGATGGTGTTAAATCCCTTACAAGGTAGGGGCCTCATTATCACAACCACCGAGGACCTTATAATTGACAAATTTATTTTATAATAAATATAGAACCAGGAAGTCAAAAAGGCATCGTTGTATTTTTTCATCATTATTTTATCAACACCAATTTGGCATGATGCCTTGCATTTAGAATAAATGTCCTTCGATATCCATTCTGCACTTAAATGTGTTTGAAGGATTATTTAATGTTTGGATTAGCAAGGACTAAATTTGCAAGTGAAGTAGGGGGGTCTAGAGATATGTTGTAGATGGGAGACTGTACTAATCCCAGAATACCTGGTCAGAGTTGATTAAATAAAAAGCATTGCACTTCTCAAGCATGATGAATAGCTGTTATGTAGATGACATCAGGGCTTACGAATGTGTGGTACCATAGGTACTTATAACTCGTATTTTGTACGTGTGCCTACAGACTTAATAAGAAAGTGCATTTTGCTTTGACACCTCTATCCATAGAAATAATGGCAAACAAACCCCGCTTGTACAGTCCTAAAACATTAACTTTTTCAGTAGTGCCTAGGGAAAGGTTCCCCATGTGATGTGCACCTTAATTTTGGATAGTGAATTAAGGTGCCATAAACATTATTAAAGTTTGAAAATTTTCCTTGTTTTAATATGTTTTTAGTTACTTGTAATTAAGATTTTAATGCCTAACACATTATACATGTTACAATATTAACAGGGTTATCATAAGAGATCATAAAATACACTTAATAACTAAGGTTTCAAGGTCTAACATATTATACATTTTACGATATTAATGGGTTTATCACAAGAAATCATAAAATACACTTTTTTAACCCCACTTAAATCTCTTGATAAACTAGTTAATCAAGTGTATTTTACGATCATAAAAGACCTCTTTTCATAGGTGGCTTGAAAATTGCTTGACTATTATAATTAGTTTGCTACCTACATGTTGATGTGAGAAGCTATCACAGCATGACTCTTTACAGTCCAAAATTGTGCACTTCAAAGGGAAGAACCCAATGCCCAAGCAATAAGATAACTATAAAAACAAGAGTGCTACATCTAGATTGTCAATGCATAGGCAGGGGAAGGGCCCAGTTATAGTTATTGGCAAGACTTACAGGTCTAAAATTTCCATGGAAAAAGCATAGCTATGAACCAGACCATTAATAGAAGCTCATTGTTCTATGAAATTAACTTACAACCTAGGTTTAATTTACAACAATTCAACACACAGTCCTTTCTACATTTTTTTGTTGCGGTAGAGGAAAATAATTATATTAATGTCCATGAATGGGACTTAAAAATACTTGTAAATAAATAGAAGTCAAGCCCAAAATCACTGTAAGTCTAACCCTAAAGCAATATTAAAGTTATTAAAGTTACAAAAAAAATAACAGAGCGAGCACCTCATCACCATGACAAATAAGAGTCAACAATATAAAAGATGATAACTCCGACAAAAATATCTTTTCATTGAATATGACTGGCAAGGGTTGGTTACAAACAATTTGGATACAAGTAATTATTTTTAAAGTGTCTAGATCCTTCATATTTCAAGAAATCAATTGTGCCAGAAAGGCTGCAGAGGGAGGAATTGGTTTTCTGAAACTTCTGACTTGCAGCTGAAGCTTTCTCTTGACAAAATATCAACTCTTAAATATGAAAGTAAGTCACAGATGTTTTTTTTGGCAGGAAATAGTGTTGCCACTGCTACGGTCAACTCAATATATGGTCTGGGAATTCATCATCCAAGTAGTTTGGGCAATAATTATATTTAAAAACATAATTTTGGGCTGGAAGCACTACCTCAAAGTTCAAATTAGTTAATTTGTCAAAACTCGGTGTCAATGAAAACACTCAAGATAACCTTCCCCACATTCAATGCAAGGAAAAGAAAGCAAAACATCATAAAAGCAATGTCAAAAACACATGATGTCGGTGCAATCCTCTTTAAAAAAACCATCATTTAAAGACACCAAACAATATGGTAAGAAAAGTATGGAAAGAAATGGATAGCTAAATTGAATGCAATGTTCTTATTAGGGAATTGGTAAAGAATGGCTCAATGCTAGGCTTAGGTAGCAATGATAAATTGAATAATTATTACAGTTTTAACTGTTATTTAATTCTATCCTTCACAAAAATCCAGAATAAAGAGTATGAAGGGAAGAATATCCCACCAGGAATACTTTATTTTTGGGAAAAAAAATTTTGGAGTAGCTTGCATTATTTTGTGATGGCAGCTCAAAAACCACGTCTCTTTACGAGAGATCTGCAAATTTCTATCCTAAACAATCTCCACACCATACAACTTTAAATACTCATTGATATATAAAAGCTCGTATCAAAAACTAAGGCAGGGGTCCCATGGAGGGGGCTGCTGCTCCTATTTTTAATGAGCGGGTGGCCCCATGAAAAATGAAAGGGACGGTAAAAGGAAATTTTAGAATCTTTTCCTAAAAGAAAAGAGTTGAGTATTTTTTAGGGAAAAAGTTTAAGGGGGTGGAAAAAAAAGGGGAGCTGGAAGTTTCCATGTGTGCTTCTATTTTATAGAAAGATATTTTAACAATTGTAAATATATAAGTGGACAAAATTTATGTAAACTTTAGTTATAAATAAAAATATAATAATTTTAAATACTACCTCCTATAAAATTGCAGCATACACTCAGAATTTTTATTCCATGGGACCTCTTTTGCTACATATACTCCTAAATTCACTCTGCACTACCCCTGAAAAATTTAGGAGACCCCTCCCATGAGACCACTTCCTAAGCATCTGTTACTGCATATCTAAATCGCGTTGAGATTGCAGGTTCAAATCTAGCAGAGGACCAGGCCACCCAAAATCTTCCACCACCTGATCTGACACACCGCATTAATACTTCCAAGAGATAACAAAGGGGTTCTGGCACTGAAATGCTAGTCAGAGACCTATCAAAAAGGGGCGCCCAAAGATTTCTATGTGCTTCTCATCCAAAAATATGACTAGCCATTGCATCTCAAACTTATATAAAATAGGTACTTAAAAACTGATGAAAACTTGATTATGAATGAACAAAAATAATGAGAGACCAAAAAAACCTTATACCCCTCATCAAAAACTCCAAATCTCTGATTACTGGTTATTCAGTCCATTAGCTCAGAGAATCCTCGTGGATCTGAGAATGAACCTCGGGTTTAATGCCAGAAGCTTTAACAGCTTCAGTTTGATGTGTTGTATTTGTAGATCTGAAGCCCACTGTTATAGATGAAAAGTGTTTTATGTCGGTGAAAGATTTGCACTAAACATTAGGGCTTCTCCACTGAATAGTGCATGATTAATGGTCAATCCAAATCCAACAGCAAGAATTGAGATCAAACCTTCCAAAGCACATAACCCTCAAACACATGAGAGAAGTTACAGGACAGGAAGTACCTGAGGCAATGAATTTATTTTCCAGGGCTGAATTTTTTCGTGCTGTAGCAACAGGTTACCTCAGGATCAGCACTTGATAGATATTTTAAAAATGAATGAAAAATCGTGAACTGCAGGCACATGTTGAGACTCTGCAATGCTTCGACGGCTGTAAGCTATCCAATTGTCTTGCCATGTCCTATCTTATAGCTGGCTGTTGATTGGCATCTGACAAATCAAGCCACTGTGCAGTCATCCACAGCTATAAGTTGTACTCTATGGTCTTCCCTATGCCAGGCTCAATTGCTGGCCATTGAATGGTTCTAAGCCAAACTCTCCATACATGCAGTCTGCCATTGACTCTCAATCTTCTATTGAAAGTCCAGATTACAAGATTGCAATCAAAACTTAAAAGCAGCCATATTCTACAAGCCACAGTAAAACAATATTTTCATTCAGTTAACATAATCCATTCAAGTATACATAAATTGATAACCATCTCTGAAGATTAGTGCTAGCAGGTGGTATATCAAAGTTTAGGTTAGTGATCATGAATTAAAATTGGAAGGGTCGTTGCACCTGCAGAGATAACGTATAGCCTAATGGCATAAGTGGATGCACAAAGAAACAGGGCACTTGACCTACAACAGTTTGGAGAGAGTTTGCAACTATTCGCTTTCATATCCATAAATAATTTTGTTCATGACCTTCAATGGCATCTGTACATATAAATATTAGAATTTAAGACTATCTTTATATAAGGCAGATTGATCTATGCAGAAAGTAAAAGAACTATTTGGCATAATCGAACATAACACACTTAGGGCCTTACTTGTCATCAGTTTCAATGTACTGACGTCCCTTTTATTCTAGCCATTCTTGTATACCCAGAGAATTCTCCAAACAGCGAAGGAAGTTTAAGATTCTGTGAAGCATATTAATTGACCTTGTAAAAGACTCCGAAAAAAACTATTAGATCCTGCAAGAGCCTGCAAGACACGAGCATAAAGATTAGAACAAGGGGAGAAAGAGCAAACCATGATTTTTGTATTGAAGGTGTTTATAACTCTAGCTCCCCACCTGATCATGAACAGAGGCATATAACCTAGTTCCAAAGAGACCAGAAGAAAAGTAAACAAAAAGAACATCGGGATTTCATTAATTTTGTAATACAATGCTAGCATTCCAATCAGTCACAAGTTACAGACTGTATTGCAGTTGGAATACAACACAACACAGAAGGAAATCAGATACAGGTGAAGAAAACGAAACACAACAGAAATAATTGTTAATTATTTATGTTATAATTATTAGATATAAAGCTTAGACACTCAATTAGGTCAATCCTGTAATCTAGTTCAAGTTACATCATATGTAGATAAGTAACGGATAAGGGTAATGAAAAGAAATAGAGGAATAAAATGAATATCGGGGTGTATCTTCCAACGAACCTGGAAAACATTCCGAAGTGTGTGAGATAAGAGTAAAGAAATTGGAGAAGAAACAGACAGGCAACCATAACTTACAACCAAATAATCAAGAGGAAAGCCTGTATCCCCCAAAATGGCTCTTCCTCCAATAAAACTGGGTTCTATGCATGTATGAGGTTAACTCTTCTAGAAAATGCACCGATGGTCTGTAGGGTGCAGCCCACAATTTAGAAGTTTTTTAACAGTTTCAAAGTTTTGTAAATTTGTGTACGGTCTAGTGACAAGTTGTAGCACTTCCTGCACATACAAGGCTCAAGCTCCTGCAGGCATGGTCCACTGATATGGGAGACACCCTTATAGCCTAAATTGATCTGTAGGACCTCTCAAAGAGTATTTAGTAGGTGTCGTCCCTTCTTCCATAGAAGAAAAATAAAAAATTAATCACCAAATCTTCACAGCTTACATCCTCCATACTATAGATCAAATACAATTAACGCTGAAAATGACAGCTACAGTTATATACAGTATGTAACCTCAGAATTAGAGATCAAAATCCACTTAATAAGGGGAAAAAACTAAAACTAAAAGGAAAATCGTAGTTTTTATCAATCTATGTAATTTCAGGTGCTGATCCTAAATTAGCACATCATCCAATTGAGTTGAGCTCCATCCATAGAAGGCCACAAAATCAGAGTAGCATATTAGAATCATCAGAATCCTACGATAATAGGTCTACAGCTCGTAATAGTACTTACAAGAAAGCTCAATAATGTCAACTTAGAGAAACAGACAATTACAAGTTTTTACATGGTATATGCACATAAGTATGGAATCATGGATGGTGCAGCCAACATACACCTTCACTCTATATACTAGACAACTGTCATCTTATCCAGCTTGTTAGCAAGTTAATGACGGTTACAGTTTCATACCAAAACATAGAATTTTTATGTAAAGCAGGTATCAATAAAACACAGCAATCATTATTGAATCTAAAATATATAATATACAACATTCAGGGCAACCAAACTGCCATTTCAAGGCAGGGATAGTCAGGACCCCTGCCAACACACATCAATTTTTATTTTTATTTTTTTCTCTTTTTCTTTTTCCTCAAGAGTTGCGCTCCTCTTTGCTGTTTCTCTCTGCCTTACCCCTGCTTTTCTTCCCTAAAGTAAAAATCAATTACACTCAAGTTCCCCCAAACTTCTACGGCAGTCCCACTGCCCCTCAAAACTAGCATGCAATTATGTAGATGAAAACTAGGAGGCAGTTACAAAAGTTGCTATTTTAGGAGGGTAAAATCCCCAAACATTCAGTTGTTTGATTGACAGCTGTTAAAATAAATCAAAGCAAAAAAAAAAAAAAAAAACTAAAATATTCTCCTATTTTTTTGGGTGATTCAGGACTGCACAATCTCGTGGGTGCTCCTGCATCAGACACCCAAGGTAAATAGAACATGAGGTGAGCTCTTCAATTGATTTTCCTTTTTTCATAACTTTGGATTTAGACATCCAAGTTGCATCCTTTGTTGCGTGCCCTTTCCACTTGATCAAATACTCATAATAGTCTTTATTCCTTTTGTTCTGTTGCTGATTCTGATGTCTATAATTGCTTTCATTCTCCTTCAAGCATTTGTGCTCTCCACTCAATGGTTGAAGTATCTTCATCCTTGTTCTCTCCACTTGTGTAACCCTCAACAAATGGGTATAGATCTGAAACATTAAAGATATGTATTTCTTGAAACATTAAAGATAGGTGAAATACCTATCCCTTCAGGTAATTCTATTTCATATGCACTGATTGAAAACTTGCGTAATATCTTACAAGGTCCAATCTTTTTCATTTTGAGTTTTTTAGTACTTTTTTTTGGGAAACCGCTCCTCACGTAAATGTGCCAATACTAAGTCTCCCATTTCAAACACTTTCTGCTTATGCTTCTGATCAGCATATTGTCTATATCTCTTCCCACTTTTTTTTCAACTTCCTATTTATCTCCATGTGTACATCATGCATGGCTTGGGCATATTCTTCACCTGTCAATGTTCCTTCTATTCATCTCAGTTGTGCTTCTTAATTCATAAACTCCTCTAGTGTTGCTGCCATATACAATATGAAAGGGGCTCATACTTGTACTTTTATTTATAGAGTCATTATATGCAGATTCAACTTGTAACAAAGCTATATCCCACTGTTTGGGCTTATCACTAACAATGCATAGCAACAAATTTTGTAGAGATCTAATCACTACCTCTGTTTGCCCATCAGTTTGTGGGTGATACGCTGAGCTAAAATTCAGTCTTGTACCCAGCTTCTTCCACAACGTTCTCCAAAAATTCCCTACAAATTTAGTGTTCCTATCCGACACAATACTCAATGGTAACCCATGCAGCCTTACAACTTCTTTGAAATACAAATCAACAATATAGGTGGCGTCATTTGTCTTCTTACATCCTATAAAATGTACCATTTTGGAAAATCTATCTACAACAACAAAAATTGAGTCATTACCTCGCTGAGTTCAAGGTAGACCAAGCACAAAGTCCATACTGTATCCCATGGTTTACTGGGAATTGATAGTCGCTGATAAAGTCTAGTATTCTAAATTCTACCCTTTGCATGCTCTGCATCTCTCTACAATTTTTCGTACATCAACACTCATCTTTGGCCAATAATACCGCTCACTCAATTGTGTCAATGTTTTGTCGTACCTGAATTGACTAGCAAGACTGCCACTATGTTTCTCCTTCAAAATATTGTCTCGTATTGAACCTCGTATTGAACCTTGAGGTATGCACAACCTCTTCCCCTTGAATAGCAAATCATCTTGGATCATAAATTCCAGCCATGGAGTTCTATCAATACTTGGGGGGCTCTTTAATGCTGCCCATGCTTCCCTAAAATCTGAATCCTCTTCATACAATTCTTTCATTGAGTCAAACCCAATGGCTTCCACTTGAAGCTCATTCAATACAAGAGCTCGCCTACTCAAAACATCTGCCACTTTGTTAGATTTGTCACTTCTATGTTTTAAAATGAAAGTATAACTTTAAAAGAATTCTACCCATTTAGTGTGCTTCTGATTCAATTTACCTTGATTGTTTATGTACAACAACACCTGATGATCAGTGAACAGAACAAATTATTTGCATAGCAAATAATGTTGCCACTTCTTAAGATCTTAAATTGTTGCGTAAAACTTTTGGTCATAAACAAAATATTTTCTCTTTACTTCATTTAACTTTTCACTAAAATAAACAATAGTTTTACCTTCTTGATTGAGTGTTGCACTTGTCGCTATCCCACTTGCATCACAGTCAACTTGGAACACTTTTTCAAAGTCAAGCAAGGCTAGAACTAGTTGTTCTGTAACTTTTCTCTTTAATAACTGAAAGCTTTCTTTTGCTATAGTTGTCCGTTGGAACTTCTTCTTGTCCCCTTTCATTGTCTCTGTGATGGGTGTACAAATACCACTGAAATTCTTCATAAATTTCTTGTAAAAACTAGCCAACCCATGAAAGCTCCTTGTTGCAAACATAGTCCTTGGTGAAAGCCATTCCACTGTTGCTTTTACTTTTTCTAGGTGTATTTTTAATCCCTCTCATGAAATCACAAATCCCAAATAAATGAGTTCCTCTTTCATGAAGCTGCACTTTTTCAAGTTTATCAACAACTTTGCCTCTTTCAACTTACTTAACACAAGTCTCAAATGCTCCTCTCCTTAGAATGGCTGAAAACTATAATATTATCCAAATACACAATAACAAACTTCCCTATGAATGGTTTCAGCATCTCATTCATGAGTCTCATAAATATACTCAGGGCATTAGACAAACCAAATGGCATACCCTGTCATTCATATAACCCATCATTAGTTTTAAACATTGCTTTCCACTAATCACCTTCTCTTATCCGGATTTGGTGATACCCACTCTTTAAATATATCTTGCTGAAGTATTTGGCTCCACTTTGATAG
Source organism: Torreya grandis (assembly GCA_037957365.1). NCBI lineage: Eukaryota > Viridiplantae > Streptophyta > Pinopsida > Cupressales > Taxaceae > Torreya > Torreya grandis. The sequence goes on from JARHVA010001132.1 coordinate 2,162,551, forward strand.
TCCATCAAATCATCCATCATTGTCAATGGGAACCTATATCTTATTGTGAAGTTATTTATTGCCCTCAAATCTATACACATTCTCCCTTCTCTGCCTTTCTTCAGTGGTAACACAGTTGGAACTATGCGTGGGATTAAACTCTCACGAATCAACCCCTTTTGTAACAGCTCTTCGACTTGTCTCTTTATTTATTCATTCTCTTGAGGTGTCAACCTAAAAACTACCTTGTTTGGCAAACTTACTCTTGACACTAAGTCCATGTGATGACTAATGCTTCTTACCGGTGGTAATCCATTAGGCAAATCATTGAACACTATGTTTACATATTCCTCCAACAAACTTTGAATTTCAGCACATAGATCACTCACCTTGATGTTTGCTTCCACTTGCACAAGTGTGGAAATTAAGGCAAAGCATGCCTCTTCCTTCTTTGTCTCTGTTAGGAACTGTTTTCCAAACACTAACATGATTTTTGAACTGCTGTCCACTACTTCTCCTTTGTCCTTCAATAGACTCAACGTGAATCTCTTCACATCCTTCATGAGAGTATATGTGTTTGCCCTACCATCATGTATTGCTCTCCTATCAAACTGCTAGGGCCTACCCAACAGTACATGACACATCACATACAACTTCATCTCTATAGGTTCCAATCTAAAAGTTTATTGTACATTGTTCATTGACTAACACTTGATGTCCCTTGATCAACCAAGAAACCTTAACCCAAGCTTCTCTACCATTTCCTTAGACACTAACTATCACCATCAATAATTAATTTACAGCACTTACCTTCAAATTTACAGATTGTCCTGAAGAGGTTCTTCCTTTGTGATGGTTCATTGGTTTCTTTTTCTAGTTTTAGGAGGCACTCTTCTCATCAAAAGGGCTCCTCCTTGCTCTAGTTCTTTTGTGTGTGTTGCATACACAACACTTTCCTCATCCCCATGGACTATATGTGTTGTCTTTTAAGTCCTTTTGCTATTGTTATGTGTTTGTTTTGGGCTCTCAAATGACCTATGACCAGCACACCTATTGCAATTTAAAACATTTTCATGTGAATCCTCTTCGTCTTCCATAGAATCCTCTTCCTCTAGGCATATAAACTCCTCTTCCTCTTGTATTAAAGTTTTTGGCCTAGGAGCTATTTGCCTCTCCATCACGAGTTTGTTGTCCTCTTCCCCCAAAGTTTTGTTCCCTTCCTCTTAAAAACCTTCCTCTACCACTAGAGTTCATTTGTTGCCTTTGTGACAACTTCTCTTCCGGCTTCAATGCACATTGATAGGCTTCTTCTACGTTTCTAAAGTTCAAAAAACTAATTTCATCTTGGATATTAAAATGCAGCCCATTTACATACCTTGCTACATTTTCTAGGTCATCTGCCACATGACCAGCCTTATAGTGAATTTGTAAAACTCTTCTGTATATCCCTCACACCTACATCCTTTTGTTTCAAATTTTTTAACTTTCTAAATAAACTCGTCTAATACTCTGAAGGTAAGAATTTGGCCTTCAGTTTAGACACAATTCTATTCCTAATTTTAATTTTCTCTTTCCCTCTCCTTTGCCTCTCAATTTGCACATAGTCCCACCATAAAGATGCATGACCTTTTAACCTTGTGCAAGCAAACTTTACTTTCTTGGGCTCCTCTGTGGATTCATAGTCAAAGTACTTTTCCATCTCTATAATACAGTATATAAACTCTTCACCATTCAAATCTACACTAAAATAAAGTGCGTCTAGTTTGGGTTTACTTTCAATCTTTGCCATGGCTCTAAGAAATCTGGTCTCAGCTACATCCCCTACTTCTGTTTTAGGTTTTTGAGCTCCTTGGGCTCCCTCTTCTTTATCATCACTTACATCCTCAATATGAACTCCCCTTCTTTGGGTTGTCTCCATTGTAGCCAACCTTTCTTGGATCTCCCTCATCATTTGTGTCAAGTCAGCAACTCTAGGTGCTCCTACTCTTGGAGCCCTTCTACCAGCACGCCGTCTGAAGTCCATTTGCACCTATTGTATTTCTCAACTTGCAGAAGTTATTTTTCACAGTTTGTAGCTATCAAACACACTCCTCTCTGCAAGAGTTTCTTCACACTTTCCCAGCTATGAAAGTTCTGGCTCTAATACTAAAAATGGTGCCACCAACACATGTAAAGTACCCAACTTGGTTTGCAAGATAATTTTATGATTTTCTCAGTTTGACATATGAACATTTTGTCAAACATATGCCATACAATGATAGGAGCTTGATACAAAGATTTAACCCAATGTTTGGAACTTAAATGCATAAATCTGAGTTAAGATAGATATTTGAAATCCATTAACACCATACAAATTATTCATAACAAAAAATTACAAACGCTGGAGCAGGTAATACATTCAAATTTTAATATATATTTTCTGACTTGAACAAGGCCATACACAGGTCGAACTTCCTAGAAACACACACCTGTCATGAAGAATGATTCACTTGCCCTCCAATGATGGCATTACCTTTCAAATTGAGCATATAATCATAGAATGGCAGCTACTAACCCTGGGTCACGGCTAAGGCAACAACACGACCTCCTCAAATGCTACACACCTATACCCAAACTTGCACAGGTTCCCTAAGTCTTACGATTTCCTTCTTGTTGTCTTTCTTCAAACTGTGCGTTGGCAGATTGGAACTGGAGATTACTCATGGCCTCTCCAAGAATGATATAGCTAGGAGTATAAATCGACCAAGAATGAATATCCAACAGCTCCCACGACCTGGTCTATTTCCCATGGCTCAATAATTGATGATGTGCCTCCCTTGAGATGGAATAATAGCTGCGCAGGGGTATGAATAGCTACAACCATCAATCGCCCCACCAAATTGATAACCAATACATTCAATCTGCCATCTATTTGCCCTCAAACAAATCATCCAACCTAAATGGTATCATCAACTCCCAAACTAAGCAAGAAATATTGATCATTATACCTCAAATTTGTCTCCACAGGAGACTCACAAATTTGCAGTGAAGAACTCTATGAAAGCCCTGACTGATCTCTCCAACTGACCAGTTAGGGTGGATTAGTCTCACCACCGAACCCAATCACCCTAGGATTTTTGTCCCAGAGCCAAGAACTCAAAAAGCTCCTCAAATCACCAATAGAGAAAATAATCAAGCATAATCCAAACGAGCTCTAAACTCTACTTAATATACTCCATGAAATTTCCCCGCTCAAATTATAAAATAACTCTTATTAGAAAGTAACTTTATAAAGTACCTTTTTAATATTTCCCCAAGCTCACTTTATAACACCATTTGATTTAATTATTCAATATCACCTTATAAATGTACTTTTTTGCTAGGCAACATTAAATTAATCAATTCCCTTTATCTGACGATAGCCTACGGGAATTAAATAGGCTATTAAGTCCTCCTAGAGCGATCATTGGGAAAGAGGCATTACAGTCCTCCCTTCTTGTGATTGCTTGTCCTCAAGCAATTGCAGATTATGATGCTACAAAATTTGATCTCCTTCTCACGTAGCATCCTCCACGAGCAAATCTCTCCCTGACATCCAAAATCTCGTTGGGAACCAATACCAACTGCCCCTCCTCATCCAACAGGGGTAACTCTACTGAAGAAGTGACCCGCTGTCCCAGTGTCTTCTTGAGGCACGAAACATGAAAAACATTATGGGTCTTACTACCTTCAGGGAACTCAAGCTCATAAGCTACTGCCTTGACTCATCGTATTATCCTGTAGGGACCATAAAAATGTGGTTTCAACTTTTTTGCACCACTTTTCTTCAGTGAAGACTCTTTGTAGGGTTGCAACCTCAAGAAGACCAAGTCTCCTATCTCAAAACTACGCTCAACCCTGTGTCTATTTGCATAAGTCTTCTACTGATTATGGGCAATCTACAAACTATCCTTAAGGGTCTTAAGGATATCTTGCTCTCCTGTGTCCAATCTTTGGCTTTGGGAGCCTTACTATCCCCAAACACCAAATCCACAAATGAAGGAGCATCATATCCATACAATGCTCGAAACGGTGTCATACCAATGGGCATATGGTAAGTGGTATTATAGCAGTGCTCTCCTAGATGTAACCACTTAATCCATGCCTTTTGTTGACCCAAAACATAGTTATGCAAATACCCCTCAACCCATTTGTTCACAATTTCCATCTACCATCTGTCTAAGGGTGGTAACTGGTACTAGGAGTCAACTCTATGCCAGCTAATCTGAACAGCTCCTGCCAAAATGCACTAAGAAATTTGTTGTCCCGATCAATGACAATGTACTTTGGCAACCCATAGAGTCTAAACACCTCCTTGAAAAATAAATCTACCACCTACGGTGCCTTATACTCCGATGAAATTGCATAAAAGTGAGCAAATTTGGTCAACTGATCTACAACTACATAAATGTGATCCCTGCCATGCACCTTTGGTAGACCCATAATGAAATCCATTGACACACTCCCGCTTTTGTTTCGAAATGTGCAATGGCTGTAGTAACCCTGTTGGATGAGTGTGCTTTGACTTGTTCAGCTGACAAGTCATGCATTCCCTCACATGCCACAGAACATCGTCCTTGAGGCCCTTCCATGAGAACCTCTCTTTGATCTGCCTGTAAGTTTTGAAATATCCGAGATGCCCTGCCAATGGTGTATCATGAATAGCCCTCATAATCTTCTCCTTAATTTTTGACTCGAGGACTAAATATATTATGTCCTTGTAGTAGATAATGTCATCTACCACCCTATACCTGTCATCCTGAATGTGTCCATCCATCAACTCACAAGCAAACTTATTCTTGGAATATTCCACCAAAAGGTGGGACTTCTAATCAGCTGAAATCTCAATGAGGGAACACGCAGCTGGGTTCCTAGAAAGGGCATCAGCAACAATGTTTTTCTTGCCCTTGACATATTTGATGTCGAAATCGTAGACCTGTATCTTGCTCACCCACTTCTGTTGTCTCTCATTCAGAGCCTTTTGTTCCAAGAAATATTTCAAACTGTTATGGTCAATCCTAACCACAAATCTTTCACCTACCAAATATTGTCTAAACTTCGCCAAAGCATGCATAATGGCGAGCATCTCCTTGTCATAGATGAATAGAGTCTCTCTGGTTCTCTAAGCTTCCGACTCTCATATGCTATCGGATGTTTGTTTTGCATCAAGATAGCTCCTATTCCCTCACACAAAGCATCACACACAAGCACAAAGGGTTGAGTGAAATATGGGAGTGCCAATACTAGACAAGTGCTCATTACCTCCTTGAGTTTATCAAATGCTCATTGATCTTCACCTGTCCACCTAAAATCCCCTTTCTTCGTGAGGTCCATTAGGGGTGCACCCAATTGCGAAAACCCCTTAACAAAGTGCCATAGTAATTGCACAATCCAAAGAATCCACGCAACTTTGTAAGGGTCTTAGGCAATGGCCAATCCAATATTGTTTGTATCTTACCCTGATGCACTTGCACTCTCTACGCATTGATCACATGGCCTAAATACAGAATCTTTGTTATGTCGAATTCGCATTTAGACATCTTAGCATATAATGACTGCTCCCCCATGATGCCCAACACCTCGTCTAACAGCTTCAAGGAATCCTCCCATGTCATGTTGTATATAAGATCATCAAAGAATACTAAGAGAAACTTCTGCCACTACTTGTTGAAGATGTGGTTCATGCAGGACTGGAAAGTGGCAAGAGCGTTGGTCAACCCAAATGGCATGACCAAGAACTCATAGTGCCCATAATGGCACCTAAACGTCGTCTTATGTATACCCTGCTCCCTGATCCTGATCTGATGATAACCTGATTGAAGGTCATTCTTCAAAAAGTAGACCACCTCATGCAACTCGTCCAATAGTTCATCGATCTTGGGGATAGGATATCTGTTTTTGATGGTTTTCTTATTTAGGGCCCAATAGTCAATACACATTCTCATGGTTCTGTCCTTTACCAAGACTATTGAAGAAGCAAATGGACTAGAACTAGGTCTGATATGACCCATGTCTAACAACTCCTTAATGGCCTTCTCTATTTCATCTTTAAACTTCTTCGGATGCCTGTAAGGAGTGGTTATAACTGGTTTGGCCCCTTCTAACTCAATGGTGTGCTCGAAACCTCTGTCAAGCGGTCTCCCTGGAGGAATATCTCCAAAAACCCTGTCATGCTTGCCCAACAATGTTTGAATGTCTACATGATATGGCTGACTGTTAACTGAAAATTCCTTAGATGTAATCAGACACTCTTCTGTCCAAGCTACACCTCCATGCTTGAATATGCTTTCCATCCTCTTGACTGAAACAATCTTAGGAGCACCATTTGCCATACCCCTCAGAACCACCTTCTTACCATCTGTTGCCCTGAATTTCAGCTTCATTGTTTGGAAGTTCTGAGAATATTTTACCAAGGAATGAAGCCATTGAATACCCATGATGGCATTAGTGTCTCATAGGTCAACTACATAGAAGTCATTTGTCACCGTGTAGTTGCCCAATGTTACATCCAACTGAAGAACTCTCTGGGTGCATGTCATACTAAAACCATCCGCTACCATCACATTAAATCCTTCGAAGTTTTTTGCAGGAATTCCTCTCTTAGCCACCAAAGCTAGGTCTATGAAGTTGTGGGTTGCCCCACTATCAATCAAAACTATGACACGCTGCCCCTGTAATACTCCACGAACTTTGAAAGAGTTAAATCTAGGAGTACCTAATAGAGTAGCAACAGTCCCACCCTTAACCTCCTTATGTGACTGCTCATCATCCAAACTGCTATGTTCGCTGCCCTGAACCTATTCTGTTTCCTCTTCCCCATCACTATTAGAAAGCACCTCTATATAATGCACCTTAGCCTTACCCATACACCTATGACCAGGTTCCCAAGGTTCCTTACAGCTGAAACATAGTTTCTTTCTTCTCAATTATTTACGATCTCATCATCCCACTAGTTTTTCCTGGGCCACCCCTTCTAGAAGGGTTTCTTGTCTTTGTTTTTATGAGGAAGGAAAGGAAATTTACTTTTTGAGACTGAATTCTCCATGTCTCTCGCTCTAATGATAGCATCCTGTAGAGACTTTGGTTTGAAGACCTTAATCCAACCACGCAGTGGCTCTGACAATCCTTCGATGAAAAGAATAATCAACCTATGCTCCGACACATCCATCACCATGACCGAAAGCCTCTGAAACTCTGAGATGCAAGCTTCCGCTGTCCCAATTTGCTTGAGCTGTGCCAGCTCCCTGAAGTGTAACTCTGGGTCCTTATCAAATTGGTCAATAAGTTTTTGAGTGAAGTCCAGATATGAAGTAATATTGGCATGCCCCAAAGTGACCAGCCCATGGTACCACCACTCATGGGCCTCTCCATCCAAATGCAATGTAGCATATTTGATTACCTCTGTCGCTAACGTAGGATTGACTTGGAAATATGTATCCAACTTCTAAACCCAAGCTCTAGCAGTGCATTTGTTAGAGCCATCAAAGGAAGGAATAGACAACTTCCCAACCTTTCGTTGAAGATCTTGATTCTGCGGAATCCCTGTTGTGATCCCTTGGCCTATCCCTGTACTTAATGGTACAAAAATCCTGTAAGGACATAGCTACATGAAATTCATCGCCAAGGGCTTGATACTCCCTCAAGTAATCAGTAAACCCTTCACCTTGTCCTTGCTGTCCCTGATTTCCATCTTGCTATCCTTCCAAGAAATGGGGTAAGAGAGGTCTAGGAGTCACCCTTCTAGTTGCCCTAGTGTTACTCTATGCAAGAAATGAGTGTTGCTCCCTTCACCATGATTCCCATTGTTACCATTAGTCCCTCCTGAACCATTGTTACCAATGTTATCATTTCCTTGATTATTTGTTATAAATTGGGTAAGAAGTTGAACCAACTGCTGTTGACCTCTTGCAAGGTCATTCAAAATCTGCATAATGCTACCCTCAAGCGATTCATTCCTATCCCCCATGTTTTCCTCTTCTTCTGATTCTGAGTTAAATAAATTATCAGCCCCTCTTTGTCTTCTACTCCTATATGTGATGTATTCCCTGTCCTTTGAATTCATTAAGAGTCATGCAAAGTCACAGGCTGGCAGGAATACCAGCTCTGATGCCACTATAAAGTACCCAACTTGGTTTGCAAGATAATTTTACGATTTTCTCAATTTGACACGTGAACAGCTTGTCAAACATATGCCATACAATGATAGGAACTTGTTACAAAGATTTAACCAAATGTTTGGAACTTATATGCATAAATCTGAGTTAAGACTGATATTTGAAATCCATTAACACCATACAAATTATTCATAATAGAAAATTACAAACGCTGCAGCAGGTAATACATTTAAATTTTAATATATATTTTATGACCTGAACAGGGCCATACATAGGCCGAACTTCCTAGAAACCCACACTTGTCATGAAGAATAATGATTCACTTGCCCTCCAATGGTGGCATTACCTTTCAGACCGAGCATATAATCATAGAATGGTGGCTACTACCCTTGGGTCGTGGCTAAGGCAACAACACGACCTCCTCAAATGCTACACGCCTATACCCAAATCTACACAGGTTCCCTAAGTCTCATGATTTCCTTTTTGTTGTCTTTCTTCAAACTGTGCATTAGCAGATTGGAGTTGGAGATTACTCACGGCCTCTCCAAGAATGATATAGCTAGGAGTATAAATCGACCAAGAATGGATATCCAACAGCTCCCACAACCTGGTCTATTTCCCATGGCTCAATAACTGATGATGCGGCTCCCTTGAGATGGAATAATAGCTGCGCAAGAGTATGAATTACAACCATCAATCGCCCCATCAAACTGATAACCAATGCATTCAATTTGCCATGGGTTCACCCTCAAACAAATTGTCCAACCTGAATGGTATCATCAACTCCCAAACTAAGCAAGAAATATTGATCATTATACCTCAAATTTGTCTCCACAGGGGACTCACAAATTTGCAATGAACTCTATGAAAGACCTAAACGATCTCTCTAACTGACCAGCTAAGGTGGATTAGTCTCACCACCAAACCAAGTCACCTTAGGATTTCTATCCCAGAGCCAAGAACTCAAAAAGCTCCTCAATTCACCAATAGAGAAAATAATTAAGCATAATCCAAATGAGCTCTAAACTCCACTTAATATACTCCATGAACTTTTCCTCCTCAAATAATAAAATAACTCTTTTTATAAAGTACATTTTTAATATTTCTCCAAAGTCACTTTATAACACCATTTAATTTAATTATTCAATCACCTTATAAATGTACTTTTTTGCTAGGCAACATTAAATAATTAAATTAATCAATTCCCTTTATCCAACTATAACCTATAAGAATTAAATAGGCTATTAAGTCCTCCTGGAGCGATCATTGGGAAAGGGACATTACAACATACCACTGCACTCTATATACTAGACAACTGCTCATACATTTAATCCAGCTTGTTAGCAAGTTAATGAAGGTTTCAATTTTATACAAAAACATAGAATTTTTATGCAAAGCAATGATCAATAAAACACAGCAATCATTATTGAATCTAAAATATATAATAGACAACATTCAAAGCAACCATACTGTCATTTCAAGGTAGGGATAGTCAGGACCCCTACCAACACACATCATTTTTTTCTCTCTTTTTCTTTTTCCTCAAGAGCTGCTATCCTCTATGTTGTATCTCTATGCCTTACCCCTGCTTTTCTCCCCCGATGTAAAAATCAATTACTACACTCAAATTCCCCCAAACTTCTACGGCAGTCTCACTGCCCCTCAAAACTAGTATGCAATTACCAAGATGAAAACTAGGAGGCAGTTACAAAAGCTGCTATTTCAGGAAGGTAAACCCCACAAACCAGTTGTCTGATTGTCAGCTGTTAAAATAAATCAAAACAGAATACAATAAAAAAAATTCTCTTATTTTTTGGGGTGATACAAGGTTGCACAATCCCATGGGTGCTTCTGCATCAATGGATCGATCACAATTAAAAAGAAAAAGAAAAACAAAAGGAAAACCATGACTTTATGAATCTATATATTTTCAAGGAATGACCTCGCCTGGCACATCATCCAATTCAAATGAGCTCCGTGCATAAAAAGCCGCAGAAATCAGAGCAGCATACCAAGATCATCACAATCCTACAATACGAGGACTATAACTATTACAACTACATGCAAGAAAATCAAAATCCATTAATGCTCATGTGAAGAACAGGTAAACATGTAATATTCATTTAAGTTCAACCAAAACTAAAATCAGTGATCACAAATTTCATGATAGTTTGATAAAAGCACAACTCAATCTTCTAAATCTTGTGCACTCAATCCACTTATTTAACAAAACTCAAATTTTACTTACTTCAAAATGTTAACAAAATTGATTAAAATTTCTTCCACCCATTTCAACTTTTTTAAAAAAAATCAGCAAAACTTCTCCACCCACTTCAAAATTCAGTAAAATTTTGTTCACCTGTTTCGATTTTTAAACAAAATTTAAAAAAATATAAGGTTCTGATGATTACTTACATGCAATTGTCTGATGGAAGAGAGTTGGGAGAGCCCATATTGCAGAAATAACAGCTCTCTTACTAGACATAGCCATAGCCATTGCCACAATCTTCAAATGACCAGTATAAGGCAGTAAAAAACTTGGTAGAAAAATGGTGATACATATACAGATGTAGAAAAGGTATTGAATTTTGTGAGAGGCGAATAATAGAGAGTACTTTAAATATTGTTTGATTGTCTACATCTTTGGGTTTCAAATTCAATTGCCGAAACAAAGTTCTAACAATGAATGGATTTCATTGCGTTGAGGCTTTGATCAATGCATAAACTCTGCTTTTTATATCAATCAAGTAGCGTACAGGTTTCTTAAGTCAATCACATCCTTCATCATTGTTATCATGTTTACCACATCAACCCACATGTCAGCTGCACCATAAATGTTTGAGAGCAGTACATAATATTTAATATTTCTGGAACTAAGCCAAAAAGACAATCGGTTGCTTGTTATTCCGTCATAGTATTGTAGCGATTTCTGCATATAGAAAGCAGGGCTCCCTACATTTCAGCGTCAGATTATAATGGCATATATGAGACAGACTGTTTCCTTGTCCAGATGCCCAAGATGGCCTAGGAAGTGCGTGCTCCAATCTGGGTATGGTAAAATAATCTGAGTCATGCAATCAAAGAATCATTTGACTTCATCCACAAAACCTGGATGACTGCCAGCAGACAAGACACAGATGAAGGTATTGTGATTTGGCTTCACGTATGTGGGTAGAAGGGAGAAGGGGATTCTTACCATGTTTATGCAACCCATCTGCCATAATCATTGCATTGCAGTAGATTACATCAATGGTGCTTCCACATTTTACAAATACATGTGTATCCTAAAAATTTTGTTTTGGCTCAAATCCATTTCTAATGATATATGTGGATGCCCATACCCTGTTAAAGATATGCCATGTATAGGATCAAACTAACCATTACGATCACGTAATATCATTGCATTAGCCGCTTTGTTTTTAGAAGATTTTTTTAAGGAAAGCATGCCATTGTATTCTATAAATTTAAAACATAAGCACATATCCAATGAAAAAGGTGGGTGGAAAGAGATTACAACCCAAGAAAAAGCTAGAACCAGAAGTTATCTCCAGCATTTCACTATATTGTGGATTGAAACATCAGCTCCACAGCTGTAGACGATAATGTTTGAGGAGGAATTGGTTGTAACTGATGGTTGTTATTATGATTATCATTTTGGTTCTACGGGTTGGATGGAAGAACAAAAGGAAGAGATGGTACAATGGTGGATTTGTCAAAACAACCTAATGCCATTTTGCCCTGGACAAAGGTATGCAATAGAAAAATATTAAGAGGAAGGAAAATACTAAGGGGAAGGATCGGCATGCCTGTTGAGAATCTTCATATAATTTGTGAGAAGTACCTTAAAAACAGGATTTGTAACACGAATCGTAGTTCATCTGTAATTTATGTCACCCAAAGAACTGCATGAGTCGTATTTAAGCCTAGCTGCACAATCACCATCTTTGGCACACATGTCACGAGCCTGGCAACTCCTAGGACAACACGCCCCATTTGACCCCACTGCTAAAAAAACACCCAAAATGGCCACAAGGATAATGCTGTCTCCCCACTGTTGCGCAACAGTGGGTAGACAGCATTATCCTTGTGAAAACTTCCAAAAAAATAATGAGATGTGTTATTAAAAGAATGAAATAAACTAAAAGTATCGATCTGCATGCATGTTGTGAATCTTCGTACAGTCTGAGAAATTAGAAACAGGATCTGTAACACTAATCCTAGGTGCATCTGTAGCTCATGTCACCCAAAGAAGTACATGAGTTGCATATAAGGCCAGCTGCCAAATCACCATCTTCAGTAAATATATCGCAAGCCTGGAAATTCCCGTCAACAAACCTCATTTGAGCCCACTACTAAAATAGCACACCCAATATGACCTCAAGCTTAATGCTGTTTCCCCACTGTTGCACAGTTCTCTACATTAAGGATAGGCATGCCTTCCGCAATTCTCAACGACTCAAAGTTTCAATTAGTAATTTAAGACATTTTGTTGCCATCTAAATATTGTTCAATTTTGAACACATTTGCTTGAATTTTCTTAAGGTGAGTATTTTTCACTGATTTTCCCTTCTGATCTGTTCAATATCTCTACATGGAAAAGCCCGTTTAGATAACTGAGCGTTGCTTGAGTATTGTGAATCAACTTTAAGCATTTTTGGACCCAGATGATTCCTGGTTGCAGGATGAATGGTCATCTGAAGAGGACGTTTAAACTCTACTTTCACCTATCTAAAGCCTTTTGAAGGGAAAAAAGGAACTCTGGTTTCGGTGTCTCTGTTTTATGAGATTTGATTCCTATCATGGGATATTTACACGAACGTTACTTTGTAGAACCGACTTCAGACTCTCCGCCGAACAACCAAGCAAGATCACCACGGAGCAATGAAGAAGGCGATATAACGATTCCAATACTAATAAATGGAGATATTATCAGCTATGATTGAAACAATAAAGAAAAACTGAGAGACTGGTTACATTTTCCTGCATAAACGGTGGTGTGAAAGCACACCATAAAAAGTAGAAGAGAAACTCCAAATAAAGGCCTTAAGCCCTCTCGCCTCGGATGCGGCGAGCGAGCTGAATATCTTTCGGCATGATAGTCACCCTCTTTGCATGAATAGCGCAAAGATTGGTGTCCTCAAACAGGCCCACCAGATACGCCTCCGCTGCCTCCTGCAACGCCGACACTGCAGAGCTCTGGAACCTCAGATCCGTCTTGAAGTCCTGCGCTATTTCCCTTACCAGACGCTGAAAGGGCAGCTTTCGGATCAACAGCTCGGTGCTTTTCTGGTATTTTCGGATCTCACGCAAAGCAACGGTGCCAGGCCTGAATCGATGAGGCTTCTTCACACCACCGGTTGCAGGGGCTGACTTGCGCGCCGCCTTTGTTGCGAGCTGCTTGCGAGGGGCCTTCCCTCCTGTTGATTTCCTCGCCGTCTGCTTTGTCCGCGCCATCTCTCTTTCAAACGGTGACTACAAATGCAAACTGGAAATCGATGAGATGCAATGGAATGCGATTCCGAGGATAGTAGTGGCTATTTATGTGTAGCTGAACCCCGGGTTCCCGGTTTCTTAACCATTTCAATATGAATGTTATGGAGGGAATGCATCTCCGCCGTCCGATCTTTAAGCTTAATCAATGGCTCACAAATCTTATCGCTCAATCTGCGATGGTTCAATTGCGGATCGAGCATCTTAAGTTCCGCCTTCCCTTCCAAATGGCATTCTGTAGCATTGAATAAATTCTATAAGATTAATAGGAAAGTTTTTGTAAGTTTAAATATATATTTTGAATTATTTTGGAGAATTTTATATAAAATTAATAAAATTAATTTTTTTTTTTAAAGTTTATGTTTGGAGACAATTAGTAAAGAAAGTATTGGTAATTGATAACATTAGTGAATTCATATTTTGGGAGTTAATTTTATTTATTTATTTCTAATTTTGTTTTAAATATAATTATATTGAGGGGTGAGCACAATCAATGCGTAGAAATTTAGTGTGTGTTGACTTCAATATTTTTATTGATTTTTTTATCGATAGTTTTGAATGTATGTTTATTATTTGTTTCTTTGCCAACTCCACATCATGACTTGGTTTGTTATTCATTATCTATATTGGAAGTTGGAAAAAAAAATCACTAAAAAACTAAAAACCATCATCTCTATTGTGGTAATTGGGAACACGTTGAACTATTCCCTGTCTTTAGCAGGAGCGAGCATGGGATGACCATAACATACCCCGACTCTTGATATTATTTTTCGTTTATAGCAAATGTTAGTATTCGCAGTTGGCCCAAAGGTGTAAGTAACGACAGAAGGGATTGTTTAGTAGCACACAGTTTAGTGAGACACCAAGCATTCCACAAATGCAACAATTTTTGAAGTTATTTAGGCTCTCTTCTGCTCCTCCTGCCCATGGGAGAAGTTTCAGTCTCATCTTCCCCTTCCTTGTCCCCATCCATATAATAGTCTCATAAAGACCTAGTTGTCATGTAATCCTCATGGTTGTTGCTCAAACCCTTTCCACTATCTCTAGCCGACAACACAAATGATCCAAAACTCAGAAGCTTTGGTTGAAAGATAATTCAAGAAACAAGAACAACACAATTGTAATAATGTTATCTTTGAGAAGAGATGTTTTATTGATCAAATTTGCAGACCCAAACATATGCCTATCTCTGAGAAGAGATGTCTGATTTCTATTTTGGGTTGCATCTTCATTTATACATATTTTAAAGGTAGGGGGATGTGGAAGGTCACCAATCTTGAGGGAGATTAAGTGGTTCAACTTCCACGATTTACAACAATACAGAATTCGAGGAATTACTATTTTTAGAAACTTACTATTTTTAGACTGCACTATTAAAATTAAAATTTAAGGCACTTTTATTTAGTTTTTAGAGGTCAAAACCCATTAAGCAAAGCTCTGTCATCTCACGATGTTTCCCTCGTTCTTAGTTTTCCAACGGTTCAAACGGGGAGTCAAAAGGAGCTATGGTGCAAAAGTTATGGCTCCCGAAAGTTCTACCACCAATTGGGGTAAAATCGTCGCCTAAAATATTGCTCGGATCATTCCTCCCTCCTTGAGAAGCAATGGTCCCCATTGCATCAAGATTTGTCATCAAGTGTGGCGGTTGTATTTTGATTTGATTCCTAGTGCATACTTGGAATGGATTTGCTGATTGGAGTTGTGTTTTGTGGAGCTGTGCAGGGCCCGATTGTTCACTATTTATGTCTGACCATCAGTTTGTGGATGGAAAGCCATAAACTTCTTCAGCTTGATATCTATTTGCTTCTGTTATTGTGTTGTTTGTGTAGTTAGAGCTGCAACATCGACCCTTTTGGATTCATGTGGCTTGACCACCATGAGACTAAATTTCTTGGCACTAATCAGGGAGATAGATGTAAAAGGTGGTACCTCTAGTAGCCTATAACACCGTGTTCCAAGAGTGAGGGTGATCCTTCAAGTTCTTGATTCATAGATGCCATGTCGATCATACATGAATGGTTGACTAAAGAGTACATCACAAATATCCAGATTGACCACATCACATAAGACCTCATCTTGGAAAGGTTTTATTGCATATGAGAGAAGACATTGGTGGGTGACACAGAGGTTTCTCCCTAGACTCAACCATCCAATACTATATGGCTTTGGGTGAGGCTTCATGGACAAAATTAGGCTATTCATAACATTAGCAGAGATTAAATTCTTTTGACTCCCACTATCAATAATGAAATGCAAAGGCTTGCCTTTCACCCATAACTTAGAGTGAAACAACCTTTCCTTGTCATATGGCCTCTCCTCATGGGTTCGTGATGAAGCAACGATGGCATCGAGCTCAACATCTACAATCTCTTCTTCATCCTCTTCGACTACAGGGTGTGTATAAGGCAGAGCAGTAGATGTTGAGGATTGTGACTCTGAAAGTAGGGACTTGATGGCTCAATATTCTTCTTTGGAGTGTGTTCCAGATTTGTGGTAATCACACTATTTCCTAGTCTTCCCTTTCTTTTGCTTCCAATATTGGCCTCATGTTTGACCTTCTTTGTCACTTTTCCATTTTGTAAACTAACTCTTTGTATTCATTCTTCCATGCTTATGCTCAATCTTCACCATGAACTTGTATGCTTCACCGAGGGTTTCTAGATTAAAGAGTTTCATCTCCCCCCATATATACCATTATAGTCCACCACGATATTTGAAAACCTCGTATTTCTCACTTTCCTGGATGCCTAATCTCATAGATAGAGAATGAAAAATATCAGTATAATCTTGAACAGACTGTTCCTTACCTTGGCGAAGTTGTTGCCACTCTATATACATATCATCATATGCT
The DNA here is from genome assembly GCA_037957365.1 of Torreya grandis. NCBI lineage: Eukaryota > Viridiplantae > Streptophyta > Pinopsida > Cupressales > Taxaceae > Torreya > Torreya grandis. Next base: position 2,179,003 of record JARHVA010001132.1, read on the forward strand.
CCAATGGGGTAGTATTCTTCCTTTACAACTTCTATAAAATTGTCTCAGGTAGGTTCTGCCTCAAGGCCAATATCATCCATACTGAATCTCTTCTTGTACACTTTCCACCAATTTTTGACAGGCAATGAGCTTTCAAAAGAGTAAAAGTGATCTTTTTATCGGTGAATTTATTTATATAAAAATAGGAAGATAATTGATCCAACCAATGTTTTACTACATCAACATTGATTTTGCCTTCAAATATAGGGATATCAAAGTTCACCTGAACCTTGAAAGGTGTTGGGGCACTGAAAGGATGTGGAGGTGTAGATGAGGAGCCATATTTTTTCATCAAAATTTGTTGGAGAATTTAGGTGAATTATTGTAGCATCTGCGCTTGCTGCTGTTGGAGGACTTCATTCACCATTTATTTGAAATAATTGAATGTCTTGGTGTTGTCCACCATTTGAAGTCATTTGGAGCAAATAGGTGGATAGTTTGGAAGCTTTGTTGTTTTCCACCCAAGCTTCATATAGCCTGACCTTGTCCTCGAGATCATACACTCTCAAGACAAACCACTCTGATACCATTTATCCAAAACTCATAAGCTTTGGTTGAAAGATAATTCAAGAAACAAGAACAACACAATTGTAATAATGTTATCTCTGAGAAGAGATGTTTGATTTCTATTTTGAGTTACATCTTCATTTATACACATTTTGAAGGTAGGAGAAGGATGTGGAAGGTTACCAATCTCGATAGAGATTAAGCGGTTTGACTTCCATGATTTACAACAATACATAATTCGATGAATTACTATTTTTAGAAACTTGCTATTTTTAGACTACACTACTAAAATTAAAATTTGGGGTACTTCCATTTAGTTTTAAGAGGTCAAAACCCATCGAGTAGAGCTTCATTTCATCTCACGATGTTCCCCTCATTCTTAGCTTTCCAATTATTCAAACGAGGAGTCAAACGGAGCTATGGTGCAAAAGGTATGGCTTTCAGAAGTTCTGCCCCCAATTGGAGTAGAATCGTCCCCTGAATTGTTGTCTAAAATATTGCTCGGATCAATAAAGCTCAATGAATCATTGTCCACCACCAATTTTTTTTTTCATCGAGACAACCAAGTGTATTAAACATAAAAATGGGAAATTAGATGAAACAATGAAGGAAAACCTCACACAGGTATGTTGATGATTGTATTTTTCCCTTTTTTATTATTGCAACTATGCCATCATGAAGTCATGGCCATCTCTATAGTTGGCGCTTGTCGATTTGGGCCACCCTCTCACTCTCGAGATTTTAGGCGACCTGATAAAAAAGCTCCCATTCAATCCATGACTAAGGTAAGGAGAATAAATGAAATGCTACGGTTTAAGGATATGCACCAAATGGTTTTATTGACTAAGATTTAAGGCTTTTGAATGAAATGTGTCTAGTATATATAATAACTTAGAGTGCCAAGGTTGCAGGAAGGAATGGTCTTTCTCTTTTGTTTCTCTTCAAGATTTCATGCTCCATGAGCATAACTTCTGAGGAAGCAAAAGTTATAGACCTTTAATTCCCCAAGAGCTTAACATGTGAGGATGTTATAGACATGATGCGTAGTCTACATAAACAGATAGGGAGCTATCTTTTCCACATATGGAAGAGGAGAGATTTGTGGAGGCCCTACCTTGACCATGTATGAGAAAGGAAAGATTTTTCGAAGGGTTGCCTTTTCCACCTATGGCAATAGATAGACTCGTGAAGGTGATGCCTTTGCTGCCTATGGTGAAGGAAAGATTTGGGAAGGTGTCTTATCCATGTGGACTTAATGGAGAGAATGAGGATGCTTTGACATGAACTTATTTTGACATCCAAATACATTCTTACAGAGCATGAAACCAATTAAATATTTCAAGGTGAGTTAGGCGATAATGGTGAGAAGCAATGGATAGGCATTTAAGGCAATGGACTTGAAGAACCTTAGGGACATACATTTATAGAGTTTAATGATATGTCACTTCTATCAATGCAATCTGTAACTTTCATAAAATTGTTTTAATTATCCAATATATGATTTAAACATGAGTCATCTCAATGGAGAATAGGGGTTGGATATTTAATGGCTCCTCTAAAAATGTATAGAATGCAAATGTGTCAATTTAGACGCGTCTAAGCATAATTAGATCAAAATTATGATTGCTTTAACTATTTAAAATCTACATATTTTTGTCTTTCATGGTCCATATAAATAAAGCTTGGTTTTGGGAATAATTGTGTAATAGTTTTTACCTCGGTGTTTCAGATCACTATCCATGATCCTGCATCATGAGCAAGATAGGATGAAAACATTCACCTAGCCCAAAAAAAAATCATTAGGGTAGTCAATACTTAACTTTTAAGATTTCGCTTGTCTAGTCATCTTGCAAACGTATATCCTTGGACTAGTTAGTAATCTTTCCTTTCCCTTTCTTGCCTACATTTTAATTTAATGCACAGTGTTTGTCATTCTTTTAGAAGGATCAGATTCATATATTGATATTTCATGATTGACATTGATTGATTAATATTAGGCACCACCCCCATTCAATGGTTGGAAAAAGGCGTTTTGTTATTGTATTATCTTAAAACTTATTTAAATTGTTTGGAAAATAGTATTAAAAGACATTAACATTATTGCAGATTTTGAGATTACTACATCATAACAAGGCTAAAGTGGAAGTGGAGGTGGCAAACAAGAGAAAGGAAACAAAGCCATTTTGAAATGGGGACGGTGATTCCACAAAAATCAGCAATATTTTAGTGTGCACCGCATTGATTGCAACTATCATATTTCAAGCAATATTTTCTAATGTAGTAGATAGTGTTTTACAAATTTTACTCATGTTTGCAGCTAGGAGTTAATGGACTATAAATTTTATTCAAAATTCGTCTAAGTTGTTAGGTAGATTACTTAGGTTGTATTTATATACGCGTCAACGTTTGATTGGGAGATAAAACTTTAAAAAGGTAGGGTTTATCTGCAACACATATTTCGTGGCAATCACAATTGTCAATATGATGTGAATGGCATCAAAAGATACATGGACAAATCTCAGCCTTGTTCCTCTCAATAGAAATGCCTCCAGCATATTTAAAATTATTTTTTTATGTAGGCTTTATTCTGTCAATGTTATTTCATTTCTTTGGTCGTGTATTTTGAACTTACTTTGTAATTATTATTATTTCGAGGCGGAGGATCAAATATTTAAGGCTCCTTCAGCGTTTTTTTTAGTGATCTTCAATGGTGAAGGTTTAAATTAAAAAAATGAATTTTAACTATGTGAGTTTATTTTTTAGTTTTATTTTTATTTTTATTTTTAATGGTAACTTTTATATACATTAACATTAATTATTAATAAAAGAAAGTTTTATTCCTAGATGTATTATGATTATTAAATATTAAAAAAATAAAATAAAAAATCATTATTACTATATAGAGGCAAGGCAAACAAATGCGTTAATTATGTTTAAAGGTATGACTGTATTGATAGAGAATTATGATTATTCTGAATTTATAAATTGAAGAAGTAAAATGATTTATGAATATAAAGATGTTTAATTCATTATGTATTATGTTGACTTATTCCTATAATTATTAAAAAATACATTTGCATGTCTTAGAATCAACATTTACTTCATATATCCCCTACGATTAAACTAGTTTGATTCCAACTCTTCTGTGTTAGGCAAAAGAGTTTATTCATTGATGTGACATTTTTATTATCAATAAAATGGAAATGGACAAAAGAATAAGAATCATCGAGTTGACCTCAAAAACTCCAAGTTATTGAGTGCTACCTACATAATTTGAATAAACCTCAAGTCAATGTAATTCTCCTAAGGAGGAATGTGATGAGAAATGATGATTTGACTTTGACCAGGTCAAAGTTGAATAAGATGATTTGATTTGAAAATAGATGATAAAGATATTGATAAAATTTACGAGAAGATATATAGTCATTTCAATGCGTCTCCACATATATTTTGTAACTTAATTTTTTATGTCGCACACAATCATATGTAACATGATGGCCTAGTCGTAATGTGTTTAAGTATTAACCCTTACTCTAATAGACAAATGAAAACAACATACCATGATATGAAGAAAACATGATGATATTATTGATGTATGTTGATGGATAGACTCAAGTACAAGTGCATGATAGGAGGCACCATGATATGTAAAAATAATGATGACCATGTTGTTGTATGTAAATGGATCGAGTCAAGGCACAATAGGAAAAGTAAACAAACAAGCAAATAAGCAAACACACACAAACCTGAAAATAAAAGTAATAAAAAATAGTTTATCAAAATCCACGTATGAAGGCTCGATGATACTAATAATTAGATGGTGTCCTAGTCAAGGATACATACAAGGGAGTGGATTTGAGGACACGTCCTACAAAATTTGGAATGATTGGATCAAGGATCTTGATCGAATTCAGGATAAGACAAAAGTTATTAAATTTTTGGATTTATATATTTTTAGGGATTTTTTGGATTATCTAATGTTTTTAAACTTTTTGGTGTATGGACAAGAGCTATTAGGAGATGAAAAACATGTTCTAACGTCGGGATGGGAGATAATAATGGATGGAGCATATTTAGAATGATGTTGGATGATATTGGACGAGAATAGGGGATGATTAGGAATGGATTAGGGATCTTCAAGGACCATGTCATGTGGGAGCCAAATATTCAATCATCAAAGTGTCGTTCGAAGGATTATGCCAAGATGGTTTCACAAAAAGTCTCAAGACTTCTTCCAAATCATTATCAAGGTCAAAACATGAAGAAATGATGAGCACAATAGGATGGATATGAGGATGATGCAAGGTGTTTAAGATGGTTAAATATGATTTGGAAGGGATATGTAGGATGAAGGATTTAAATGAAAATAGGGTTTCCCCCAAGTGTCGAGGTACTTGCAAACAACATTATTTACACATGATGTTAGAAACTAGTTTTCATCATGATACTTGTTCAAGGCACCATGAGTATGGTTTTCACTATTTTCTCTTTCTCTTTTCATTTTTTTATTTTGATTTTTGATCTTTTTTATTTTTTCGATCTGTGACTTTATTGCCACAACATGAGATCCTTCAAGCGTGTACTCTAATAATGTTGTCATGAACTTGGTTGATTTCTAAATTGGCTTCTTCCAAATTGATCAAGATGTCATCATAGCCGCTACGATAGAGGGTGTTACCAAAAATCGTGAAGTGGGAGGAATATTAGATGGAGGATGTTTTTTTATTACATAAAGGATTTGGAGGGATGAAATGATTGTGATGTAAAGGGGAATTGGGACCAATAATCTCATGTTCTGCGAGACTAAGAGTATCTGCTAGTTAGATGTTTTGGACATTTCCTTCTATAGTAATATTGTTTGCAACTTGTGATCTAGAATCATCTTACAACTATGTTGATGTTGGAAGGAGATTGATTTACTCATCCCTTGGTGCATGAAAAAAGTTTTTACCAAGGGATTCATTTTCTTGATTTTTTGGACTTTGATTTTGATTTGGGTTCGATAGCATGTCAAAGAGGTTTTCACTAAAGGACCTTAATTTTTTTCTTTGATTTTGATTCAAATTGTCTCATAGTGCCTCAAGGAGATTTCCACTAGGGAACATTGATTTTGGATGTTGATTTACTAGATTATTGGATCTTGATGTTGCTTTATGCTCTACTAACAAGATGACAATCATGAATTTTGCCATTGTTTGATTGATATGAAAAAAGGTTGATAATAAGTTATTTTGTCAATCCCCAATCAACAGGTGTGGGAGATTGAATTTCAATATGATAAAAAGGATGGATGGCATCGATAATAGGATGAGTGGCAACACGGTCCTCATAGGGATTATGAATGGAGTCTATTTCAATGAAGGATGAGGCTTACTCAAAAACCATGAAAGCATCACAAACATATTTATGCTGATTGACAAATGGTTTATAGTTGATACCATGAGATCCCTTATGTGCACATACATGGATATGTTCGATGATGTCTTGCTCAAGAAGGCTAAGGCCTTTCCCCTTATAGTTCATGCTTTCAAGGGATCTGCTTGCTATAAGATATTTTTTGCTTTGGAAACAAGTAACGGGGTTATCTCCATGTAATCATGTAGGATTATTGTTGATGCACTCCTCATCCATGAAGAGGCCAAATTTGAAAAATGAAGTTTTGTCATACTAATAGGATGTTTATGTTGGTTCTTATTTGATGTTGATGTTAATTTGATGTTTAATATGGGCATGTCTACATGGAAGACTATCACGACCCAACCTGGTGGCCTACTACAAACGTTTGATTATAGGTTATTTAGCATGTTATGATAACACTCGATCAATGATTGTTGGTGTTGGTCTTATTTTAGTTGGTTATGATGGGATATAATTCAAGTAACTGTTCTGATTAAGCAATATAGTGGTTGATGTTTAAATTGGATTTATTTTATCCTGATGTGTGTGTGTGTGTGTGTGTGTGTGTGTTGGGTGTGTGTATGACTACTTGACCACTATTATCACCTATATAACTAAATTTTGTATTGCTTTATCTAGTTGGTACAGTGTGGATGGATTTATATATGATGTCGACTAAGTGATGATATGTTTAAATTATTGCACTTGATGATATATGGATTAGTTGATGCAATTAATGGTATCATATTATTTTTATTGTATATGTACTTTTGATGCATAATCAGTGGTTTTATTAATGTGAGCTAAGTTGGATGATGATGTCGACATTTGGGATGATGAAGCAGTTCTTGAGCAATCAGATGGGTTCCAAAGTGTATGCAGTCTCTTACCGTTGGACAATCATGTCATATTTATTTGTGTAGTTGCATTTTGTTTTTGTGTCTTGGTCATGCTTCTGTTTGATCTAGTACATGTTTATTATGTTGTTGGTCGATTTTGTTTATACCTGCTTTATCTCTCTCTCTCTCTCTCTCTCTCTCTATTCACAAACTTATCACCACCCTCGACATCATTTAAGCCAGCCATTTTGTATGGGATTTAGACATTTAAGGGAAACTCACCTAAACCCCTCCCCATGACCCCATTTGGACTATTAAATTGACCTTTTGATGTTTATTTGGATGGTTTCATATGATGCTTGAATCTCTTATTTTATTATTATTTTGGATTTTCTTGACCTAGTCATTTATGACCATTATTAAAACCGGTTGGCACATTTGGTGCCTTTTGATGCATTGAATCAGTGGTTGTAGGCACTTGTGTGAGCTAAGTTAGATGATGATGTCACCTTAAGGCAAACAGGAGGTTTTCTGCTTGGATGATGAAGCAGTTCTTGAGTAGCATATCGGATGGGTTCCAAAGGGTATATGTATGTTTTTGGTTTGGCCTCTTACCATTGGACAATCATGTCATATTTTTTTGTGTAGTCACATTTTGTTTTTGTGCCTTGGTCATGCTATTGTTTGATCCAAAGATCGGTTAGGATCCAAGGTGACAGCAATACATCAGGAGTAGGATCATGGTGAGATCTACTTGGAGTACTGGTCAATTTTGTTTGTACTTGCTTAAACTCCATGCTCTCTTCTCTCTCTCTCTCTCTCTCTCTCTCTCTCTCTCTCTCTCTCTCGGTCCTCTCTCTCTCTCTCTCTCTCCAGTGTTGTTGATTGTATGGTTTGAGTGGGAGTATTAAACATTTAAGGGAAATTCACCTAAACTCGTCACCACCCTCAGCATCATTTGAGCCAACCATTTTGTATGGCGATTTAAACATTTAAGGGAAATTCACCTAAACCCATCCCCATGACCCCATTTGGACTATTAAGTTGACCTTATTGATGTTTATTCAGATGGGCTGTATTGTTAAGTGGAGAATTTGCAAAAGAACATATAGATGCTTGGAGAGTCTCTCATTTTATTATTATTTTGGATTTTATTGACCTAGTCATTTATGACCATTACATTAAAATTGGTTGGCACATTTGGTGCCTTGAAAGAGGTGGTCAACGATTTAGGGGAGAGGATTCTCTCTCCTCTGCATTGAAGTTACTTTTTCTTTTGTGTAATTTCGCATGTTTAATTGCCAAAATTTAAGGGGTGTATGGGGATTGGAAGGAGAGAAAATATGGTTGGAATGTGGGATAAGAGAGGGATGCAGGGAAAAAAAGAGGAAGATGATGTGTGGGAGAAGGGGGAGAGATCGAAAAGAAAAAAAAGATAGCGAAGGGTTTTGTTTTTAGGAATTTGGATTTTGGATTTTAGGATGGTCCAGGAACTACACAGAGAAGGGAAGAGAGGGGATTAAATGAATTAAAAGGAACGTACAAGGAAAAGGAAGGTCAGCCATTATCTTCATTGGGTCTCCTTGTTGAAATGAATAGGGGTTTGACTCACCCAGGGGGCATGCAGTTGGCTTGTTGGGGATTCCTATTTCGTAACTGATTAATATATTTCAAACTACAATCTCCCAAGTAAGTGAATTAAATATTGCATTACCTAGGTTGGGTTATATTTGTTGTATATATATATTTGGGAGTGGGATATCCTCTTCATTGTGGTGGAAATTCAATATATAACTTGTTATGTTTTATTTTGTGTAAATAGTTTTTAGTTTGGGTTTGAATCAACCTGGGAATAACTTATGCTCTCTTTATACTTGAAATAAATTTTAATCTACTGTTATTGCTATAAAAATGATGATCTTGGGTCATGATTGAAATAAAACTAAGTCGCCACACCCTATTTGGCTATATGAGACGTAGGGCATATTTGCTAGTTTATTGAGCGATTGCTTGAAATGAATTGGGAAATTAAGCTTCCTCTTATTTTGTGCATTAATAATTAATTACCCTATTGTACCTAACTTGAAGTATGGATCATTTTGAGACTGATAAATCTAGTTGCCTTTTTATTCATACCAAGTTATATGACATTTGGGTGAATTTTATGTGGTTGTGAGGATTTTTTCACAATATTCAAAGGTCTGTGAGTTCCTTGATCTAGACTAAATATTATGACTGTGTGTATATGTTCTATAGTTATTTTAAACCTTATTTATATGTATTCTTTTGGGCCATGGTACCTCCCAAGTGAAAAATAACAAACTATGGTTATGGAATAATTTTGCCCTGAGGTTTTTCTCCTTCTATCTTGCTTTAAAAACTTGTTTCTCACCCTGCAATCTTATTGAAATGCTACATGGGTTTGATTTGTGATATGGGGGTTTGAAAATAATTTTGGGTCATTTATTGTTGAAAGAAAAAGGGCTTCGATTTATAAACTGAAATTGAAAATCAATTTGAGTTCATTTCTTGTTCCAATAAAAGAGGTTTTTTACTTTATTTAAGGATTCAGTTAAATCACTTAAAAGACTGTGTTTTAAGATTTAAACTGGTTTTTATATATATTAAACTCTTGGTTGTGTTGGGTTATGGGTGAATCCCTATTGGAATTTATTAATTTACGACATAAGTTTGATCTTTAACTAAATTATTACGAGGATTATAGTTGTTATGTAAAATTGTTTAACCCAATTTAGATTCAGGGATCATGGTGAGGTCTTGAGACCTCATGATGATCTTACAAATTTATTGCATCAATTTCCTTGACTATAAATCAATTTTCAGTTATGAAAGTCACTTGAAATCATTATTATATCAATTGTGGAAAATAATGGTATATAACTGGAAATCATGATTTAAATGCGTTGACTGGTCTTATGTGTTGACCATTTTTAAATAATTGATCATTTTTGGACTGTGGCATTGTGCTAAGTATACCTTTCCTTGAGTTATAATTTTATTTCTTATCATATTAAATGATTGTTTGAATTCAATTGTTATTGAATAATCATCTTTTGACTAGGCTTGAATAGCTAAGTTGTAGTTGTGTACTTACAATCATGAAATGTGAATTTGTATATGGGATGTTTAAAGCTAACCATATCCTTGGTGAATTTCTCAATTATGGTAATATCGAACATTATGGACATGGATGTGGTTTATAAATTCATAGCTATGACCTTCAAACAACCTATAGTAGACTATCCCCACCTTTGATTTGTAGCAATGTCATTCACTTGGTTATTATTGTCTCGTCTCAAGATGATGTATTTGTTAGTAACTTGCTTGTTTTACATTATATTGTTTTGTTGAGTCATCCAATGGCTTGGAAACTCTGACTTACTCATTGCCATAAGATGTTTAAGCATACATAAGTATGTTGGTTTAGTTGGTTATGAGACAAGAAGTTATATTGGAAACAATGTTCATTAATGGATTTAGTTGACTTATTATTGTGGCATACTCTTATGATTTTCTCTTGTATGTTGCTTAACTATTGTGGAACCCTAAATTTCTATAAAAATCTTCCATTTTGTTGATTCTAGCTTGCATATAAGATAATATAAACAAGTTTCAATTAACTCTTGTTGATAGCATACGAGGGAAACATTGATCAAAATAATAATTGCATTCCTTGGCCTTTGTACGACTACGTATAAAAGGTATGTATGTTTATTGTTAACAATCTATTGTTGATTATATTACTTCTTTAGCTTCATTTTTATTTACCTTGCTGGAATTAATAAAATTTTGAGTTTATACATATACTAAGGGCAATCTAGTACTTGTATAAGTTGTAATAATTCCTATAATAAATTGTTCAACCTATAGATGGATGGTTAGTCTTCTTGGAATGTTATGATGAAAGAAAGTGATCATAATTTATTTGTATGGTTGAATAGAATCTGTAGGCATTTTATTCGCTTATGCTTAATGTTTATATGGGCAAAGATTGGGTTGAATATGCATATAGAATTCATTTAGGTTGGCTAGAAATGAATACGTACTACAATATTATGGCACGTTCAATCATTTTATGTTGATATAGATTCTTAAATGAAATTTTTATTTGGGTTCCACTTATTTAATACATAGATGGAAATTATTGTTTGAGTGAGATACCTGTAAATAATAGGAATACTATATACTCAATTCATGTGAAAGAACTCTTGATGCTCATATACTTTCCATACTTGTTCATGTCAAAAACATATCACTCAAATATGTATGATCATACTTTGGAATGATGTTACATGAAGTTGGCTTATTATTTAAGTGAAATTCTTGTTGTAGGAAAGGGCGATGAACTAACTGCTTAATGTTCTTGATATTTTTACTAAATAATTGTATGGTTGAAAATTCATTCCATGTTATAATATTGAATGTATTATTGACCTATGCCTAGAAATTAATCAAAAATTAAGAGAGTTGTATGGGTTGAATCATGAATGTTTCCCCTTCCTTTAAATATAATGGTTTGCTAAATAATTAATGACATAGGAACATATACTTGGTTGTAATACACTTTCCATTTACTCTAATTCTTTCTTCTTATTGAGTATAACCGCATTGGCTATTTGCCAATATGATATTGTTTATATAGATCCAATTATGGGCTGCCCACTATAAAATAGTTGTTAGATAATGGAGTTGATCATAAAATGTATCATTACTCATCATTTGGATAGTGGTATTATTTCTTATTAAAGTGGACAACTTGTGAACTTAAAAACAAATAAGTTGGCAATGGTGCAATGATTCTAAACCATGAGGAAATTGATAACCTCGGTTGGTATCATCTGAACAATAACCTATGATGTTAAAGCTTTCATTCCTTTCCGTGAATGTACTCTCTTTGGGTAGTGATAATTTCTACTATGTGCTTATGGGATTTGGTATAAATCCACATGTGTTTTAATTAATTGTTGGTTGCTACTTTCATGATTAGCATTATAGACATTAAACCTATTTGTCAAAATTGCATCATGCCTTGTTCATATTCCATAAACTTGTTGTAATTGAACGAAACATAACATTTCAAGTTGTCTTTTTCCAATTAGGTCCATAAGCAACCCTTTAACCATTATAGGGCAGAACTGAAACCTAATGAGGGGAATGAGATACCTATCAGGGGTTAAGGACATATAAATGGTCTTATGCAGAATATCTTGTGTCACATATGGTATACAAGACTTATTCACGTACTTGTACATTAATAAGTCTTGAACCCCATAGTTCATTGTTTGGGAAACCTAACTCCCCATAGCATCCTTTATATGTTGTTACCCCTAGCTATTTATCATAGATCTCCTTCTTCAGTTCTAGCTGTGTGTACTTAAGTGCATTGAAGGAACCCAAATTTTTTTTGAGTTGTTTCATCTGGTATCAGAGCTTGTGCTTAAAAGTTTTGGATGATTTTTGACACATTGCACTAATTTTTGACATGTTCTTGAAAAATTTAATCGAGCTTTTGTGTGATTATGCATACTTTTGTAAAAGATTATGTTGCATAGTGTATGTTGCGATGGTTAAAAATACTCATGTTATGGGGTGCATAATCTTGTGAAGGCTTATTTTATCAGCATGTATGTGTATACCTTGTGATGGCTAAATGCCACCTATATGTCTATGTTGTCTTGCCAAGATTTAAATTGGAACCTTGTATCATAGTGTGCATATTAAACCATGGATGGAATATATGTCTTGTATGGACTCATATATGTCTTATATGCTTGAGAAGGTTATGTTATGACATTTATAAAGGCACTTAGCCTCTTGGATGAATTAAATAGTGCTTTTCTTATGTAAGCATGAAGTGATAAAAGTTCTTGCATTATGGAATGTGTTTGTGTGCATGTATGCAAAAATTGATAAATTTCTACAATAACCTTATGATGCTTATCTGTAGCCTTGGTTGGGTCAACCCTTCCTGTTAACCATTTTTTACTCCCAGGTTTTACATCTTTTGTTTTTGCTAAGTGCAACATTCTATTTATTTATCCCTACATAGTAAAAAATGTCAAGTATTATTCCCTTCGAAAGCCTTTTTCAGTCTTTTTACAAAATGTGTTATTTATTTCGGTGAGTTTCTTTTCTTCAAGTTTTTTGTCCAAGTCTCAAAGGAATTCTTTCAAACTTATTTGTCTAGAAACAAAAATTTGGATGGAATTCTTTTAGACTTTTTATTTTGGACAAATTTTTTGAAAGAATTGACCCTTTACAAAGCCTGAAACAATTGGTCACTTTCAAAAGCTCGAAGGAATTGGTCCATTTCAAAAAGCCCTTCACAACTTTTTTGAAAGAATTGTTTCAAACTTTTTGTCTAAAACAATCTTTTTGAAGGGTCACTTGCAAAAAATTGGAAGGACCATTTCTCAAGCAAAGGGACACTTGGAATATTTCCGAAGGGTACATTTTAAAAATTCTGAAGGGACATTTTAAAAAGCTTGAAGAAATTAGTCCATTTCAAAAAGTCCGAAGGGACACATCCAAAAATTCCAAAGGGTATATTTTATACAAAAGTTTCCTTCAAAAAAAGTTTTAAGGGACACTTTCCAAAAGCCTGAAGGGTATAAACACTTGTGCTGAGTCCGTAGAAGGATTGCCAAAGGGCATGTTTGAGCAGTCTGAAGGGAGGACACTAGAAGAGAGTTTGTAGAGAGATGGTTTCGAAGAAAAGGGACACCTGTAGAGTCCATAGAAATATGGGTCTAAAAAAGAAAGAGTCCATAGAAAGATGATGGTTTCAAAGAAAAAAAGGGTCCGTAGGGAAAGTGCCCAAAGGAATTGGTCTCAATTAAGTTGACAGTTGCATAAACATCAACTTCTACCTTGACAAATAGCCATTGGCATTCAAAATAGTGGGTCCTAAGAAGATCGATGGTCCTCGCTTAATCACTCATACAAATCCAAGAGCTCACATTCTTCATTTGCCAAAGACCATCAGAAAGTTCATCTCACCGTTGATCAAGTCATGATCTGCATCATTTTTGTGATGGCCAATCAAAAATAGCTAAATGGCTGAGGAGCTTGCTGGAATGAGTTTCAAAAGATTCTGACAAACGCCATGAAGACATACACATAGGCTCCAAGCGATGACTCTCCAAGGCCAAAAATAATGAAAGTGACTCTTTTCCATGCCATTACACACCTCAACGATGTAGTGAGAAGTTGTTAGGCATCAGGACAAATATATAGTAAGTGGACTCTCATTTACATAACCAATTGATGCCATCACTGAACTTGAAGATATCTATTTTTGCTAGTATAATCGTTGGAGAAGCATATTTGAGAGATCAGGCCAAGAGTGATCAAGGGAGGTGACATGGATCAATCAAATGGCTTGAATGAACATCATTTACATAGATGGTTGCAACTGAAGATAGAGACTTCTAATAGATTGATTCCCTCTCTTGGTACCAAAGGGCTCCTCCTCCCACTTCCTCCCTACTATATATACAACCCTTGGGCTAGTGTAAGAAAGGGACTACACAGTGCATGGTGAAGCCCTACTGGAATGATATCATGCCTTTAAGCATTAGTGTAAGTTTGTTTCCTTTGAAGTTCTAAGCAATTGCCTGAGTGTGTAAGTGACGTATAGTGACAATAAGTGATGGTTTTCATCCTTCTGTCCTTTGTCCTTCATGCCTGAGCAAGATTTTTAGGTCTAATAGGCCATATAGAGTGCATCTAAGTGTGTTGAATTTTTGCATGTGTATAACTATTCTTGAAATATACAGGTTGTCTTTCAGTTCATTTACCTTGCATCATTTCATACATCTCACCTCTATACTGAAATACTTGTGTTAGAATCGTTAGAGCTTGAAAATAGTCTGTGTATTTTGTTGTATCATGTATTAGGGTATGACATTCATGTGGAAGACAACCTTGGTGCATCACAATTTATAACTCTTTTCCCTTCAATCAAACTAGTTTAGATAGAGGTTGTTTTGGAGAAATATAGTTAGGGAGTTAGTCCTTTAAGTCTAGAGGTTTATTTCCTCTATAGGTATGCCCACATGTCTAGAAATGTCCCAACATTGCCAAAAATTGTAAGAGGATTGAACACTCTCTTTTAGGGTGTGAGATTTGGAGGTAACACTTCCCTAATTAAGTTGTGTTGGGTCAAACATCACCTATCAACTATTGACTTGTATGGGCAAGTTGGTGGGAGACTGGTGATAACTAATTCGCCTTTAGAATTAAAGAAATTATGTTCAATATCTATTGTCGACTTGTATTGGTAAGTCATTATTATATGATTAAAATATTATGACCTAGGGAAGACTGAGGGTTAGGCTCAAACCTAGAGGGTTATGTAGGGTGAGGGTGTCTGAATCACTTGGGTAAATCAATAAGCCTTGGGATCTCCACTTATGAGGGAGTATCTTGAGCTGAATTAAAGGCTTGATCTTATTTATGTATTTGGTCTCTTTTGAGTTATATAGAGAGGCATGTGGCTTTGTAACTCTAAACGGCTAAAAGTAAATAAGTATGTGGGGATGTTTATTTCCTATTTTGCATCTATGATGTTGTTTTGATCATGGATATGTTTACATCTATGATGGTTATTTGATCAAGGATAGGTTGATTTCCATGAGGATGTTATGTTAACCATGAATATGTTTATGTCCATGGAGATGTTTGAGCTGACTTTGGTTGACTTATGCATCCATGAGATTGCCTAATAGGATTTGGGCTACATTTTGACATTCGTATGAATGTCTATTATTTTATTGGTTATGTCTACATCCAGGAGGATGTTAGTGTGAAGTTTTATTGAACTTGATGATTGTGGGAAATTTTAATTTCCATGGTAGTGATATAACATTCACCTCATGCCTTGGCTAAGTTCACCCTTTCCCAAAAGCATTGTTGCATCACTATTTAACCTTTGACTTGTTGGATTAAGTCAACTAAAATAATAGTGATATAATCTTGTTGTTGGAATCATGAGATAATGTCTTAGTGGCCATTGATAGCTTGCGTAGATGAGCTATCCAATGATGGTGAGGTATAATATATTGGGAGGTCCAAGGGTGTGGTTCAAGCCTGGAAGGTCTAGCGGGTGAGTGTGACTGACTTGTTTGGGCAAGTTAGAGAGTTTTGGGGATCTCTTTTTATTATTGGTAGAGTGAGCCATCTATCTGTGATGCATGAACATTGTTGGTAAAATTTTGAAACTCATGGCGATGTTTATAGGCCTTATTGGAACACAACCTTCCTATAAGGAAGGTGATCATAATTTGAGATCCCTGGGGCTGATCATATTATACTATATGATAGATTTTTGGTGTCATTTGGATGGAATCTAGACATCAAGTGACCTAATAGGAGTTATGGACCCTTGTGTTTTACCATCATGTGTGTTAATTGTTGTGATGTGAAAATACCTTGGCATAATTATTAAAACACCTAAGTCACATATGCATGACCTATTTTCATGTGGCTCCTCCTTGGATATTAATTTGCTATGTGTTGTGTAACTATTAATTTTTATTGATTATGTTAAATCATGTAAATTGATATCTTCACTATACTATGTGCATTTAGTTGACCTCGTAGACTTTCACATACTTGTCTTGATATCAACACTATTGTATGAGCATTTTATACATGTGAATGTATGTTGTTAACTGCAAAATGTGAGAATGATGATTAATCACTGTGTGAGGGAGTATCCCATTTCCAAAATTTACCATTTGGACCATTCATTGCTCTATGTTTATAGAATCATTGTATGAGTATTTTGTGGTAATGTGATCGTAAGCCACTCATTTGATGTATTTCCCTATTGAACCAAATTTTATTGATTAAAATCTGCCAAGGTATAATGTTATGTTTTGCAGTGTAATCTCACACCGCAACTCTAGTATTGAATATTGGTACAAGTATGAGGTTAAAGGGTAGACAAACACTACTTTCGTAATGTTTTAGATTGGGTACGAGCCAAGAAGTGGAGTCTCTCATAGGCTAAAACCCCACTTTCCCCCTTTACACAAGTAGCCAACCGATTATTGAGAATATGCACCATGTGTGCCATAAGTTGGTCATGGAATATTAGTGCATAATAATCGCTTTATGGATCTAGCATTCCTTTAACTGCCTCTTAGAGGTTGTAGCAAAATCCACAATTTTATTTTTATATGCACTAACTGGTCCTGTAAATTGGACATTATGCAAAATCAATAAGGTGGTACTTTTTGAAATGCATGCATGTGTTAGATTATGGGTGAAAACATGCTTTAGTTCAGGTATTAATTTTGTATACCTAGTAGAGATATTTTGGGATGAATATTTATGTATTGTTTTAAAAAGCATAACTGGAATGTATGTTGATTTTATGCTTTGATAGAGCAACACAGTGCCATGATCAAGTAGTGTTTGAAATCTTAGGTACCCACTTGACTCTTGGATAGAGTGATGAAATTTGGGTGATGCCCTCAGATGGTTGATTTGGATGGTGGGATTGGTATCCTTGGACCATTGTACAAGCTCAAGTTGTGTTGGAGAACATGTTGTAAGTCTTTGGGTTGCATGTGGTGTCTGATATAGCTTCTCTAATGTTCACTATGGTTGGTGTGGATGTTGCACTAACCCATGAATGGTTGATGATGTAGAGGAGTAACCATAATAGTATGGATTACTACCCTTGTGTAAGAACATTTTGTAATGAATGTTCTTAGAATTATGTATGTAGCATAATGTTATAGTGGAAGATTCTATTCTTAAGTTGTGTTTTTGGTTGCAATCCGATGGGATTGGATCATTATGATTATTGACCTCATGTTGCAAGTCTATGTGTGTTGATACAAGTGATTATGACCCTAATTAAATCTTATATTCAGATTGTTAATCTAATTTAGATGATCAAATCACAACTTGTTGTACTGTGACTATATTTATTTGTTTGGAAGTGCCTATAACACTTTTATTGGAAAGTATTTTAAGGCAAGTGCAAGTTGTGTTTTGGAATATTATTTTCTTGTTATGATAATTTAATCTCCTTCATAATTGGTTGAAATGGTTAATAACCAAAATGTTATATGGAAAGCATTGTTAGTTGTTGCCATGTAATTGTGTTGATTTAAGGACTTTTTTGGTTTGAAAAACCTATTGTGATTGGTTTCAACAATTTTAATGTTTTTGATGGACTTTTTAAAGCATGAGAGTGGAAAAGTTACAACCAAGTTAAGTGATTTGGGGAATTTTTTGTTGTGGTAGTAATGTTTAAGTGTTGTTTTTCCTTTCCGGTGTCATAAAGGACACATAGAGGTGGGAAGGAGGCCGTTACTTGGCCTAATATAAAGGAAATGTGGCTATCCTAAAGGCATAAAATAAGAATGATAATGAGATAAGGTTGAGGCATTCCCCTCGCAACGGGTGGAGAGATTGTGAAGTAATATTGATTGGTTTAGTTGGACTTTTTCAAAAGATTTCATTCTTAATTGTTGATAGTTGTCAGGATGGCTCCTCTTTAAGGAGAGGAGGATGTCATGACCCGACCTAGTGGCCTACTATGAACATTTTATTATAGGTTGTTTAGCATGTTATGATAGCACTCAACTGACGATTGTTGGTGTTGGTCTTGTTTCAGTTGGTTATGATGCAAGATATATCAAGTAACTGTTGTGATTAAGCGATATCATAGTTGATGTTTACATTGGATTCATTTTATCCTCTTATATATATATATATATATATATATATATATATATATATATATACTTGACCACTATTATCACTTATATAGTTGAATTATGTATTACTTTATCTAATTGGTACAATGTAGATAGATTTCAATATGATGACATTTTGACTGCAGGTAGATGGACATGTTATGTTTAAATTACTAGACTTGATGATATATGGACTAATTGATATAATTAATATTTTATTATAGTTTTGTATCATATTATTTATTATTATTTAGGTACTACTGATGCATAATCAGTGGTTGTAGGTGCCTGATGTGAGCTAGGTTAGATGACAACATCCACATTTGGAATGATGAAGAGGTTCTTGAGCAGTCAGATGGGTTCCAATAGGTATACATATGTTTTTAGTTTGGTTTCTTACTGATTAGAGAATCATGTCATGTTTATTTATGTATTTGCATTTTGTTTTCATGCCTTGGTCATGATACTCTTTGGTTTATCATGTGTTTATCGTGTTGGTCAATTTTGTTTGTGCCTTCTTGAACTCTCTGCTTCCAATCTCTCTCTCTCTTTCTCTCTCCCATTCATGAACTAATCACCACCCTTGGCATTATTCAAGCCAACCATTTTGTATGGTGATTTATATATTTAAGGGTACTCACCTAAACCCCTCCCCATGACCCCACTAGGACTATTAAATTGACCACTTGATGTTTATCTGGATGGTTCGATCCATATGATGCTTGAATCTCTTATTTTATTATTATTTTACATTTTTTTGACTTGGTCATTTATGACCGTTGCATTAAAATTGGTTGGTAAGTTTGGTGCCTTGAAAGAGGTGGTTGATGGTTGGGGGAGATAATTCTCTCTCCTCGACATTGAATGCCTGAATTCAAGGGGTGTATGGGGGATGGATCAAGAGAAAAGATAGTTGGCATGTGGGAGAAGAGAGGGATGCAGGGGAAAAAAAGAGGAAGACATCATATGGGAGAAGAAGGGGAAGAGAATGGAAATTAAAAAAAGACAACAAAGGGTTTTCTTTTAAGGAATTTGGCTTTTGGGGTTGATAAATGAAGTAAAAGGCACATAGGGGAAAAGGAAGGTCAGCCATTATCTTCATTGGGTCTCCTTTTTGAAATGAATAGGGGGTCAACTCACCCAGGGGGTAGGTGATTGGTTTGTTGGGGATTCCCATTTCGCTATTGGGCAGAAGAGCAAGGATTTGGGCACCAAAAAGCCCATGACTTGGTATTTTCCTACAACCAATTAATTTCTTTCAACCTGCAATCTCCCAAGTAAGTGAATTAAATATTGCATTACCTTGGCTGGGTTATATTTGTTGTATAAATAGATTTGGGAGTGGGATCTCCTCTTCTTTGTCATGGAAATTCAATATATAACCTACTGTGTTTTATTTTGTGTAAATAATTTTCAATTTGGGTTCGAATCGACCTAGGAATAACTTCTTCTCTCTTTATAATTGAAATAATTTTTACTCTACTATTATTGCTATAAAACTGATGATCTTGGGTCATGATTAAAAAAAAACCAAGTTGACATACCCTAAATTCTATGTGGTTGTGAGGATTTTTCCACAATATTTAAAGGTATGTGAGTTCCCTGACCTGGCTTGAATACTATGGCTATGTGTCTATGTTTTGCTATTGTTTTAAACCTTGTTTATATGTATTATTTTGGGCCATGGTATCTCCTGAGTGAAAGATAACAAGTTGTGGTTGTGAAATAATTTTGGCTCGAGGGTTTTATCCTTCTATTTTGCTTTAAAAACTTGATTCTCACCTTGCAATCTTGTTTAAATGCTACATGAGTTCGATTTATGATTTGGGGGTTTGATAATTGTTTTGGGTCATTTTATTGTTGAAATAAAAAGGGATTCGATTTATAAATTAAAATCGATTTGAGTTCATTTATTGTTCTAATAAAAGAGGTTTTCTACTTTATTTAAGGATTCAGTTGAATCACTTAAAGCACTGTGTTTTATGATATATATATATATATATATATATATATATATATATATATATATATATATATATATATATATATATATATATATATATATATATATATATATATATAACTAACCAATTTAAATCATAGAACACAGTAAATTAAAATTGAAATCGATTTGAATTCATTTATTGTTCTAATAAAAGAGGTATTCTACTTTATTTAAGGATTCAGTTGAATCACTTAAAGCACTGTGTTTTATGATTTAAATTGGTTATATATATATATATAAAATCTAAATTGGGTTAAACGATTTTACATAACTACAACCCCCATAATAATATAGTTAAATATCAAACTTCTGCTGTAAATTAATAAATTTCAATAGGGCTTCACCCATAACCCAACACAACCAAGACTTATATATATATATATATGATTTAAATTGGTTATATATATATATATATATATATATATATATATATATATATCAAATCTAAATTGGGTTAAACGATTTTACATAACTACAACCCCCATAATAATATAGTTAAATATCAAACTTCTGCTGTAAATTAATAAATTTCAATAGGGCTTCACCCATAACCCAACACAACCAAGACTTTATATATGTAAGTCTTGGTTGTGTTGGGTTATGGGTGAAGCCCTATTGAAATTTATTAATTTACAGCAGAAGTTTGATATTTAACTATATTATTATGTATATCTATATAAGTCTTGGTTGTGTTGGGTTATGGGTGAAGCCCTATTGAAATTTATTAATTTACAACAGAAGTTTGATATTTAACTATATTATTATGGGGGTTGTAGTTATGTAAAATCGTTTAACCCAATTTAGATTTGGGGATCATGATGAGGTATTGGGACCTCATGATGATCCCATGAATTCATTTTATCGATTTCTTTGAATTTAAATCAATTTTAAGTTATGAAAGTTGCTTGAAATCATTATTTTATTAATTGTGAAAAATAATGGTATATGACTGGACGTCATGATTTAAATGCATTGATTGGTCTTATGTGTTGATTTTTTTAAATGGATTGATTATTTTTGGATTGTGGAATTATGCTAAGTATACCTTGCCTTGAGTTATAATTTTAGTTCTCATCATATTAAATGATTGTTTGAATTCAACTGTTATTAAATAATCGTCTTTTGATTAGGTCTAAATAGCTAAGTTGTAGTTGTGTACTTACAAACATGTAGTACAGATTGGTAACCGAGATGTTTAAGGCTAATAATATACTTGGGGGATTTCCCAAGTATGGTAATATCAAACTTTATGGACATGGATTTGGTTTATAAATCCAAAACTATGACCTTCGAACAACCTATAATGGATTATCCCTGTTTCTAATTTGTAGCAATGTCGTTCACTTGGTTATTTTTGTCTTGTCTTGGGATGATGTATTTGTTAGTCACTTGCCTATTTTACATTATGTTGTTTTTTTGAGTCATCCAATGGATTGGAAACCTTGACTTGCTTAGAATCCCTTCCTAACCCTATTGCTGAAACCGATAACCATGTAATGGATGGGGTGGTAAGGGCCACTGATAGTTGGGCACATAGGACTGGTTGGGAGGGTTTGTTTGACATGGTTACATGTTGCTTGCACTTTTGGATGATCTCGTGGATAGGTATATCGTATTTGGTAACATTTTATTATATGTTGTTCCTATACTTATTAACATAGTTGTATTATCATTTTCATATTGTATGGTTAGTAAGTACAGTTGTAAACTACTTACATTACTGTTATTAGTTTAGTTATGTTTGGTGGTTATTATATGGTAACCTTGTCTTGAAAATGGATCATGATAAAAGAGGATTAAAGGGATTATATTGTTGTCATAAGGTAAGATGCTAAAGTTTCATTTATGGTTGCTGAATTTAATCATTAATATATACATTCTAGGTTTTTACCTTGGATGTTTAGATGATTATCATTATTGTTTTACATTAGTACATTACATTGTTAACATTATTATGTTGATGAAATTTATAGCTAATCCTATGCAAGATTAGTGTAACATTACTCTCTTTATGTAGTTTTATAAAATGTTTCCATAGTCTCTTATCATGAACATTATATTGTTGGCGGATTTAAGACTTACCTGTGTATATACTTTCCTTGCCATAAGATGTTTAAGCATACATAAGTATGCTAGTTCAGTTGTTTATGAGGCAAGAAGTTATATTGGAAAAAATATTCATTAATGAATTTAGTTAACTTATTCTTTGGCATACACTTATGATTTTCTCTTATATGTTACTTAACTATTGTGGAAGCCTGAGTTTTTATATAAATATTTCATTTAGTTGATTTCAACTTGCATATAAGATAATAGAAACAAGGTTCAATTAACTCTTGTTGCTAGCATATGAGGGAAACATTGATCGAAATCATCATTTCATTCCTTGGCTTTTATATGATTGCATATAAAAGGTACGTATGTTTATTGTTAACAATCTATTATTGATTAGATTACTTCTTTAGCTTCATTCTTATTTACCTTGCTGGAGTTAATAAAATTTTGAGTTTATACCTATACTAAGGGCAACCTAGTACTTGTATAAGTTGTATTAATTATTGAAATGAATTATTCAACCTATAGATGGATGGTTACACTTCTTGGAATGTTATGATGAAAGAAAGTGATCATAATTTCCTTGTATGGCTGAATAGAATCTGTAGGTATTTTATTTGCTTATGCTTAATGTTTATATGAGTAAAGATTGGGCTGAATATGCACATAGAACTCATTTGGGTTGGTTGGAAATGAATACGTACTACAGTATTATGGCATGTTCAATCATTTTATGTTGATATAGATTCTTAAATGGATTTTTTATTTGGATTTCACTCATTTAATACATGGTTGGAAATTCTCATTTGAGTGAGATACTTGTTAATAACAATAATATTATATACTCAATTCATGTGAAAGAACTCTTGATGCTCATATACTTTCCATACTTGTTCATGTCAAAAATGTATCAATCAAATGTGTATGATCATACTTTGGAATGATGTTACATGAATTTGGCTTATATTTAAGTGAAATGAGTGTTGTAGGAAAGGGTAATGAACTAGGTACTTAATGTTTTTGATAGTTTCACTAAATAATTCTATGGTTGGAAATTTATTCCATGTTATAATACTAAATGTATGATTGGCCTATGGCTGGAAATTAATTGAGAATTAAGAGAGTTATATGGGTTGAATGATTCCCCTTTAAATATATTGGGTTGTTGAATAATCAATGATAGAGGAACATATAATTGGCTATAATACACTTTCTTTTTACTTTAATTCTTTCCTCTTGTTAATTATAACTGCATGGGTTATTTGCCAATATGATATCATTTGCATAGATCCAATTATGGGCTACACACTATATACTAGTTGTTAGATAATGGAGTTGATCATAAAATGTATCATTTTAAAGATAAATACCAAGGTTCTATGGGTCACTTGCCCTATATAAAAAATGCAAAGTTTTTACAAAAAACCAAACCTCAAGGATTTTCAAAGCAAAATTGAGGTCTTGTGAAGAAACAAAGCCAACCAAGTGGTGAGTTTGCCAAAATACATAAAATAAATCCATACATATAGGCCCTTACAAGATAGATAATAAAACAACAATGAGACAAAAATCAAACACCATGTGAAAAAACTAGACCATGCACTTCATCCTAAAACATCTTCTGACTTAACATCAACATCTAGATTACACCCTACAACCATTACATGCTCCCCACCAGATGAAACTTGACATAGTCTACCCTTCAAACCACCAACTGATGCCACCCCATGATTACTGGCTAGTCATCCATGCATCGTTGTAGTGACCGCTCAAGGAGGAACTCAAGCAATCTAGGAAGGAGCCGCTCCATGAGACTTATCCACCAGCTGACATAAAAATGTCACAACATCCACCCTTTCCTTATAGAGTCTATATTCTTTCCAAAATTCAAGCTCTATTATAGGGCTCAAAATATGAGCCAAGGGTGGGGGAGAAATGAATTGACCACCAACCAAAGGGGGATGCCTAAGCTTGCTCTGCAATTCTTTCACATAGCCCAACATGGCTACATATTGAGTTTCAAGGGCCCTGAAGATAGATATTGAGATGTACCCAAAACCATCATTACTAAAAAGGAGGAATTTAGGAAAAGGGCTTGCATTGAAATTTGTAAAGCTTTCCCACATACCCTTCCTATGCACTTGGGTAACAAAGAATTCAAAAACCTTAGAAACCCTGTCTTTATCCTAAACCAGCACTAACACATTCAACACGAAGAGATATATAAATTTTGAATTTACTCTACTCAAAGAAATTCCCATTAGAAAAATTTCCCCCAAGGTAAAGAAAATAGCCTGCAAGATTTCTTCTGATGGAGCCCAGAATATCTTCTTAATACGAGCTCTAGAAGCTCTGCCACTAAACGCCATTTCCCAAACATCATTGCCTCTGACCACCACTGAAACCCCAAGGGCCATTGTAATAGATCATTCCATCCCTACCACCTCTACTATAAAAACCAAAGAGGAAATCAGACCAGTAGAAAACAATCTTTAGGCATAACATGATGGGATAGAAGCCTCATGAATATAGAAGCCATCAATGAGGATAATCATTCCTCATTTAATGACCCACACCACCAACTTCATGCCAAATGAGAATGGGGCAAAAAATAAAGGACTAAAAAAAAATCACCCCAATTAAGATCCTAGACTAACATTTGAGATACCTTCAAACTCTTCCCATGTTGTTCTTTGGTTGTTTACTATAAGAGACTCTTTTTGATCTATACCACAATTAGCTAAAAAATTGGTCGTGAAATTAGCCTCCCTATAACAGTACTGACATTCTCAGACTTTAAACCTAGCTAAACTCTCCCAGGCCTTGGAGAGAATGTTCTCTAATTTCTAGGAAGATGTTGAAGTCTTTTTCAAATCAGAAATAACAATTCGTAAGTCACCTTCAAGCTGAAGTTTATCAATACCACACTGGGATGCTAGATCCAAACCAATCACCAAGGATTGAGCCTCCCCTTTGTTGTTGGTTCCATCCATCAATTTTTTAGAGACAACCCTTATAGAGATCCACTTCAATCTCTAATGATGCATCCTGCCCCAGAAGCTCTAGGATTACCCCTAGTGGCACCTTCAAAATTCAATTTGAACGAACTAGATGGAGGAGGACACCTCTTTACATTATTTTTTTTCTCTTTTTATGAGACTACCATTGACCCATTAATGGGTGAAGCTAAGATCAACTTCCATTTAACACACATACTCATATCTCAGGCTGAAAGATTGCCTTTTCTACACTTACAATGGGATGAAACAACCTTAGAAATCACTACTTTAATCTCACTCAGCAAAACCCCAAGTTGTTTTTCTTTACCTTCAAAAATTCTTTATTTTTTTCTTTCTAGATAAACCAAATCAAAATGGTTGAACTAACCTCCAAAGACCAAATAGAGCATTTTTGACATCCCTGATTGGCTAAAAAGCAAAAGTGTGAAACAATGAAGAAGGCCATGCCTAGGACCATTCTAATTATATATCTAGGCCCAATACCATATTACGTTGGGGAAATCAAACAACCAATGACAAGCAATTTTTTTTGCAAACTTACACATGACAACTGAGAAGGGCCCAAAAAATTGATCTTATAAAGTCGACATTGAGTTAGGATGTGATCTTGAATGGCTAACCAAGCAAAGGCCTCAACTTTTTGAAGGCCCTCTTTGCTCCAACATAGAAACGTGGCCCAACCCATAACTATGAAAGAAGCTTTTGCCATCTGGCAGCCTAAACTAATAGTATAAGAGCTTGATTTGGCCCTTATCTAATGCAACAATTCCTCTTTATTATTGATAAAAATCTTACACTAAGCTGAGCACTCACCAAGATTCTTCACTAGATCCACCGATACCTCTAATGACTCAAAACTTTTCTAGTACTAGGCATTAAAACCTAACTCCTGAGATCGTTCCAAGTAATTTATACATATTATCCCTAGGCCCATCGTTAAAAGAGTATGAGATTTTGCCAAATCAAGTAACTCTAACAATGGTTTGTGACCATTCCAAGAATCTTCCCAAAACTTAGCTCGATGTCTATTATTGATGGTCCAAAAAACATGCTCTGAAATCAAAGGTCTACGTTTGAGTAAAAAAATCTAGACATGGGAACCCTTTAGAGGATTTGAAATAGAAACAACACTCCATGGATTATCCAATTCCAAATATTTACATCTGAGAATCCTACTCCATATAGATTGAGGTTTGGTGAGTAATCCCCGAATCAATTTTTCATTAAGAGCTTGATTTTAAAGGTTGAGACTTTTAATCCTGGCACCTCCCATGTTTTTAGCTTGATAGACACTTTCCAATTTAAGTGATGGGATCTTCTTTTTATCTTGAGCACCTTGCCAAAGAAAATCCTTCATGATTATGTTAGAGAATTGATAACTCAACTTGGCATTTCGAGCATAGACATACAATATATTGGAAGAGTGCTTAGGACATAGTTGATAAGGGTTAGTCCACCTACCAGTGTGAGCCATTTTATTTGCCAAGATGCCAAATGACCTTGAAGGACAATACTGTACTCTCCCAATGAATTTTCCTGCTTGCGCCTGAGAAGAGAGGCACACCAAGATATTTAGAAGGAAGCTTCCCTACCTTGAACCCCAATATAAGAGAAATAACCTATTGTTCTTACTTAGAACAATTGATAAAGTATATTTCTGATTTTCTTAGATTTACCAATTGTCTAAAAGCTTCCTCATAGTTGGTAAGAATGTCCCTAAAAATTTGAGCCTCTTTGATAAAAGCTTGACCAAAGAATAACATGTCATTAGTATATTGTTGATGAGTAAGATGCTCTAATCCTTCTGCCACCTTAATACCTTGCAATTGAGAAACTGACTTCGCATGTTTTACAACCATTCCTAGGGCTTCTACCAACAAAATAAAAAGGAAGGGAAAAAGTGGATCCCCTTGATGGATACCCCTGGAGGATTCAAGAAAACCTTCTGGACTACTATTTACTAGGATAAATAACTTAGCACCAGAAATGCAGTTAAACACCCATTCACACTAGTCTTTACTACAGCCAAACTTTTCCAAAGAAAAATCAAAAAATGCCAATTGACCCGATCATAAGCTTTACTGATGTGGAGCTTAAGCATCATACCTTTCTGATGAGATTAAGACAATGAATGAACAATTTCATAAGCTATTATAATGCCTTCCTAAATGTTCCTTATGGGAAGAAACCTAGCTTGTTCTTATGAGATCAAGGAATCCAAAATAGGTAAGCCTTTGGTGTCACTCTTAGACCACCTAAAAACACCTTCAATGACTCCTAGACTGACTTAGGTTCTTAATTCATTTTCAAGTTTCATGACTAGACGTTCTTTAGGCAATACATAGGCACTTAGGCTTGGTTCTTAACATGAAACTATATAAAAAGACTCATAAGCAAAAAAGACTAACCTAGACACCGTAAACACAATATATCCAAACTATTTACACCTATATAGATACCTTTGAATAATCAAAAGATACACAACAGGCCATAAGACCTCCTTTGCTTTGTTGATGGGCTCATGGGTTTGTAGCCATGTTGAACTTGTTTTTGGAGCATAACTTCCATTACATTCCTAGTAAGTAAAAACTCAAATGTGATCTGGATACCCATTAAGGACCTATACAACATATCCAAAATTCTCTTGGGGTACTTTGTATGGACTAGTCCTACTATGGACTGTGTCAGGACTAATTAGGCCTCTAAGTACACTATTTGGGAAGGTGTATGAAGAATAGAGTAGGTATAAGACCTAAGATTCATATAATAAGTATAAAATGACATAATAAGACTATTAAAACTAAAACTTGATCAGTTATCAATCTAAGCCCTGACCAAAAACCCTTTATTTTCGTCATCCTAGGCCTACAAGGGCTAAAACAAGGTCAAGCTTTAAAACATAGTCTTAACCATTGAGTTAGACCTTGAAACGTTAAACAATGGTCATACACACTCAAGACACCAAGATTAAAAAGTTTTGGAATTTTTCATTGTACGGATTTAAAAATCAACATAGCCTTAATTTGGGTATAGACAACACTTAAAGGAGGCTATAAGGAGCATCTTAGGGATTTAAGCACCCAAATAAATTTAGATTAGCTTATAATTACCTCCTCTAGAGTCCTGAGTAGGTATAGTGAGGAGAATAGTCTTCTGTCATTGACTGTCAAACTATAGGCTCATTGCCATGTCCAGTATGCATACATAGTCCTCAGAAAAGCATTGAAAAACACATCAGAATGTCCTTCAACGTATCATATCTTCATTACATGCTCAAACAATCATATTAAATCTCCTTGGGTTGAAGGAATCACTCATCCAAACTGAAAAACTCAACTTAAACACCAAATATCTATTCACAACTAACTCTAAGAATGGAACTAACAACATTTCCAAATAAATAAGATTATAATTGACCTAAATCTTGTTCAACCAACCTAAGATCACATGGAATATGATTTATAAAGTTATTTTAGATGCAAATCTATATAATATTGGCCTTGAGACACGTTTAGGCCTTATTACAAGATTAATAGACATATTCTCAAATTAAAAAATTCAAACACCATAGTTTTAGAGGGAAAATTAACAAGCATATCAAAGCAAGATAGACTCAAACAAAAAAAATGTAAAGACATTGAATACATGATGATGCTCCTGCATCAGCCTTGCAACCATAGCTTTAGTTATGATTTTTATAGGATGTATTACATAGTGAGATAGGGTAAAAATCACCAAAAGATTATTGAGTTTCCCCTTTATGAAATAGAGAGATGAATGTGGCATTCAAATCAGGAATGATTTTTGTCATTCACCTTGAATCTTCCACTATACTGAGCACATCTTCACCAACAATCTCCCGAAAGGCATGGAAAAAGGCCATAGGGGGGCCGAGAGTTTTTCTCTGGTCATTGAAAATACCACAGTCCAAACTTCCTATAATAAAAAGGGAGCAAAAAGTTTATCATTTTGTAAAATAGTAAAAACCCTTGGAATAGACATTAAATTAGAAACCTGAGATCAAAGATGAAAAGCTGAGGTTTCATTTAGCAAATTCTAAAAGAAGGAAACTACCTTGCTGTGAATCTCAGATTGAGAATTCAACAAAGCTCCATTGGAGTGAATTTTTGATATGCAAGAGAAACTTATTTTCAATCTCATGGATTTGTGAAAATTAGTTTAATTTCGATTACCTTCTCGCAGTGATTCAATTCTTGATTTTTGTTTCCAATGAATTTCTTCTCGAAGCATCAATTCTTCATATTCTATGAGCAACCTTTTTTCAACCCAATAAGAATTTTGATCCATACCAAATCATATTATAGAGTTGTTCAAGATTTCCATACCTAATTCAACTCAAAATTTTTCCTAAAAGATATTTTTGAAGCTATTAGTATTCCAAAGATGGAGACATCCTTTAATATACTTCAACTTTTGAGCCATCATAAATATTGGAGATCCAGATAAGATAGGACTATTGTTATACTATGAACAAATTTTTTAAAAAGAGAGGGATCCCGAAGCCACATAATCTCAAATTTAAAGGGATAGAAAGATGGTGGACTGATAATAGAGATACATAGATCAACCAAAAAGTGATCTAAACCAACAAAAGGGAGAATGGAGCTTTTTGAAATCCTATTTTGAGAGAACCAATTTGAAGAAATAAAAAAATGATCTAATCTTTCCATATTGTTTTAGTCTCCAAATATTTTATTGTTCCAAGTAAAAGAACCTTGCTTGGGTTGAACATCCACCAACTCATTCTATAATACAGACCCCTCAAAATTAGAAATGACATTGGCCAAAGGAACCCTACCACCTAACTTCTCCATTGAGATCAAAGCATTATAATCACCACCCAAAATAATCTTTAAACCCTAGAAGGATTCTAAGATGTTAGAAAGTGCATTTCATAACTGAAGCTTTTGAGCTTGATCATTGGGACCATACACATTGCACAGAAGAAAACTCATATCCATAAAAAAACTTAAAATTTTGCACAGTTGCCAATTTGAGCCATTATCAAGCATCTCCACTGTTACTTTAGTTGGAGACCACAAGATCACCAAACCCCATGAAGTCCCTGATGCTTCAACAAAGGAACTATTCCATCTTTTCCAACTTATATCCATCAAGGTGGAAGCTTTAGAGAGGCTCAATTTAGATTCTTGAATCAGTAATAAACTTTCTCTTTACTTTAATTCCTTCTTCTTGTTAATTATAACCACATTGGCTATTTGCCAATATGATATCATTTGTATAGATCCAATTATGGGCTGCCCACACTATACTAGTTGTTAGATAATGGAGTTGATCGTAAACTGTATCATTACTCATTATTCAGATAGCGGTATTCATGCTTATTAAATTGGACAACTTGTGAACTTAAAAAAAAATAAGTTGGCAATGGTGAAGTGGCTCTAAGCCATGAAGAAGTTGATAATCTTGGATGGTAGCACTTGAACAATTGCATATGATGTTATAACTTTCATTTCTTTCCATGATTGTACTCTCTTTGGGCAGTGATAAGTTTTATTGTGTGCTTATGGGATTTGGTATAAATTTGCATGTGTTTTAATTAATTGTTGGTTTCTACTCATTAACATTCTAGACATTACACCTATTTGTCAAAATAGCATCATGCCTTGTTCATATTCCATAAACCTATTGTAACTAAACGACAACATAGCATATCAAGTTATCTTTTTCCAATTAGGCCCAGAAGTAACCCTTTTACCATTCTTGAGTGGAATTGAAACTTAATGAGGGGAGTGAGATACCTATCAAGGGTCAAGGACATATAAATGGTCCTATGCAAAATATCTTGTGTTGCATAGGGTGCACAAGACTTATCTGTGTATTGGTATACTGATACATCCCGAACCCCATAGTTCATTCTTTGGGCAACCTGCTTCCCCATAACATCCTTTGTATGTTGTTACCCCTGGATATTTATCATAGATCTCCTCATTCACTTCTGGTTGCATGTACTTGAGTACATTGAAGGAACATTACTTGCATATATAAGTGAGACCTTGGGCCATGCATGCGATCTAAAGCATATTTTGCTAATACAATTCCAATTTTTTTGGGGTTATTTCAAAGACATTTTGATATGTGTTGTCTATAAGTATCATTGTAACTTGAGGTATGTGGTCTTGGCTGATGGAAGGTTCGATATGTGATTGGAGATGAGTTAATAGGCCAAGCATGGTGTTTTCAAAGACAGGTTCATCAAAGACTGGTGGTTTGTCAAAGATGGGTGATCAATCAAAGATAGGTTAGTCAAAGACAAGTTGACGAAGGATGAGTGAAATGATGGTTCATCAAGGATTGGATCATCAAAGATGGGTCCTTTGTCAAATATGGGTGGGCCAATAATGATTTTGGATTAGTCAAATATGGGTGCATTGAAGATGGATTGGTTAAGGATAGAGTGATTATATTGACCTTTACTTGGAAGTGGAGGAGTTTGATTGTGATTTGGAAGGGGATCTTGGCATATCACTATTGAATGATCCTTGAAGGGGTGATGGTAGGATATGGTTGGTTTGATATGGCTTTGGATTTGGATGGTTATCATGTTTAGATTGAAAAGTTTTGGATTTTTTATTGGTAGATAAAGGATCAAGAATGGTTGCTAGGTTGGATACCTGCTGGCTATATTATTGGAGTTGGTCGATCACATTTTGATGTTAGGATGATAATGCTAGAACTGGATTTGGATTATGGGGGATAATAGGATTTGGATGGTCACTAGTAGGTGGGGGATTTGGATATCTTATATGAGCTGCCATTGGGTTTATATTAGACTTGGATTTGGATTTAGAAATGAATATGACTTGGTTAGGTTTGATGTGCGATGTTTGATATTTAATTTGATGTTTTATTGTGGTTAGTTGGACATAATTTAAATGAGAGAAATAATGGATGTTGTGATTTTATCAGTCCCAATAGATAAGCTATAGGAGATTGAACATAAATATTGGGATATGATTTGAGTGGATTACAATTTGTTGATATGTGGTTTTAAGCTCAGAAGTGGGATTAAGCTTGGACTGATTAAGATTTGATTTTGATTGGACTTCGAATTTGATTTGATTTTATTTGAAGTTTGAATGTTTGACTTGATTTTGAAGTGGATGGAATTGGATTTGTTTTAAATTTAGAATATTGGATTTTGTACATGAGTTGACTTGATTGTTTGACTTGTTGATTTTGACTTTAAACTTGTTTTGAATTGGTCAAATGGTAGATACTTGACTTTTAATTTAACTTTGACTAAAGTTGACTTGATGTTTTGATTTGAATTTCACTTAATTTTGACTTGTTTAACTTTCAAATGTTTGACTTGAATGATTGATGTTTAACTTTTGATGTTTGACTCTTGAAGGTTGACTTGGAATAATTGACATTTAAATTTTAAATGTTGGGACATGAATAGTTGATGTTGGATGGATTTGACATTGTTTGTAATATTTAATATTTGTAATTAAAATATATCATGACAAAAATCAAACAAAAACACACAAGTGACAAGCCCCATGCTTGGTATCAAAAAATGTTCAATATAATTAGCAACCCACACATATACTTGTAGGAAATGGTGAATAAATTGCTCTCCCAATCCTCACTCCATGGATGTATGTTGTGAGTATCTTGGGGGGGGGCGGGGGGGAGTTTGGTTTCCCTTGCACTACTAATTGTTTGCGACCAATAGGTCTAAACCTAGGCTTAAATAATACCTTTTAGGTTTATCCCTATATACCTCATGGTACGACGGGACCCAAGTCCATGGAAGAGGCCAATTAACATGTTAAACTAGAGGGTCTAATCCCATCACACCCACTCCATCCATAGGATTTCAATGGAGTGTCATCAAAAAATCATTCCTCGAGGGGTGATGTCTAGGGTCCAGATATTAGAGCACAAAATCCCCTCACTTCATGGTTTGTGTAAAAAATAATATCGCTCAACTAGTAACAATAAATCCTCCCTCAATTTCTATACCCAACTAGAACATGGAGTTGGTCCTAGCTTTGGGGGATGAAATCCCAATTGTTGAACCCTAAAGACTTATACATGGGGATCAAGGTCCAAGCCGCATAACCAAAATAAAAGAAACTAGCATTATTTTAATTCCTAAGATCATATGAAGGTCTAAGGCAAAAGAATACATAACATCCATCTAGGATTAAAAAATAAATCTAAGTCATTTATGATTTCATGAATCACCTTACGGCATAAGGGAAAAACATATGTGATTTTAAAGTGCACAAATATACACATAATCCAACAAAAGTAAAAAAATAATTATCATTTTATATACCCAAATCCAAATGTATGTTCAAATTTTAATCCCAAAAACAAATGTAGGATTTTTTGGTCGATTTAAAACTTTGATGGGTGAAAATTGACAAATGATAGATCAATAGTTTGTTTTGTTTATCTTTGACAAGCGTAAAATCCTACATAAACTTGTTAGATCACAAAATGTTTGTGATTTTTCCAAAACAATAAATAAGATAATTTTTTTCAAACCCTAAAAAACAAATAAATAGTCAAACGTAGATAGCAATTTTATGAAAATGTGATTGATTATGCCACTCTGCAAACATAAACTATCACAAAAAAGTGATTTCACCAAAATTAGGGGTTTTTTACTGAAGTTAGATCGATTCTACCACATTGAAAACACAGGCTGTCAGAAAAACATAACATGATTTCACTAAAATCATAAGGATTTTGCTAAACTTAGGGCAATTTTGTCTCTCTACAAACATAGATTATTAGAAAAAACACAACACAATTTCATTGAAATCAGAGTGATTTCACCGAACTTAGATCAATTTTACCACTTTGCAAACATATACTATCAAAAAAATGAAAGCAATTTCACTAAAATTAGGGCTATTTTTTTGAACTTAGGTTAAACCTGCCTTCTGTAAACATAGACTATAAAAAAATAGAACATGATTTTGACAAAATTAGAGTGATTTCATCAAACTTAGGTTAATTTTGACACTCTGCAAACATAGACTGTTAGAAAAAATAAAGCATTTTCACTAAAAATAGGGCTATTTCATTGAATATAGGTCAATTTTACTACCATATAAACACAAACTATCTGAAAAAACAAAATGTGATTTCATCGAAATTAGAGTTATTCCACCAAACACAAGTCAATTCTGCTATGTTCCCTATAAACATAAACATAGGCATTTACATTGAAAGACATTACGTTTCTACTAAAATTATTTGATTATGCCAAAGTTTGAAAAAGTAGAGTTTTGTAGATCAAACCTAATTCTTCCAATTAACAAGGCTATTTTGCTGATTTTGTTCATTATTTTGTTAAGACACAAAGTTATTTTGCTAGAAGTTTGGGAGTAAAAATTTAAACTTTTTTAGGAATTTTAGCTAAAATAGTAATTTTTTTTGGATAATCAAGGTTGGAATACTTCAAAGGTGACTATAGGGTGCGAATAGTCCTATCGGGTGTGCCATATGTATAACATCATGCAAAATCGACATTAGTTTGTTATAAAATTAAAATGAATGAAATTCTACCCAATGAAATGAGTGTCCTTGGATTGAGCAATAAAATAATGAAAACAAACATGATATTACCTTCACTTATCAAAGATAACCTTGCTCCTCCTCTTTTCAATTAGATGTGCTTGGAAGTGATGGTTGTAATTACAATTCTCGATGGATGTGCATGATCAAACGAACAACATAACCCCATTATAAATGGATGATTTGGATTGATGTGAAATTGGCTCTCCAAAAGAGCATAATTTCATTGTGTTATCAAGACTTGTTAATAATGGATTTGGATCACTCTGTTTATAGCTTTAGTTGATAAATGAGAGCCATTGATCTTGGTTGAAGATCAACAGTGGAGGATTGGTTCTCCTCACAAATGAGGAGGATTGAGTGTGTAAGAAGATATTTGGAGTATGTAAGAGGATGCAATGATGAAGACTTGGATTTTTTTTAAGATCATGCCATAGCTCTTGCTTGCACACTTGCCTATTTACATTGAATTTGTCTTGGAAAAGGGGAATGATGTCATGATGTGAAGATTTATTGGATTTATGAATTTAGATAAATACAAATTTCTAATAGCTATGGAATTTATCATTAGGGAAGGATTATTTAATTAATTTTGATTAATTAGCTAATGGAATATGATGTGATTTATGTGAGATTGAATATGTTTGAGGAAGAAATAATTAATTGATTAGGGGAAATGAATAGTGGTTAGACTAGGGATGTTAGTGCAAATAGAATACTAATTTAGACAATTCAAGGATGATGTTAGTGTGGAATTAACATATAATTAAAATCAACATAATGTCTAATTTTAAGTGTCTATAGGGATCTTACTTATACCATTAACTTTTGTATGCATCTCTTTATTTTTAAATTATTTTTTTAGAATATTCTCTTAAATATACTTTCTTGCTTAGGTTGAACTTGTTTTTTCAACTTTTGTGCTTGCTCTTTTTTTAATATTGTATTTGTGATACATTCATTTTGTAATTGCTCTTTTTCATTTTGTGGATTTTGTGATTTTGTTTGCTCTAATTTCATCTTCTAAATATTTTATTGTATTAAACTATCCTTTGGTATCCATACTTATTATTTTTTGTTCTTATTTCACTTGTATTTTAGGAGATGCAACCATAGTGTGAGTGCATTGCTTGATTGATGTATCTATTATAGGATCACCGCTATCAATGATACTTTGTATTTGGTTCTTCAAATCCAAACATATATCTATATGATTCTCATGCATTTTATGATATGCATAATAATATTTTGACTTTATTAAAGGATGTATATAAAGTAATGTGATCAACTTGTTGCGAAGCATTTCTTTTTGAATTTCACTTGAACTCTTATTAACTTTTTGTTTAATTTTATGAAGCATTAATTTCAAATGTATTATGTTTAAACTCGTAATCTTGATATAAAGTCTTGTTAGACATAAAATTGTTAGATGAATATAAAAATACATGATTAACATTGACATATTGTTACATCTTGATTCCTCGTTAAGCAAACTTACGTGATTATCTATGAATATTTATAGTTGATAAATTTGATTTGGTTATTTTAAACTAATGTTTGAGATATATGTTATTATGAGACAGTTGGATATTTGTTAAGTTACATGATTACATTGTTATGAGTTAACTTTAGTGTATATGTTTATATTATGATCATGTTGATTTGTTATTTCAACTATATTTTATGATGTATGTATATCATGCTATTACGGTCTTGTTAGAGGTAAAATCATTGAGAGGGGGGTGAATCAGTGATGCAAGCAAATCAAATTCAATTCTAATTCATCAAACTCTTAACCATTCAACATAAACATTCATGAATCATATAAAACCATTTATTGCAATGAACAAAGAAAACAATGTAAGATCAAAGCACATAATACATGAATTATGTGGAAACCCTCATAGAGAATAAAACCCACTCTCAATATTACAAACACATGGACTATATTCCTATAAGATATCACAAACAAAAAACTTTAGTGAAGCACCCACTTCATAAGGAACACCAACCCCTAAGCATTGACAAGCACCTACTTGCCCTTAGATGTTGAGCACCCACACAACATCTTTGATATCAACAACTACAAAAATTTGATTGCCTTCCAATCCAATAGAGAAACAATGAATAACAACTCTCTTCAACCCTTCACACTTTCTCAAGCCTTCACACACAAGCAATGCATCCAAAATAACCTTTTGGATCACTCTACACCTCTCCACTCATCTTCAACCATCAACCCTACAAAAACACTATTACCAAATTAGATACATGACCATTAGATCACACACATATCCCTCACACTGCTATTCTCTTCAATTCATCCACCAAGCTTACTCACACTTCTCTTTTCTGCACTTATACTCTCTAGAAACCTTCTTTTGGATCACTTTACACCTCTCCACTCATTTTCAACCATAAACCCTATAAAAACACTATTACCTAAAGAGAATTCACCATCATCATCCTCAAGAGCCATGAATAGTGTCCCATTGTTCTTATCATGAGATGAATCATCATTGTCTGATCTGTTTCCTTCTTCTTCAACAGATGAGTTACTATCTTCTTCATGGTAAAGACTCTAACTACCTTTTTATGACTTTTTATTGCCATTTATCCCATTTAATAACTTTATGTACTTGTTAGGACCCTCAAATTTCTTGTGCTCATCCTCATTATATTATTTGTATTTAGATTTGCCTCTATCTAGGCACTTAGCTACAAAATGACCAACTTTACCACTAAAAAACATTTAAAAAGAAGCTTCCCTTCATATTTACCTAATCTTGCATTCAATTTTATTAAAATCATGGCTTCAAGTTGATCTTCATTAAGATCAAAGTCTTCAAGACTTAGCTTGCTATTCTTGCCTTTTGTCTCCTTAATCACTTTGAAGGATGCTTCCTTATTTGATGGTTTATCCTCATTGACTCTTATCTCATAGGTAGTAAGGATGCCATGCAATTCACCCATCTTCATCTTGGTGATATCATGACTTTATTCTATAGTAGAATTTTTTGGATCAAACTCAAGGGTGAGAGACCTTAATATTTTATGCACTACAATAGCTTCTTCAATCTCCTCTCCAAGACCTCTAATCATGTTCACCACCTTGTCAACTCTTAGAAGATAGGATGCCACAATATCTTCTTCTTTAATTTTGAGGCCTTCAAATTATCTTCAGAAGGTCTAAAATTTAGCTAACTTAACCTTTGAATCCTCTTCATAGATGATTTGTAATTTGCCTTTGATTTCTTTGGCAGACTTGCAATGGATCACCTTGGTGAACTCAACCTTTGATAGGCCATAAATGATAACATTCATTGCTTTAGAATTGTTCTCACTCAACTTCTTATCAGTTGCACTAGTTGGAGGGGTAGGGGGTGTGGAATAACCATCAATGATAGATTGCCAAATGTCAAACCCTAGAGACATAATGTAGGTCTTCATCCTTGCACTCTAAAAATCATAGTTGGATCCATTAAACATTGGTGCTTGCTTAGTAGAGGAACCAACTTGCATTTGATGACTACCCATTGTACCTTTGATCACCTTCAAGTGGTTAAACTTGCAAAGATGGTGTGTCTCTAATACCAATTATTAGAGGTACAATCATTGAGAGGGAGGGTGAATCGGTGATGCAAGCAAATCAACTTTAATTCTAATTATTTAAACTCTTAATTATTCAACATAAGCATTCATGAAGCATATAAACCATTCATTGCAATTAACTAAAGAAAACAATGCAAGATCCAAACACATAACACATAAATTATGTGAGAAAACCTTATGAAGAATAAAATCCACTCTCAAGCTTGTCAAACACATGGACTATAGTCCTATTAGAGATCATAAATAAGAGACTTTAGTGAAGCACCCATTTCACAAGGAACACCAACCCCTAAGCATAGACAAACACCTACTTGCTCTTAGATGTTGAGCACCCACACAACAACTCTAATATCAACATCTCCATAAATATAATTTACTTTCAATTTGATGGAAAAATAATGGATAACAACTCTCTTCAACCCTTCACACTTTCTCAAGTCTTCACACACAAGCAATGCATTCAAAACAACTTTTTGGATCACTCTACACCTCTTCGCTCATCTTCAACCATCAACCCTATAAAAGCAATGTTACCACATCAAAAACATGACCACTAGATCACACACATATCCCTCACACTTATTTGATCTTCAATTCATCCACCAAGCTTACTCACACTCCTATTTTCTTTGTTTATGCTCTTTATAAACCTTCATCTTTGTTTTTGCTCTTTATAGAGTATTCATGTTCACCATCTTCTTGGTCAGCCCTAAGACATTCCTTAACCCTTAAGGCTTCTATCCAATTTTGAAAAATATAAAAAAACACCTACATAGGTTGACCATAACATTGATAGATCATCCTTAAGCAACAACACCTTTCAAATAGGCCTAAGTAGCCCTTTTAGGTCCATAAAGACTTATTCATCTGTTTAACACTTCATCAAGCAAAAATAGAAACACAAGACCACTTCAAAGCACATAGGTCCATGCCACATGACCCATAAGACACCCTTAAGTGATTACAATCATCACTACATACCTTTGCATATGCAAAACCTTTCAATCATTTGCCTTGTACATGAAAACACCATGAATGAATAAAAAGTCAACCTATAAGCAATGATTCATACTGAAGATGGATTGGTTAAACCTCCAAAATCCATACAGATGATCCTTAGGGAGTCTAAAAAAAAATTCAATAGATAAATCATCATGAAACATCCAAACATCACAAATAAGAACACAAACATCCTTCTCGAGTCCTTAACATATGAAGGTCAAACCCTTGGTCGACTTTGAGTCACAATAAATACAATTATACGACCGATTAAACCTCCTAATAAATTTTCTTTCATTGCCCTTGAATTTGTCTACCACTTTGATTTTTACTCCATCTCAAATTCATCCATCATAAAAAAATTTAAGCAAAACACTGTACACTGGTTTTCCTTTGTAAAATTCAATATTTGAATTCTAATGGTCATTAAAAAATGCAAATTTGATTATGAGAAATAGTGAAATCTACATGGGAGAGAAAATTTGTACCATGATAAATTTTGATAGACATCATGTCAAGGCATGAAATTTGAAACACATACTCTAGACGTAAAACTAAACAGACCCTTGTGACCACTTTCTTCTAACACCTTCACATGTGCAAATACTGACATCATCAATCTACTTACTCAAGAAACTCTACCAAGATGACTATGATATCCTAGACCTTCACAAGACTACTCAAATAGATTATTTTCACTTACACAAGTATATCATAATCACTTATTACACCCCATATGACCCCTCAAACATGGTCAACACATCATCAACATCCATTATATTGCCTAACCAAGCAAACACTGCAAGATCCATGCATGATTACTAAGGCACACTTTATCATTGACCTACTAGCTTACTTGATACCTCATGAACACTCTTAGTCACCTTAGAGACATCATTGACAACACCTCAACAAGTTTAACTACCTATTTTATGTGAGGTTGACATAGGAGAACTCATCCCTCAAAGTGTGATGGAGGGAGAGCATCATTGAAGAGGGTGACGTAGATGGAGATGATGGAGAATGACAGAGAAAATAGTTAGAACTCTGCACACACCATATTAGCTAGAACATGTTAGATGCATAATAAAGTGGTCAGCATAAAATATTTTGATGTCGTTTGCATTAGATAGTTATTTATACATGGTTTGATAACATAGTTTAATGATTTTATGGACCTCATTTGATGTGATTTGTGTTTGTGGTCATTAAATGCTAACAGAAACGTGATTTGCATAGTTAGATTAAATTCAAGTTATTGATTATGAATTTATTATTAAATCTTTATGACATGAAAGCACTAATTTAATTAGTGAAATTATTGATTACTGTAATTAGAATAAAATATGATATTTAATGTTAGGAGGAAAAAAAATAAGGAAAAAAGAAAAATAATAATAATAAATAAGAGAAAATAGAAATGTTGAAATTTAGGGAAAAAAAGAAAGATATTAATAAAGTAATAAAAAAACAAAGAAAGATAAAAAAATGTGAAAATTTTAGAAAAGAAATCAAAGATACGCTTTTCTCATAGGAGGAGAAAAATAAAGAAAGAAGTGGAGGGTGTAGTAGAGATCAGAAGGAGATAAGGTAGCACAGAGAAGAGACATTTTGGAAGGAGACAAAGGGAAGAGAAATTGGAGTAGAAGGAAATTAGGACGTTTTGACAAATTGCTTTGAACACAAAATTTAGGTAGGTGATGCCTTAAAATTATGTTATGATATATATATATATATATATATATATATATATATATATATATATATATATATATAATCTTGTGCATTTGTTTTGAAAATATGAAAAATGTCTATATGCATATGGGGTGATGTGAGTTTAGAATTTACTTGACAAGTGAGTTCATATTAATTTCATTAACTAGATGCTCAATATGAAAAACTTATCATTTTAGTTAATCCATGAGTTTATAATAATCTGTGAGATTATGATAATTTTCACCATTATTCAGATGCTCAGTATCAAAGAAGTAGGTATATTCTTGAATCACTGTAGGAATCACATATATATTGTAATACATGGTTTAAGTCACACGAGAACGACAATTCTAAATAACATACCAAAACATATATTATGTTCACACATCATATGGCCTCAGTGATTTGAAAACATAATATACATAATGTAAAAAATAATATATTTGGTCAGCGATTTGAAAACATATACAAATGAATAATAAAAAATATACAACGATAGTGTAAAATCGTAGGTAATAGGTGCACCCTAAAAATTAAGTTGCTATAATTGTTTTCATGTACAACTAAGAGATACAAACAACGAACTATTATCTAAAACACCAGAAAACTATATATATATATATATATATATATATATATATATATACACACACCTACCATCAGGGAATTTATTTATTAATCTATTTAGATTATATGGTGTTAAGTCACTTTATATTAATCTATTCTTATGGTGTTAAATCACTATATATATTGTGCATTAGGTAGGCAGTTTTAACCATTAGATACACTAGAAACATACAGATAGATTTATATCATGCCTAGTCATTGGACTTTGAATATGGCGATCTATAAAACTTAGAATAAAATAATTTGTATACTATAAATAATTATGTGGAATAACTATTAACAATTATTAGTTTACTATAGATACCATAACGATGATCTCATTTATTATTTGATAAATGGAAATGATATATATACCATGGCACAAAAGATAAGGCAAATGATGTTTATCATTTGTCAGTGTTTATAAAAGGAAAAATAATGATAATATAATAATGTTAAGGCGTATATAAAGTGGTTTGTATATCATTTTTATAAACATATGATATAGTGATACATATATAAAAATATAGTGATAACAATGTGTATTCTAAAAATGGTGAATAAAAATACAAGAATATACAGTGATAATAATGCCAAGATGTTTTAAAAACCTAGCCATGTATTTATCCATTACTTTTTTCATCGATTTTTGAATGGATATTATAAATTATAATAATAGTAGATGGTCTTAAAACATTGATCTAATTATAATATATATCAGTGATCTTGTTTAACTTAGCTTATAGTTTAAAAGAGATTAAGTTTAATAGATCGCTCTATAGGGGCATAGGGCTTGTATCTTGTGATTAATAACAATGGATTGATAGTATAAGCTCACCTAATAACTTATGTATTATCGTGTAAATAATCAGAATGGTTATGCTTCTTATACCAACATATATGTAGGTATAAATATATTGATATCATAATATGGTTTGCGTAAATCATGTGCGACATATATAGCTAAACCGTAGTCTTTCGTTATATCATGATACACTTTATGATTTGGGATCACTTTTCATATATATCATGAGAAAAAAAACACGTTGTGTGGATATAACACTATAATGAGCTATATTTTTATGAATTAATAATGATATGCTTAATGTGAATATAGGTATACATTTGCCTATTAACATATACATGTACATGATTGTGTACTTTTGATTATAGTTCAATAGGTGTTTATAAACTATATTATATATTTATGTATAATAGAGTCTTATAGATGCATGTATACAATCTCTTAAAAGTATAAAAAATACTAGAATGAAATATTATATGTTTCGTGTGAACTGAGACTTTCTTTACTATAACTGGTTATGATATTTAGTAGTTATGCTTAAGAACACTAGACTATAATAATATGAGTTATCATAAGGTGTACTATATTTGAAAATCTATACAGGTAGGGATAAAAAATGATGAAAGAACATTAAATTATTGAATCCCTTATCTTATAAAGATCATCCATATATCTTGTAAATAGGAAAGTATAAAGATTGTTAAAATCATATGGAGGCCTTGACTTAGAAATATAGTTGACCATTGATATAGTATTTATATATCATTTGTGTGTTTATATACATTACATATTATATTATACGAATATTCATATATAAAAAACATATTTATTTTTGGACTTAAACAATGATATGAAAGTATTACATATATAGGTGTATTGGGTCATATGTCTAAGCTTGTAGCTAAATAGATGATTATATTGAGTCATAAGGTGTTTGAGGGATCAAAACTATAACCATATGAAAGTAGTCCCTTAAAACAAAATTAAGTTATTTAAATGAAAGTTTATGGTGTAACTTGGTTATGGGTTATTTGAATCTTTGAAAATCACATGACTGACTACACACACACACACACATACACACACACACACACACAACAATGAAAATTGATGAGCGATACATATTATGAGTAGATATAAAGGTACAAGTGTTGAGACATATATAACATATATTAGTGCATCGTAATCTATAACTATAAGTTATGTTTCTTTTGATTGCTAGAATGCAATTTAAACATAAGATACACCTAGTTGATATAAACTATACTTGTCTAATATTTAAGATTATTAATATTTGATTCTTGAAATTATAAGACTGGTTGTTCGTAATTAATTAATGTGCTCATATGCAATGAACTATGATATTATGGGATGTCATAGAGGGTATTTTATTTGAAAACTATAATCTAAGCATATGTTGTATCTAGATGGTATAAACTATAATTAATATGTCTATATTCATTCATACATTTGACAAATTAAATGTATGTGTGTTGGATATTTCTAAAAATAACATATTTTATGATAGTAAAAATTATTGTATTGTGTTTGCTTACAAAAAATAGAGTGTGTAGCCTAATATATATATTATACTCGGTTGGTATAATATGAACTTATTTGCTTATTATTTATATTATGAAATAGATATTTTTGTAAGATTCATTTATACATTTGATGGAATAGATGTATATATTTTTTTATTATTCTATATGCTTAGTATGTTATGCTAGTAGGATGTAGTCTATATGAATCTATTAGTTATATAATGTTAACCCCATCTCACATTGGTGATATTGAGTAAGTAGTGAGATAGATTTCACTAGCTTACTAGCATCACAATGCTAGATGAAGGTAATCCGATCAAGTGGTGTGTATAAAATTGACTGATCTTTAGATCATTGTTTATTATTAAAAACTTTGGTAAAAGTAATGTTTAGTAAGATATTGTCATTTCAT
This sequence comes from Torreya grandis, assembly GCA_037957365.1. Classification (NCBI taxonomy): domain Eukaryota; kingdom Viridiplantae; phylum Streptophyta; class Pinopsida; order Cupressales; family Taxaceae; genus Torreya; species Torreya grandis. The sequence goes on from JARHVA010001132.1 coordinate 2,223,879, forward strand.
GAGTATGATATACATATTTATATGATATCATGAGTATGATATACATGTTTGTATGATAGCTTGAATAGAATAGGTTTCTATAATACATCACATGTTTAGTTTTAGAAATCATACAATGCACAGGTACTAGTTTGTCTTTCTATATTCTCCTATCATTAATATCCACTCAGCTGTGAAGGGAGGGATATTCCCTAATATGATTAGTGTGGGGGATCGTTGGTCCGTAGTTGGTATAGAAAAATGCTTGAATAATGCTCTCTCTCCCCATAATAGTATTACTATTAAGATGACAATTGAGATTGTCACAGATACTAGAGTTCAAAGAACTATGCATTAGGGAGCCATGTATCTTATATATGTATACTGTATTGTATTTTATTTATTATTGAAACATTATCATGATGAGTTATAATTACTTATTTATTGTACATTGACAACAATAGCTGTAGGCATATATCAACCATGGATGGTTAATTATAATTACTTTCTATATTCATATTATGATGTATTTCTTATGATGATAGTGATTACTAATATATGATATTATATGTTTCATTTAGAGTTATCATGCTAAAAGTATTTTATATGATCACTGATTAGATTCTCGTGGTGTAATCTATTTATAATATATGTGTTTAATTTTTAAAAAAATTATGTATTTTTAGGTAGATCTCAATGGAGATGTTACATATATTATGAATTCTTTAGATATGAGAGTTATTTTTCTAATGATGTAATCTTTGAACTAAAATATTGATTTTTTTGGTAACTCTTCTATTATCCTTCCCATAGTGACTATTTGATTTTAAAGAGCTTCACAAACACAAACTCTAGGTAATTCTGATTAGATATACATACAAACACTATCAAGAGGAGATGTGGGAAGTGGTGGGGGTGAGGAAGGACATGTTAGTTACTTTCATTTGTCATTTGTCCTTTTGGGATAGTGATAACATGGACCTAGTTAGAGAGAAAATAACTATCACCATCTTGAGGAGAGTTAGTAGAAGTTAGCATAGAAATAGACATTGTATTGTGATTAAGTGCAACATTGATTTTATTGTATACTGTAGACTAGAAATTTGACTCAAGAGAGGATGGTTAGTATCGTGTTAGTTTCAAATGAAAACAAAATGAAATAAACACATTAACTAGCATAACATCTCTAGGTTTAGTCACTAAGGGGAGCTTAGTGAGGAAAAACTATTTAAAAAACACAACTAAAAATGAAAAAGAAATGAGAAATATGAACACAAAACACCAATTTCTTACCAAATCATTGATTACTTAAAAAGGCTACTTCTTTGGCTTGCTCGACTTGTGCTTCAAGAGATCTTCATCAATGGAGTGTGGCTACTTTCATCTCCCCTTGACACCTTTGGCTTGTGATGGCTTTGGCTTGGCTTGGATCAACAATTTGAAATTGTAACACTAATTTCAATGGCTTGAGAGAATTTTTTAGCATTATAACTTTACATCAATAAATCTTAAAAATTAATAGACAAGGCATCTTATTTATAGATTTTGCAAAATGATTAGAATAAACTTGAACCATCCATCTCAAGATGAAGATGTGTGGCTAAGGATCCATTCAATTTTGATGGCTAAATTTAATCAATGCCTTCGTAAATATTTGGGATAGAGGACAATAAAGAGGCATGGAGGGTCTCAATGAGGCATGGGGTGGTTTAATCCTAATATTTTATGCATTTATGGCCTAGAGATGTCTTTCCAAGAAAAGATGCCATATGATGATGTAGATATTGAATATTAATTTCTAAAAATAAATATTCAACAAGTTACATGGAATTATTAATTAGACTCTTAATTCAAATTGATTAGTCTTAAACATGATTAGTCCACTTTGATGCAAATCTTGGTAATTAGTTAATAAATTAATCAAATTGATCAAAATATCATATTATTGGCTCAAAATTTGACTGAATTAGAATTATGATGTGATGTTAAATGTGTTGGATCCATTATTCCATTTCAGATATTTTCAACACAAAATAACAAAGTCACATGTCTTGTGCAAAAAAATTGGTAGAAAAGAGCAATCTAAAGCACCTAGGTGTGAAAATATTATTTTGACTTAAAATGATCTGATCAAAGTTAGCTATTTTATAAAATTTAATGCCCCATTTAATGATACTTTGACCAAAATTGACACTTGAATATGATAAATTCAAAGCTTTTAATGTGTTTTAATGTTTTTAAGGCTAAATTGTGCATTTTGGTAGAAATTGGTCAAAAGCCTAATTGAAAGTCATTGGTGACCACTTTTAGTTGTCTACAATTTACCCTTATTTGGAAAGGCATTGTAAACCATAGGCACAACAATGTTTTCTCAAAAAATAAGAAATGACCTGTATGCCAAAAGGAAGATGATTGAAGAAAAAGCTCCAAATTTTTTTTGGGACGCTTATAATGATGCCCTCTTGAGGGAGTGGTCGTCACATATGTGGATGGATGATCCCTCAAAAAGAAGCAAGAAGAAAGGTGGGATTAACTTATGGTTGAGAGATTAATCCAAATGAGAAAATGCTTACATGCATTGATTTTAAAAGGCATTGATTTTCTCAAAGGCAGTTATAATCAAGTATAAAAGTCAAAATAATGATTTGCCCATAGGCGGTTATAATCATTAAGAGGACTTGGATTGGCTAAAGATGATGTTTGCTATGGTTGTGCCCTACTAGGATGGTTTAAAAATCATAACTCAAGGATATAACCTGAAATTATAGATTAAAGATGAGCGGGCACAAGCGTAAATATGATGGTTTAATGACCAAAGAAGCCACAAACAACTAAGCATACGAAGGATGCAAAGTGATGAAAGAGATCAATAAAAGAATGAGATTGATCAATAGAAAAGATTTAGTTGTACCTATAAATGAAGAGATGTTCATCCTAATTAGCAATGATACAAACACAATGGCCAATGGGTTAATTTGATCAAGATGAGTGAAAGGATTTGCCAAGGTACCAAAGAGAAACTTTCATGGTTCCATTGATTGCAGACTTTTTTGAAGCTAATTTTTGCATGTGACGATAGGCATCATGATAGAACACCATGAGGATTTGGCCTAAAGATGAGTAAGGATTGACTCCTGATCCAATAAATAATTGAAAACAATGCACCAATGATAGAAACCATGATGACAATGTTGACGTATGAATATGGATGGACTTAAGAAAAATGTGTGCAAGGAATCACCCAATGAACACATATAGACTAAGTCAAGGCAACAGTACTGAAAGTAAACAAATAGGCAAGAAGATGAAAAAACATACAGAAAGTACACAAATAGACAAACAACTTGAAATAAATAAACATAAACCTTGAAAACAAAAAGCAAAAGAAAGCATCCCAACTATGACCATGCCCCAATAAGGTGGATCGAGGATAACTGACCAGGGTTCAACAAAAAAATGTTTTTAGATTTTGAAATATTTGAATGTTTTTAGAATTGAGGTATCTTAACTTGTTAGAGAATGGCAAGATACCTACTCGTAAAATGGTGAGAGCATTTTGCTTAGGTTGCTCACAAAATGATAAGAGTGCATGAAAAGGGGGATTGAGGTGACCTCAACATGAATTGAGCATGGACCACATAGTCCCAAAATGACCTCAAGTCATAATAATTTTGTCCACACAAAAGGTGAGGAAAAACCAACTAGGTCCCAATAAGTTCTCAAATTCAGAAAATGACCAGTCAAATGAAAACAATGGTAAAATGATGTGGCAATGCATTATAAACAAATTGTGCCCCTAATTTGCCCATAAGTAGTTATAACTAAGATATGATAGACTAGATCAATGATATTAATTCACCCATAGGTGGTTATAATTAACAACAAGACTGGAGATACATCAATTTATCCATAGGTAGTTATAATCAAACTCATATAAACAAACTTGATATATGATGGAAAATGAAAGATATCTTGCTAGATAAACTGTCACACTACTTTCATAGACTATCATTGTAAACATGGATTTGATTAATTATTGAAACTTGATTGGAATCCCCTCATAAAAAGTGCAAGAAGAACCAAAGTAACCAAGATCAAAACAAGATTGGATATGATGCTTAAAAACATGATTTGGTCTAGATAGGAATGGAATGATAGGATAACATGGTCTTACTTTAGGATAATGATGGTTTGATAGATTGGATAAAATGGTAAGAGGGTTATCCGCAAGTGCAAGGTGACTAGTTGTGATATGTGACAATGACAAATGGATATGGCAAATGAAATGGTATGGTACATGTTTTTGGCTTGAATGATGGTTGTTGGTATTTGATATGTTTGTTCTGGGTATGGTAAATAGCATATGATTCTATTGTTCCTACTAAAGTGGAGATGCACGTCCTGATCAACAAATGATATAAATAGAATAATCAATCATGTTAATTTCTAGTCCACACCTCATCTGAATAATTGCTCTATCAAGAATTGCCTATGTATTTGGATGCAAAAAATGTTATTGTGATCTTCATTGGTCATTGATTATGATTCCTATAAGTGTCGAGATAAGGTATATTTGTAGCCTATTCAAAGAAAAGTGCAACCATGGATGGTAAATAGGGATAAATGTTGGATGATAGGTTTGATTTGGTGATGTAATGATAGAGGATAATGGAATGTGGAATGGTTGGAAAACAAATGAAGATCAAGACTTTCAATCACACATAATGTTGTTGATGTCAGATTTGACATAACTTTAGATGTGGTGAGGCTAAAGACATCTAAATATTCTCTCGATAAGACCACTAGATTTTGTTGTTGTTTGGACCTGAGATTAGTTACCATCTGATTAGGTTGTAGATATGAAGCTATTTTGATTTGATCTTTGATAATGGCTTCATCAAGTAGTGAAGAAATTTTGTGCTCATCTATTGATGCTTCGATGAGGTTTCTACCAATGAAGTTGTCTCGATTGTCCTATAGAGTATCCAATAAGGTTTCACTAAAGAACGTTGACTTTTGACTTTGATTGTCTTCTAACGCCTCTAAAAAAGTTTCACTAGAAGATGTTGAGTTTGAACTTTGATTATCTCCTAGTGCCTCTAAAAATGTTTCACTACGAGAGTGTTCTTCTGATACATGACTGTGGTTTTTGCCTCCTTACTCTTCTTCAACTACTATATCGTCATGGATATAGTTTAACAAAGTGTGATTATGTCAATCCCAATCGACACTTGTGGGAGATGGAATGTCAATAAAATGGCTATGTTGGTTGGTGGTAATAGAATGAGGGTTGGCAGCGCAATCCTCATTGAATATATTAGGAGAACTTATGTTGATGTTGAAGTACTCGTCCTCAAAAACTGTAGAAGGATCACAAATGTATTCAAACTACTCTGAAATACATGCATAACCAATATTATAACAATCATGAATATATTTTATTTTTGAATTTGATTCTGACTCAAAGGACTCTAAATTCGATGTTAAGACTAATGTTGATTTTGTTTTTGATGTTAAATATGATGTCGCTTAAGAATAAAACCTAACTCTAATTCTAATTATTCATCTGATGGGTACTTTATTACAATGATGTCTTATTAAGTGTTTGGTATTGGATAAGTAATGGCCTATAATGGCATGGTGGGTTCTACAGAGACTAATTTATCAAAGTGAGACTCCTCAACGACAAGAAAAAGGTCAAGAGACACTCCACAGAGATTGGCTTGTCAAGGCGAGACTCTTGAAAAATAAGCATATGATCAAGGTAATGATTTTTTCAAAGGTGGTTATAACCATTAAGTGACTCAACAAAGACTGGCTCGTCAGCATGAGACTCCTCGATAACAGGTAGAGGATCAAAAAGTGATTCCTCATAGGCTAACTTATCACAAATGGTTGTTTCAATAAAAAACATCTTGGATCGGTTGGTTTTCTTGGCCTTGGTTTCCAATGAGTTGGAAATATCAATTTTGAATACAGCTTAGTCTTTGAATGATTGGATCAATTGAGGTTTTGAGGGGATTGGTACTAGATGAGGAATGGCCTACGATTAGATAATTATAGGGCATTGGGGAGTATGATTTCTCACACGATCCAAAGGATAAAGTCCTAGAATGGTAACAACAGGGCAGTGTGGATGCTTAGGTTCTTCACACAAACCAAAGGACCAAGTCCTAGAATGATGAAGAGTCATTGTGAAGCTTGGTTGCTCATATAATCTAAAAGATAAGGTACCTAAAAGTACAAGTTTGGGGGATTTTAGAGCATGGTTGCTCACATGAGCCAAAGGATGAGGTCCTAATATGGGAATGGTGTGATGTTGTGGTCTTGGAATAAAAATGGTACGACATGGTGGAACCTAATTACTTGCATAAGCCAAAGCATCCAAATCCTCCTCATAAACCATATCATCTCAATTGGTAACTTGATTTGGATTTTATGGATTTTGACCATATTCCCCATATGGAGTATTGTAGGGAGAATAATAAAAATCCTTAGAAAATCTATCTCTGTAGGGGTTTTTAGTCATATTTTGTGCAACCATTCTATCATAAGTTGGATTGTACATGACTCACCATAAGTGTAGTGAGACATATCCACATAAATGATGAAAACTCTGAAAACAAAAGCTTAGAGTTCTACAAACTTTGAAAAATTATGTCCAAAGGACAAATGGTTCAATCTTGGTTTAACTTAGTCGAAGGTGGTGGAGTTGTACTCTGAAAACAATAATCTGAAAGTGGAGCTGTATCTTTAAAATTGTTTTTGCTAAGATTTGACATAAAATAGTCTAGTGTCAAATATCTAACGTCAAATATCATACACATAAAAGGTCAAATGTCTGAATAAAAATTGGTATGTCAAAGGTCTAGGTCAAAGTGTTCCAAACAAGGTCTAAACTAGAAAAGAGAGAGTCATTAGGTCTTTTATTCAAACTCAGAGTCAAAAGCTAGGCTCAAATAAGTTTTGCTAGTACTTTTGGTCAAACGATGTCAAAATCTAGACTTGAAATAAAGGCATGATGTGATTTAATTTAATCTAACCAGTTTAGAAACAATTTTGACATAGACTCATTGATTTAATCTAACCAATTTGGAAACAACTTTGACATAGACCCGACACACATAATCAACCATAAACATGATCAGTTGACATTAGTCATAAGACAAAAGGCTTTTGGAGAAAGGCTATGTTCTCCCAAATAAAGGCACAAACAATGAAAATGATAGGCTATACGAATAAAGAAATAATCAATAGCCTTCAAATTTGGGTAATCGATTAATCGAAGTTATGCAACCCAAAAGAGAAATATCCATGTATCAACCCCATGAATTGAGACCTAAACAGGAATCAATCAATGTTTGAATTCAAACTTCACAAAGTTAATTAAAAACTCAATGTTGAAGACTAGGATTTGACCAAATAAGCTAGACAAGATTGGATAGCATGATGATGCATAAACAATGCTCAAATGATATATGTGACATTATTTTAAACAATGGTTTTGGTATAAGTCAAATGAGTCTTAAAACAATTCGAGCAACATAATGATGTAAGCATGTTCTAATGATGTGATCAAATATTATATTTTAAAGACTCAAAGATAAAAATGGTTCAACATATTTTGGGCAACATAACGGTACCCATATCAGTCAATTGACACACATACGAACAAGTTTAAGAAAAATTGTAAGGCATAAGTGAAGTGTAAAATGGCCAGCATAACGCTTCTTTAAACAAAAGAGTGGCATATAAACAAATTGGTTTTGTCATTGCTTATAAACAAACATATTAGTTTTAGTCTCAAAACACCAAGCAAGAAAATAATAAAATACAAATAAATCGTCCAAATTCCTATCAAGGGTGTGGCAATGTGGGGTTGACTAAAACTAATTAATTTTCAATCATTCTAGATGAATCAGATGCACAAAATTTTCATGTCAAAATGCAAGAGAATCAATGTGACAATTGGGTCCACGACACTTGGCTTGTTGTAAAAAGGTCTAGCCCTTTTTACAACCACTACATCCATCACTTGTTCAATGTAATGTGATGTCCAATGTGCTCATACATCCTGAGCTTACTCCCAATGCTAGAAAATGGTTTAACTGCTCAAACCTTTGATCTTAGTAGGGTGATCCCAATTTATATACCCCTCATGGAGAGGGGTTGAAGACAATATTAGGAGATAAATTCCTAGGTCAAGACTTCCTTAAAAAATTTATGGGAGGTGATGAAATTCTCCTCACAAGCCAAGATGTAATGAAAGTAAAAAACTAAGTAAAAGAGCTTTAAAGGTTGTTTCTAGGTCACCCAAGCCATGTGGTTCTTGGGGAGAGCCTTCACAACTTCTCTTTTACATCTTTGGACTACGACATTTTTGTGATAAAGTTGACACTTTTAATCTTAGAAGTTTCTTAGAGGGGACAAATGGGAGAGCATACATGCATAACTCCTCATTTGCTCAAACAAATCTAATCTAAATAAATAATGAAAACAACTTGCAAAAACTTTGGAGTGTGTTCATTTTTAAAAGCACTAAACAAAATGTATGGTGATGTTTTGTTAGCCCCTTGGCTTTAAGATGTAAAAACTTATAAATATCATATCAAAAAGATTAAATGAAACAATAAGCACCTAAGT